>JBBBDQ010000570.1:480000-1685000 GCA_037127315.1 Ascarosepion bandense
CATTCAAATTTTTCAATTGACACATTTAATTTTGTGTTGTGTATTTTGACATCCAATATGTGTGTGTCTGTGTGTATATATATTTGTGTATTTAAGCAGAAAATCTTTTAAACATGTCAGATTAAATCTGACATATATATATATAATTTACTATTGCTTTCTTTTGGTTGCTTTTTTTTAATTTTGGGAATGTATTTTATTCACCTACTGTACAACATATTTTATATTTTGTCCTTTTCATAGGGGTGGTTATATTAATTTAAAAAAATGAATCAGTACTTTCAAAGGCTTTCCGTTTACCTTGTGTTTTCTTTAACAGGCATTGGCTGAGAAGGCTTCTTCCAACTTATACGAAGTTGGAACTTAATTAAATTTTTTTCTTCTTTTTAATTGAAGTAGATACATCCTTCTATCGCCCAGTTCATATTATTCCCGCTTCTTTTGGACAGGAGTAAAAGCCCAAGCCTTGTTCCTGTTTTGGAAGAGGTTCCCAGTTTCTTTTCTCTTTTTTGGTTCTCGTGCTAGTGCTGTTGCAAGCTTTTCGCAGTGTTTGAGCGTACCTGGTTGGCAGTTTCCTGGTTGCTGCTTCTGGCTTGTAGTTAGGAGCCCAAACTCACGCGCAGTGTCATAAGAAGCTGCTTTGATCAACAGTTGAATAATATCGAAGTTATATGTAGTGCCATGTCGCGCATGGATGGGTGTCCCTGCATGAACCTCCGGTGGACAACCCTGAGGCCACATTATGCTGCAGTCTGTGCCAGTTTCCCTCCCACATATGCTGTATACAGTGACCATCTGATTCTACTCTAGGCCTCTCTCCTAATAAAACTTTCATGAATATACACTATCATAATTGCAAATCTAAACCAACTAACCTAAAAACATCTGAACCCATCAACATCTCCTTTGCCAACATACTAGGTATATGCACCAACTTTTACAGTGTTGAATCCTTCCTCCAAGTAAACTCACCTATTATCCCAGTCCTCTGTTAAACTAACCTTTATCCTTTTATCCTCTCTTTTGAATTCTATGTCCCTGATTACCTTCCACTCTTCAGGAACGACTCCAATGTCCACATGCATGAGCTTGGTGCTTACGTCAGTGAACACCTCCCACTAGCTAACTAAATAAATAACTCCTTCTGTTTTACTAAGACCGTTAATTGGGCATTTGGTTTTGTCCCTACAGTTACATTCCTTGTTAGTGATGTAATTTTCTAAATTCCTAGTACAGATATAACTTCTATTGAAAATTTTGTCTAAATCTGAGTTTTTTGGGGCATTGTTTTTTGATTAATTTCAAAAATATTTACCTGATTTTGGATTTTACTTCTAAGTTGATTTCTACCATTATTTTTCATCTGTTTGTTTGTTTGGCTGAGGTTTGAATTCTAAATTGTTCTTATGGCCAGATACCTTTAAGGCATTTTCATAATCTTCTTTTCATCAAAGATTGCTTTGTTTGGCGAATTTTTTTATAGCCTGTGTTTCTATTTCTTTATGGATATGTTTGATTATGCTGGTTGGATGGTTAGACCTTGAGTTTACATACTTTAAAGTTGTATTTGTTTTCAGATATGGAAAGACACTGCCAATTTGTAAATTAAATTCTACATCTAAATATTGAACCCTTATTTGTTTTGACTACAATTTCAAAAATTTAGATTTTTAAAAAGTTTATATATTGATATATCCCGAAAAGGAATACAGTATAAAATAGGTCAGTTGAAGAATGGAACTGACCTATTTTATACCAGGAATAAGAAATACAGATTTATTGTACTAAGGTACAATTAACAATAATACACATATAGGCAAGCCATGGGTTGGAGCGGAATCGACTATTGAATAGTGAATGCCTTCACCTAAGACCTTTCCCACTTCTTACCGTCTTTTATAAAGTTGAGCATTCTATTCTCGAGGGATGACAGGATGTTCCACTATAACACCTTCCCTGGAGCTAAATTCTTCCTAGAATTTTGCTTTTAATAGTTTTTCTCTTAGGATCTGGACATAGCTGTTTAGTCCTTTTCCTTTCCTTATGATCAATTATTTGGCCCAAATATTCGATCTTATTCATACAGAACTCACACTTTTCAAGTCCTACCTTGAATCCATAATTCTTAATTCTTTTTAAAATTTCACAGATATGAATTTTATGTACTTCCACATTTTCACTTTTTATTAATATGTCATCCAAGTATGCCATTGCATAATCTAGACCTGACAACATCGTATTCATTATTTGTTGAAATACACTCAGTGCTACCTTCAAACTGAATGCTAAACGTTTCAACCTATACAATCCTCTATAAGTGTTGATGGTTAAATATTTTGAACATTCCTCCTCAACCTTGACTTGTAGATAAGCTTCTGATAAATCAATTTTCGAAAAGATTTTGCCCCCATTCAACCTTGAAAATATCTCCTCCAGTGTGTGGAGTGAATACATGTGATCCTTTAAACATTCATTCAGTCCGGTTGAGAAATCTGCGCAAAATCTTATTTTATTATTTCACTTTTTTACGTAGACTGTAGATGATGCCCACTCAGAGTAATCTACCTTAATTACTCTGTTCTCTTCCAATCTCTGTAACTCTTTATCTATCGTCTCTAGCAATACAAAGGGAACTTTTCTTTTTGGTTTAAATACTGGTTTTATGTTATCCTTTAGTTCAAATTTCACTTCTGTCTGTGTACAACAACCAAGTTCATCCAAAAAGACTACAGTAAATTCATTCTTCAAATATTTTATAAATTTTTCTGTCTGTTTAGACTTTCCGATATTCGACACATTTATTTTCCTACAAAATGTATTGATGGGCTAATCCCATAAATTAAATAATACAATTAAATCAATGCCAAATAAATTTGCATTTTTTCCCGAAATCACATAGACTTTAGTTTTGTGGATTTTGCCATCGAATGCTACCTTCGCGAAAAATTCACCCCTGAGTTTCAACTTGTTACCCAAAATGCCTCTCGCAATTTTCTTAGTGTTCTGCAACTCTGGTCGGCCTATTTTTCTCCAGTTATTTTCATCAATTGTGGAAATGTCACTCCCAGTATCTAGTAAACAAGTGATATTTTGACCATTTAATTTAATGTCTACGTACTTTCTTGCACTGAAATGCTTCATAACTTTTTTTTAGATAAAACCGTTTTTATCCTTTTAGGCTTTCAATAATTTTTCTTTCTACACATTACTGCCTGGTGCCCCTTTCGCACACATTCAAAACATATTTTATTTCTAAGATACCACTTACTTGTAGTATGGTTAGTGTTGCCACATGATTTGCTGTATGGTCTTTCTTTTTTGTAGACACGTTGCTTTACTTTACGTATTCAGGCAATACTTTTTTCTTCAATACATAAATTAACCCATTTAATATTAATCAATTACTGGCATTCCTCCGATACTTTATGCAAAATTATGTCCGTATCATGTTCCAACATTGCTAAAATCTTTGAATGAACTTCTTTGTCCATAAGCGCCGTTAAACCTTGCACAAAAATTAGGCATTTGAACATATCTTCCTTGATTTTTTTAATTTTGAAACGTTCACACTGGGAGTTAACTTTCCCAACATACAACAAAGTCTTCATCCTCTTCTTTCACGATATTTAAACATTCATACCGTGTATGAAACAAACTGTCCTGTTTGCCAAACATTTTCGATAATATTTCAACAGTTTCGTCAAACGAAATCTCTTCTGGTTTCTTTGGCAAAATGAAGTTTGTGTACTTCGTATTTTCCTGAGCACCAATTTTTTTGTAACAAAAGCATAATTTTTTCTTCATCGGTCCATGATTTGCACCTTTTTTGAAAAAATTGTTTTGTACCTTTTAAAGTATGCAGGAAAAGTTATTCTTTCCTCAGGTTTGTACAAAAATTCTGAAAGAGAGTTTGATATACCCTCCGCAGAAAAAAATTCTGGAACCTTTGTCTTGCTCTAATAGTATTTTTTGCAAAATATCTTGTTGACTTTGCTGTTGATGTATTAGTTGTTGAACCACTACGCCTAGCGTCTTCATACATTCTGCTAGTTGTTCCATGTTCCGTACACACCAAAAATATGTATATGGAAAAATACAAATTCAACCATACAGTTGACCAATAAGTTAAAATTTTGGCATGAAAAAACAGTTTTTTGTTTTTTTTAATGAGTGGGGGGTACAAAAAACTACTTCTTACCTTAACTTATTTTTTTTATATGGTCGTCACTGTTGAATGTTCTTATGTAAATTCTTTTACGTCTGATTAATATGTTTGTATTTCCTTAAGGGTCTTAATCCATATTCAACAACTGAAATTTCCATGTGAATTTGCTTTTTTCTATCGCCAATTGATATCTGGTGGTAATTTTCCTAGTTCACCAAACTGGTATCACGCAACAGTCATCCTCGTCACCAAACTGATATATTCCGAAAAGGAATACAGTATAAAATAGGTCAGTTGAAGAATGGAACTCCACACCAGGAATAAGAAATACAGATTTATTGTACTAAGGTACAATTAACAATAATACACATATAGGCAAGCCATGGGTTGGAGCGGAATCGACTATCGAATAGTGAATGCCTTCGCCTAAGACCTTTCCCACTTCTTACCGTCTTTTATAAAGTTGAGCATTCTATTCTTGAGGGATGACAGGATGTTCCACTATAACATATATAGTTGGTGTTAACACTGACAATTTTTTACTATCTTAAGCTCACCTAGGTGGAGAAGTAGCCTTTAATTTTGTATTAACATTTACCAACTTCCTGATCGCATTCAAGTGCATGAAACTATAGTAGAGGTTGGTCATACTTGTATATATATATATATATATATATATATATTTTTTTTTTTTAATCATTTCACCCTGAGCAAGGCGAAAATGCCACTGATGTGCAGGGGGCTACATAAGTGTAAAAAGATTAATTAGAAGAAAGTGAAGAGGAAGATGAACCAGTTAGAAAGAAGCAATAGAAAGCTGAGAATGCAGGTGTGATGACAGTTTCAAAGGTGGAGAGAAAGGAAAGGATATATGGGGTGGGGAAAGAGCTAGAGTCAAGTGGTTAATAGATGAGTATTGACATTGCATTTAAATTTCTGGAGGTTGTAGCCATCAGGAAAGCAAGAATATGGGAGCGAGTTCCACAGACGGGTAGTGCGAGAGAAGAAGCTGCAGAAGTAGAAATGTCGTCTGCATTTGGGCCGAACAGGCAGGAGAGAACCACAGAGAGGAATGAGGTTTTAGGCAATACTTCCTGGTAGGTATGAAGGCATCAATGCCAGCTTTCACCCATGACGAAACCTCAGTGGCACAGTCATCAACTGGAAGATCGAACACTTTTCCCCAAGGGACGTCGCAGAGGAAATTGTGAAAGGCATCCCAGTCAGCTTTTTGGTAGCAGTAGGAGGTCCTATAGGTAGGAGGCTCCTGGGGGGAGTGAGAGTGGAAAGAAATATTGAGAGAGACAACAGCATGGTCGAAGTTGCCAAGAGGGCAAAGCTGCGAGACTTGACAGGCGTCAGGTGCAGAGGTAAAACATATCTAGTAGCGAGGAGTGTCCAGAGGGAGTGCTTGGAAAGCGAGTGGGGAAGTCAACCACTTGCGTAAGGGATTGGGAAATAGCGAAGTTCATGGCGCAGATGCCCGCTGGATCAGTAATAGAGTCTTTAAGCCACTCAGAGTGATGGGCGTTAAGATCTCTGAATACAAATATGTGAGTGAATGGGTGGTAGGAAATAGCCTTGTCTATGTTGTCAGCAATGCTATCTAGAAGGGAGCCGTCAGGAGAGGAGGGAGAACGGTAAAGGAAGAATAGGTAACTAACCGAACTGAGGAGAGACAGACAGAGACATACATATTGGTGGTCAGTAGATTCGAGTGAAGTCACCCTAGCTATGGGAAGGTGTTCACTAACGTAGACCCCCAGTCCATGCATGTGGATAGTGGAATCCTTCCTTAAGAGGGGGAGATAACCAGGAATGGAGAGGTCAGAGGAGGGAATAGATTAGACTCACAGAGCACTACGATATCCGGGGACTTTTCGTGGAGGAAAGCTTCTATGCTAGGAAAGTTAGTACGAATGCTCCAGATATTAGTAAAAGAAAAGTTAAGGGATTTAGGTGGTTTGATTTTGGCTGGTTTAGGATATTTTCTGATTTTGTTTGTCATGTTTTGTTTTGTTGATAGGGAGGGACCTAGAGTAGAGAATACAGGCGGTCATTATCCACGATCTGTGCTGGGAGGGAAACTGGCTCGGGCTGCAACAAAGTGTGACCTCAGGGTTGCCCACCGAAAGCGCTTGCAGGGACACCTATCCATGCGCGACATGACACTACAAGAACCCCGATATTATGCAACTGTCGATCAGAGCAGCCACTCTTGACACTACACTATGAGAATTATATAACCATGGAGATTTAATATTTGGGTTATGAAAGGGGGCAGAATGGCTTAGATCTAGACATGTCACTTTTTAATTTTGTCTGGTTAAGATACATAGTGGGACCTTAGATTTTTTAAATAGGTAGACAATTTTTAAGAGGAGGTTGGATTTTTTTTTTTTTTTCATTGAACAATAGATTTTATTTACTGCTATCTATAAGTAAAGGGGCTGGAATGTTTAGGTCAGAATTAGGATTAAATAATTATGGTATACTTCGTTATATTGTCTTAAGAACAACGATTAAGTATTGTGTAGATCATTTATTTTAGTAAAAGAATTTTCATTTTTTTTAATTATATTGGAGTATAAATTATAAATGAAACATTGTAGTTAATTAAATTTTAAAGAAAATTATTTTGTCTGAGTAAGGTACATAGCTGGACGACACAATACTTAAATAAATAATTTCTAACAGCAAGTTGAATTTTTTTTTTAACTACTTTATGAGTAAAGGGGCTAGTGTGTTTATGTAATAATTATGGTATATTAAAGTATATTACAGGTAGTCTTCTTGGACTCTGTGACCTACTAACACAACATATAATATGGTTAGCAGTCAGTTGCCCATTTGACTTGTAGCTAAAATTGACAAGGGAAATGGATCCACCATTACACTAAATTAAAACTTAGTTAAGTGTTTTCCTTTTTTTTAATTAGAGTAGAGAGACCCTTCTATTGCCTGGTTCACACTTTTCCCTCTTCTTTTGGACAGGAGTAGAGTTGCATGCCTTGTTTCCTGTTTAGGAAGGTTTCCTGGTTTCTTTCCTCTTGTCCAGTCCTAGTCCTGTTGCAAGCATTTTGCAGTATTTGTGGATGGTGGCAATGTCTCTTCATTCTGAGGGTCCCAGGTTGGCAGTTTCCTGGTTGTTGCCTCTGACTGGTAGTTAGGAGCCCGAACTCATGCATAGAGTCATGAGAAGTTGCTTTGATCAACAATGGAATAATATTCGGATTTTATGTAGTGCCATGTCACGCATGGATGGGTGTCCCTGAATGAACCTCCAGTGGGCAACCCTGAGGCCACATTATGCTGCAGTCTGCGCCAGTTTCCCTCCCATACATACTGCATACATTGACCGCCTGATTCTACTCTAGGCTTCTCTCCCAATAAAACTCACTAACCATGAATACACACTATCATAATAGCAAAAGTAAACCAGCTAATAAAAAACACCCAAACCCATCAACATGTCCTTCACTAACATACAAGGTATACGTACCAGCTTTTACAGTGTCGAATCCTTCCTCCAAGTAAACTCACCTGAGATCCTAGCCCTTTGCAAATCTAACCTTGATTCTTCTATCCTCTCTTCTGAATTCTACATCCCTGGTTACCTTCCCCCTTTTCAAGAAGGACTCCAATCTCCACATGCATGGGCTTGGTGTTTACGTCAATGAACACCTCCATTTAGCTAGGGTGATCTCTCTTGAATCCCTAGATCATTCTTATCTGTGTTTCCGTCTCTCCCAACTAAGCTCAGTTAGCTATCTCTTCTTTCTCTACCACTTCCTCATCTCCCAACAATATTGACAAAGCCATTTCCTCTCATCCATTTGCCCATATGGTTTGGCAATGCCCACCATGCCAAGTGGCTGAAAAACTCAGATCTTGCTGGTGTTCACACCATGAATTTTTCTATTACTCAGTTCCTTACACAAATGGTGGAGTTCCCCACGTGTTTCTCTAATAACCCTAAGGGACCTGACTCATTGTTTTATTTCCATCCCTGACTCTTGCAATGTCAAGCAACTCTGCCCTCTTGGAAACTCTGACCATGTGGTGGTTTCTCCTTTCACTTCCACTCCACACAAGAACCTCAGACTAGCAGAATATCTTACTGCTACCAAAGAGCTAACTGGGACTCATTCTGCGATTTTTTGTGTGACATCCCTTGGAACAAAGTATTTAGTCTTCTCATTGAGGACTGTGCAGTTGAGATCTCCTCTTGAGTTAAGGCTGGCATCAAAGCTTTCATTCCAGCCAGAAAGTTGTGACTTAAATCCCACTCATCCCCCTGGTTCTTCCCTGCTTGATCGGCTGCCATCGCCCACCGAAATCCCTTCTTCTGGCTTTATCAAAGTCACGTGTCGGACCATAACAGGTGCCTTTTTGTCACTGCTTGCAATGAGCGCAAGAAGATACTTAAAGACGCTAAGCTGCTGTTTGCAGCCAGAATAAAGCAGCGCATAGCATCCCGTAAGTTCGGCTCCAAACACTACTGGAGGTTCTGTAAAAGTGTACTAAACAATAGCAAACCCTCAATCCCCTTTCTAATAAAAAATTTGAGGTCCTTACCTCTACTACAGACAAGGCTGAGTGCTTTGCTGGCAGATTCTCCACCAACTCGACACTGGACTCATCTGGAGTATCTGTACCTGACTTCCCACCCCGAACTGAGGCTCAACTGAATAACATCCACATTACTCCCTCGGTGGTCTCTAACATAATTTCAAAGCTTGACCCCCATAAAGAGAGCGGCGGTGACGGAATCCCTATTATTGTCCTGAAGAAATGTTCCCCTTGAACTCTCCTCTGTTCTCTCCAAACTTCTGCCTCTCTGCTTCTTGCTTTCCTGCCTGCTGGAAATCCTCCTCCATGGTTCCTATATATATGAAAATACTGGTGAGCCCTCTAAGCCCTCTAATTATTGCCCTATCAGCCTCCTACTGATTTTTGGCAAAGTATTCGAAGCCATCATCAATGCCAAGGTGGTTCAACATCTCACAGCCCACAGTCTCTTCTATGACAAACCAGGTTTACTGCTGATATATTCACGACCATCACTGAGTATATACACCAGACTCTCGACAAGAACGGCAAAGCCTGAACTATTGCCCTAGATATCTCCTAAGTATTTGACAGTGTCTGGCATATTGACCATCTACGCAAGCTGCAGGGCTATGGTATAACTCAACAATTGTTTGACCTTACCTAATCATTCTTTTCAAATCGTACAATGAATGTAGTATTGAATGGACATGCCTCCCAATACTACCATATAAACGTGGGTGTCTCTCAAGGCTCTATTCTAGGTCCTATGTTTTTCCTGATCTACATTAACAATCTTTCCAATGTAATAAGATCGCAAGTAAGCACATACGCTGATGACACTATGGTTTACTCTTGCCTTGATCAAAAATCTCCAAAGCTGATAAAGCAAACCTTGCTGCTGAGCTTGAAAAAGACCTCCAATCCATGGAGGACTGGGTAAGAAATGGCTCGTGAATTTTAATGCTTCTAAAACGAAGCTGCTATCTATTAACTATCACAGACAATCGATCCTACTCACCCATTAGCATGGATCAGGCCAGTATCCATGAAAGCAAAACACTGCACCTCCTTGGGTTAACTCTCACAACAGACCTCAAATGGAATGACTATATAGAATCCATAGCTAAATCCACTGCTGAGAAAGTCGGTTCTCTGTGTAGGGCCAGGAAATTTTTCCCATCTGAAATCATCCTGCACATATATAAATCTACCATATACCCATGCATTGAATACTGCTGCCATATCTGGTTGAGTACCCCTGCTATCCACCTGGGGATCCTTGACAAAATCCAACGAAGAATCTCTAATGTGATCAATCCTGACTTGGTAGCTCAGATACAGTCACTTTCTAACTGGTGCAATGTGGCTTCCCTGTGTCTCTTCTACAATACTTTCACAGCTTCTGCTCCGATGAACTTAGCTCACTGGTGACCCCTATATATAAATTTGCTTGAGCCACAAGATTATCAACTAGGTCCCACCTTTTTACTGTGAAACCAATAAAATGTAAACGCAAATTCTACTCCATCAGCCTCTTTTCTTGCACTTCCTGACTGTGGAATTCCCTTCCGTATACTTGTTTCCCTGACAGCTACAATCTCCAAGAATTTAAACGTAAAGTCAATAGTCATCTCCTATCTCACTAACTTGCATCCTCTCTCTCATGCTCCTTTCTCCATTCACTCCAGTATTTTCATCCTTCTTTTACCCACTTCCAGGCACCCATTATAACCTGTCACTCTTTCTCATAACTTTCCTCCTATGGCAGTCAACTACCTTGCTTAGGGTGATATGATTATAAAAAAAAAAAAAAAACTAATTAAGTACTGTCTGGGTCATTTATTTTAGTAAAATAATTATTAATTTTTAAGTTATATGAGAGCATAAGTTATAAATAAAACATTGTAGTTTTTTTTATAAATTAAAGTAGATTTATTTTATCTGGGTAAGATACGCTGTGGGAACATACATTATTCAAATGGGCAGACAGCAATCTTTTACAGCAGGCTGAACTTCAGGTTTTTTTGTGTTTTTTTTTAAAATTAGATTTAGTACTACCTCATGTGTAAAGGGTGTGGAATGAATAGCTTAGAATCACGATTTTAATAATTATGGTATACTAAGAAATTTTATAGCTTCAAAAACAAATTAAGTATTGTGTGGATCATTTATTTTGATAAAATAATCTTAAAGTTGTATTGAAGCATAAGCTATCAATGAAACATTGCAATTAATTAAATTTTAAAGCTATTTTTTTTAAGAGGCTGGAATTTTTTAGGTTTGAATTTGAACTGAATAATTTTAGTAAATCAAGGTATACTGTAGTTAAGAAAACCAACTGGTATTTTGTGGACCATTTATTTTAGTAAATTAAATTTTAATTTTTAAGTTATGTTGGAGCACAAGTTATAAATGAAAATTATGATTAATTAAATTATAATGAAAAATATTTTCAATGTTTACATAAAACAGTCAATTTCTACAGTTCAATAGTTCACCACTTTTAGGAAACCTTAAAATCTGCAGCACAAATGGCAAATGCCGTAGAACAACTTGCAGATTCTTGTTTTTTCCAGAATTTTCCATTTTACTTTGGGGGTCTTGTTTGTGTCCTTTAAGTTCCAAAAATACACAGAAAGGGATGTTTGGTTTCGGTACATGTTGTTTTAAAGAAAGTTAAGTGCATATACCAACGTTGTTTAAAAGTGTTCTTAGTAGATCCAATGCAAACTTTTTTAATAGTTGGGTTTTCATTTGATGTTATATTACATTGGTACACAATAGAATTTGTTTGTATTATTGTTGTTATTATTTTTATAGTTATTGTTACTTTGGTTTATGTGCTGATTTAAGATATTTTTATTTTGATTTGTAATAATTTTTTCAAGATTATTTGTACAACTATAACTTAAGGGTATTTTTATTAAAAATTTTACTTAGAGGATTATTAATAGGGAAATGTTTCTGAATTAAATTGAAAAACTTCAGCCCTAACTTGGTGTTAATCATATGGTTGAAAGGGGGTGTATACCAAATGATTTTCCTACTTCTATTTTTCCTGTTATAGTCATATTATTTTATTTTTGTGGCCATTATTTTTAGGTCATTATTATAAAAACCTTTATGTTCATAAAATATTTCTGAAAGTTTTTACTAATTCTATATACTATGGAAGGTGTTGATGTTTTTGATATATTATTTGTTTAGCTAGAATGTCATTTGGGAAGTCATTATTATTATTTAAAGCAAAAAAAATTACAGCAATATAGCAACACAGTTTTATGGTTTTTGTCAAATTACAATAATATATACAATTTTATTGTTATTTTAATCAAATTACAATAATATATAGCAACACAAAATGGTTATTTTGTTGCTACTACTGTACGCCTGAAGATGATCTCAAAAAGAGATTGAATGTACTTGGGAAATGATAAATAAAATCAACTTCAACAGTTACAGTGCATTTCTCACTTGATGATAACACATGGAAAATTATTTGTAACTATAAACAGATTTTGTTAAAAATAAGCAGACATAATGTTTGCAATTTATTTAAAACATCCAAAATATTGCGTTTGCACACTCACATATATATTTTTATGAAGACCAGATTTATACACATATAATTAGTAGTAACACATATTTACGCAAGTATACTAACAAATCTCACATATACTCATATATTTGCATACTTACACTCTTATGTATATTTCCTTATAGATATGGGCGTACTTATATGTGTACATACAAATGTATCACTCATACATGCATCTACCCATCCATCTATATCCACATGTAACTATTGTGTTCACACACTCACATATTTATGAAGAGTGGACTTATATAAGTATAATTAATACTAACACATACTTATGCAAGTGTTATGTTTTAGCTTTGGACAAGCCTCCAACTTTGTTACGTGTTAAGTGTAACAAAAGAAAAAAAATGATTGACCAAAACTCAGAGATAAATCACAGACAAATATTTAATTTACAAAACACACTGAATAAAATATTTACAAATATACAATTTTTGTTGTATTCAAAACAAGAAACATAGAGTTTACTACTGATGAATGTTACAAGGAAGAAAAAGGGAAGAGAAGGTGTCAATGTATATTTACCGAGTTAAGTTGGCCTAGAAGTTAAGCGCTATATCTTTTAGAAATCCTTAAATGTGTATATATGAAATAACTATTAGTTCAGTCAATGAAAGAGCCAAAAATATGTATTTATCCTTATTGTTCCATGAGGTTCTCTTTCAGGTTTTAGTTGGTCGGCAACTTTTCTTACAGATTCTTTCGGCTGATATAAATCCTTGAATCACAACCGGAGTTGATAACAACAGCAAACCCCGATAACAACTGACAACTCACTGCCCAAAACCTATCTTTATAGAAGATAACACCTAATTTGCATATTTCCAGAACTTTTAGAACTCTCTCAATTTTACTGGAACATTCTGGCATCTTCCAAATGTTCTATTTCTAATTTCCTTATTTTTACAACTACTTCATGAATTAAAACTTTTTTGGAATAACACTTAGGACTCAATAGAATCCATTACTATAACTTTTTATATATTATTAATATTATTTTTATATATAAATGCATCCTCGTAACACTTCCCCCCTTCAAAGTAAAAGTTTTGAAATCATCATGAAAAACTTTTATGAGACAATATCAGTCCTTTTTTTTTTGTTGTTGTAAAGCAATAAATCATAATTTTTTTTTTTTAAGTTATGCTCTAGATAAAGCATCTGCAATAACATTGTTCTTTCCTTTAATGTGTTTTATAATAATGTCATATTCTTGCAGGAGAAGACTCCATCTTGTAAGTCTTTGATTTTTGTTAGTCATTTTTTGAAGGAAAGTTAGTGGATTATGGTCAGTATAAATCAGAACAGGATAAACAGTAACATTGAGATAAAAGTCAAAATGTTGTAGCTCTGATAACATCGCCAAGCATTCTTTCTCAATAGAGGAATATTTCTTCTGGTTGGTGTCTAACTTTTTTGAGAAATATCCAATAGCTCTATCAATGCCTTCATCATCTTCTTGGATTAAGATGCCACCCATTCCGACATCACTGGCATCAATTTGCAATTTAAATTGTTTTGAAAAAACTGGAGTTGCAAGAGCTGGGCCACCAATGAGAGTTGACTCGATTCTGTTGAAAGCCTCATTATACATTTCACTCCACTTGTATTTTACATCCTTTTTTAGGAGGTCGGTGAGAGGACTCACTATTGAGAAGAAATTTTTACAAAATTTTCTGTAGAATTCAGCCATACCGAGAAATCTCATTAGTTGTTTTTTGTTAGTTGGAATAGAATACTTTAAGATAGCATCCAATTTTGCTGTGATAGGCTTAACCTGTCCCTGGCCAACAGTATGACCCAAATAATTTACTGTTGCATGACAGAATTTGCTCTTGTTTAGGTTCACACATAGGTTTGCTTCTTCCAGCTTAAGAAAAAATTGCTTGATGATGTGTACATGTTCATCCCAAGTCATGCTGTACACAATTACATCATCTATGTAGACATCACATCCCTGAATTTCGTGTAGAAGGGAATGCATCATCTGATGAAATGTTGCCGGCACATTTTTCATCCCAAATGGCATAACCTTATATTGGTATAAACCATCTGGAGTCACAAATGCTGAAATTTCTTTGGCATTGTCAGTTAAAAGCATTGCCAATAACCTTTCATTAAATCAAATTTACTGATACATTTTGACTTGCCGATGTTGTAAATACAGTCATCAGTTCTAGGACCGGGAAAGGAGTCACTTTTGGTTACTGCATTTACTTTTCGAAAGTGTTACAAATCAGTAGTTTCCATCAGGTTTTGGTATGAGAATACAAGAACTCCACTGACTGTTGCTTGGTTCAATGATGTCATTATACAGCATGTACTTAATCTCTGCTCTCAACTGTTGAAGTTTGATTGGATTTACCTGATAAAAATGTTGTTTGATGGGTTTCTCATCTCCAACCAAAACATCATATACTGCAACCGTTTTTTTTCTAGGAACATCAGAAAAAAGATTTTTGAAATCATTGACCAAACTATGAATTTCTTTTCTTTTCTCATTTGATAAATGTTCAAATTTTACATTTAAATTAGATAGGATTTCTGAGTTTTTTAAATGACTACTCTGACCAATGTCCTTCTCCCTAATAACTGTATCTTCATTATTGTCTAAATCATCTTCAAATTGATTTGTATTATTTATGTTTATTAAGGTTGAAACTGGTTTAAAATTAGTTACATAATTTCTGTCGATATAACTTTTTAACATATTAATTAATGTGGCAAATTCTTTTCTTTTTCCTTCAATCTGGGGTGTGGATGATATAATTTACATCATTAATTTTCTTTTCTATCTCATAAGGACCAAAATATCTTGCTTGTAGAGGGTGATTAGGAATTGGCAAAAATACTAAAACTTTGTCACCACTTTCAAATTTATGATCTTTACTATTTTTATTGTATCTAGACATCATTTTAATTTGGGAGTTTTAAATTTTCTTGTGCTATTTTGAAAGTATTGTATAATTTCTCTTTAAAATTTGATACATAGTCTAAAATATGCATCTCATTTTGTTCAGTCAACCATTTTTCTTTTAGAAGTCTTAGAGGATCCCTAACCATATGTCTGAAAACCAACTGAAAAAGACTAAACCCAAGAGTGTCTTGAACAGCTTCTCTAGCGGTAAACAAAACAAAATGAACCTCTTCGTCCCAATCCTTTTATATTGATAACAGTATTTTCTGATCATAGATTTTACAGTTTGATGAAAACACTCAAGAACTCCCTGTGATTCAGGGTGATAAACACTGGATTTGTATTGCTTAATAGCCATTTCACTCATTACTTGTTGAAATCAACAAGACATAAAATTTGAACCTTGGTCTGACTGAATAGCTAAAGAAATCCTGACTAAACAGAAAAACTTAGTTAAAGACTTAACAATAGTCCTAGCTTTAATATTTCTTAGAGAGATAGACTCTGGAAAGCAAGTTGATGCACACATAATTGTCAATAAATATTGGTTTCCTATTTTTGTTTTTGGAAGAGGAATAGCACAATCAACTAGTACACTACTGAAAGGTTCTTCAAATGCTGGAATAGGTTTCAGAGGGGCAGACAATCTTGTTATTAGGTTTTCCAACCATCTGACATGTGTGGCAGGTGTTACAGAAATTGACGACATCCTGTCTAAGTTTTGGCCAGTAAAAATGATTTAATATTTTTTCACAGGTCTTATTTATTCCTAAATGTCCTGACATTGGAGTATCGTGAACTATGTTTAGTATTTCATGTTTGTATACTTTCAGGGCCACTATTTGGCTTCCACTCCTCATTTAGGCTGGCATTCACTGGGCACCATTTCCTCATTAAAATGCCATCTCTCATACAAAAACATTCTCTAACTTTTCATGCTTCTTCTAAAGGGAGTATTTTATTTTTTAAAAGACAAAGTTCAGGATCTTTTTCTGGTTCAATAACAAGTTGATTTTTATTTAGATAGTCTTTCATTTTTCTGTACCATTTCTTTTTTGGGGAGGTGGTTTAGTTAATTTTTTATCTGAATTATTTGTTTGCTCTAAATGATGAGATATAAAGGTTTCATTCAATTGTAACCAATTAGCTGGTGTTGCTGAATCTTTTTCTGAAATTTGTTTTTTTGCTTTTGCCCTATGTTGTGTCATGAAAATACGATACAAACAAATGAGTGATCAGTCCTAGTGGTAAAGACTAAGGAACACACAATTAAATCAACAATAAGGTTTATTGTACTAAAGGTACAAATATTAAGAGTACACACAATAGTCACTGTGTACCAAAATGGAGCGTAGAGTACTTTCACCTGTTCCTGGTCGTCTTCTGGTCATCAGCTCACTTGTAATCTACTGTGTGGTTTATTTATAATGGGTGACAGTCCATTGCTAGGGGAAGACAGATTCTTCCATTACAACACCTTCCCCTGAGCAAAATTCTTTGTTTGAATTTTGCATATTACTTTAGCTCTTTTTTTCGAGTAAAAGCATGTAGTTCTCTTTCTTTCCTTGCTAACTGTCTTTATCTTATTAATGGTAGGTTTAGTCTTTTTCAGATCAGTTGTAGGTTTTAATGTTACTGCCAATGACACTTCAGTATATTTTGGAGGTTCTATTTTAAATGTGTCGTACAGCACTTCCATCAGAATTTTGTTTCTTTCCACCGTTTCAATATATCTCGGTCTTAATTGGTTTATATGCCTTTTACATATAAAGTTCTGTCTTTTCATCATATAAGTCATTTTTCCAATCCTTTGAGTAACTGTACCATCTTCCCAAAACGTCTTACCAGCGTGATAGTTTTGATAGAAAACTTTATCGCCTTCTTTGTAACTTTAAAAATTTTCTTTTGTTCTTTTAGAATAAGTTTTTTTTTTGGTAACAACCTGTTAAAAACTGATCAAACCTTACATCCAAGCATCATCTCAGCGGGTGATAATTTTCCAACTATATTAGTATTTGGTGTTATCCTGTAAATAGTTAGAAATTCCTGAATACTTTTCTTGTCAGTATCCATTTCTTGATGTTTCCTCAAAGCTCTCTTAAAGGTATCAACGAACCTTTCAGCCTGACCATAAGACCTTGGGTTATAACTTGGAGTGGTCACATGTTCAATTGCCAATGACTTGCAATATTGTCCAAATTCTTTTCTAGTGAACACTGTACCATTATCACTTACTATGGTCTCTGGTACACCGAATCTGCTGAATACTTTGTCTAGAGCTTTTATTGAATTTGCTGCTGTAGAATGCTTATGCTTATAAATTTCTGGCCACTTTGAGCGGCTATCTACTATTACTAGATAGTAATATCTTTTAGTGAACCTACATAATCAATGTGTAGTCGTGTCCATGGAACATCAGTTTTAGGCCAGGGTTGCATCTTTATTGGTGGTGCTTTGGCTGCTAATTGACAACCTTTGCAATTTTTAACAACATTCTCAATATCCTGGTCCATCTTAGGCCAATATGCGTAACTTCGCATCAATGCTTTCATCCTAGACATTCCCGGATGACCAAAATGAAAGTCTTTTACAATCCTTTTCTGAAGGACCTGAGGAATAACTACCCTGTCTGCATACAGTAGTGTATCATCACAAATAGAAAATGGAGACACCCTCACTCCTTTTTTCTTGTGTTCATACCACTAAACTTGTTTTTTTTCATTTTTACAATGTACTCATCCGTACTTGCTGCTCTCTTAATATCTTCAAGTGTAACCGGTAACTCATTAACGGTATTTATCAGTATTCTCATTATTTCCTTTTCTTCTTTAAGCACAGCAATCACTGTGTCTTCCAATAATTCTGGGTTCTTTGATATCAGTCTTGATAACCCATCAGCATGCACAATTTTTTTAGATGGCAAATATACTATTTTAAAATTGTAGTTCAATAAGATGATACTCCACCTTAGTAGCCTGTTTGTGGTATAAGTCAGTAGTCCCTTCTTTGATGCAAAAATTGACTGAAGAGATTTATGATCAGTTTCCAAATAAACAACCTATCGTAAATATACTTATGAAACTTCTTAACTGTGAAAATTATAGCTAAACCCTCTTTTTTCAATCTGGCTATAATTTTTTCTCTGCCGAAATTAACACTCTAGAAGCATGCACAGTAGGTTTAGTTGACCCGTCACTTAATTTATGCAAAAGTACAGCACCAATTCTGTTATCGCTTACGTCTGCTGTGACAATTACTTCTTTGTTCGGATCATAGTGGGCTAATGCAAGATCTGATAGCAAATACTTTTTTTATTTTTTCAAATGAATTTTGGCATTCCTTCGACCAGAACCATTCTTTATTTTTCTGTAATAACTTATTCAATGGCGCCCTCAAGTCATATAACTTCAGAATATATAGACTGTAGTAATTTACTAATCCAAGAAATGCTTGTAGCTTCATTTTATTTTCTGGCACAGGCATATTCTTTATTGCTTCATATATTTTTGGTTGGGTTTTCTTCCTTCTTTATCTATTATTTGACCTAGATATTCTATTTTATCCAAGCAAAAATCACATTTCTCTAAAGAAACCTTAAACCCATATTCTTGTATTCTTCTGAATATTTCCCAAACGTGCTTCTTGCATTCAGCCATATTTTTACTTTTGATGAGAATATTGTCCAAATATGCCATTGCAAAATCTAACCCAGCCAACATGGTACCCATTATTTGTTGAAACAAGCTTGGTGCTACCTTCAAACCAAAAGGTAATCTCTTTAATCTGTATAATCCTTTATGTGTATTTATCGTTAGATATTTTGTGCATTGTTCGGCAACTTTCACTTGCAAATATGCCTCTGACAGATCAATTTTTGTGAATATTCTTCCTCCATTTAATTTAGAAAATATATCTTCTGGGGTAGGAAGTGGGTAACTATGGTCTTTTATACAATCGTTTAAACCAGCTGAAAAATCAGCACACACTCTCAACTTGTTATTTCTTTTATTAACAAACACTGTTGGAGTTGCCCAATCAGAATAATCAACTTTTTCAATTACTCCAATGTTTTCCAGCCTTTGTAATTCATTTTCAACGAATTTCTATTGATGACAATGGTAGCTTTCTTTTAGCCCTGAAAACTGGTTTAACCTTGTATTTTAATTCAAATGTAACTTCAGTTTTTTTTACAGCAACCAGTCCTTCTGAAAACACTTCCTTAAATTTCTTTTTTATTTCATTTGCAAATTTATCTGCTTGATTTACTTTTTCTATATTCAATCCTCTACAGAATGTCTTCATCGGTTTTTCCCATAGCATAACCCAATTTATACCGAATAAATTAGTTTTTTGTCCTGTTAATATGTAGACTTTTGTTTTATGAGTTTTATTCCCCAGAGTCACTTTTGTTAAAAATTCTCCTCTGAATTTTAATCTTTTCCCTGACACGCCTCTGGCTATTTTATCAGTATTTTGTAACTTAGGATGACCTATTTTATTCCAAGTTACCTCATTAATTAACAATAAATCACTTCCGTTGTCTAATAAGAATATGACTTTTCGTCCATTAATTTCCACATTTACGTATTTTCTTTTGCCATAGTTATTTCTTTCTTTTTTAGATGCAACTGAATAAAATCTTCCTGGATTTTTCTCATTTCTTTTCTTACATATTCTTGCCAAATGTCCTCTCCAGTTACAGTTATAACATTTTCTGTTTTTGAAATGGCATATATTAGTAGAATGATTTTTTTCTCCGCATACTTTGCAATTTTCCATTATTTTTGGTTGAACTTGTTTACTAACCCTCTGAATTTGGGCTATTTCTTTGCTTTCAATACTTGTATTATCTGGTTTTAAATTTATCAGTTTTTGACAATCTTCAGTGACTTTTTGCAAAGTTATATTTGTATCATTTTCTATTAATGACAACAGCTTCAAATGGATTTCTTTTTCGTTTTTAGTTGTTAAACCTTGTACAAAAATTAAACATTTAAACATGTCCTCTTTTATCTCTTATTTTAAATAATTTGCACTGAGAATTAACTCTTCCTGCATAGATAACAAAATACTCTTCCTGCTTTACAATGTTCAGGCATTTATAGCAAGTATGGAAAATGCTATCCTGTTCGCCAAAAATCTTAGTCAAAATCTCTATAGTTTTCTCAAAAGAAACCTCCTCCAGCATTTTCAGAAGGATATAATTTGAGTATTTTATGTTTTCTTTTGTGCCTAATTTTTGCAATAACAGTATGATCTTCTCTTCATGTGACCATAAATCACATCTTTTAGTGAAAATGGATTCATACCTTCTATAGTATGCCAAAAAAGTTTCTCCATCCATCAGTCTATAATGGAATTCAGCGAGTGAATTTGAGATACCCTCAGCCGAAAATATTCTCAAACCTTTTGTTTGAGATACTTTTGTACAATATTCTCTAAAAAGTTCTGCTGTTCTTTTTGTGGTTGTTGGTACTGCAAATTGGTTTTTGAATCGCATTGCTTTGTTGTTCAAATTGTTTCTGTTGCTGTTGTACAACACTACACAAATTTTTTGAAAACTCAACCAACTGTTCCATGTTAGTTTTTTAACAATATAATTCAACAAGAAAAAATCAACTGTTCAAATTAAACAATAATTTGTCACTTAAAAAAAAAAATGAACTTTTTATTTTTATAACTCTTAATTTTTTAAGTTGATATGAATTTTTGTATCTGTGGAATAAATTTGTTTTAGCTTTGCAAATTCTTTGTTGTTCACTTTTATATGACGGTAAAGTTACCATATAAGAGCTTGAACATTTTTTTCATCGCGAGCTTCTTAAAACTTTTGACATTATACCTGACAACTGCTATTTTTTAATCCATGTGGGTAAAAAAAAAAACTCCATTCACAAATTGTTGTGTATAATTGTTCTTTTTTTATAGTGAGTTCTTTCGAATCCTTCATGAGTTATTTCACCAACTGTTGCGTACCAAAGGCTTATTGTTTTTCGTTGAGTACCGAAGAAGGCCCATCCTCGTTCACCGACTGTTGTGTCAGGAAAATACGATACAAACAAATGAGTGGTTAGTCCGAGTGGTAAAGACTAAGGAACACACGATTAAATCAACAATAAGGTTTATCATACCAACGGTACAAATATTAAGAGTCCACACAATAGTCACTGTGTACCAAAATGAAGCATAGAGTACTTCTGTCTGTTCCTGGTCGTCTTCCAGTCATCAGCTCGCTCGTAATCTACAGCATGGTGTATTTATAATGGGTGACAGTCCATTGCTAGGGGGAGACAGGTTCTTCCATTATAACACCCTAGTAGTAACACAATCAGGGTATAATTCACTGTTTCAACCTCAAATTCATCATTTATTTCTATTTTATCACAAAAGATTGGTTCTGCTACTACCCTGTCACCTGCTAAGTCATTGCCTAACAGTAAAGAAAACTCTTTGACTGACAGGGTTAGTCATACACTGACTACATCTGGTCCATTCACCAATTTCGATTTTATATAGATTTTATGAAGGGGAACCTTAATTACACCTAATTCAACACCTTGCAATAAAACAAAATCGCCAGTGAAGGTCCATTCCGATAGTTCTAGTATGCTTTCTAATAATAAAGTTTGAAATGCACCTGTGTCTCGCAAGATTTGGATAGGCCTAGCTTTCTCAGGGTCATTGATGTAAACAGAGCCCTGGGATAAAAATGGTTTATAATTTTCAATACATGAGTTTTTATTTTTTCTAACATCTAGTTTAGAGAAGGAAGAATGAGGAAGAGAGTTACTTGTTCTCTGTTTTATAGCCAAAGCATGAGGCTGATGTGAGTTCTTTTCTTCTCGTTTTCTTTTAGGATATGGCAGTCGGATATTATGTGATTATCCTTCTTACAAAAGGCACAGGAAATTTTTGATTTTGTTGAAACAGAACTTTTAGGTGTATCTCTTATTTTTTTGTGCACATCACTTCTATGAGATACCTTATGAGGGAGAGGTTTGGACAGTGTTTGTGTATTTGCGTGAAAACCTGACTGCTTTTCGTTTATTTTAATGTTTTCAAAACAGTTTTTGCGAGTTAAACTATATGCATCTGCTACTACTGCGGTCTCGTTAATCGTTTCTACGTTCTTATCTTTGAGATGTATTCGAATCTCTTGTGAAATGCATTGCTTAAATGAGTTGGTGTAACTTATTATAATCATTATTTTTTTCGCCCTAACCCATCTATCAAAAAGATCTTTTTCCCCTAGCGAACTCAATGTATGTTTGTTGCTGGAACTTTTTATAATACCAAAATTTCTGCCTATAAGCTTCTGGAATTAATTCATATGCATTTAAAATGGCATTTTTGATTTTTTCATAGTCTGTGGCCTCTTCAATACTGAGGCCGAGTATATATCAGCAGCTCTGCCGACCAAAACCATCTGTAGGAGTGTTGACCAAATTTCATAAGGCCATCCTAAATTTATTGCTATTTTTTCAAAATGAGGAAAATATTTTTCCACCTTTTTCTCACAGAACTTAGGTACTAATTTGATATACTTACCGGCATCAAATGCTGCTCTTAAGGAAAAATTCTCTGAATTTTTACTTCTATTTTCATGTTGTTATTTTAATTTTTCTAACTATTTCAGCTTGGATTTTTCTTTCCTGCATCTCTAATTTTTTTATTTCTAATTGAAGACGTAAACTACTTTGGTCATCTTTTTCATCTATTTTATATGAGTCTAAGAAATTCCTATCTTTTAGTTCTTCTGCTACAATACTTTTGATTTCTGTCTTTTTCATAGACGGGTTTATATTTAATTTGAAATGGTCCGCAATTTGCAATAAGTCCGATTTTTGTAAAACTTTAAATGATTCACGAACATCGGCTAAACTTAAAAAGTTTTCCACGGAAAGAGGCATACTTTTTTTGTTTTTTTTTATATTTCACAAAATATATTTAAATATAGTTACTTTCTTTTCACAAATTACATATATTGAGTTTATTTTGTTTGTTTTGTTTTTACGATATTATCGAGATGTACAAGCTCTTAATTTTTGTTATTTATTTTTTATATTATCAAAATGTACGAGCTCCTAATTTTTTGTTATGATAGCGTCAGAGGATCTTGTTATGGTTTTATTTTTTTTGCTTCAGATGAGCATCCAATTTTGTTATGTTTGAGCTTCGGACAAGCCCCCAATTTTGTTATGAGTGAAGTGTAACAAAAGAAAAAGATGATTGACAAAAACTCAGAGATAAATCACAGACAAATATTTAATTTACAAAACACACCAAATAAAATATTTACAAATATACAATTTTTGTTGCATTCAAAACAAGAAACAGAGTTTACTACTGGCAAGTATTACGAGGAGAGAAAGGGAATGGAAGGTGTCAATATATCTTTACTGATTTAAGTTGGCATAGAAGTTAAGCGCTGTACCTTATAGAAATCCTTAAATGTGTATATAAGGAATAATTATTAGTTCGGTCAATGAAAGAGTCAAAAATATGTATTTACCCTTATTGTTCCATGAGGTTCTCTTTCAGGTTTTAGTTGGTCGGCAACTTTTCTTACAGATTCTTTCGGCTAGATATAAATCCTTGAATCATAACCAGAGTTGATAACAGCAAACCATGGTAACAACTGACTACTCACTGCCCAAAACCTATTTTTATAGGAGCTAACACCTAATTTGCATATTTCCAGAACTTTTAAAACTCTCTTGATTTTACTGGAACATTCTGGCATCTTCCAAACGTTCTATTTCTAATTTCTTTATTTTTACAACTACTTCATGAATTAAAACTTTTTTTGGAATAACAATGAGGACTCAATAGAATCCTTACTATAACTTTTTACAATATTAATATTATTTTTATATATAAATGCATCCTCTAACACAAGTATACTAACAAATCTCATATATACTCAGAAAATATGCATATATTTACATATTTAACCACATACATATCTGCCTACACATATACATTCCTGCCTGTGCATATATATGTATATACATACACAAACTTTTCTATGCATACATATTAATTTCTTATCTCTGCACATTCTCATCTTTCTTCATCCAAGTACTCGCTTATACAAACTTATATGTGTATATACAAGAACAATGCGAACATGTCCACTTTTTTCTCCTCAGATGAAGTGGTATATTTCACATTCCATACATCATAACAAACATTACATACATCTACCGGCATATATCATTTGGATTTCGATATCAACATGTACATAAATGAGCATACTGATCAATACAGGAGGGTACAATCAATTACATCCTTAATCTGAGCTTAGTGCCAACATACATATAATCAGGTGCCCCCCATATTCATGAAAAATATATAATTAGGTGAATTTGTATATATGGAATATACATACAATAATACATATAATCATACATGTAACAACCCTATATAACCATACAGCTAGGTGCACCCTTATACACGTGAAATATTTGTATTAAAATACATTTACAATCACACAATGCGAAATAGGATACTCTTAACTTCATACATAAATAATATAGAGTCGTTGCATACATATACTGGCATGTCTACCCATTACATGGTAGATATCTACCTTCCCTTCTTCAATCTGTAAAATCCTCCAATGAATGATCAGTGCAAAATAGGAATGGATTGGCAAGTGTGACAAAATGGGGTAATTCTAAGTTTATATATGTGTGTCAGATTAAATAAATTGCAAATATTTTGTCTGCTTATTTTTAATAAAATCCATTCATACTCACAGATAATCTTTTATGTATTATAAGTGAAAGATGTCAGAAATGAGCTGTAATGTTGACAAATGTTATTATCATCCATTTCTCAATGTTCCCAAGTACTTTCAATCTCCTTCCGATATCATCTACAGAGGTGTGAGTCATGGTAGCAAAATATAACTGCAAAATTTTGTTACTACAAATTACTGTAAATATTTTTTTACTTCAAATGTAAAAGTTGACAAATTGCTTACCGTTCATTAGAATGTGAAAATTATCCAAAATGGAATTTTTTTATATGTTGTAATGTCAGAGTCATGCATGTGTTAAAACATGCAAAAACTGTTCTTTTTACAAACATTTTAGAACATTATTACAGTATTCATAGCTGATTCTATTAATTGATAGCTTAAATTTTTTTATGAATATTGCCTCAAGAATCTGTATTCTGCTTTTGTTGTTTTCTTGATGTAGGATAGTTGTGTTATCAATCATTATTTTTTTATAATATTGTAAATGTAAACAGGACTGTTGTTGTATATGTCTAGAAATGGATGGTCAGACAAGCAGACACAATGTTTGCAATTTATTTAATCTGACATATCTAAAAGAAAATTTGAGGCTGAAATACACAAATTTTAAATATATATATATATATATGAAAAACAGAAATAGGGGTTGTTTCCAATGAGGGAAATTGGTATAGAAGAAAAAGTGCGAGAAGCCATGAACATTTTGTTGTGTAATAGTATTTGTGCCACTACACATGATTGGAGTGTAAAGTTGACTCTCTTCAGACAAATAAACTTGTGACTTCCCATGTTGAGATCCATTTGTTTTTCTGATGGCGAAGGTATCATATATAAATAGATAAGTGGTAAGTACATCAGAAAGGCGTGTTGTTTTTTTTTCACATTTGCATGTTAAGTTTCTTCTGTCACCTTCATTGATCATAAAAGTATTTTTCATTGACTTGCGAAATTTGATTTTGTCTTTATATTTCAAAATTTTTTTTCAGCTATTTTGATTCAACTCTAGTCAACAGGTCTTCTAGTTCTTTTTATTGTTTTTGGGATACTATTTGAATTTAGTGTGTGTGTGTATGTGTGTGTGTGTGTATATATATATATATATATACACACACACATCACTCATTCAGTAATGGATTAGAGCACTCTGGCTATTGGGCGGGTATAATGACAATATACACGCTAAAAAGTTTGCCTTCTTCTACTGAACGCCCATAGCCCAGAGGTAGAATCACCGACTGATGCCAATTCGGTCAGGTTTCAATCCTGGGTTGAAAAGCAATCGGAGTCTAACCGTACTGATGAGCTGTGATACAGCAAAACAGATCTGTCTGCTGATGACTATTTACGCTCTCACACCCTGATTGAGCACTCTGGAAGAATGGTAGACTTTGAAAAACAGTATCTACTCTGGCATGTATGCATATTAACTTACTCTGTAGCAGAGGTAGTTGCAGATTTCTCAATAACACCTGTCGTCATTTTTCAAAACTAAGATACAATTTCAAATAATTTTTGGGCAATTAGGACAACACCCTTTCTATCTCATCATTTGTCCTTATATGGAGGACTTAGCTAGGAAAATAATCATGCACTATTTATTATTTACAGGCCTTGTTTAATGATTTTTCTAAGCATATTCAGCAAAAATATTAAGCCACATTATAATTTTGAAAAATCAAATACATCATTTACATTTCTTGCATTTAATTTCAGATAATCACATTCACTCCAAACTTGGATTTGGTTGATGAATCTATTTAGTTCCCATTTATTTATCTTATTATAATTGTTTCACCCCAAGCAAGACAGTACTGCTACTGGTGCACAGGGTGTTACAGGGAGAGGAAAAAAAGGGGAAAAAAAAGAAAAAGAGAAGAACAAGGTACAGAGCTGTCAAAGAAAGGATAAGAGAAAAATGGAAATCAAGGAGATAGAAGGTTGCAACTGATGTTGCACTTGTTGCTATCAAGGAAGCAAGCATACAGAAAGGAGTTTCACAGGTGGGAAGTGCAAGAAAAGAAACAGAGAGTAGAAGTGGTGGTTACATTTGACTATTTTGATGGTGAAAGGGTGGAACCTAGTTGCCAATCTAGTAGAATGTGTAAATTCATGTAGTCAGGGCACCAGGGAAAGAAGCTCGACAGAACAGAAGCCATGAAAATATTTGTAGAAAAGATAGAGGGAAGCCACATCCCGATGGTGAGAAAGTGACTAAAATTGAGCTGCCAAATTGGGATCAATTGCAGATCCTCCATTGGATTTTGTCAAGAACTCTAAGATGAATAAAAGGATTTTCTATATTTATTTAAATAATCTAGTTTAAGCAGATAAGAGTTACATTTATGTAAGCTAATAGTAAAGCTATTAATGAGTAGTACAAGAATAGATTGCAATCCAAAAGTTAAACATGAAGCATAATTTCCATTTACAAAGAAAACAAATCATATTACCTCTCTCTAGAAATGGAGTTGAAAAATATACACACCCATGGAAGGAATATAAGCTACATGTGGTTGCATTGAATGATATGGGATTATGGATTGTTCACAGTGTTGCATATTCTTTAAAATTTGAATGGCTAGGATTAGGCATGTTATAATGAATGTTGACAAAGTTCTCTTATATTAAAAGTTAGGGATAAGAGAAAAACTGAGAAATAAATCAGATTAATACATTATCAAGGAATATTCAAAGGAAATAATTTTTATTCAGTAGCAAATGCATATAAGTCACTTATTCAGAGAAAGTGCAAGTGATTGTGTATCAAATACTAAGGATAATATTTAAGAATAAATACAAATGATTTTTATATTTTCTTTTTAAATAAATCTACTTACCCGTGAATTGTTATGGTTGATATAATTAACATCTAAAACTTTTCCAAATTTTGAAAAATATGCATTCAAATCTTCATGTGAAATGTTGCGTGAAAAACCAGTCACATGTACATTGTGTGCAGCTTCAAGTACTCGACGTTGGTACTCTTCAGATCGACTTAAATGTTTCTTATCTGTTCGATGTCCTTCAAGTGCTGCATCTGCAAGAAAATGAAGTTTATTATCAAAAGGGAAAGTTACATTAAACATTAAAAATGTAAGGTAACATGAACCAAACTGGACTAGCTCATTAGGTGTAAACATATTACTGAGAGCTTGTGTCACAGGATTAATTTCTGAAAAATAACTTCTAAAAATTTGTCAAAACCAGTTATCTTAAGGTATTAATAAATGTTATTTCTAAAAAATATTTTGCTTCAAATTATAATTGAATGAGACTAAGTTAATAAGTTGCATGACTGAACTGCAAAATAACCAATGAATTTGATAACATTGGGTGGTTACACTTTTTCTACTACAAATAAACTACTTAAATAACATTCATGATTTTGTCATGAATATTGAAGAAAATGAGAAAATTTAGATAGATACAAAAATACAAAATCAGATTTAAAGATGGCAACACAAAAATACATTTCTCTCTTTTTCATCCTTCCCAAACTCACACGTAAACAACTTGTGATGTAGCAAAAAAAAAGTAGCCAAGTAAAAACTCTCAAGAAACACTCAAAATTTAGACAGAAAAGAAAGGGACCCAAAAGTAAGTAACGATAAAATCAGCCAATCAAAAACAAGTTAAGAGTTATCAAATGCATGTACCCAAAACAAATTATTTTTAAAATGATATGACACCAGATGCAAGTTACTCTTTTCCTCTTTTAGTTAGTTCATCAGTCAGCAACTTTTTTTTTTCTAAATAAGTTTACTCCAACTAAGGTAGTGAAAACACTAAGACACAAAACAGAAATATTACTAAGGGGTGAGAACAAGAGAAGAGCAGTCAGGAAAACAGTAGATAGTGATTGATATTGCATTTGAAGATTAAAGTTGTCTGTAAAGCCTGAAGCTAGAAGAGGGTTCCATAAGCAAGAAGTGTGAGAAAAACTATTAGCATAGAATTTATGGTTACATCAAGCCAACTTAACTGCAAATTGATTAGACTTCATCACCAGCTTAGTACTGTGTTAAGTCTAGGTACCATAACAAAGAGCTCATCCAAACAATTACCATCAAAAGTATTTATAGAAAAGGCAGAGAGAGACTTTATGGCATTGGGGAAAGGAACTGAAGCTGAGATGCCATATCAGAATCAATAATATTGCTGATTCTTTGGATTTTATCAAGGATCTCTAGATATATAGCAGAAGTACTGGGCCATATATGGCAGCAATATTCTAAGCATAGACAAATAGAAAATTTATAGATATGTAAGACAGATTTTGGAGAGAAAATTGTCTAGCATAACAGTGAACCAACCTTTTTTTAGCAGCTGACCTAGTGTTTCCACTTCATGTCAGCCAAGAACGTTAACCTGAGAAGGTGCAACGAGTCATTCTCCTGTGGAAGATAGAAAGGGTTCTCTCAGATGATTAATAGAGAGCAGTTTTGTTTTATCACAATTGTAGTATTTCGGGGTGACTTTCTATAGTAATACTTTTTGTCTTTTTTTAATTAAATTTATGGGAAAAACTACACTCCTGATATTAGAGATTGTTTATTAACAGTTCAAAACAAAGTTTCAAATGGTACAGAAATTACATTGGTTCAGTTTCAAAAGCTGAAAGTGAAAAAAACTCATGAATGTATGAAATATTTTGCAATGAATATATGATTTATATGAGCAGATTATGTGTAGATTTGTAGATAGTTACCCAAGCAAAAAAGAAACTAAGTGGATACTCAAAACTTGCATGTTTTTTTTTTGTTGTTTATAAGACATAAAAATGAAATCTGAATAGTAAGAAAGAAAAAGTAATTGTTGATCAGACATCAGTTGAATGTTGGCAAAGAGAAAATCATAAACAAGCCATCAGCTTACAGAAATAGAACTTCATTCCCATCCTCCTGTATCAAGTTGGATCTGATAAAGCAATTTATGAAAGCCCTGGATAAGCAAAGACTATTTTGAATATATTCATAGAGAATTTCCAGAAGTTGGTGACTAAAAAAGTGAGAGCTGGTATTTTTGATTGACTGCAAATAAGAAATTTATGAACTCTATGAATTAAATTAAAGCAAGTGCCTGAAATGCATTTGTAAATGGTGTTACTGAACTCCCTGGCAACATCAAACATGATAATTACATTCAATTTTTTCATGACCTTGATTTTAATATTAAAATACATTTTTGTTAGCCATTTGGAGAGTTTCCCTAAAAGGTGAGGTGATGTAAGTAATAAACAATGGAGACAGATTAGGTCAAGGACACGAGAATAAAAACATATTAATTTTTTGTTGGTGCTTGAAAATAGATGATATCAAGGATTTTAATTGTACAACGTTGAAATAAATGTTCAACCATAGAAAAAATTGTGAAATTATCATCTGTTATATCAATTTTTGTTTAATTCAATAAAATGGTATTATTTTCGAGACTTCTGTAACTTTCCAGAGTAAAAACAGAATTTTTTACTATCTGGCTGATTTCAATAGAGAAAAAAATAGATACGGTGCAAGAAAATGTATGTTATCTTTGAAATCAGGTGAATTTTTTATCTTTTAATATATCAGCAGTTGACAGATTGCTTATTTGAAAGAAGACACAGTGAGTTGAGATACTTAGCCAATTCAGGATTGATTAGAGTCTCTTGTACTTTACCAAAATAAACCAATAGAAGGATCAGATGATTTACCAGAGTTCTTAAAGACTGGCATTACAGAAGAGGAAAGTAAGAATTCACAAAGCATTTATTGTAGAGATTAAAGAAAACAGGAGCCAGTTCAAGAGAGCATTTTTTGGGAACTATTACAGGGATGCCATCAAGTCCACATGTTTTGAGATGATCTAGTTTAGAGATGACAGCAGAAATGATGGATATTGCATATCACTCAATAGAGGCTCAGTTCTAAGTGGAAAGTCAGGTAAGGATACTCCAGATGAGTCAAGTGTAGGATTGGAAGTGAACTTATGAGAAAAACATTCTGCTTTATTAGATGTTAACACCTCAAATTGAGTGAAGAGAGATGGAATAGAAGACTGATGTTTATTTAACTCACTATTGCACAATTATTACAAGCAGACACAAAGAGGTATCTGTTGTAATCAGAACTATCATGCTATTTGACTGAATGGAAAACTGAAAGTCTCAATATCAGCTACATCAGTAATGTTAGAATGATTAAGGCACTTTGCATGAATGAGGATTAAAATCATCAAACAAAAATGTTCATAGATTAATTTAGAGAGTGTGCTATTTCTATACTGCCAGACAAACACTCAGAAAACAGCCTTGGTCTGCCTACCCTATATGAAGGAATTATCAGAAAAATACAAAAGGTCTGTGATCTATATAACATAAAGGACAACCTTCAAAAGTGGTTCAACACTTCACAGACACTTTTTCTGAGTAAGACCTCCCATAGAGGTGAACATGATTAAGGACTGTGTGTACACCATCCTATATAAGAAATATAAAGGAGAATCAGGCCCTGTTAAGATAATACTGCAGAAACACCGAAATTAAAAACAATATGTGGCCAGATATACCTGATTTTTCTATTTGTTACAGTTTTATAACTGTAACAATTAGAAAAATCAGGTGTAGCTGGCCGCATATTGAGGGAAAATAGAGATCACCACTCCTTGTGGAATGAGGCTGAAATAATAGAGAAAATCACTGGAAAATACAAAAGTTTAAGGAATCAGCACATGTGGTAGGCCACAAAAATCTACCTCAGTCAAGCACAGAAATGAATACAATATGGGAACCAGTAAAACAAAAATTGTAATATGAGCTCTGGTAAAAATGGTTACTGAGGTTTATAAGTCCCAAAAATTCATAGTGATGACTCGATTGATAAAAGCATTGGTTGAATCCAATGACTTGACCCAAAGAGTTGCAAGTTCAATACCTGGCTAAAGTGGAGGTGAACAAAAGCTTGGAGAGTTGAGTTAAAGGGAGATAACTGATACTGAGACATGAGGAAGAGACATGGCACATGGAACGGGGACATTCTACCCTGATGGATAAAATAAAGGGTACAGTTCAAAATTTCAATCACCTGAAGAAGGCTGAAACATCATGAATATGACAAACAAGTTGAGGGTAAGAGTCCGAACAATGTAAATAGTGCCAACAATACAAAGAAAATGAAAAGCACATGAATGTTGCAAGCAATGTAGTTTGATAGTTTTATGGGATGCATATTAGAAATATGGATGTTTGAATGATTAGTACTAGTGAAATATGTTCTGCCTATCTTCCCTTGTATGTTTAACTACAATTGATAACTTAGAATGTGGCAAAAGATGAATACAAATCAAAAGAGAGAAAACTGATAATAGCGAGAGAAAAAATAATTCAAAGATGAAACAAATACATTAGGGAAATCTTCCACAAAGAAGAAAAATATGGAAGAACTAGAAATATTAGTCTAAAGTTAAATCAACTTCGGCAAATTGAATAAGAACAAAACTGAAGAACCAGATACAAGTGTAATAGAGATGCTAGCAGCCTTAGATGATTTCAGCATTGACAAAATTACAGAAATAATAAATAATATATAATAGTGGTGATATCCCAGAAGACCTTAATAGATCCATTTTCATAGCACTGCTTAAAACAAAGATGTCTTTTCTGACTGAAATTATTCAACCCTTACACTCTTGAAAAAATTAGAATTCCTACTAGAATTGATTATTGGCAGCCACAATTTTAGCATAAGATATACAGATGGCACAGTGTTGATAACAGATATATATATATATATATATATATATATATATATAGATAGATAGATAGATATTAGAATGGGAATATATTAGAAGTACAGCTTCTTTCTTTTAATCAAGACTCTTTAATTTCACCTTTAACTACAAATTGATAGTTCTCTGCAAAAAATGTTAAATGAATGCTGCCAAAGAAAAAGATAAAATCCATTACTGGCCAACAGACTATTGCAATTGCATCTTCAGCCATTTCTACTTCTGAATCCCTTCCAGAGCCTGCTTATTCCTCCAAGTATAACTATGACTTCTTTGACTGAGCCTTATGTGTCAACTGCAGAAGAGCTGCCATCTCCCTTCATCTTCTTCCCCAAAAAGCAAAACAAAAAAGCAAACTTTTTTGAGCAGTGACTAACAAAATATAAAATACCTCACTTTTCAGATGAAAACTTCATGTACTGTGACACCTGTACTGCATAAAATAAAACAGGCACATCTCTGCATAAATTAAACAAATGCACAAACTTCCAGGACTTCACACTCACTCACCATGTTTTAAGCAAAAAGTATCAGTTGTGCATCAATATTCTTGCTCTGCAAAAAGAGGTGAAATAAGATAAAGTTGGACAGTCAGTAGGCTAAAGCAGCAATGGTGTTGGATGGCCCAGAAGGGAATCTCCCTGTTAAAGTTTGACATAGCTTTCTGACAGAGATTAGAGTGTCAAAGATCTTACTCCTCTAGCAAAAAGCAGTAACATACAGTTGATGCTATACAGTTGGGGAACTGCTGTCCAGTAAGACAGACACTGTGTATGCAATTGCTAAAAACGAAAGTAAAGAAATCCTCATTTGTGATTGTGCTCATGGATGAATCTACATACATCAATAACCATGAGCACCCTATTGTCCAAATTACTGAGCTGTTTTTTTTTTTTGGGGGGGGGGGGGGTAATTTCTACCAAGCACTCATTTTGGTGCAAATAAAGAGTGTATTGTAACAACAGGTGTAAGAGTTGCAAGATGCATTCAGGATGTGATGTCAAAATTAAAACTCCCATTAACCAAAGTAATGAGCATAAGATCAGATAGGGTTGCAGCAATGACAGGGAGAAACAAAGGGTGCACTGGTATACTCCCTAGGTCCAACCCCCACATGGTTAATGTGCACTGTGTTGTCCATTCCCTAGTGTACATCTCAAGAAGCAGAGTCAATACCAGATTACAAAGAGCATCAGCAGACACTGACTGATCTGTTTTATTACTTCCAATCTAACCCCAAAAGAGCAGCCAAAATAAAAAAAAAATTACAAGAACTGCTGGAAGACCCAGTGCTCATGACAACTGATAGCCTGAAGTGTCCCAGGATATCAGCAAGGACACAAAGATAAATAGCCCTAAAAAAAGACTGCAACATAAATTTAACTATTTTGATAGTATAACAGATTATGGAAAATCAGACAGAAATCCAAAGGCACATTAGAATCATAAAAAATGTCTTCCAGAAAGTAAAGACAGTATTAAGAGAAGATAGGAAACTTTCATTACAAACAAAGAAAGGAATGCTGAACTGCTATGTAATATCAAACTTCATATATAGCAATGAATATTGGACAATTTCCTTACAGGTGAAGAGGACACTTGAAGCAACACAGATGTTCTACAGAAGGATGTTGAGAATACTAAAGATGGTACACGTAAGTAATGAGAATGTTATAAGAAAAATAAAAACAGAAAATGGTTGAAATTTCTGGGAAACTTTATGAGAAAGTGGGGGCTTGAATTTAATATTCACATGAATGCAACAGGGACAGAGAGAAACAGAAAGTCACATACCTAATGAGCATGTAAATGGATGGCAGAAAATGAATTGGTTGGGATGGTAAAGTGACAAACAGTGGTTAGAAATACAAAAGACAGAAAAATGTGGAAAGCTATTATCACTTATGTTCTAAAAGGCCATAATACATAAAAGTAGATGAAATGTGTAGTGACATAGGTAAAATAGGCTTACCCTATTTTGTATAGAGTCCAGCGACTACTAAATAAGTCAGTCATCACTCAGTAGGAGGCAAACTTCTATGTCAGAAGACATCATAACAATATGGTGTTGCCAATAGAATTTCTAACATTGGATGAACTGAACTATGTAGAAACATAGCTTCATTCTTTTACTGCCCACGTGTAGGCCAAGAAGTTAAAAAAAAAAAAATGGTGGAGGAGAGGAGAACTAGATTACAGATCTCAAGATGTGAGACCATCAGAAAGATCTCTGTCATGGTGCATTCCAAAGAATTCGAGGATATGAACTTTTAAAAAGAAATTGTGGGCATTATAAAGAGAAATTTGCAACCAAAAAGCCAAGTTGGTTATTGCTGAGAAAACAAAGTTTCTTGCAAAAAAACAAAATCCAAAGGAATCAATAATATGGTATCTATGAGAAGCTTCCCGATTTGAAAAAGTTAGTCCTGAAAAATGACTATCAGAGATGAAAGGATACAGCTGAGGTTAATTGAAGGTACGTGTAGTGCCTCATACAAAAACAAAATTTTGGAATGGTTACAAATGTTTTTGGATGCATCTATAGAGCTTTTACAACAATTAGAGTTGGTTGAAGAATTCAGTACATTCAAGAGCAATGCTGAAGCATACAGCATATTGAATTACCTTGTGCAATGCAAATCAATCAGTTAATTGCTGTACGTGATACACACTTGGGTGATCATGTCTCTTTCAAGGCACGACTGACAAGGCAGAACATTTTCCACAGTAGGTTGCCATTAGTTTTTGCAATAGACTGGCTTCCAACCAAGGCTATAGAACCGAATTTTTCCTGCTATTGAACCCATAGCTGGAGGGAGAATAATAGCTTTCCAAAGGGTATTTGTGCGTGAGTTAATGAAATGAATTTGACTGAAATTTGAACTTTGTTCCAATTTCTCATTCATCCCATTAAACCACAACGAACACCCAATGCAATGCAAATACTGTGATAAAAAGTATGAATGGAACACAAAAATTGTCCAGCTTTAGGACAAACATGTTGGAATTGTGAAAAGAAAAACCATTTTCAGCCAGTATGCAAGCATAAAAAGTAAATAGAAAATGTAAACATTCCTCAGGAAAATACAACTGTTTTTGCGATATAAAGAGAAAAGTGCCAGAGGAAAAATTAAATTAAATGGCATAACTTTTCCTCTGAAAATAGATACTGGAAGTGATGTCACCCTATTTCTAATAACTTTCTGAGAATGAATGGGCAAACCCAAATTAAAGAAAAGGTAGCATAAATTAAGACAGTTCATGGCTTCTTCATCAAAACTTAAGGTTATTTTGAAGGAAGGTTTGAGACCAACACTGTTCTCAAAATTATTCCTATCATAATAGTGTAATAGGAAGAAAAGTCATGAACTGGGAATAGATGTCTTAAAAGTGGACACAAGCAATTAAAAGTGTGAAATTGGGAAATAATGACACAGGGATGTTAAAAGGATATAAAGCTAGCATTCAATTAAAAGAAAATAGTCAACCCCCTGACTTTGAGTATTGTAGACTGTTCATTTATACACTAACTATAGTAATTGCAAAACTAAAAACAATTGTGGATCAAAGAATTTTAGAATATGTTCTCCCTGGTGTAAAAACAATGTAATGGCTAGTGCTGTTAAGAATATGATCATCTATCAAGATATTTAGTGGTGTTACATTTGAGAATAGCTAAAACAAAAAATGGATTGTGTTTTAAATAAATTAAAAAATGCTGGGATGACTATAAACAAAAATAAATGTGTGTTAAATTGCAACACAAAAACATATCTGGAATATTGAATTTCCTAAGATGGAATTTCACCAGACATTGATAAAGAAAATAGCAGAGGTATCTACATATACAAATAAAAAAGTATTGGAATCTTTTTTAGAATTACTTAATTTTTACAGTATATATTTGCCAAAGTAGAGTGAGTTACAAAAAGAAATTTAGATGGAATTAATGGAAAGATACAGCATTTGAAAATTTGAAGAGAGAACTTATAAGGCCTGTTGGAAAAAATCTTTGACCCTAAAAAAGTAGTGACTACAGACATAAGTGATCATGCTGTACAAGCAATATTGTCTCAAGAAGGTCATCCTAGAATCCTAGAAGAGTAATGTTAACCAAAGATAACTATTCAAATATTGAAAAAAAAAAAAAGAAAAAAAAAAAAGAAAAGCATTAGTTATCATATGGAGCAGAGACAGAGCTCACCAATTTTTATTAGGCAGGAAGTTTCTGCTTAAATCTGACCATAAAATGTAAGAGTTTATTTTTAACCCCAGGAAAGAATTACCTAAAGTCACATCTAGGATTTTAAGATGGGCTATAAATTTCATGGTCTTTGACACTATTCCATATATTGATGCTCTATCAAGACTAAAGTTCAACAATAAACCATTAAAAAGATCAGACAATTCAGAAGATAAAATATTGCACTGGATTGAAATAGATGAATTACTCTTAGATTGTCTTGTATTAGAAACCTTACATTATCCTGTATTAAGTGAGACTGAACATAGAATAAAAAGAAACAAATGGAGTAATCGTTCTAGGGAAGAAAGACCCTATAAAAAAATAAGTTAACTTGTAAAGACTTTACATGCATTGGAAATTTTTTAATAACAGCAGAGACATTGAGAAAAGATGTAATAAAAAGCATACACAATAATGTTCATTGTGGAATAGCAGCATAACAGATATGATTAAAATTGGAAGTGTGGCAGCCTGGGTATTCTTGTGATGTAAAGAAATATGTACAAAAGTGCCCAAAATGTAGTGAAATAAAAATCTTTCACCAAACTAAAATACATTCATTGCCTAAAGAAAAAGAGCTATGGGTCCATATTCATATGGATCATACACATATTAAAGGCATTTTTAAAAAATTTGGTTGACTCATTATCTGGACTGCCTAATGTTGTTAGAGTTTAGGATATGAATGTCACCACAGTAAAGAAAATAGCACGAGTATTATTTTCCAGAAATGGAGTGCCAAAATTATTAGTCTCTGATAATGTACCAGAATTTTGTTGAAACTTTGTGGTTAAAACAAATTAGATGTCTCTCTTATAAAAGAATGGTAAAAATCTGAGAGAGAGATCATACTTTTATTAGAAGAAGTCACAGATCAATAAAAGGCATAAAACCTCCATTAATGGGAGGTGTAATGACATAGGTAAACTGGACTTGCCCTACTTTGCATAGATTTCAGTAACTACTAAAATAAGTCCGTTGTCACTTAGTAGAGAGAACTTCTACATCATAGACAAGAAGATATCACAAATAGATATCATTTAACTGTTTTAGTATCTATTTTGCAATTTACTGCACTGTAAAAGATTTCCCAAAGAGGACATGAACATGGTGAGGAAGACCAAGGTAATATTTAGAAAATAATGGAGTTAGTGGCAATGTATGTTCCAATCATCAAACAGCTGATGATGAATGGTTCACAGAATGTGAAATATATACATCATGATATTGAGAATGAATTTCTGTCTTTTATGGAAACTGCAATCAAGGAAAAAATGTGTCAAAGTTGGTTTCTTTGCATTAATTTTTTTATTGGTACTTCTGGCATGAATACCCAGCAGTACAACATGCACTTACCAAATTTCTGGCAGAGTGAATTGCATCATGGTGCTCTTTTTCTCAAACTGACCCTACTATACTGTGCAGTCGAAAAAAAGTAAAATCAAAAAACAAACAACACATATGCACAAAATTAAAAATATAAAATGGTGACAATTTACCCATTGTATTCTGCAGCTCATAACTTCAGTATCAACATACATTCAGGTCTGTATCTCCTCTGGTACTAGGTTTACATGAAAACAATAACTTGCATTACAATCCTCAATGAGCAGAGATACAAGAAGTACATTCTGAAATTTCTTAATATTTATATTTTAAATGTGATTGTATCTAAAGATAGAGAGTCTACTATTCCAGTGGTTCATTGGATATTTTTACTCTCTTAAATATACAGATATGGCTATTCAAATAAAGAATTTCCTAGCAGTTGAGTAAACATTGTTTTTATATGTAACAATAACAGTTTACTATTTCTGTTAATAAATTTGAATATAGTGCTCATAAAAGATTGTTTGCATAACTTCCAAAATAGTAAGTGTAACATGGACAATACTTTTCCATTATTATGTTTCATGTGGATAACTTGGGTGATATACTTGTAGTATTGTATACAAATGAAGAGACCAGTATATATATATATATATATATATATATGGAGAGAGAGAGAGAGAGAGTATTTGGAGAAGTAGGACAACAGAAAATAACCTGTCATCACAGAGGACACGCTGAGCTGTGCTATGACTACTGCTAACTCACACTGAAGAGAAGATTCATGATTTCACTGGATGACCCAGAACACATGGATGTGAACTTCTGCAGCATTGGCAAAAGAAATTAAAAAACTCAAAGACTGGAGGAGAAAATGAGATAACCAATTTATTTCTTGCTGCTGAGGGATACGAAGCTGTGAAGAAAATTTTTACAATGTGTTATCTGAGCAAGTTAGAAAATATGACATCTGAGTTGTGAAAGTTGTAAAAAAAAAAAAAAAGACATAACAGAACAAAAAGAAAGAAGAATGAATAGAAATGATGATAAAAATAAATGAAAAATGCAAAGACGTGTCACATTCTGAGAATAGTCATACAATCTTAGCCTAAAAAAAAAAAACTAAAGTCAGCATAAAACCAGACAGAAATTGATAAGAAATTCAAGGAAATAACCATGATAAACACCCATATAGGCTTATTAAGATGGACTTGTCTACTGTTTAGGGTAATGACTTCCAGCCATATTTTTCAAAAAGCAATTGAAAGAGTCTTATTGGGAAAAATAAAAAAGATAAGATACCAGGACAATATAGGTGTAGGGGTGAGAACTAAAGAAGAGTTAAAATACAAAACAGCAAATTTTGATGAAATTAAAAAAAAACAGGCTAGACCATAAACAAAGAGAAATGTAATTTTGACTGTAAGATATATTTAGAACATCAAAAGAAGCCATATAACCTGATAATAAACTAACAAAGAAAAAAAAACAAATGGCTGCTCAAACAAAAAAAAATTAGAAACCTTTTTGAGGCTGATAAATTCTTATAGTAAATATATACCAAGATACAGCAACATAAAAAAACCATTCTGGAAAGAATAGTACAAACCCTGAAAATGGGATTAAAAGCATTTTTACCACTTACGGAAAACATAAGCGTATTTACCAGAAATGCTTCTTACAGATCTATTTTTTTTTTAATCATATCACCCCGAGCAAGGCGGTAACGCCACTGATGTGCAGGGGGCTACATAGGAGTGAAAAGATTGGAAAAGAGAAAACTGGAAACCACATCCTAAACAGGAAACAAGGTATGAGCCTCTTCACCTGTTCAATAGACAAGGGTGGAGTGTGAACCAGGCGATAGTTTAGTCTATCTATTCCAATTGAAAAAAAAAAAAAAGAAAAAAGTAAGATCTCCATATGTAGTACTTAAGGGACAGTTGAAGTGCCAACAAACAGCCACAACAAACCTAATCCACAGTAATATGTCCTTTTTCTAAGTAATCAGCTAAAAGATTTAATATTGCTGGGGACAAAGCTAAAAAGCACAAATCAAACATTTAAAAACTTCATTGAGTGTACTTTAGACAAATTATAAATTAGGTGGAAGAGGAAGCGGATTAAAAAGTAAAAAAAGAAAAATTTTTTAACTATTACATCAGGATTCTACGTGAAGGAAGGAAACTGAGCTCATTAATGAGAAAACAAATCAGAGTCTCTATAACTATATCCTTTGCAATAGGAGAAAAGGTGCGGTATAGAAAGAATTGAGACAATCCAGAAAAAGCAAATTTCCTGATGCAAAAAGACTACAACATGGCTATATTGGTAAAGAAGGGGCAACATATACTGGCACATGCAGATCTGTTCAGAAGCAGAGATGATCTAGAGGATGTGGAAATGGAAGAAGAAGCAAAGTTATAAAAGTGGAACAGAGCAGGAAGTGGAAGAAGGTGTGAATGAGGAGATGGACGGAGAGGAAGAGGAAAATGAAGAGAGACTGAAATCACCATTAAGAGACAAGAAGAAGGACAGTACAAAACAAAAATAGTTAAGAGTAGTAAGAGAAAAAAAACAAGGATGTATGACCTCTCCAATTCAGGGAGGTGTAGTATCATATACAAATGAAGAGACCAGTATATATATATATAGAGTACTTGGAGAAGTAGGGCAGAAAATAGCCTGTTGTCACAGAGGACATGCAGAGCTGTGCTGTGACTACTGCTACTCACACTTATATGCGAAACATACTTTCACTACAAGATACAAACAGATAATTACATCATGCCAAAAATTATATTGTGGAACTACACAAACACACACTTACGCACACATATAATTGCACCTGCATCAAGTTCATTATGTATGTTTAATAAATGTAAGCTGTTTGGTGATTGGCCCAATATCGCCAATCAAAGCAAAGCTAAGTAAGCAATTTTTTTACAGCCAATTTGTTAGGTTGTTTAAACCACTATATAAACATTTTGCCGCGGACCGAGAAGACACACTATAAAATGACCTTGTGTCACATCTAACCTTGCGTGGGAAGGTTGGTAAATACAGTTCGGCAAGACATTCATCAGGTCAAAAACATGAAGATTCATAACGCCCAACTCACTCTTCTCTTCAAAGTCCAATTTCAGTACAGTGTACACTTAGTACTAAGAACACTTTATCAGAACTTTCATGCATGAACAATTTCTCTTAACAGAACTATACTTTTTCTTAACTTAACACTGCTTGTGCACATCAACAAGAATGAACAATCCAGCATATTCTAAAATTTGTAACAATTATTTTCATACAGTCAATGGGAGGCAATTCACACGCGACCATTACGCGTACTATTCAACAAACACACTAAATGTACATTGTTTTGTTCCAAACTGAATCCGATAACTTGGGCAGTTGATGGATTTCATCATAACTTTCCCACGGGTATTTGCGTGTAGGCACCTCCACTTAGTTGCCGAACAGCATAGCATGATGTCAAAAGAGCTAAAACTTAAACATTTTATCATCAAAATGTTTATGCTATTATTAAAGAGGAAAGGTCAAATTTTGTTGTATGTAACAAAAACAGGTGGAGAGAACTTGGATAACAGTAATAATTTTTCAATATTGCAGTTTGGTTGGAATGCATTTTAAAATTTGTAGAATAAATACCTGCAACCAAAAGTTCAAGTTGATGTTTGATACTTTTAAAGGGCACCTGCTTACAAATAAGAAATTAAATTCTACTTCAGTAGACTGGTCCACTCGTAAAAAAATAGAAAAACATTTTTTCTGAAGACTGGAAGTTGAAGATTATTCTCTCTCTAGTCTAATACCTATCATGAAAGTGCCTCATTTTTGTGAATCGAAATAAATAGATTTTTTTTTTAAGAAAACCCCCTCCAGAAGTTTTACAAAAAGAAAAATAAATAAAGATATTAATGTAAGCACAGTTTTCAAAATTTCCCAAAACACTACTAACAGTAAAGTAAAAAAAAAAAAATGTAATGAAATACACCTGTGTACTCGATATTATGAACAGGATCCCCCTCTTCTAAAAATCATTTTCAATAAAATGCCATGGCTTGAGAAAGGTCTTTAAAAAATTATTCTCCGTAACGGTGAAAAAAAAGTGTTTCCCTATTTTTTAATTTTATGAGTGAACCAATATTTTAGTAACACTTAGTTTTAATGATTTAAAAATGCAAGAAAAAATATTCAAGGTCAATAAATAAATCAGACGAAAATTAATGCATTAATTTAAATTTTAATACCAATTATTCAAATTTTAACTATTTTTTAAAACAGGGTTCAGAAAAAAGTAACATCTTTAACGAAACTGTCTTCTTGTTTTTTCTTTATTTTTAAATTTGTTACTTAACTACATTAAGTAGGTTTTAAACTTTAAGACCTGCAATCTAGTGACTAAGAGTCTCTCTCTCTAGTCTATTTCAAGAAAAAGTTGCTGATTGGATTGAGAATTTCTCGATGATATTTGAAAAACATACAAGGAACTTTTGAAAATTAGTGTGTTTAAGTTACTTACTATTTTAATTTTAGCACTAAAGATAAAAGTAAAACTGATTTTTAAACTGACAGCCGCTGGAGACTTTTTTTTCCTTTTTTAATTCGGCTGATGCAAGCAAGTGGGCTTGCTTAATTTTGGCGGAAGTGAAAAATACGTGTTTTTTGTCTAACACAGACAAGTTCTTGCTGGAAAACGGTATCAAAGTTTATAACTTAAGCAATTAAAAATAAATAAAAAAATAATTGTCATATCTACAAACATTTTTTGTTTTCCAAAAAAAGAAAAGTGACTTTATTTTTAATTTTTTGAGTTTTTGTTGCTACACTCGACTTCAAACATGTCCGGAGATTTTAGAAAATAATATCTCGTAAAAAATAAATGGTAAAAAGTAATTTCTTTAAAATTTTTGAAGTGCTATATGTTCTATATTTTCATTTTAATGATTTTTTAAGCTTTAACTTGCACAAATAATATCTGTTCACACGATCAGTATCTTTATGAATTTTTAATATTTTTTTTTACTGGTTTGGACGACAAAAATCTTTTAAAAAATTAAACAAAAATAAAATTTAAAGAAATTAACCATGAATTGTAATCATAAATTCACTTTCCGAAAACTTAGCAAAATAACTTTTCTCGGTCTTTTTCAGTATCTTGAAAGTCACATTTTTAAAACGTAATTTATTCTTTTTATGATCCATACTGAAAGGGAAAATAAAAAATAAGGACAAGGAGTTTTCCCTTAAGACAAAAATTACAAATTAATTGAATTCTATTAAAAAGGAATAGACTTTCAGGTTATTTGAAAAAAATATTTTCAGTAAAAAATTAATCATGTTGAAAAAGAAATAAGTTAAACTTGATAAAGAATAAGATTTTTTTAATGAGTAATAAAGCCTAAAGGCAAGCCGAATTAAACGTTACGTTTGACTACGACAAAATTAAAAACAAAAGGTTATAGATTTAAAACATGAACAAAATAAATACTTCTGTTAAGTACAAATTACAAGTAAACGATAATACAATAAAAAATAATACAATTACTTGAAATCATTTTTATTTTTACAATGCGCTGCATTTTTTAATTTCGGTAAAATTATTATTTCGTAATAACATCAGTCATTATAAATTAAAAATCATCTTGCCTGAGATGAATCCTAGATCGCAGATTCCACAGTAAGGCATTATCGGGTGATGATAAATCTGCGTTATATTGATGAAAGCATTTAAAAAATAGTTTCCATAAATGAAAAAAATACGTTTGAGTGTCAACAAGCTTCTTCGAAAGATAATATGCATTAGCTCCCTTTAAGAAAATGAACCACCCGCCTCCACAATCAAATGGGAAAAATAAATTATTATTTTGGAGCGCTTACTGATTTTTAGTGTTTTAATTTTTTTATGTACGTTTTGATTAAAAAATTAAGTATTTTCATATTCACTATTGTTATTTCTTTCTTTCGATCTTTATAATTTTACACTACAGTAAAAAGAAAATCATATGTTATCAATTTTTTTGCTGTCACACCTGAAAATTCGGTATTTACCAGAGCCTCCCCAACATAAGGCAGGATATGGTGCAAGGCTGATTTTTATCGTGGGTACACCTGGATGTGCGCCGTGGTGCAGTGGAACGACAAATCCGGTAGCCGAGTTCGAATTCCAGTTAAATTCCTTGCATTCACTTACGCACAAATACCTTGGGAAAGGTATTTAATCTGTCTCTTCCCTCCAGTTATGGGTTAAATAATAATAGGATAGCTTGGGTTCTATAGCCTTGGTGCGCAATCAGTCTACCGAAGAAAGCAATGGCAACCTACTGCATGATAATCTTCTGCCCAGTCAGTCATCTCTCTCTCTCTCTTTCGAGACATGAACGCCCAAAGCGTGTATTATGTATGGCACTTAACTGACTCACTGACACCTGAATACTTTACACAAGGAAAGGAAGAATATGTAGAGAAACTATATAGAGTACCTGGTTGATTAAATAAAAAAAAAGCTAAGGAAAGAGAAATATTCCAAGGGTCACCGTGTTGAATGAGAAAAGATTGTGTTCAAATAAAAAATGATATTTCTTTAAAATGTAAGAATACACAAATTTTAACTAATTACTTATCATGAAGTGAAAGTTAGAAAGTTCTCTTTGGCTGTAAGGAAAAGAAAAAGAGGAGTTGGAAGATCTGCTGTTGCTTTGGCGAGAAAGACATGATGACGAGGTTGACTGGTGTCTCTTCTACCGGTTGAATGAATGCCTGGTTTTTAAGACCTCGTGTTAACTCCAGAAGCCTGTGTTTATTGGTTATTTTAGTTTTATTAAATTTAAAATATGTTTGAAATTCTGGAGGCTGCGCGGAGCCCTTACGCAGTATGTTTATTTTTGTTATTTGCTTCTTTGATTTGATTTGATACTGTTTACTTTACATATTTATACAAAAATAGTGGTATCAACAATTAAATTCTACAAAAGAAGTAAACTTAAGAAAAGGGAAGTAACAGAAAAAGTAAAATACTGATGTGGTAACTAGTAAAAAATTATTTTTTAAAAATCTGTGGGGTTTGATACATTGACACCCACACACACGCACACACACACATACATGGTGATTCAGCGTTCACGTGATAACTTAGTTTTCCCGCGTAAACGCATGCTAATAAAAGCGGGGAACATCACGTGGTACGCTAGTGAGGATTTTGTCCTGGCGAAAGAGCAGACATGTCTCCCTAACTCACACAAACACACGCGCACTAATTGCGGGTAGCAATTAGTGGCGCAAATTTTTTTTATTTTTCTTCTCACCGACATTAACACTATGCACATTAACTTTCATTCAAACGGGACCTTACATAAAATAACTTTCTACACATAAATTCACAATTTTTCCAACCTTCGTCAGTAGAAATCCACAGACTGCCTAAGACCACTACATTCGCATGTAAGTCTCTCTCTCTCTCTACTCAACGCACACACAGACACAGAACTTTGTCTTCTGTCTGACTTTCTTGCCTAAACGCATACACAGACACAGAACCTTGTTTTCTGTCTGAATAATTTCATCAAGGATTTGAACTTTGAACTCTTGACGATAATCTTAGCGATTGTACAAACCTTTCTTTCAGCTAGAAAAAGAATTTCTCTTTCCTTAATTTTACTTACTTATGCATGCTCTCAACCCTATGTAACCTTTGTTTTATATTGTTTTTCTGGTTACTTTCGCCTTTTTGTTCTCTCTTAAATCCTGCTTTAAATCATGACCACATGTTACGTCGAGTCGACTCGTTAAACATAAATTAGTAAATGGACGCCTTCGTCCGCTACAATGGTGACCCCGACGTGATGTCGATTCGACGTAATTCAGTCCAGCATCGTTGGAAATGGGACTCAGCATTCTTCTTCGTCTATCAACAAGAACTACTATTCGACGTCGTTATCTCCCAACTTTTTCCACAGGACTCTAAGATGGCGACCCCACACAGAATTTTTACAATCGCACACTAGACAGCACAACTGTCATCTCTCTCTCTCTCCCAGGTTTTCCAGAAAAAGAGTGGCACAACGTCGATTTAAAGACGTTTTTCGACATTCAACGCAATGTCACTCAACCAGAACTCTAAGGAGATCGACAAGCCGAATTATTTATACTGGAGAATTGAGACCTCCAAAGAAAATTCGACATTAAACCCAGATATCTTTTTAGTTCTCTCAAACACGCGTCGACACTCGGTATCAACACAAGCTTCAATTGACCACTTTGCAAATCAAAGTTTATAACCAACTGTTAATTCTTCTAACGCCAACATAAATCCACACACACAGCAAAACATGGGAATTCTTACAAACACAAGCAACTCAACGTGGAGCATTGGAATAAATTAGAAGATTTTTAACAGCCATATCAACCACCGAGAATTTTCCAGAGCATGCCACATCCTGGCACTCTGACAGGGTTACACTGCTGCAAAATCCCTAGTCACGCGCACCGCATTTCAGACTCTTTTTCTCTTCAGCCTACGAGAGACAACCAAAAAAATTCACCTTTCACAAATTCACTCGTATTTAATGACGCCTTACAAACTTTAACTCAAGTGAGACCGATTTTCTCTACATGTACATTGGTCAACGTAAAATTTTTCTCGCTCTTCCATTTCACCATGTGCTTTTCGAGGATCCAATATGGCGGACCATCAGTCTAAGCAGTCATACGTTCCAGCAACCTTCCCCCACACCTATGAGCCACATCCGTGCCACCCACCTTTTTTTTCAGCAACCAGCCTTTTCTGTCATTTTTGGCATGACTACTACTACTACTACTACTACTACTACTACTACTACCAGCATCATCATCAACGTAATCAAACCAACACATTCACGGACATATTGAAAAAAAGTATTTTTAATATTTGTTTCAATCTAAGGTGGGTATTTGTGGGGTTTGATACATTGACACCCACACACACACACACACGCACACACACACATACATGGTGATTCGGCGTTCACGTGATAACTTAGTTTCCCGCGTAAACGCATGCTAATAAAAGCGGGGAACATCACGTGGTACGCTAGTGAGGATTTTGTCCTGGCGAAAGAGCAGACATGTCTCCCTAACTCACACAAACACACGCGCACTAATTGCGGGTAGCAATTAGTGGCGCAAATTTTTTTTATTTTTCTTCTCACCGACATTAACACTATGCACATTAACTTTCATTCAAACGGGACCTTACATAAAATAACTTTCTACACATAAATTCACAATTTTTCCAACCTTCGTCAGTAGAAATCCACAGACTGCCTAAGACCACTACATTCGCATGTAAGTCTCTCTCTCTCTCTACTCAACGCACACACAGACACAGAACTTTGTCTTCTGTCTGACTTTCTTGCCTAAACGCATACACAGACACAGAACCTTGTTTTCTGTCTGAATAATTTCATCAAGGATTTGAACTTTGAACTCTTGACGATAATCTCAACAATTGTTACAAACCTTTCTTTCAGCTAGAGAAAAAACTTCATACATCTTATTTTGTTTCTACGAACAGACAAAGAGGAATAACACTTTTCTTTTCACTTTCTTATGCATGCTCTCTCAACCCTATGTAACCTTTGTTAATATATTGTTTTTCTCGTTAATTGCGTCTTTTCGTCTTTCTTATTTCCTGTTTTATTTCATGACCCCATGTTACGTCGAGTCGACTCGTTAAACTCTAAATTAGTAATGGACGCCTCCGTCCGCTACAAATCTATTAGTTAGTAGTATAAACTAATTAGTTAAAAAATATCTGAGTTTGTCTTAAACACTTACTTTTGAGAGAATAAGAAAAGAAAGAGTAATTTGAATGAATGAGCAGAGGAAAATATTTCACTTCCCTCGTGGCTGTAGAGGAACTGGGTGAATGATGGAGTGTTTTGTATAGATACGTATTGCGGGTAAAAAACGTGTATATAATCATCCTCACAGAGAGTGCGACGGGGCTTTTTGTGTTTTTGAAATACAAAGTAGAAGCAGATTGCTAAAGAAGAAAGTAGGAAGAAGTAATAATAGAAGAGACCGAAATCTAGGAATTATACTTGATTGATCAAAGCGGTCAATTCTACTAGTGGTAAATTGAAAAGGAAGGAATCAAGGTTTAAATCACAGGTATCAATTTCCCTCCAGCTCTTACAGGAGTTGATAAGTACGTGCTCTTCACTCTGATTCATTTTTAAAAATCAAGCTATTTCATAAAAAAATATTGCCTATTAAATCTAAGTTATAGTACCAAAAAACAAAACCTAATTAGTAGGCTCAAAATAACAAACAAGACTCAACCACACCGTAAAAGTTTATAACATTTATTACACAAGTACGAAAAAGGTATGAATACAAAGTTTGCACAAACGTTTCCTTTTGTGTGCCTATTAAAGCAGGAAAAGGATTACCATCGAAAAAATGGAAACAGGAATCGCTGTTTCCGGTTTGCAGAATTACATCCATGATATAGCAACACCTTATTTCACAGACGGAAAGTAAGTCATACTCAAAATTATATACTAGTCCCACATAGAGAAAATATAATATCTGCATACAACAACAAGCAGTGTGAAAATATTATGAAACTGCAATATAGTGTAGTAGATGTGTAGTTACCTAGGTAATCAAATAATTGCTATTCACTTATTACAAGTTACTAGCGTGTTTAGAACCCAATCCACAAACATTTATAATTTGTACAATGACGAAACAAAAGAAATACAACAAAATTCTGTAAGGCAATAACAATAAAATTTATATAATAATATATACAATAATTTTAGTAGCGATAATCATACGAAAAGAAATTGCAAAATTGTATGTTTACGAAAATTAAGGTTTCACAATAAATCTTCCACGTGCTGTGCTTTGTTTTAGGAACAGTTCGAATGATGCAGAAGTATTTAATCTAATAAATGTTCCTTTGATATTATGTGGTGAATGTCAGTTGAAATGGGTGTGTGAGTGAGAATTGAACAAGCAATATATGTTAAGACTAAGAGTGAGAGAATTTCTTACTTGAAGATTCAGGTTTGAGCAGCATGGGTGATTGTGCTTCTATTTATAACATGGCGACTGGCGTAGACACCTTGGCTTCCTGGCCCGAAGTAAAAAAATTTCGGAGTTGTCTTAGCATAACACCCTAGGCTTTGATCCTGCCTCCCGGCGGTTGCATCTAGCCGTTACACTCGCTTCTGGCATTGATCCTGCTTTCCAGCGGTAGATCAGCCATCGAGGCCCCTACACACGCTTCTGGTATTGATCCTGCCTTCTGGCGGTAGATCAGCCATCGAGGCCATCACACCAGCTTCTGGTGCTGATCCTGCTTCGGCAGTCGAATCGGCCACTCGGAGTCGCAGCCGCGACGACCCTACTTTGACTCGGCCCTGTTTAGGGATTCCGTAACCCTTCGGTACGGTCTCGCACTCGCGACGACCATAACTCGACTCGGCCCTGTTGAGGGATTCCGTTACCCTTCGGTACGGTCTCGCACCCGCGACGACCATCGCTCCGCCTTTCGTCAGGTATCCTCCACTGGCACGAGCTCGCCACTCCGACCTAGACCCGAAGACGGAACGTCCCGAACCAGCCAGGCGACTCATCCAGCATCTCCAGCCGACTAGCTACCGCAACGAACAACACAGCCCGACCGAGCACTGGACGGAACAAATTCCCAAATGACCTTTAGGAGCTCCACAAACGAAATAAAAGACGGGCTAAGCGCGCCTGTCGCCAGAGAGAAAATGACGAGCCCATAAACACGTCGCTTGACAAACGTCAAGCGATCATTATTATTACCTCTCTCTTTTTTTCTCGTTTCCTTCCTTTTCCCTATTCACCCTGAGTGGTGCCTACAAAGACCTGACGATCCCACCCAATAATAAATGCTCATATATACATACATACATACATACAGTCCTGCCTACATTCACACAAGTTACTACTACGAACTCTTGATACCCTTAACTTCTAAATACTGTTTCTCATTGAACCTTTAACTTCTACAAATTTACGTTATTCTTTTCTGTTAATAAATTTCTACTTAAGCATACAAAAAGTATACTTTTATTTTCCACAAAATCCACCTTCTTATAATTCTGGATAAAACTTGTAAGTTGTAGGAAGTTTGGTTATGTTTCACACAAGGCCAATTCAAAAAATATTAACCATCTTCCTACTTCACAAATCTTAATACAAATCTTCGAGCCAAAAGTTCTTTAAAATATTTATGTCAAATCTGGTGATACATACTTAGCTTATCAACACTTCTGGCTGTCATCAATCACTTCACGCTTCAGAAAAATAAGACCTCCGTGATTAAGAAATACTTTTATTCTAAATTTCATTCTATAAAAGTACTTGTTTCAAATCAGATTAATTTAACTTTAAATATAACAATTTTTCAAAAACAACGTGTCCCTGATGGAAATAGTAAATTTAATCATTTACCTTTCAATTAAAGCTAGATGGAAAGATTTTTATTTTTAAAAAAATTACTTTATAATTTAGGTATCGAAAATGAGTGGAGATACCTTCTCTTAAAGATTTTGACGAATTAGTGGAGGTACCTAAAAGCCTAACTACCTGGCCTTGATACCGCTTGCTAGCCGAATGCTCTATGTTCTTTAGGATACTTTTGGTTCTGAAGTGTATTCAAAAGCCTTTACGCTTATTGTGCTGTATCTTGTACGTATATAATAATGTTTCCGTTGTTGTGCTGATGATGACGTTTTTTTAAACCCCAAACAAAAAATAAAAAATAAAAAAAATAAAGTACATTCCGACAAGGCCGACATATCATCAGAGCAACCTACAACATTATAAAAATAAAGGAAAATCATTATAACGACGAGAATTTATCAAAAGAAAGTCCTGGGACAAGATCCAGGGCCCGGAAGTTTTTTCCGTCTGAATCTATTTTGCACATATATAAATCTACCATCCGACTGTGCATTGAATACTGCTGCCATATCTGGTCGGGTGCCCCTGCTATTCTCTTCGGGCTTCTCGACAAAGTACAACGGAGAGTCTGTAATGTGATCGATACCGACTTGGCACACCGCCTGCAGCCTCTCTCTCACCGGCGTGACGTGGCTTCCCCGTGTCTCTTCTATAAATACTTTCACGGCTTCTGCTCCGATTAACTTAGATCACTGGTGCCCCCTAGGTACGAATTTGCACGAGATACTAGATCAGCAACTAGATCCCACCCTTTTACAGTGAAACCGATAAAATGCAACCGCAATTTCTACTCCAACAGTTTCTTTTCTCGCGCTTCCCGACTGTGGAATTCCCTTCCACATGCTTGCTTCCTCGACGGCTACAATCTCCAGGAGTTTAAATGTAAGGTCAATAAACACCTCCTAACACACTAACTCGCATCCATTCTTTCAAACACTCTTCCCATCTACCCAACCCCCAGCCTCCGTATTCTTACCCATCTATCACCCTCCTTTTGATATTTCCTATATTTAACCACTCTTTCTCTTTACCTTCCCCTATGTAGCCCCATGCGCAATAGTGGCAGTGGAATGCCTTGCATGGGGTGAAATGATTAACAAAAATGTATATTTATGTTACTACTGTCGGTTAAAATAAAGAAATTTCTTTTTCTTTTTTCTTTTATGAGGTTCTACGTTTGTTTTTGTTTTTTTTCTGTTTGTTATTTTGATGGGGATTTTTTGAGAATAAGTTTAATTTTTTTCTACTGCAAATTAACAAAAACTAAATTCTATATCAGGAAAAAAAGGAATCGATTTTTATCACTGGTTACAACCTAAATAGTATGTTATGGCTTATAAAATGGCGAGTGTTCTAAAAATAGAAAAAGATAGACACACTGACGCCAAGAATTAAAAATTGGGCGGCAAAATAAGTTTTATTTAGTAGGAGTAGGAGTAAGAGTAGGAGTTAAGGACAGTAGTTTTGTGTAGGAGATTTGAAAAGGGGAAGACGCTAGGCAGTTGACCACTAGAGTCCAGAAGGGATAGGCTCGTTTACTACTAGCATCCCACAGTGAAGAGAATTTAGCGAGTCTGTTTCTGTATCCACACAAAATTTAAAGGTTGTAACTTGATGTAAAAAACCTAAAGTTTTATAGCAAAAATAAATATCATTAATTCAAGTTTGTGTTATCTTCTAATTATACCAAAACGAAGCAACACAACAGTGGTAACCACGACATACGAACAGAAAGCAACCTCATATACAATATATATATATATATATATATATATATATATATATATGTATATATATATATATATACACATATAAAAGGATAAATGGAGCAGACAGGAGAGGAAACGACTCATCAAGTCAATATCAAGGCACCGGAATTCATGGAAACTGCTGTAAATGGATGGTTTACGATATTAGAAACCCAGTTTCACTTGCGAAATGTGACAGCGTCGAAAACAAAGTTTTATACAGCAACATCGTCATTACCAGCCGAAGAAGTGGGTAAACTATCAAATGCTACCTTCGCATCACAAGACTACGAGGAATTAAAACGAGCTCTGAAAGAAGCTCACGAACAAACAAAACCGGAGCTTCTAGAAAAATTAATGTCGGCTACGACTATTTCAGGACGACCGTCGACATATTTGCACGAAATGCTATCCGTAGCTAAACGGGTAGGTATTAACGACGACATTCGTGAGACACAAATTCCTGCAGGCATTACCGTCAACAATAGCTCCAGTAATAGCCTCGCAAAAAGATTTAAACCATACTCAACTTGGCAGGTTAGCAAATGAACTGATGCCATTATTGAATAACGATAAGGCATTTGTTGTTCAGCGACCCTTATCTACAAAGAATAACTCACAAACAAATTATAAAGGAAAATACAGCCAAGACACTTCTGTGCCACTAAATGACAGTCTATATCGGAATAACCAACGGATAAAATTTTGCAGAGCACATATTTATTTCGCCAATGAAGCAAGAACATGTAAACCTTGGTGTAAATGGTCCAAAAAGAACAATCTACAAATGTTGACTAGTTCCCGACCAGCAACACCTACGGGAAGTGATTCGGAAAACTAATAGGGCGAACAAGTTCAGTCCTACGAGGTTCGCCGCTATTAGAAATTACCGCAAAATTAGGGGCTACCAAATTAAAATTTATTGTAGATACTGGCGCAAGTATCTCAATATTACCAACTTCTGCAGTAAGTGGTATTACATTAAAACCGACTCCCATATCACTAGCCACTGCAAATGGGGAGAAAATAAAATGCTACCGACAAGCGAGTTTGGAAATTGGAATATCCAGTGTAAGGAGATCTTTTACTTGGACATTCGTGATCGCTGATATCACCAACCCACTCGGTGAACTGGATTTCCTCAACAAGTTTGGTCTAATAGTAGACTGCAGTAACAAAACCATTTACGATCCTACAACAACCCAGAGAAAGAGTTTAAAAATATCTGCATCAGCAGTGAATCTAGTCGTAAATGAAACGGAGCTCCCGTCATTCATATGGAACATGATTAAAGAAAAATATCCGAACCTAATCACACCATATAAGAACAGTAACAAAAAACACTGCGGCGTCTACCGCAGAATTGACACAGGAAGCCATTCGCAGGTATTTGCAAAATGTAGAAAAACTGGAAGCCGCGCGTAGCGAATTTAAAACCCTACAAAAAGACGGAGTGATCTCCCTTTCCAAAAGCGAGTGGTCTAGCCCACTACATATAGTATCTAAACAAAGCGAAGGATTTAGATGTTGTAGAGACTATCGTTCTCTCAATAACATAACCAAGACTGACAGGTATCCTATACCAAATAGAAACTCTCTTTCAGCAAAACTTACGAACAAACGACGATTCTCCAAAATCGATTTGATTTCAGCTTACCATCAAAATAAAATGCATCCGGACGATGTAGCAAAAACTGCTCTCACCACCCCATTTGGTCGTTATGAATATAATTATATGCAGTTTGGATTAAAAATGCGTCAGCTACATTTCAACGGTATATGGACAACATTTTTGAAGACATTGATTGTGTTTTTATATATATTGATGACATTTTAATTTTCAGCAATGATGAGATTTCTTATAAAAAAGACATTGAAACTGTTTTTTATATTTTAAATGAACACAATTTAAAAATTTCAGCCACAAAATCTGTTTTCAATGTGACTTCCCTAGATTTCTTAGGCTTTCATATTAGCGTAGATGGCATTAAAACTACAACTAGTAAAATAGAATAATTAAAATATTTTCCTTACCCTAAGGACGAAAAAGGGCTACGCAGATTTCTTGGAATGGTAGGATTTTATAGAAAATTAATACCAAAATTTTCAGAGATAGTCTTACCCCTATCTGAGAGAATGAGGTTACCCCCTAAAGGCTCGTTCATATTAGATGAATCTGAACGACAATCTTTCAATTCTGTAATTAAGGAACTTAATGATACATCCTCATTAGCTCACCCTGAACCTAACTGTACAAATTATCAATTAGTCACTGACAGTAGTAATTATGCTGTCGGTGCGGCATTGCACCAAATGGTGGAAGGAAATCCAATACCGATCGGATTTTTCTCTAAAAAATTAACACAAACACAAATGAGATATTCTACATTCGATCGCGAACTTTTAGCAGCTTATTTGTCAGTGCTGCACTTCTGTCACCTCATAGAAGGTCGCCAAGTGCTACTTTTAACTGACCATAAGCCATTGTGTGGTGCATTTTATTGTTTAAACCCCGCTAAATCAGACAGACAACAACGACAATTAGCTATCCTGACAGAATTTATTTCAGATATTGAACATGTAAAAGGTAGTCAGAATATAGTTGCTGATTGTCTATCCCGACCAACTCTTGCTGTACAAATAGATGCGTGTGATTTACCTGCACTTGCAGAAGCACAGGCATCTGATACAGAAATTCAATCTTTTCAGGACTTACAAAAATTCACCGTACCTGGAGATAACCAATTTATATCAACGTCTTACCCCAGACCTTTTGTTCCATCTAAATTACGTGAGTCCATATTCTATAGTATCCATTCCATAAATCACTGGCATTAAATCATCCATTAAGATGATTAAAGCTAGATATTACTGGCCAAACATGGATAAATCAATCAAAGACTTTTGTACATCATGCACAGCCTGCCAACAAGCAAAGGTCTACAAACATACAAAATCACCTATACAGATATTAGAAATGCCATCAGCTAGATTTCACACAGTCCACATTAATATAGTAGGACCACTACCACCAGCAAAAAGCCCAAATAGCAATTACATCAGCCCGTATAGATATATCCTCACATGTATTGACCGCACAACTCGTTGGGTAGAAGCACAACCCAACAGCAAAATCATTGCAGCTAGTGTAGCTGAGACTTTTATAAACACGTGGGTCACACATTGGGGTGTCCCGCTGCATGTTATAACCGACAGAGGCCGACAATTTGAAAGTGAGTTGTTTAGTGAAGTAGCAAAAATAATTGGTTTTTATAGACTACGTACGGCAGCTTATCATCCTCAATGTAATGGTTTGATTGAGAGAATGCACAGGACCATTAAAACTGCTATTATAGCACGGAAAGAGTCTTCCAATAGTACTTCTTGGGATTTGCAGCATGCCCAATAGCTCTGATTTTTCTCCTTTTTATGCTGTTACAGGCATACAATGTTTGCTGCCACAGCTACTAATACATAGCACAAGCGAGAAGGCTATAACGCAAAAGTTTTCAAGAGATTTACATAAAACCGTGTCACAAATTGGTGTGAGAGACTTCACCAAAAGAGTTAATAAGTCTGCAAAATTTTATGACCCAGAAAAACTTCAAACTTGTGATAATGTTTGGATTAGAGTGGATCGTGTTCGAAGACCATTGGAGGCACCCTATTCAGGTCCCTACACAGTCATTCAGCGAACACCTAAATACTTTCTGGTTAAGATAAATAATGATATGGATACTCAAGTTTCTATGGACAGGTTGAAACCATATATAGAAGTACGAAAACAAATAGTAGAGAAACAAGTAGAAGAAAAGATGAATAAAAACAAACCGCTTAGTGATTCAGAACAAGAAATAAATACAAGAAATAAAAAAGAAGATTCTCCCATGATAAATACAAAATCTCGTTCAGTTCGAAAAGTTTCTTGGAAGAAATATAACGAGTACTATTATTATTAGTACACTCCGTTCTAAAGGGGGAACTTCTGTTATGGTTTATAAAATGGCGAGTGTACTAAAAATAGAAAAAGATAGACACACATATCCAACAATTAAAAATTGGGCGGCAAAATAAGGAACCGTTTTATTTGGTAGGAGTAAGAGTAGGATCAAGAAGTAGGAATTAAGAACAGTAGTTTTGTATAGGAGATTTGAAAAGGGGAAGACGCTAGGCAGTTGATCACTAGAGTCCAGATGGGATAGGGTCGTTTACTACTAGCATCCCACAGTGAAGAGAATTTAGCTAGTCTGCTCCTGTATCCACACAAAATTTAAAGGTTGTAACTTGATATAAAAACCTAATGTTTTATGCCAAAAATAAACATCATTAATTCAAGTTTGTGTTCTCTTCTAATTATACCAAAACCAAGCAACACAACAAGTAAATACATTTAATTTTTAATAATATTCATTGTGCCTTTATAGAGTGAATATTTTCTTATTCACAATTCTGATTTATTTTTCTTTGATATTTTGAGAACAAGGTAAATGTTGCAATTGGAAAATCTTTTTATGAAATTCTATTTGCACATTTGTTTTCCATAAAAGTTACAGGATTTTTTAACGGCATTTTGACACTGATTACTGGGATAAAAATTTAACGCTCCAAATTTTTCAACTAAATTTAATATTTAAATGCGTTTCCTCAAAAAAACGGTAACGATTTTGAAAAACAAAAATTATATTTTTATTTATCATGTGAAACTTCAACTTTCTAATTGAGTACAATAACACGAAAACAAAATTAACCTGCCCTACAACTTCTTCCAGGCGGTATCACGAAGAAGTTAATCCGATGAAAGAAGCAGATTGCTTCTTGACATCAGTAGGTAAATAAAGCGCCAATGAAATGAAACGCTTTCTCCATTATAACGTACAACAGACACAGTCTGCCACGTCTGTGGAGACAACGAACATGTCTTACTCAATTAACAGCTTACCAACCAAGAAATTCCTATTAAATGAAAAGATACATTCCCAGGAAATCAACTTATACAAGGACATTTTCTGACAAAATTTATTAAATTTATTAAAATTATTGCAAGTTGACATATATATTGAGTTAATGTTGTAACATTTTATTCTTTTTGTAATTTTGCTCAATTTATATATATATATATATATATATATATATATATATATATATATATATATATATATCGGTTAATCTATATGAATATGTGTGTAGCTATATATACATGTTATCTTAACATGTTTATACTCTGTCCCAAATTAGATATCTCTCTGATTCACTCTACATGTCAGCCGGATTTTAACTCTCAGAAAGCAAACCCAAAATAAAAAGGTGTTCCGAGCATCACACTCAGCTCAGAAAACAAATCACCTCAAAAATATAAAATAAAATATAAAAATGATCTTCATAAAATTGTTTTTCTGTTGCTGATTTGTCACGATGTTTAGTCCACAGTATTTTGATGTCATGGCCCCGCCAGAAATGGCAGCTATCTCTTCTTGATGTTAAGTGTGAGTTTCCTTTTTGTCTCCATTTTCTATAAAACTTCGTCGTTGCTCAAAGGTTCAGTCCATGGTGTAGCCAGTATCCTCCTGTAAAACCAGAGTTTTGTTGTTTTAAGTTTCTTCTTCATTTGTGAAGAGATTTTCCAGCATTCATTGCCATATAGGAGGCATGGTATTACAGTTCAGTGCTCTCCTGTTTGTTTTATAGGAGTTATGGGAAATGCTTAATTTCCCCAACACTATATTTTTAGGCACACAAATGAATGACGAAACTTGCTTTTAGAATAACAACAAAGAATGGTTTATTATACAGTAAACGTACAAGATTGGTAGTATGTAAGTGTCCATGGTGAAGCTAGCAGCAGATAGTATGTAAGTGTCCATGGTGAAGCTAGCAGCAGCGTTTTCCACGAAAGCATTCCATGGGGAATCAGCGACAGCGATGTGAGAGAGGCGTCCGTAACTCCCGCGGGCTCATGGCTCTCTGCTTTCCTCCGTTCTACAAACAGGACTAGGAAAAATAGTTCTAGAGAGGAATCAATGCGCTCCGCCCGTTGATTGGTCAGTGAGTGACCGAATCTCCCGTCGGGGACACTGATTCGCTAAAGGAAATAGATCTGTGGCTGCTACAGTTTCTAACGAAAATTTTCTGTTTCTTAATACTTAGATTTTGGAAGGTATTAACGAGTGTTATCACGTCGGGAATATCACCAGATAATGTGCGCGTTATAGAATAAAGGTTTCTCCTATTTGCATTCCTCCCATTTGCGTTCTCAAAATATTATATCTATGATATAATAACACCTTATATCACGGACGAAAGTGTGTCTCCTGGATCGCATCTACAACTACTCCTTAACTTTGACGGAGAGTTTTGTCTTATCATTTACAGGGGCCTTTTCCGCTATGCTCTGATCAGCTTTCTTTTCTTTTTGGCTGCACGCTTCTCTTTCTTCCTCCTTCCCTCTTTTAAGAGATGATGATCACAGTGGAGGCATTTCCTCCACCTCCACATGTTAGTTCATTTGAGGTACTCTCCTTTCCTTCTCTTGGCGAACTTTTTCCTTGTTCTGCTCTGTCTGTTGTTGCTTCTTTGGTTTTTCCTTTTCAGTCGATATCGCCTTCTTTACTGGGGCATACTGCTGGAAAGGAGGAGTAGTTGATTTTTTCCCCTCCTCACAACTTCCGTCCATTCAGTGGTGTTGAGAGACTGGCTAGTTTTCTCTTCCTCCACAGCTGCCTCTACAGTTGGTGCTGGTTGGTTTGTTTCTGGTGTCGTCACATGATTTTTTTCATTTTATCTAAATATCCGCAGCACCACACAATCAACAGTGAGGTCGCCTCCCATCGACAGCGACGAATAATTTTCTTCCCTTGCACAGAAGTATATCAGGGATATGATTAAATCCCTGCCGGTTTACAGTTACATGTAGACACAAGTCTCCAGTTGCCACACCGGCTTTGCTTACTGCGCTAGAGACTTCTTCCACCTTGCCAAAATTGGCAAAGAAACCTCCCATATGATCCTCGGAGATGTCTAATGGAACGCCATGTACTATGAACCTGGTAAGACGGGTGCCCATGTATTCTGTTTGTAGAATGTAGACGTACACCTAGTGGCCAACACTCTTCCAGCTAATTGCTTCGTCTCGTCTTTGATCCCCAGCAGGACGTCCCACTTGGCTCTTGAACGTCTGGCCAATATTTTGGCCGCTATTTTTTTTTTTATTTGGTGGCACCGCCGGTGTAGTATTAGGATGGGGAGAATAAGTCACAATTCAGAGCAACCTGCATTTGATCCGCGCGATCATAGAGGGTGTAAAGATGAAGATCAGATCTGATAGAAAGTGTTTGATATCGACAGATTTCAGCAAAAGGTTGATAACTATAGCAAGGCTGGTTCGCGTGAATGTGGTTAGTCTTGATTTTCTTTTTTAAGTCTCTTACAGCATAACGGGGCGGTTTTCTGCAGGCCTTCCTCTGTTTAAGTTAGATTTCTTTTGTGTACCTAGTTACTGAGAATCAATGTTGTTCCTAGCCTGTTCCCGGCTCACGCTTTTGTTTTTATCCAAGTTGGGATACCCCCCCCCCCCAGTTTGTTTTGGCGCCACTTTTTCGTCTTGACTGGGTCAGTCTTTGATTTTCCCATTCCATTATTTATTTTATTCCTCCCTTCTCCCTTAGCGAGTGTGCTACTTGATTTCCCAATTTTGGCATAATACAACAGCCACTCTTGATTTTGTTGGGTGGACGAGTCTTACAAATATTTGTTTATTTTGTTTACTGTAGAAAGTAATGACAACCCAATGCGGGATAATCTTCTGTATCACGTACAGCACTTAACTGACTAACTGATACAAAATAAATGTTTCGGCGGGTTGAAGATTACACTTACGTGTATTAAACTTGGGTCGCGGCCGATTTCAGGTTTCGGGAACGACCAAGATGTAAATCATAATATATATATCATCCCATGTAGTAAAAATATAACACATATCTACACAACAAGCAGAGTGAAAAGGAAGTGAAAACGAGAGTATTACACGTAATAATTCCGAATGGAATATTTCTGAAGAAGCAATTCTTAGGATCCCATATTTGATCGAACCGGAGTTATCTCCTATGTCCCAAGTGAGTATATGTTCCACAAATGGGGTAACGGTGAGTCTTGCGTTTTTCCCAACATGAGAACTGTGAGACGGAGATAATTTCTTCCTATATCTGGAAAGATCTATCACCAAACAGAAACGGTGACATAGGCATCACGCGAAGTTGGTTTTTTTCTTTTTCTTTTTTTTTTTAAGACAATAATGTCCTTAATAAATGGATGATTTACAAGGAACCCTGCTTCTAACTAATAAAAAAAGAAAAATTGTGATCAAAATTTAATTTTTCATAAGTTCATGAAATTAAGTTGGGGAAACATACGTAAAAATTAATTACCAATGTGCTCTGCCCCACCTTCTTCGGTCTTCAGTCTGCCCAATTCCCAGAGCTGGATGGATAGATCGATCAACTCGGACCACACCCGTTGTGATTTGTTTTGATCATAAGATGGGTGAAGCCAAATAACCTTCAGGAACCACTGCAAATGAATTCGTTCGGGCTGAGTAAGTCACAAGAAGAAAAAAAAATATCTTCATAAAAAATGTTATATCTTCGATTTTTAGTACAGGTTTATTCGTTCCAACAGTTTCTCGTCTCAAACGCAAATATTCTGGTGCTTCGGCCGAACTGCTGTCTCTAATTCACTTTGGCTGCTTCGGACCCTCGCTTATGGATTTCCATCCAAAGCTGGTGTTGGGTATGACCGGCGAAATCGGTGAAATTCCTAATTCCAATAAAGATCCCATTGTTGTCTGGCTTTCGAAGATTATCTTTTTCAATTCGTTTTTTTTTTTTTTTACCTTTTCGTGAGTAGCAGTCACAGGCATCGATCCGCCCAAATCAACCCCTTCCTTTTTTCATTGCTATCTCACACCAACACTTTTCAAAGGCGTGTACAACTTCTCCGCCTTCCTTAGTTTTCCACCTGTGCTCACCACCAACCACTCCTTCTTCAACTGATTTGATTCATCGGTCTCAGGTCGCATTTACTTGCGGTCATTAATTAAATCCTTATTATTTCAAAATTTGTCCGACGCAAGGAAAACACAAGAAAAATTTTGGTCCCCGGTCAGAAGCTTGCTAGATGTTTATTGATTTCTTAACAGGGTCATTAGTTTCTCAACTCACTAAGAAATTCTTATTTTCGACCCTGTTTATAATGCAGTCTCATTCGTTGTCAGCTTTGGCTGGTCACTAAAAAATTTTTATTATTTTAATTTTTCGCTTGTATAAAATCTCTCTATCCGGCCATGTGTTTTGATGACTTATACCAAAAGACAAAGCCATTAATCAATTGTCTATATTCGCCACACGACCTCTTTTGCACTTTGTCCCTATGTGGGAAACGTCTTTAGGCTTTTGAGATTTGGCTTTTTCTAACAAAACAGTAAAGTCTTAATTTAGTCTATCTGGATGTATTTCCTTCTATTTCCTAACCCTTTAACACCAAATAGTGTTACACTAAGATGAATAATAAATTTATACAAGAATTGTTTTCAGTTATTTTTATTTTAATGATTTCTTCATTTTAATTATAATAGTTTGTAAAGTTTCAAAGTTTTAAAATTTCTTCATTACTTTGATTGAAATGATATTGTTATTACATGAAAACTATATTTACTTAACAAAAATTAAAATGTTTAATACAAATAATTATGCACCAAGCTTTTTAAAATAATTAAAAAAAATTATGTATATAACATAATATGTAACGAAACAATTTTTGAAAGTATGGTCGATCATACACGATGTTATCAGAAAATAAAGAGCAGTGGCTATAGTAAATTTAGAGGCAACATTCCTAAAATTAAGTTACGGAGAATGTTTTCCAGCATTTTAAAGATTACTGAGTACTTAAAAATTATATAAAAAAAGGAGCTAATGTCATTTTTTAAATTGTGTTTTACAGATAAAGTCTCTGTAGAACAACAATCAATATGTCATCGCCATAGCAAGTCATAATAAGACTCAACCACTGTGTAAAATTTTAAAAGGAAAACATGATTTTTACACTAATCCACAATCAGTACAACGTTGGTCTTCAAGTTCCTTCAGACCACTGTGGTTATCATCCAGCTAACTCCTCGCTCGTTAACGCGTTGCTAGTTTGTCGTTCGTATCGTGATGATGAGCACGGTTTTTCTCGATCTAGCTGACGTTCGTTTCTTTCACGATCATTCACTCCTCTGCCACGTTGTGTTTTTGATATCAGAGAGCGAGAAAATCGTCCATGGAGTAAACTGAACTGAATAATAAGTCGATGGCTAAAGCTACACAAAAATGAATTCTTTAAATTAAAAAAATAACTCAGATTTAAAATGTAACAAGGATTAGTTTTATATATGACTTGTTGTATACAACGGTTTTGACACTTGAATCCCCTTTTGGAGTTTACAGCCTGTGTTAGTAGTAATTTAAATTTCTAAGTTCTGGTCTTCAGGGCTGGCACAAAGTATTGCTGAGGAGGTCTCGGCGAGCGATTAGGATTCAATTAGCAGTAGTGTGGGGACACTCTAAGCTGTCAAACCTCTAGCTTATGAAGTTATGTGTCTGGCAGGTGGGTATCGGCCAAGGTCTGGAATTCGATTATTTCCCACTCTTAGCATCAAACTTTTTCTAAACCTCCATATTTTCAAAATATGTTTATTGGAGTCATTTTCAAAATTTAGGGGTTGTCCAACCACCATTGTAGCCTGGTCAGATGAATCAAGCCACCTCTTAACGCCAACTTCCTTCAAATTTAATCTTGCACCATTACTCCATATAGGCGGTGCTAATCTCTCTTTCTTATCGAACTTTCTCAGCATCCAACCTCAGCCCATTTTCAAAGATTTGTGACGGAGATGAAAAGGGTGTTTTCAGTAATCAATCAATTTTTATCAGCGTGTATCACTCTGTTTTAGGTGATTTCCCAAGGCCAGGGATTTTACCATATTTTAAGATATTTTAAGATAATCGGACCCAATCCAGATGGCACCCTGCCAGCCAATTTTCAGAGTTGTTTTGTTCATTCACAGTCGTCATGGATGAGAAAGAAAGAGAGATAAAAATATGCCAAATATCTTTAGTAATAATTTTTAAAATTATCTTTCTCTGTTTATGTGTCAGCAAGATCACGCACAGCCTATTGCCTAGGGTAATCTATCTTTATCAGCTTGCATCACTCTTGAATGAAATCCAAAATAATGTTAGATATAAAAGGTTTTGACGAATGTCACAAAAATTAAAATAAACGAACCCGTCCCCAATCGTAGGCGATAATCTTTATTTTTGTAGAGATATTTTTCTGGATGGCTGAAATGATCCCTTTTCACAAACTAGATATTTTCCTGATCCTTTGTTCAGAATAATTTAGATGTTATTTCGGTGACTAGCCATTTTCCTTACCGATAAGATTTTGTAAACAACATATGTTTTTCATTTTTCTCAGGACCGACATTTCCGGTGATCTATTGTCTTTTTCTTATATGCGAGAAGTGGGGGAAAGATAGATAGACTTGCTTTTGCTCAAGGTTACTAAATCCCCTCTAGTTAAATTTTGGTTCGATTCTACTAAGAACTGTTCTTGATTTCATTTTATTATTTTAAAACAATTTTTAACGCATTTCGTTTTTCATTTTCTTCTCAAAATTTCAATTCCCTTTTCAGAGAATTCCAACAAATATCACCCAGTTTGTAGTCTACTCTCTGAAGAGTAACCCAGACCAGCTTTGACAAGCTAAGACTATCATTGTACCCAGTTACCGCGTAAGCGGGGACTGGGCAATCTTTGACCTGTGGCCTGAGCATACGCGCTCAGGTTTCCACCTTAAAAACCGACCTTGTGTCACAACTCGCTCTAGTGGAAGAGTAAGGTGAACAAACTCTTTCCTCTTACTTTTTCTTTTTTTCTGGTTAACTCCCTGGGGCCCCAGGGCTACAGCACAATTTTTAAAAAGACATAAATACAAAGTTTGCACAAAAATTTCCTTTTGTTAGCAGGATAACAACTTCAAATAAAAAGATTACCATCGAAAAAAGGATTTTGAAAAAGACAAAAAATAAAAATTCAGGAAAGCAGTAAAAAACAAAGATCTAACCAGCTTTCAGGGAAAAAAGCAAGAAAAACTAAAACTCTTACCTTTACTTTCCCCACGGACGTCTCTGAAACATGTAGCAATTTTTGAAAAATCCCCTTTAAATTCGTAGTTCGTGCTTCAGAATATTTATTAAAATTTTTCTTCATTATTTGTTGTACAACTACAGGAGAACGTTTACTTGAACTTCAAAATGCTTTAGTCTCTCTTCACCTGACTGGTAACTGGTACCTTCTTGATGATATCTTCTTGATGTCAAATGCCCTCTACCTTGTCCTCTAACTCTCAAAATGTCTTCTCTCTGTCTACTGACCTGAAATCTTATTTATGCAGAAATTTAGGCTCACAGAAGCTTCCATCCATGTTTTCAGAGAGTCCTGAGATCACTGCTCTCATTGACTACAAAATATGAAAAAACGATTTTCTATAAACTTGATTTAGATTCTTAACAATTTTGGCAGTTTTCAACCGCTGAGACAAAAAAGATACACTGTGGTACTTAGCCGGGCCGGTCGTTGTTGTTTTCGATCCAGATAGCTGGTCGTAGGTTGATTCTGCTCGCGATGATCTCTCTTGACCTACGGTGTGTTGATTGATCACAAGGCAGTTACGTGAGTTTTCCACTAGCTGTCCCTCTGCCAAACTAAACCGAACTGGAAAGCGTGCACACAGTTGGATAATAAAAGGAAATAAATATGCCACCAAAAATAAATGGACTGACGTCTGAAGTGTTATAAAAGAAAGTCTTTATATATAGAAAATAATTCACAGTAGTATAATGGTCATTCGGATATTTCCCAATCCCTACTCCTATCAAGCTGGTAGTGGAACGGAAGTCTCTTAAGTAATTCAAAGTATAACGTTTCAAATGTTTATCCTTCCAAGTAATAATCAAGGAATCTGGTTAACCACGGCGCTTTGCTCCGAACGAAGTTCTAAGTTCGCAGCAAGTCTAGTCGACATTGGTTCTTTCTCTCCGGAATTTTGCGGAAACTGCCGAAGTGCTGGGTTATGGGTAGGTTGGCGCGGTTCGTCTTTGGAGTCGGAATCGAGATGGACTTCTTGTTCCGGGCTAAATCACTCTGCTCTTTTGGCCCTTTGGGCCCTGTATTTATGCCCATGCCATGGCGTGAGGCTGACGGACGCTGAGTGCCTAACCCCTCATTTCGGCAACCAATAGCTGCTGCTCGTTGTTGCCTTCGGTTTATCCAATGGGATTAGTCTTATTTCCATGGCGTCAATTGCTGGTCGTCTCCCATTTTCGGGGCGCTGGTTCGCGGGACGAATGAGATACCTCCCTGTCTTATGACCTCATTTTTCTATACCCCTTTTTGAGCTGGACTTAACCGGCGAATTTTCTTTCTCACGAAATAATTTTGGATTCTAATAATTTTTCATCAATTACTATTAACATTTGAACTTGTCATAAAAGCCTGTATCACTAAACTTTTATTTCTTTGTTTGAAGCAAACAGACAGGCCACAGGTGGTCATTGTTTACATTGTCACCTAGATAAGAATTCCCGCATCTGCGTTTTCAATATCTGTATTTTCGGTCACAGATATTTTTAAAGCTTTTTTTTTTTTTTAATGACAGAAAGTTATTTTTGTTATCAATTTCTCTTTACAATTCACGCGAGCCAGACAATCCCTATTTTACTTGTTATCACCTTGTGGTGTGTATAGGCTGATTCCCTTAATTTCCAGTTTCAACATTTGTCTTGGGCCATCTGGCTTGTTTTATGTTTCAAATTACTAATGTCTATTGTTTTGCGTTTTATCTAACCTCGGAAATAAAAACGAATTTATTTTGATTTTTCTTTTTCTCCTTTCCTTTCTTTCTTTCTCAGGTTTAGAATAACAAAACAAAAAAAAACTTGTTACCTTTCGTTTCTTGTACCTTCGCTCATATTCGAAGAATTAAAAATTCTTCTCAGTACGTTTCCTTTCGATCTATAATAATAATTTCTTCTGTTTAAAATTTTTTTCAATTATAATTAATATTCAATTTATAAAATTAATTACTTTCGTTCCGCTAAATATTTTTACACACAAATGTAACAATTGTTTACACAAATCGCCTGGCCTTCATAAAACTACAATTCTCTCAAAAGAACATATTAACAAGCACAACGCAATAAACAAACTTAGGTTATAATTTATTGCATTTTTTTTTTTTTCAATAGGAACATGTTTATAGAAAATTTTGTACACCCGACGAACCAATATAACCAGCCTCGTGCAGCAATAACTAACAACTTCAACTTAGGGCTTATTCCCTGGCCCACGAACTGCTAGCCGCACGCACTGATCAACGAAAGCCTGCGAAAGGTGGAAACCGCTTTTTTAATCAATATAGCAGTTTCACGGTGAACCAAGAGATCGTTTAAACTGTAGCAACAGCACAATAAAAGTTGTCAAACTTTTGAAACTTTATCACTCACCATTTTTTTTTTTTGTTTTTTGTTTGTTTGTTTTTGTTATCCTTGCCTTTTATGTCACTTCACTAGTCTGCAGAGAAAGTGTTTTCGTTTTTTCTTAGAAGTGGTTGCATCTTTGTTTTTGACTGAAAAAAAAAGAAAAACCCTGACTAATGAGCAACCTTTGGAATAAGATATGACAACAACAGACAAAAATGTTAAAATTAATTTCAAACAGATGTATTTTTGGATTTCGGACCCGATGTTTTGACGTTAACCGGTAAAAGAATACTTTTTAGCAACTCTCTTTTGTTTTTATTTCTGAAATAAAAGGTATTTTTAAACTGTACAATCGTCTCGTCTTTTTGTTCATCTGCCACGACTCATATGAGGAAGTCGCTAAATTTTTCATATTATTTTGTAAAAAATTGTGTCTATCCTGTATTTCAGACTGGAGTTCTGTTACTGTTTTAGTGTTGACGATAAACTAACCTGGTGAATTTATGCGTAAATTCTGCTATTCATTTCTTGAAAATATATTTTATGGATATTCCGTTTTCATACGAAAATATCAATCCAGCATTTAATACAGGAGTTACTTGAAAAACACATCGGAAAATCTTAAAGTCTCTGTTGTTTGTATATTAAAAAAAAATAATAATTAAAATCTATCCAGTATTTTAGAGTCGAGTTATAAGCGTAAAATTTTGCCATTTATTCTTCAAAAATATTTTAAACGGAAACTCAATGTTAAGACTGAAGCAACAAAAAATCTGTTCAGTCTCTAAAACCGGTAGAATTTCATAATTAAAATTATAACTATATTTTAGAAACTGAAAATTTGTAAATTTCTAACATTGAGTGTCATTGTTGAAAACGAAAATTCTGAGGTTTCTGACACTCATAAAATATCTCTAGTGTCTTGTTGCGCCTCTTACATTTTTCTATACAAATCAGATGTTGACTGTTTGACGACCCAAATCAGCCTGCGCAAATACGTTTTCTTCGCATAGAATCGACGTAAACATGCGATTTAACTAAAACAAAACGAACAATTTATTGTCCCATCAGAGTCACTCTCACTCCAAAATCGAAAACCTTAATTTGGCTAGATATTAATTCAAACAAACCCGAGACATACTAGCGTTCGATGTCAACACAGGCAAGCTCTCTCTCTCTCTCTCTCTGTCCCTCTCTGTCTCTCTCTGTCTCTCTGTCTCTCTCTCTCACACACACACGCGCGTGCGCGGCACAGACCAGCATTTCATTGTCAACACCGACAGCTTATTTCACTTCTAATTTCACCATTCTCTCTTACTGTTGCTAAAGCAATCTTGGTTTCTGAAATGAGATATCTGGTGTCTTTTTCGAAAACTAAAATTCTGAGATTTCTGACGCTGATCAAAATTTTGAAATTTCTGACACTGATAATATAATATTATCAACTAATGTCATTAAAAATAAAGTAAAGTTTGGAAAACATAAAGGAAATTGTTATGTAAAACTACCTTGGGATGAAGAAGAATTTGAATTTGTCTTTTCAAACCATGCTGTATCCATTTATGTAGAATGATATTTCCCCGATACATTTGAAAAATATATTTGAATACCTCATAGACCTGTGTTTAAATCTGAGGACCAAACAACTATCTAAATAATTCACTTAAGACAAATAAGGCCACTTCATTAAATAAAACAACCTACCCAGTGTCGGATTTCGTAAAATTTGATTGCACAGAAAATTCGACTTTACATACACCTATACCTTCTCATGAGCCAATGAAAAAAGCATTTTTTTTTTTATGCTAGCACCCGTCTGTCTCGGGAGACAATGGAGTTCTGCGCTTCAGATCAATTTGTTGCTGAGTTGCAGCATCTGCTGTAACTGTATAGGCCTATCCTGGATCGGCAGGCTCTATTGTAGTTGCCACAGGTGTAGGTGGCGCCTGGTTCTGAGAGCACTCATACAGCACTATGTCCTCTGTACTCTCTCCTTGTGCTCTTGGGCGGGAGTAGAGGGTCCATCATTCGCTACCGCAAAGCAGCATGCTCAGCAAGCAGGCCCGGTACACCATCGTCTTGTTGTTGGTAGTCAGCGTGTTGTCCCAGACCCTGCTTGTCAAGCGAGCCATGGCTGTTGCCGTCTTGCCGATACGTTTGTGGAGTTCAACGTCCAGGGAGAGGTTGCTGGGGATGGTGGAACCGAAGTATGTGAAGTCCTCGACGACCTCGATGATGTAGTCCCCAATAGTGATGTTTGGTATACTACTCCATCTACTGCTTATATCTTGGCTCAGGATATTTGTCTTTTTTAGGCTGATGGTTAAGACAAACTCTCTGCATGCATGCACTTAGCAGCTGATGAGTCGCTACAGTGTTTTTTCAGAGTGTGTCATCAGTGCTGCATTATCAGCGAAAAGCATCTCGCGTATGACTACCTTCTGCACTTTGGTCTTAGCTTGGAGGTGAGCAAGGTTGAAGAAGCTGCCATCACTTCTGGTGTGGAGGTACACTCCATCCTCTGACTGGCAGAAGGCGTAAGACAACAGCAAAGAGAAGAAGATGGCGAAGAGCGTCGAGCGAGTACGCACCTCTGTTTCATCCCGCTCTTGATTGAAAAAGGGTCCGAGGAAGAGACGTCATACTGTACGTTGCCTTGCATGTCTTCATGAAAAGATGTGATCATCATCAGGAGCTTAGGGGAGGACATCCAATCTTCTGCAGCAGAGTGAAAAGTCCTTTCATGCTGAAAAGGTCAAAGGCCTTGGGCAAGTCGATGAATGCAATGAACAGCGGTCACCTGTGTTCATGGAATTTCTCCTGGAGTTGTCTTGGGGAAAAGATCATGTCGATAGTTGATCTTCTAGTTCTAAACCAAACTGTGCCTCGGGGTATACACACTCTAGAAGCAACTGCAGCTTGTTGAGGACAACATGAGCGAAGGCCTTCCCAACAACACAGAGGATGGATATTCCACCGTAGTTGTTGCAGTCGCTGCGGTCACCCTTGTTTTTGTATAATGTGATGATGTTCGCGTCATTTGGAACACTGTTCCTTCTTCCCAAGATTGCTGCAGCAGCTGGCGCAGGTGAAGGAGAGCAGTCTTTTTTCCACCTTGATGATTTCAGATGGGATGCCATCTTTTCCTGGACTTTTGCCGCAGGCTAGGGAGTCGATGGCCTTGCTCGGTTCTACTACGGAGGATGGAACGTCTAGCTCTTCCTTGACGGGTAGGCTGATATTGCTCTCAGTAGCTGCATCTGTGACCAAATTCTCTCTTGAGTAGAGCTCCTGCTAGCGTTCAGCCCACCTCTTCATCTACTTTCTGTGGTCTGATTTGATGTCACCGGCAGTTGATTTTAGAGGCACGATCTTGTTTACGCTTAGGCCGAAGGCCTTCTTCATGCGGTCATACATGCCAAGAATGTTGCCGTATTCAGCAGAGAGCTTGATACTCTCACAGAGTTTGAGCTAGTAGTCATTGGCACAGCGCCGAGCGATCCGTTGAGCGTCGTCTCTAGTCTTCTGGAGTGCAGAGACTATCTTTTTAGAAGGATTCCTCTTGTTAATGAGGGTTGCTCTTTTGACCTTGATTACTAGCTCTATTTTGGTAATGCTGGTTTGAACCAGTCCAGATTTTGCCTCTCTCTTTAGTGTTCAATGTAGAGGTGTAAATTAAATCACGGATGTGACTCCACCTCTCTCTTTGAAGGCATTCTCGGTGGAGTTGGCAAAGCGCTCGCACGGGTCCGGTATTGCCGTCCTGCTGGCATTAATGCGAGGGCAAACTTTCGGCTTAGATCGGAGTATCAACTTTGGCTAGAAACGGACTTTACTGCTAACCATGGAGTAGTCAGTGTCACAGTCAGCACTGTGGTAACTACCTGTGGTTAGAACGCAGTTCAGTGAGAGTCTCCGTGTGATGAGAGGTCCAACTGGTGTCAGTGGCGGGATCTGAGGTGCCGCTAGGACACTCGACGATGCGGCTTAGTGGAGAAGAACGTGTTATTTATAAAGAGATCGTGGTAGAAGCATAACTTGAGGAACCTCTGTCCGTTCCTGTTCAGCTTGCCGACGCCAAATTGGCCGATGCAGTTGGGCTAAGAGTCATGGTCGGAACCCACTCGAGCATTGAAGTTGCCGAGCAGGGACAGTTGTTCCGTAACAGGGATGTCTCTGATGATGATGTCAAGCTCCTCATAGAACTGGTCCTTGGTCTCAGCTGAAGAGCAGAGTGCTGGAGCGTAAACGCTCAGAATGTTCACTGGGCCTGAGAAGGCTAACAGGCGGAGAGACAGGATTCGGGCTGTATCACTGGATGGCGGTTCTACAGTGGTCCGTAGAGAATTCTTCACTGCGAATCAAACGTCATGCAATTTTGGTTCCTCAGGTTCCTTGCCCTGACAGAAGAACGTGTAGTTCTGTTCTCTGAGGCTGCCGTTTGATGCAAGTCTGGTTTCCTGTAATGCAGCGACATCGAAGTTGAGCGTTGTGAGCTCGCAGTCGATGACAGCTGCTTTTCTGGAGTCAATGGAGAAGCCAGTAAACATTGTCCTGAAATTCCAACTTGCTAATCGCATGATCGGACATATTTGGGAAAGACTTGAGAGTAATCAAGAATCTTTACTGGCAGCAAACCGCTTGAATACGGACAGGTAATGAATTGAGTAGATATACAAAGATAGAAAGGGGCGTAAAACAAGGATGTGTCTTTTCACCGGATCTGTTCAACTTGTACAGCGAGATATTTTGAGGACCCTAGAAGTTATGCCTGGATTCGTAATCGGAGGCCACAATTTAAGCAACCTAAGGTACGCAGATGATACAGTGCTGATAGCAGACCTAGAAAAGAAACTACAAGACCTCCTACAGAAGGTAGCTGAAGAAAGTAACAAGAAAGGACTAGAAATAAACTGCACGAAAACCGAATGCATGTTCATCAGTAAAAAGGGCAGCCTAATATGCCACATACAGGTCGGGGATACTAGAATCAAGCAGGTACAAAAATTTAAATATCTGGGAAGTGTTATAACAGAAGACGGAAAGTGCGACACAGAGATCCGAAGGCGAATTGGCATGGCGAAGGAAGCATTCCAGAAGTTGAGTATGATATTAAGAAACAGGGCAATTTCGCTAGAAACAAGGAAGAAAGTACTGGATTGCTACGTGCTGTTCGTCCTTCAATATGTCAGTGAATGCTGGACAATATCATCAAAGATGAAGGAAAAACTTGAAGCAACTGAAATGTGGTTCTACAGAAGGATGCTGCGGGTATCATGGATCGAGCATGTGAGCAATGATGAGGTCTTGGAAATGATGGAAACAAAAAGGAAATTAATACTGAGTATCAGGAAGAGTCAGCTGAAGTTCCTGGGACACTCAATGAGGAAGGAGGGCTTGGAGAATCTGATACTAACAGGCCAGATAGAGGGAAAAAGAGACAGGGAAAAGCAACGGATAACATATTTGAAGGACCTAATCAGGTGGATGACGGAACGAGAATTGCATGATATAACAGGAGAAGGCGTGCTTAGAGCCACCAGGGATAGGGAAACGTGGAAAGCCATGATTACCTACATCCTGAAGGGACAGGACACAAAGAAGAAGAAGAAGAAGAAGAAGAATCGCAAGATTTGTGGTTGTAGTGGACGAAGCGTCCATTACTTATTTAAGTTTCCGAGTCGACTCGACGTAACCTTAGTCATGATTTAAAGCAGGAAATAAGAAAGACGAGTAGGCGAAAGTAACGAGAAAAACAATATATTAACAAAGGTTACATAGGGTTGACAGCATGCATAAAATTAAGGAAAGAGAAGTTCTTTCCCTGGTGAGAAATAAAAAATTGCGCCCCTAATTGCTACCCGCAATTAGTGCGCGAGTGTTTGTGTGAGTTAGAGAAACATGTCTGCTCTTGTCAGGGAGAAAATCCTAACTGGCGTACCACGTGACGTTCCCCGTTTTTATTGGCATCGTTTACGCGAAAACTAAGTTATCACGTGAACGCTGAGTGACCATGTGTGTGTGTGTGTGTGTGGGTGTCAATGTATCAAGCCCCACATGGTCTTCTTTTTCTTTTATTTTTGCCTAGTGCAGGGTTTGCAGTCTGCTTGTCGGTCTTTTCCCTAGTTCCAAGCACCTACTGAAGCAGGCAGACTGTGGCGGGTTAGCACCTTACTGGCTGGGGGCTGGCCAGTTTGAAGCGGGCTGTAGCTGATCAGCAGGACTGTGATGGTCTTTTCCACCATCAGAGAAAACCCGTAGCGCCTGGGCCTGGGCCTGGGCCTACGCCAATCGGTTCTGGCTTATAACTCGAAATTACTGTCTCTTGTGTTGTTTCTGTTAAACACATATTCAAAAGAAGAAAAAACAAACAAACAAAAAACATCTAAACGCAATCAAAAGAAAAACTTTATGTAGCGCTTTCAAACATACATGTTATTTCAAAATAACAAAATTGATGTCGTTCTTCTCGTTAAATAAATTTACACTTACATTTACAAACGAGACCCTTTTATCTTTAGTTCAACATTCTGTTTCTTTCACATGTGGTAGGCTCAGTTATGTTTGACACAAGACCATTTCGCAAGTATAGTCTACGCTCTCTATATCATCATTATTCTGTTAAAAAACATTTTAAAGCTGTTGTTATTCCATATGGACAAATATACATATTTTATTAAGAAGGTTTTTCTAATGATAACATTTAAGGCCAGGGAAGATAAGAATAGATTTTGTTATTGTTGTTGTTGCACTACCTTAATTTTTGCATTTGTTGCCAGTTTATTTATATTGAATTGTGATTGTCCATCATATCAATACATTTCATGAAGATGAATACACTGAAATGTTTGTAGTGAACATGGAAGTAAAAGTAACTCTTCACTTCACGTTAAAAATTTTTTTTACAATTCCGTGTGAAATAAAATTTTGACAAATAGGAACAGGATTGACCCCGTACTATAAGAAAAGGACGAAGCCAAATTTCGCAATCCAATGTTAATTTTTTTTTAAATGAAAAGAAGCGATTTTCAAAACTAAGAGAAAAGTTAACAAGCCTATGTTAAAAAGTCTTTAGCTATAAAAACAGAAAGAAAACCGAATCAATCAGTCCGAAGGGAATAGGGATCTGTGAAGGACCTCGTCACACTGTAAGAGAGAGATTTCAAGATGCCGAAACTGGAATGTCTCGTCGACATACATTCGTTCTTCCTCTCCTTTCTATTTGCTTTTCTCCGTCTTCACTCACACGCCATCAACGAAACTACAACAAGACATCTTCAACTGACTCCTAAAATCTAACGCATGATACTTTATTGCTTTAGCTACATTTTCACTTTCTCGCCGGTCATCAAAAGGGAAAGGAACACAAACTTTATTAGTGACCTGTTAATTTTTCTGCATAAACACATTCTGCTACCTACAAGTACAAGCTCTAGATTCACTTAATTTCTTACTACTAGGAACATTTAACTCCTATAATTGATGTTATTCTGTTCTGTTAATAAAATTCTACTTTAACATACAAACGAAATATTTTATTCCTCCAACCTTGAACCTTCTGATAATTCCGATGATTCTTCAACAAAAAGTTGTAGGGAGTGTCGGTTTTGTTTGTGAATTGGCCTTGTACCAAACATGGCCGACTGCACAACGAACATTAAACAACAAACAATTTAATATGTATAAAATAAAATTAGCATGTGGAAACAAATAAAATACATGATGTGAAAAATTGCCTTTTGGAAAATAAAGTTTGGCAAGAAGTTAAATTTGTTTAAAGGTGTGTGTAAGTTTATATTAACGGGGTCCGTAAATAAGTCGTTCTTACTTACATTAAGTTCATCTCGGGTGGCGACAGCATGTCGCGTTGATGAAAGAAAGTTTGTCGGGTTTTTCCTTTCACAGCCATCTGTAGCTAGGTCATGAACTTTGGTGTGGAAGAATGACTTGGCCGGACAAAGTATCGGTTACATGCTGACTTAATGGCTAGCTTGGTGACTGACTTTTTTCTTCCTAACTGTGTGTTATTTATATACCATAATAGTGGATCAAAGAATCTTCCTAACATTTAGGTGTGAAGACGTTTATTGACCAATCAGATTTGTATTTTACTATTTTGTTTTGGGGCCTAAATATTTTTTGTTAATTGACTTCCGATCCTATTTTTCTAGAATGTTCTTATTCTATGTTTTTAGCTGATTGGTTGAGAAATATAAAAATGTAATTTAAATTCTAATGCCGTTTTGATCCAAAATTTCTATAATGTTTTTATGTATTTTCTTATTGCTTATTTTAATAGAAAAAAAATGTGTATCCCATACTCTATACAGAAATTTATTGTTCTTTTTACATGGATGGTAACTGATGCCTTTTTGATGACGAAAGCCTTCTTGCTCCTTGATGTTGATTTGAGTTGCCAACCTTGCTGCCAAAAGTTTTTCTCGTCCCATTTACTGACCTGAACTGTATATGTTTGGAAAAATAGGTTCCCAAGCCCCTTCCCCCACTCGGATTGTTACTAGAGCTTGGGACCACGTCTCTCATTGGTACGTATATACGAAAAATACTTTTCCATAAACTGGAAATGATTCCTTCACATTCACAATATTGGCGGTTTTCAACCACTGAAGCAAAAAAGATATAGTGTAAATGATTTTTTACCCAAACTGTCTGACCTTCATACAAATACACTTCTCTCAAAACAACCTAGATGATTAAATATTTATTCAATGAGAACATTTTTAAAATAGTAAAAATAAAATTTTTATAATTCGTGGGAGTGGATGCTGCCTTGGTTCTCTTTAATGTCCATAGTTTTACTTTAAGACTTAAAGTAAAACTATGGACATTGCTCTGGAGGAAACCACCTTCCACATGTAAACTTAAAGTTTAAGTTTACATGTGGAAGGTGGTTGCCCCCAGAGCAAGACCTCCTAAGCGACGGTCTCGCCCAGAGTCGTCACTTGGGTATGTTTTGCAATGTAAAACTGCATTCATGAAACTTTTTTCGCATTCTTTATAATAATCGCAACATAAAAGTGTCACGTCACCACAAGGGATCATTGACAAAACATTTATACCGCCAAAATTTGAACAAAAAATGCATTTAATTGAAATGTTTTTTTAAAAGATAATGGTAAAAAAAAAAATGATCTATGAAAAAAAAAAAAAAAAATTCCTGTATAATGTTTTTAGACATAAAAATATTCCCTCGTTCAATTACCAAATCGAATCAACATTAAAAAAACTAATTTAAAAATCTCTTAAAGTCCAAATATTTATCCTAAAGATGTGTTTTAGAGTAAATTAAATTTAAAGATGTAACTCATCTGGATCTTAAAAGTAATGCTTACTTTTTGCTTAAGACAATGAAAATAACGTTTATGTGTGTAGCATGTTATTGTTTAACATGTAACTATCATTAACAGTTGTGCTCTATTGTTACCTGACTACTGAAAAACGTGCGAGAAAAAGGAAAGAAAAATACGGAATACCAGCAATAATCAATTGAATAAATTGATAAATTTCGGTTTAAAAATAATCTTTTTATTCTTTTTTAACCTTATAACCAATAGTTTATTTTATTGTATAAGCTTAGCAGAATGATTTTTATTGTAAGTATAAACAAATAAATTAATTAAAAAGTAAAGAATACTTTTTTTCAGTTTAATTCATCATTGGTTTTATTCTTTTTGGTGATTTTGATGCTTGGTGAAATAAAAAAAAATCCACTCAAATGAAGTCTTTAAGAAAACGTATGTTATTTCTACTAACAAGAAAAATAGATAAAGACATACTGAATGTTAATAATTGAGTGCTTTTAAAACTTTATTTATTTTTGCTATGGGAATAAAACAGTGAATGCATGAAGATATTTGAAAATATCAACATAACCACAACACCACCTAGCGACGAATCTGAAAGAAAAAAAAATCAAGGCTCTTCATTTCGTTTTCGTTAGTTTTACTTTATTTTCGTAAAAAGAAAAAAAAAAAAAGAAACAAAAGAGAATGAAAAAAACGAAAAAAGAAAAAATTCAGCCCCGAGTGATTTTTAATTAAAAAATTGTGAAAAAAATATCTTTATTTTTAATTAGTGTATGATTGTTCTTTTCCTCTAAAAGTAATTTCTTAATAAATTTTTTGTTGACAGATAAAAATTATTGAACAATGAGAAAATCTCAATAAATGAATAAGTAAATAAATAAAATGACTTTAAATTGACTAATGATTTTGTAAATATTTTGACATGAATTCAACATTGGCTTGTTTCAAATTCCTGTTCCAATGTGACGACCAATCGGCAACGGTTGGAAAGCGCGCATGTGTGCATCGCTTTTTGTGTGGATAAAATTTGAATGTTCGCTCTCTAGTTGTTGATTTTGAACATCATGTCACGACGAAGGCCTCGTAGTGATTCTTTTAGCGATGATGAAGACAGTAAGAGTTTTAATTTGACTGTACACTATTCTGTTTTTATGTATTTTTATTTGCTTTTTTTTCAGGCCTTTTATGGTATCGGTTTTTAGGCGCAAAACTAAAGCAAATTTTCTAATTATTTTTCTAACAGCAACGAAAAATCCTTTCTGTAAAAATCAAACGCAAGGAGTGCTAACGTTTGTCTTTCCTCGTTGTCACTGCTAAAAATGAAAAAAAAAAAAAAAAAAAATCCATTTCTTGCCCCCTCTCCCCCATGATGTATAATGGCTAACGTTTATTCATCAGTTTTTCCTTTCCGTATTTGTAGAATGCTAATTATTTTTAATAGATTTTTGATCATATGAATACCCCCTCCCTTCAAAGTGTGTTTTTAAGTAGTAATTTTGGTTTATTCCGTTTAAAAGATCCAAACAGTGATATTGTTTGTTGGTTTTTAATTTTTTTATTTAATTTAATTTTTATTTTGTCTACGTAATCAGTTCAACCAAAATTGATAAAATTAAATGAAAAAGTGGAAAAATTTACAAACTTGTTCCATTTACTTGAGCGAGCATTACCATGATTTTTTTTTTTATACTTAAGGTGAGTTTCATTCGTAGGCCCTTCTTAAGCTGAAAAGTTTTATTTTTTGAGTAGTCTTTATTTTAAGGTTTATGAAAAATTTGAATTAATAGTATGGAGGAGACACAAGTCACTAGTATTTTACTTTTTTCTTTTTTAATGTTAGGCCTACGATGTCTTAGTAAAAAAAATCACGTGAATTTACTTGCAAAATTAAAACAAAGCATTTAGACTCTAATTAGGCTAATGAGCTATTGCAGATATTTTTAGTTTCAGAAAAAATAAGTGAACACTTGGGAAAAGAAAACAAAATAACTACCACAACTTTAGATTAATTAATTTGAAATTTTTACTCGTGTAAAAAAAAAAAAAAAATATTTCTAATGTATTTTAAGCTCTCTAAACCTTAAAATTGCAATTTTGTCTTTGGAAAATAAAATTTGGGACTTTTGTAAAATATTTTGAAATTATTCCTACGGTCAGGATTTTATTTTTTCCCTGTAAAAGGTTAATTTAGCTTCGCATTATCTTAAGAATTGTCTATGATAGAGAATGAGTACTGTAGAATTGTTTCCATTTTTATATTTTCTCGTGATGTGCTATTTTTTTTTTTTGTAAAAGTATGATTACTACAAAATTATGAAAGCAAATTCACCATTTTACACCGACAAAACAAAAACAAACTGAAGACTTAATTTAAGTCTTATTGTAAATGTATTGTAAACTGTTAATTTGTAGGTCAAGAATTTTAGTTTGCTTTTTATTGTAGTTTATGAAATGGAACTCTTTGAAGAGCAAGGTGTTGTATTGACATCATAAATGTAAAAATCGCTTACAATCCATTGAAATTAAAAGATAAAAAAAACAATGTTTGCATACAATTGATTTTAGAGTATTATTAATAATAATATAATTACAATTTATTATAAATATTTTTTTTTCAACTTGCATTTCAGCTCGCACGAGGAAAAGACGGCGTACCACTGAAAATTTGGATATCGAAGTACGACTAGAGTCATTGATAACAAGAGTTGGGGAAAGAGTAAGTTTGGTAGTCTGAAATGTGCCCTTTTTTTTTATTTTTCAGAATTCTGCAGCATTGATTTTTAGTTATTTCTAAATAACGCTATTTTTTTTTTTTTTTTAATCTTTGAAGGTTTGATTTTTAGTTTTAATTCCAAGAAATGTGATCTTTAAGCAAAATACTTTGTGTTTAAAACAATTTTACATTGACTGGTATTTTTTTTTTTACTACATGTAAATTTTGTAAAATAATAACGTCACTTTAAGCAAGTTGAACACATTAAAAAAACATTTAAATATTACCAGTACTGCCAACTTTCTTGATGTGTCTTGAATACTAGGTATTGCAAACCATATACCGAAGATAGATATATCAGTAAAGTAGGCACCTAGACTTAAATGGCTGAAAAAAACAGCATAGTATTAAGGAAAAAGACCCAAAATTTAATAAAAACCAAGTTTTTCCGTCAAAATGTTATTATTAAAAGTAAAGTTTTTTTTGTTTTTTTTTTTATTAGTTAAATCTTAAATGCAGGACTCCTTTGGAAATGTGAATCATTTATTTATTTATTTTTTTTTTCCAAACAGTTGGCCATTTTTCTAAAAATGTGCTCCATTATTTGTCTCTATATAGTAAAATAAAAAATGCAATAAAACTGGCATTATTTAACTAGATAATAAAGGAAAATAATAAATATAAAGGAAAACTCAACATTTAGACTGGTTATAAATTATAATTCATTTCTATGAGATAAATTAGCTAATTTCATTTGACTACACTATATTTGGTATAAATATTTTCCCAGATTAAACATTACTTTAAAATAATATGGAAAACAAGTAACATCTCTAGACCGGTCAAAAAGAGGTCATCATTCTTGGGTAGTGACCATAAACTATTTACATGCCCACTCACAAGCACATGGATACATATATTTATGTGTAACCCTACATATTAACACAATGAGGTATACTTATTTATATCTACATACATCTACATATGTACATACAAATGCTTCTGTGCTTATACATACATATACCCACAGATACACATCCATCCAGCCAACCATCCATGTTCCCATACAAATCTTGTGTTTGCACACTCACTTATATATTTTTATGAAGACGATTTCCATGTGTATAATTAGTAGTAACATATATTTACGCAAATATACTAACAAATCTCACATATACTTACAAAATACACATATATTTGCATACTTATACATACACATATTTTCCTACAGACATGTCCATATATATGTGTGTGTGTGTGTGTGTGCATACAAATGTATTTATCCATCCATTTCCACCTATAATTAAGTTCACATACTCACATATCTCTGAAGAGCAGATCCATATATATATATATATATACACACATGCATACATAAACTTAACGTATATCTTAATTTATCTCTAATCTCTTGCCAGTCTTTTTTTTCCATGTACTCGCTTTTTAAAACTTATACGTGTATGTATAAGAACAATGTGAGCTTGTATAGACATACATGTCCACCCCCCCCCCAAAAAAAAAACGAGGTGGTATGTTTCACTTTTTATATATCATAACAAACATTACATGTATCACTTGGATTTCAATTTCAACAATTACATACATGAGTAAACTGATCAATGCAGGAGGGTGCGGTCAATTCAGTTGAGTACAATCGGCTACATCCTTAATCCAAGATTAACACCAACATACATAAAATCAGGTGCCCCTCATATTCACGAAAAATATATATTTAGGTGCACTCGTATACATGGAATATACATACAATAATACATATAATCATACATGTAACATAATTATACTTGAGCAATTGTATCATATCTGGTCAATCATACTTCGCTTATCTTAACATCAGGCTGTCATCACCCATCAATCATTTTAAAAAGTCAGAAAGATCAATGCTCTAATGTTCTTGTTCTAAATTTCATGCTATAAACAATACTTGTGTAAATTGGATTAATTTAACATTAAATTTGCTAATTTTCCAAAAACATGTCACAGATGTATATTTTATTTTTGCATGATTTTTAAAACAGAATTAACTTTTGTTTTATAAATGTGTTGATTTTCATATATGGCTGAAAAAATTAAAGTCAAAATTTTAGATTCCAATCAATATAATTTCTGTTTGAAATATACCAAGGTAATTTTGCTTATTAGAAATAGTAAATTTAACCATTCAACTTTCAATTAAAGCTTTTTTATTTATCAAAATTCATTTTAAAACTTGGGTTATCATGAAAAAATGGAAATACCTACAGTAAAGAATCAAACCACACCTAACATTCGAGATAACTTTCATAAATCCGTCCATCTCCACAAAAGAAATATTAGATAAAATATATAGAAGCTTTAAAACTAAAGTAAATTTAGTATTTAGACAAAAGGTAAAACAAAATCAAAACACTGTAAGCATAACATGGTTTAATTCTCTTTAATTTTTTTTTTTCCCAATTGGAGTAGATATCGCCCGGTTCACACTCCACCCACGTCTATTGAACAGGTTAAGAGGCTCATCCCTTGTTCCCTATTTAGGATGTGGTTTCCGGCTTTCTCTTTTCCAATCTTTTCACTATTACATAGCCTCCTGCACATCAGTGGTGTTACGGCCTTGTTTGGGGTGATAAGATTTAAAAAAAAAAAAAATTTTAATCATTCAATACTTAAAAAGGATTTTAAGTGTTCAGATTTGCTATATCTGCGTTAGTAATATTTGATAAATTTATGTTCCAGCATAACAATATTATATTAAGCAGATACATGTTCAACGTAGACAATAGTTATTTAAAAAAAAAAAAAAGAAAAAAACAATTATTGAAAAAATATCTATCCCTTAAATGATGAATGTATAAATGATAATATTGTATAATGAGCTAGCATACATTCTGTTAATGATGTTAAATTTTATTTTGGTTCCACTGAAAATTCTTGGAAATTTTGTTTCTAACATTGTCAAATGACTTCCGGCAATATAAAATACATAAACGGTGCTGCTTTCTCAAATTTTCTGGTAGTTAAAAAATGATGGTAATATATCCGTTATAATTAGAATGAGAAAGGCAGCAGTTGTAATTTGTCTCTAGTATTTGTCTGTACTTCTGAGATGAGATAGTATTTACATTATTGTTCTCATCTTTGTCATTTTTGACATTTTGGCCATTTTATGCTCAGGCTTTCTTCAGGTACTAGAAATTTCTAACCAAATCTTTTATGATCCCTGAGGTTTATCATTCTCATTCCTTGTGCAAAGCCACTTCTGGTAGTCATGAGTTATCTCCCTTTAACTTAACTCTCTAAGTTATTAGCCTGGTATTCAACTTAACTCTTTGGGTCGTCACTGGAACTAACCAATGTCTATATCCACTAAACCATGTGTCCTTGAGAACAACAGCAAATGAATTTCTGAGACTTACAAACCTAATGTCTTGGTAACCAATTGCGCTTTTTTTTTTTTTTTTTTTTTAAATCAGAATTCATATTGCAAATTTTATGTTAATGATTTTCTCCAGTATTTTTTAAGGTATTACAAACCGGTTAGTTTAGGGTATGAAAACTGGTAATAATAATGAAATTCTCTTCAATTTCAGCTTGTGATCTCTCACTTATTTTTGGGATTGATTTTGATATCAACAAAATTTAATCTTTTCTCTTTATAAAGATACAGTTCTTTCTTTCTTGGTTATTAATAGTTTTCTCTTGCAGGCCACTTCAAATTAGGGCACTATTTTCGGTGACAGCAGCTTTATTTTTTATGTGAAAAAAAAGTGGGTGATTTTCAAATTTTTTTATGCACGATATTGTTTGTCTCTACACACATAAAAATGTCTCATTTTAAAGAAAAAGGGTCACTCATCATTATGGCGTGCTTAACTTAGTTATTTAAATTGTCTTTCACAAAAAAAATTTATTTCCTGTTTCTTTTGTGATACAAAGGAGCAAATACCAACTTCTGTCGTCCAGTTACATTTATCCTCAACAATAAAAAAAGTTAAAATGCGTTCATAATTTTCACTAAGTTAAAATGTGTTATAACAAAAAGTTTTGATATTACAGAAAAGACATATTTTTCTGAATTCCTCATCCAAAAATTAGTAAAGTTGCAAAGTTTCAAATGTGTACCTCTAATGAATACTTTTGACAGTAAGTTTAGTGACTTGTACTTTTTGACTCTCTTTAACCCTTTTTAGCTCTATTATCAAATTGTTTCCGTCTGTTTTTACATGGTCCAAAAAAATTTTTTTTAACTATTAAAAGTTTAGCTTGGTCTTTAATGTGCTATGAATCATTAAAAAGATTTAATGTATTAGCTGTTGAAAAAAAACTTATCTGATCAAAGTTGCTCTCTCATGTCATTTTTGCACTTTTTTCAGGAACGATAATGGGATTTTGCCTAATGTTTAGGGTGTTTTGATTTAATAATTATTGCTTCCATTAGTATTAATTTTCATTTACCACATGATAACATTACATTTGTAAGGATTCTTTCACTTGTGTGAAACCTGCATTTTCAGTGATACTCTGTTAAAATTGGCTTCTCGACTAATGGCACATAAGACAGCAAATTTTCTAATTTCCAACGAACTTAGAATGGTCATTACTCAGTGGCTAATTAAGCTACCAAAATAAATTTGTTACCATTGTTTGTTTTGCAAAAATCTATATGCCTAAAGGTTTTAGATATAATGAAAATAAAATTTTGGTTTGGGATATCTACTCATATTGCAATCTTTTTAATGCTAATGATTTTCTTCAGCACTCTGTATTACCGATTCCCATATTGTATTCATTTCTATGCTTGGTTGGCTTAGATTTTTGTAACCAAGCATATGCGCTGATTCCTTAAGTTTACCTAGTTTCCAGTGGCATTCTCTATCTATTATTTCAGCTTTATCCCATAGGGGGCGGTGATCCCCTTTCTCCCTCCAGCAATGCCTGATTTTTCTATCTCTCCTCGTGTTACAACCTTACGATGTTATGTAGCCTTATCTTAAAGGGATGGCCTGTTTCTCCTTTATATTTCTTTCCACAGCTACATTGAATGGTGTACACAGGGTCCTTAGTCATGTCCTCCTCTGTTGGGTGTCTTACTCGGAAGAGGTACCTGTGAAATGTAGAACCACTTTTGAAGGTCATCCTGATGTTATATGGACAAAAAATCTTTTGTATTTTTTCCAATAACACTTCAGATTAGGTAGACAAACCAAAACTGTTTTATGAGAATTGTTATCTTTAGGTACCATCCCTTCCATGTTCATTGGAGTTGTTGTCATGACTACCAGAAGTTGCTTTGCACAAGGAATGAGAATGATACATCCCAGTGATCGTAATAAAGGATTTGGTTTGAAATTGCTAGCGTCTAAGAAGGTCAGCGTACAATGGCTGGATTTTTTTTCTCTCTCTCTCTTCAAAACAACCAGTAATAGGTGGTAGTGGTAAAACTGCTAAAGTGATCCTTTTATGCTTAATATAAAACATATTTACACTTTTATATATAATATTATGAAAGAGTAACGAAATGGATTAAGAAGCGATATATTTAATTTGTTTGAACTTTATTTTTAATAGATGCTCATATTTAAGTAGATATTCTGTTTTGAATTAAAACTCTGTGTGTATGTGTGTGTGTATATATATATATATATATATTTCTCTTTCCTGTCACACTCAGGATTGGATTATTTTGTTTTTTGTTATGTCTTAATGTAAGATATTCAATAGTATGTACATCAATATGTGTTACCATCATTTTTAGACATTGATATATTGTCATTTTTGATGGTACAGGCCCACTTGTGTGTGTGTAATTTTTTTTTTTTCTTTGTAAGAACTTTGTTTATCAATAATACAGTTGAGAAAATTATTGTTGACTAATATTTGTTTTGTATGTTTTAGTTCATTCAAAAATATTCTTTGGGAGGAGGAATTTTGATGTGCTTTTAAGTTCTATTTTATATCTTTCTGGGCATTGGCTATTATAATTTAGAACAGTCACTTGAAATATATAAGTGAAATAAATGGTATTTCTGTAACTTAATGGTGTTCTATAATTGAAATGAGTTTCATTTCTTTAAAGTTAAATTTTATTAAATGATTATATTAAGCATTTAGTCAAAGACTTGTTTAAAACAATGTCTGCTTAAACATTAAAAATGTCTTTATACACACTTTATATTTATCTATTTTGTTAACCTATAGAGTACATCTTCATTGGAAAGTAATTTGGAAGGGCTTGCGAGTGTTTTGGAAACTGATTTGCCAAATTACAAACACAAAATATTGAAGATATTGTGTGATTGGTAAGTATTAGATACATCATTTTACATTGAGTAACTTTGATATGATTTAAATGATTGTTTCAAAAAAATGTTTCTTTTTATATTGCTATTACTTTAAATTAGTCACTTTCTCGGCAATGGTTATAAATATAAAATATGTGAACCAAGTACAATGCAATATTTATTTACTATTTATTTACTGATAAATAACTATGAAAAATGACTAATATTTCCTTTAAACTTTGTTCTAGTGACTAGGATGTTTCTGAAACTTTCCTATTGAGAAAACTGGTGAATGTTAACTTCTCATTCATGCAAAGTAAGAATAAAACAATGTATGATTAAAAAGTAGCATTTACTTATTTTAGGATTACATGAGATCACAAATTTAGAAGCAAGTAATTTTTCATGATTTACACTTATACTGTAAATTATTTTCAAAAATCAGCCCCCATTATGTCTTTGCTTACAATCCTTGGTAGTGGCATTCAAAGTCCAGTATATCCTGGTGAAAGCACTTGCCTTGTTTCTCTGAGTATGAGTCCTTGTTCTTTAATTTATCAAGGAGATGGACTTTGAAAAACATTTTGTTGTAGAGCTTCACTAAGGTTTAAGCAAGACCCACATAGTTTTTAGCTTTGAATCACTGCGACAAAGCTGTTCCATGCTTCTTTCTCCATCTAGCTTAAGGAAGAAGGTTTGAAGGCTGCAGAATCCTTATCTAGAGGTGTGACAAATTGTTTCATAAGTCCGAATTTTAAGTGCACTGGAGGAAACAATATTCTCCAGTGGTCCAACATCATTTGATGTTTCTTTTGACACTGAGCTTAGTTTGCTATGGCCTGTGGTCATGTGCTACTGTGTCCCTGCTGTTCCAAAGGTAAAGATAACAGAAAAACTTGGTAAGGCTGCCTTGGAGACCTGATCATGCTCTTCATACTTCAAGGCATCTGGCAAGAGCTTAACGCTGCTATATTCCTCTTTGAGCTGCACCAAGGAAGCCAGGGGAAGTGCTGTATACATGTTTCCATTATGAAGCAGCACAGCTTTGAGACTTGTGGATGAACTGTTGAAGAGGTGTCATTTGCTGTGGTGATTCCAATTGCCACAAACTAACTGGTCACATTGTAGCAGAAGCAAAGCTTGTCTTGACAGGTGAAAAAGCTGAAAAAGCACTGCTGATGCTTTCTCTGACTTATGACTTGCACACTTGCATCTAACAATTTCTATTTGCTTGAGGGTTGATATCAAAACTTGGCATTGAACTTTAAGATTAGATCTAATCAAGCCATTGAGGTCTTTTTGGTTGGGTTAGTATGGGTTTTCTCTTGGTTGCACAACTGTAATCTAGATAATTGACTGCATCCTCTTAAGACAGCTGCTCTCTATTTGTGGGTGTGGGTACAGAGGGCTTAGGGCAGTGTAGCACTAGAATGAATGACAAAAGGTCTGAATATATGACAGGCACATTCTCGCCAGCTTTACATTTAGAAGGGTAATATGACAAATGCATCTATCAACGACTTGTCTGCATTTGAACAGCTAGAAGTAAATTGAACTGTTGAGCTTATGTTCCTTGTATTTATACTACCATCTGTATTGCTAGAACATTCCAGAAATTCTTGAGACATTTAGAAACTTCTTTAAAGACTCTGTGCTGAATCTGGAATGTAATAGAAAATAATCTAGTTTCAAAATAGGTCCAGGTCACAAAAGCAAAATTTGAAGGGAATAGGCATTTCCTTTGCTTTCTAGACAGGAGAAATTAGGAAATAACATTTGCTGACCAGTCAAAATTTTGTTAGTGTTTATTGTAAGTTTTATGAATAAAATGTTTTCACGTTTCTTTATAAATTGGTAAATGATAAATATTGCATTGCCTTAGTTGGTTTGCATTTTTAGATTGTTGTAAATATGAAATTATTCTTGAAAATAAACAATCTAATATTCTTTTTAAGGAATGTATAATTTCCTTTGTGTTTGGATTTTAAGTCTTTGTTTTGTCTTTTTTTTTTTTTTTTTTTTTAATGCTAAGTAGTGAAAATAGTACAAAATAATAGTGGGGTCAAGGGAAAAACCTCTCCTTTTGACATGTGCTGGTGCAAAGGTTAAACTTTTCAAAAATCTTTACCAGTTCGAAATGAATCCTCAAGAAAATTTTTACTGTTATACAAATTCAAGTCAAGTGTTTTCTTCTCTTTAAAAAGTTGATTTATATTTACAAGCAGACTCACACTGGAACCTTTATTTAACCTTCCCCTCCTCCTCAGAATTGTTCCCCCTTGTCACTGCATTTTTTCCCCAACCACTTGGTACATATGTGCAGCAACATGTTGTTGGTTATCTACTTGTCAGCTCTAACTTTCCCCATGTGCTGATGATGATAGCACAGCACAAGGGTCATACATAATCCTAGTATGACATTTTGAAAGAACTTTTCTGAAGGTGTAGGTAGTAGTCATAAAATATACTGCCTTTTATCATATAAGGAAATGTATAAAATGTGTTAATTTCTGTGTGTGATGTGGGGGTCTTGTTAGCTCGGGGTTTTGCTGCTTCTGTTTCATTCAGCACACTGTTCAGACATATTGGGGTACATGCTCCTGTTTTATGTTGTGATAGATGGTGAAATAATGCAGGGCATGAGAAAGAAATTGTCTATGCAAAATGACATGTCCCCTATTCTAACAGGGAGGAAACAATTTTGTCGGCAATACCAACTGTCTTTGGTGCTGGAGCTATTTCTCGGCCCAAGTTCAGCTGCCAATTATAGAGATAGCCAGTGTTTCTTGACTATCCCCCCCCCAAACTTTCAGGCCCCACTTAGTTGGTTTTAATTGCATGTACATCAGTAGGCTTGTTCTTCCTTTGCAAGGAATTTTTTCATGTGGAAAAATGTATATCCCAAGAAACCTGTCTCTTGAAATGATGTCTAAAACCTTGCATCTCAGTAAAATCAGTTGACTCGGACAGTTTGTATGATGACTGTTTTGGTAGTCAACAGAGTTGCACAATGGCTATGAAGGCCTTCATTTTGTTGAAAGTGATGTCCTATTTTTAGATTGTTCTTGTTCTGTTGACTGTCAACAATACTTTTGCCCTGTCGGCAGGGCTTCAGAATACCCTAAACTGCACCTCTGCAGAGGCTAAAAGTCCCTCAATGAGGCCTCCTGTTGGCTGTTGGTGGTGACCTGTGATGTCTGGGGATGGGATCCCAGTGGTTGAGCTGGTCATGACCCTGGTGCAAAGAGATCATGTTCCTGCAACACACCACTTTGGCCCTTAGATGGGCGGTCAGAGGCCCAATCTGATCAGCCGGCTGGTCAGGTCAAGCCCTAACATCTACCCACAAACATACCCTCCAAAAACATTTTCCACCAAGACTGATGTATTCTACCATACATACCCCCCCCCCCCCAACAAAATCCCTACCAGACCATGAAAAGCCATATATAAGGAAACCACTACCAGTTTTCTATTAATAGATGTTAGAAGGCACTGGCTGAGGGTCAATTGATAGTGCAAGATACATAGGCCCGGATATGGTTGCAAGCCATTTACCTGTGCATCTATGTTGTGGGTGGTGCACAGGGGAGAGACAGGTGCTCCAGGTCTCTCACGCTGTTGATTATATTGGAGGAGAAGTCCCTGATCTGTCAGGGCAAATGGATTTCCCTGCTGACAGATCCTGTTTGTGGGCTCCAGCCTGGTTTAGTGGGTGAGGATAACCCTCCAATGAATAACTTATATCACATGTCTAATAAATATTTCAAGCACCCACCCCCTATAAAATCTCCGTCAGACTCAGAAAGTGAATTTATTATTACAAATCAATTTCCTCAATTTATTGTTTTGGAGTCTTTAGAAGAAAAACAAGTAACAAAGGTATGTCCATTCACTATTGAAAAAGTACTTTCTAATGCTATAGTACCAAAGATGGTGAAAAAGCTAAAAAATGGTACACTACTTTTCCAAGTAGAAAAAAAAAATCATTCTGATGCACTTCTAAAGATGAAAACTTTCTGAAAATTTTTTTTTTAATCATATCACAAGGCGATAACACCACTGATGCGCAGGGGGCTACATAAGAGTAAAAAGATTGGCAAAGAGAAAGCCGGAAACCACATCCTAAACAGGGAACAAGGGATGAGCCTCTTCACCTGTTCAATAGACGTGGGTGGAGTGTGAACTGGACGATAGACTAAACTATCTACTCCAATTGAAAAAAATAAGAGTGAAAAGATTGGAAAAGAGAAAACCGGGAACCGCATCCTAAGCAGGAAACAAGGGATGACTTGTATTGTAATATAGCAAAATTTTAGGTTGTTGAAATGTAGGCTTTTTAACGCCGCCGAATATGACCAATAATATCAGCATGTTCCTAATTGATAAGGTTTTTTTTTTTTTTTGTCCCCCCACCCCCTCTAAAGAAAAATGCAAATAAAATTCTTAACAAAAATATCCTGTCAGTCTGGACCCCTGCACCCCCTAAAAAAAAAGTAACAAGTTCTTAAACATTGCTTCGTTTAAGTTTACACAAGGCCACATATATGGTCACTGAAAAATGATTAAAAATATTTTTACAGTTGTGAGTTGAGTAGTAAATTATTATTAAGCTCATTTAGTGTCTGGCACAAGATCGCATGCTGGTTACCTTGCAAAAATTAAATTGTTTTCACTCGATTGATCAGTCGATCCATGAGATTAACCTTTAACAACTAGAACTAACTAGATAGATTATTATTCCACTGCGAGATATTTTATTTTGTTTTCTTTTTTCCTTTCACTTAAACTTTCAACCTGTCAGAGGAGCCTACAATACACAGATTGCATCCCCCTGCAAAAGAAGCGGTTAGACTCCACACTAAAAAAAAAAGTGCAAACCTTAAAACACGGAGCAAAGACAACTATACACTTACAATCACAATACAAAGTAGTAATTGTTGTTAAAAAAAAAATACAAAATGTTGGAGAGAAATAATTTTTTTTTTTTTTTTTTTCTTTAATTTGAAAAGCATGCATGTAAAAATGATTGTTAAGGATTTAATTTATTTGGGGGCCAGCATTTTTTTCTCTACTTGTTAAAATTTTATTTTAATTTACATTATTTTTCGTTTTAAAAAAAAAAATAAAATAGGGTACTAATTGTCACTATAGCTAAAAATTATTTTTAAATTTTTATTACATTTATTAATCATTCCAAATTAAAAAAAAAAAAATTCGAGAGAAAGTTTAAATTTTTATGAAGAAAAAAATAGAATGAATAGAGGTCCACTTTATGTAAAATGTGCCAAAAATATATTGTAAATTGATCCCTTACTGAGATGTGGATAAAAGCATATCCACACATGAACACATCTAGAGGTGTCATTAGAAGCACTGAGCTCTCACTCTGCACTATTGAAAAAATTAAGACTCAGCTAAAAACACAGGATGTAATAGATGTGGGATGTATACAAATTAGAAAAGGAACAGATGTCATTCAAACAAGCACGTATATATTCACTTTCAGCATCCCTAACGTCCCGACGGAATTAAAAATAGGATATACAATTGGAAAGGTTAACCGATATATCCTTAGCCTGTACGGTGCTTCAATTGTCAAATTGTTGGACACCATAAGGACAGGTGTACGAGACTTACAACATGCAGAATATGCGGAGAAAGAGGCTTGAACCACCAAGAGCAAGAATGTAACAAAAAAAGCAAAATATGTTGTCTTGAAAATCACCCATCAGACTCTAAACAATGTATAATCTGGAAAAAAGCAAGAGATCAATACCATCAAATTTACACGCAAACAAAAGCTAGAAAGATAGTTGAAGCAACCAGCATATTCCCCACCAAATCATATGCATCAGTTACTAAACCAAAAACAAACAACTTCAAAAAACAAGAATGCCATTCTTCCAAACTCCTACTCAGTAAATTATCAAAACTTAATCAGAATCACTTCCCACTTTCTTGAAAGAATTTAATCCACTCACTGAACCTTTAAGCATGAAAAAAACCATCAACATCAAATACCTCTACGGCGGAACAAAAATTCCTTCCCCAGAGGGAAACTTAAAAAAAAAAAAAAAAAATCAACTTTGCGGAAGGAATCTAAGTCCCCTCTCCCGAAGAAAATCATTACTACTCAGGAGAAGACTGTACAGATATCTTCTTATAAACAAAGAACTATAGTGGAGGAAATTCCTCCCCCCAAAAAACACAATGCACGTCTGTAGATTCAGAAGACATGGAAACAGAAGGTATCCCTCCTGTAGAAAACAACTACCTCAATTCTTATAAAGATAAATGGAAATCAAATACATAAAATTTAACCATGGCCAGCAAAATAATTCAATGGAATTACAGAGGTATAAAAGCCAATCTGAATGAACTTCTCTTAATATCCAGTCTATGTCCTATGTTTACAACAAACTTTTTTTTTTTTTAAACCGTCTGAAAGCATTAACCTTCGCAACTTCTCTGAATACAACCACATAGTAAATAACCCAAATAGAGCTTCCAGAGGAATATCCATTCTTATCAATAATAAAATTACACAAAGCCAGATAAATTTACAAATATACAGGCAATTGCTGTTACATCCATTTTACATAGGACTGTCACAGTTTGCTCCATTTATCTACCCCCAAATGACCCTATAGATGAAACAGAAATAAGGACAACTTATTAACTAACTCCCTTATCCCTTCCTACTATTAGGTGACTTTAACAGTTGCAACACTAGTTGGGGATGCTCAGACAGGAGAGGAATCATAATAGGTTGTTATTGTTGATAACATTTTCTATGTATATATAAGAAACCTACTTTTATTCATTCTGCTACAAACATGTTCTCAGCAACTGATCTTTCTATAAGTGATCCAAGTATCTTTATGGATTACAACTGGACTGTTCACAAGGACACATGTGGGAGTGACCACTTATATTTGAACATACTGGCCCTGAAATAATCTCAAATCCCTCACTGGAACCTTAAAATGGTAACCTGGAATAAATTTAAGTAATTATGCAAATAGAAACTCCTACCTGGAAAACATGAGAAAGACCCGATCACTCACTTTACAGATACTATTATCTCTATAGTCGATCAATGCATCCCTAAAACAACTTCATCAACTAAATATAATCGGCCCTGGTTTAACGATTGTAAAAAGGCTATCAGGCTACGTTGTGCTGCATTAAGAAAATTCAACATCCGACCTACTGCTCAGAATTTAAATTGAAGCTAAAGTGCACTGAACAATAAAAGAAGCCAAACGGTAATCATGGAAGAGCTTTGTTTCTAAAAACAAAGCACCAAAAATAAAACCATATGGAATATGGTATGGAAAATATCAGTTCCCCACTCAAGCACCTCTATATAAACAACAAAATAACCCAAAAATAGGGCATGACCAACCTGCTTGCAGACTCTCTTGCAAATAACTCGTCATCCAAAAATCACAGTAAAAAAATTCCAGATTATTAAACAGGAATCAGAAAAAAAAATCAAGCTGAACTTTAAAACTAATAATGAAGAGTATAATAACCCTTTTTCTATTAATGAACTAAAGGATTCATTAAAGAAGGTTAATAACACAGCTGAGGGACCAGACGAGATAACATGAGTTCTTAAAACAACTATCCTATCAATCATTGAAGTATTTACTCTCTATTTTTTTTTTTTTTTAATGACATCTGGATCAGTGGTAATGTTTCTGCCATATTCATTCCTATAGCAAAACTAGGAAAAGATGCATCTGACCTTCCAATTACCGTCCCATAACAATAATAAGCTGTGTATGTAAGACGCTAGAAAGAATGGTAAATAACAGATTAACTTGGTCTTTTGAAATTAATAAAGTAATAACTAACCTTCAATGTGGTTTCTGAAAACAGCAGAGTACTATGGATCATTTAATTCGACTGGAAACCTTTATTAGAAATGCCTTTATCAAAAAAAGCATGTTACTGGGTTTTTTTTTTTTTTTTTTTTTTTTTGCCACATGGAGATATGGTATGAAAAATCTCAAAGAAACTGGACTGATAGGAAGACTACCTATTTTCATTAATAATTTTTTAAATAGACTATTTAATGTCCGTGTAGGAACATGCCTCTCTGACTTCAAGGAACAGAAAATGGAAGTCCCACAGGGGAAGTATTTTGTCTGTAACATTATTTAACTTAAAAATCAACAATATAGTTGGTGTGGATTGCTCACTGTATGTCGATATTTTTTTAATCTGCTACAGCTCAAGGTATATCCACATAATTGAGCAGCAGCTTCAACAATTCATTGACAAAATAAAATAATGGTCAACCGAGAATGGATTTAAGTTCTCCACTAACAAAATAAAATGCATGCACTTTTGTCAGCTTAGAAAATTGCATCCAGATCCTCTTTCAAAACTGTACGGGATTCAGATTCCCGTTGTAGACAAACATAAATTTTTAGGTCTAATATTGGATAAAAAGCTCACGTTTATTCCTCATATCAAGCACTTAAAAAAACAAATGTAACAAAGCTATCCAGCTGATGCAAGTCATTGCCCACACAGATTGGGGAGCTGACAGACAAACTTTATTGAAATTACATAGATCATTGGTGTGATCGAAATTGGATTATGGCTGTTACATATATGGCACTGCCAGAAAGTCATACACAAAGGCATTAGACACATCATCAGGGACTTAGGACTTGGGAGCCTTTCGAACGTCTCCCATCAATAGTTTTAATGCAGAAGCCAACGAACCTCCATTATCAATTTGTCGCAACAAACTAGCCTTACAATATTTGACTAAAATCCTCTCTTGCCCTCCAATCCTGTCTACGACTGTATTGTAAACTCATTATATCACCCTCGCCATGATAGGATAAAAGAAAAAACATTTGGCCTAAGGGTGAAAAATCAGGGAATTCAATATAAACTTGGAACGAATCCACGAATCACTCATTTCAGAAAGCCCTCTATGGAAAATCATCCAACCAAATTGCTAAATCTCACCAAATTCCCTAAATCAAAGACCAACTCTATTGATTTCTACTAAGAACAGAATAAGATTACTGATAGTTTCCTTTCCTATAAACATGTATACACAGATGGATCAGAAGATGGTGAGAAATGTGGATGCTGTGCCCTACTGGATAACATTACAGTGAAAAGACGTCTCCCCGATGGAGCATCAATTTTTAGTGGCAAAGTCACAGTTGTTGAGTTAGCACTTGATCTGATCACTGACAATGTAAATGACAGCTTCGTTATATTCTCTGATTCACTCTCTGTACTCTTGTCTATCCACAACAAGAATCTAAACAACCTGATTATTGTTAAACTTTTAAATCTATTAAATGTGATAACCAAAACCAAGAATATTGTTTTTTGTTGGATGCACACTGGCATTCGCAGTAACATGAAAGCGGACATGGCTGTGAAGGAGTCTCTGAGAGAGGATCTCTTCAATATGAAGGTCCCATTCACAGATCAGACCTGCAATAAAAAGAGATATTCAACTCAAATGGCAAAAATGTTGGTCAACCTGTCAGGACAACAAACGTTTCCAAATTAAACCCAATGTGGGAGAGTGGAGAGGTGCTTTGAGGAAGTCCAGAAAGGAAGAGGTAATCTTGTCTCGAATTAGGATAGGAGATAGGACACACCTTTTTTACCCACTCCTGGCTGTTAAGAGGAGTAGATCTGCCCAGATGCCAGTTTGTTAATAGCGTAAGACATATACTAATTGACTGTACAGACCTGTGAACAATTCGTCAACAATTATATAAAGTACAGAACCTAAAAACTTTATTTTAAAATATAAGCATTGACCAAATTCTTGCCTTCCTTCAGAAGATTGACCTATTTAATAAAATTTAATTTTATTATATATCTTCAACATAGATGTATAAATTTTAACATTTCCTCCTAGCTATGGGTAAAATGGTGTGCTGTGTTCTGTATGAGCCTGAATAACTGTGATTTAAAATAAAAAATACATTTCCGGCTTTAAATGACCCTTTAGCTGTTGATAGGCTGTTGAACAAACAAGCAAACCACAATACTTCATGATTCAGCTCAGTTATTGCTCATCCTGTTTCCACAGCTCTAAGTACACACTGCTTGGAACAGATTGAACTTACAATTACTATGCTGAATGGAGAATTTGGAGCCTTAAATCTAAGCTGTCTGCTGATTACTGCTGCTGATATTGTCATACTTGACTGTACTCCTGCACTGAGACTTCATTTTTTACTATAGCTGCTGTTAAAGCCTTGCGCTGTCAATACTCTTTATTAATTGCTTCCATATCATATTTATTTCTATGTGATCCATAGTCTAACATGTGCCAATTCTTTTGGTTATCTGCCTACTCTTCTCTATTCAGTATTGGTTCATTCCACACTGTTTGGTGACTACCTATTTCCCCTTTATACATAAAACATTCCTGATTTCATTGTCTCATCCCAAATTATGGCTTGATGATGTTCCTCTAACTTTATTTTAGGTGGTGACTAGTTTCACCTTTGTATTCTATGCTACAACTGCAAGGACTTGAGTACACACAGTTCCTGGTTATGTTCTCTCTTAGGCTTGTTTCAGAGATTTCTCCATATACTTCAGAATATTGTTCTGATGTTGTATGGATTGCAACAATCATTTTCAAGAAGCTAAATTTAGTAAGTTGATTTGAGAAAAGTGAAAGTAATCTAATCTAATGTACAGTGTTTTGCACATATCTTGTCGAATTACTGTTAGTATTTACTCAATACTCACTTGATTATGTTTAGCAGTCTTTCTTTTTTTTTTTTTTTCTTAAACACCCAATATCTTTAAGTCAGGCACCTTGTTAAAGAATTTTCATGAATATTGATTTGTTTCCTTTGACAAGAACCATTGATGATCTATTTCATTTGTCATTTGAAATTGAAGATTCACTTTTTAAATTGGATTTTTTTTTTTTTTTTTTTTTTTTTTTTTTTTTTTTTTTAATAGCTTTCTTAGTTTTTTTCCAGATGTTGTGGCTGACTCATGCTAATTTTGTAATTGTAATTCTTTTGGAACTACATATTGGCCACACTGAGAGAGCATTTTTTTTTTTTTTTTTCTCTCTCTTTCAGTTGCAAAAGTTATTTTCTATAAATAAGCAATAGGATATATTAATCTATATCTCATCTTTATTTATTACATGATAACTTTAGTCCAGTTTAGCTCTTTTGGTCGTAAATTGGTAATAAGGACAATTTGATATTTTGCTTAACAATAACAATTTTGCTATACATTTTTACTTTAAAATAATCTGATATTCTATCTTGCCAGTATTCTATTTGGTGAATAGAATTTTATTCACATGATTAATTTATTTTTATTTCATATTAACTTGTATTTTCAGTGAATGTCTCACTCTTTTGACTTTAAAATGTTAGATGTGATAGTCACTACTTCCTGAAATGGAGTTTCAAGTAAACAGTTTCCTGTCATGACTAAATTATGTTGCCAAATAGGTAGGAAAAAGCAAATATAAACAAGTCTTACAACCATGGATATTTCTGCGTTAACTGCTGGGTGTATTCGTTTTTTTTTTGTTTTTTTTTTTTTGTTTTTTTTTCTATCAGTTGGGGCTGGTATGAAATGTTTTGTTTCTGTGTTTTTGAATCATAAGAAAAAAATCATATGTACTGTTTTTGTTTTGTTTAAATACATGCTGAACAATTTATTGCTCTTTTTCCTACTATTGTATTTCAACCAGAATAAATGGTGTTGAAACATCAATGATATGAAGGAAAAAATATTAAGGTAGAATCCAATAGAAATATAGACATGTAATTGCTGATATTATTCAATTTGGTACTATTTACCTGAAATTGTATGGTTTTTAATTTTTTCTTTGTATTTTCTAGTGTCATTAGACTTCCAGAAAAGCAAACTGTTTACACAACACTTGTTGGTTTGTTGAATGCAAAAAATTACAACTGCGGAGGCGAGGTAAATTAACTGAAGATTTTTATTTTTATTTTTTTTTTTTTGTGATTTCATACATTTAAAAACTTGTAAAATGACTTTCTGAAAAACTATATTCAATGATTTTGAGATGTTCATCTGCTTGACATTCAGATTAAAGTATGTTAAGATAAGCTAATAACATTAAATTTATGAATGTTTATCAATTTTGCCATTTGCACTCATTTAACAGGCATTTATTTCAGTTTGTCGAGCTGCTTGTCCGTAATTTGAAGGAGGTTCTGAAAATTGGAGCATTTGAGTATGCTCGTTCCATGGTGAGTATGCATTTTTGAATATATATATATATATATATGTTTTTTTTCTTCTTCCTAAAAAGGTTTTATCGAGACCGTCGCTATAATTACCAGGCCTGTTCTATGATTAAAGTTGACTTGCCGACGTCACACTTAGTAGTGTTGTTTTATTTACTACCTGGCATCTGTTAGCGTTGACTTATTTTCAGAACCAAATTGCAAAGGGAATTATAAAAATGGACCGAAAGTTCATTGTTTTTCGTTTCCAAAAAATAAACATTTGATAAATGGAAACATGCCATTAAAAGGGAGAATTTTACTATAAGTCCATTTAGCAAAGTGAGTAGTTAAAATTTTATCACCATTTATTTCAACAGCCGCTAAAATCAAAATTTGCTAATTTTTTTTTTTTTGCCGTAGCACAAGAAATAAACAAAGTAAAAGTGCTTTCTATCTTTTAAATTAATATAATAAAATAAGATATTATTTTTATTTCTTTATGAATCATTTTTAAATATGAAAAAATATTCCTGAATGAAATTTTTTTTTTTATTCTTGTATTAACAAAAACTACGAAATTTATTTTTTAGTCAATTTTAAAAGAATTTGTTTCATTTTTAAGGATTTTTTATTTGAAAACTCCGTGAAATTATTTCTTAGAAAAGTCAAGTCACTATTACCGAAAATTAAAACTTGAAAATGATGATTTAAACTTTGTTTAAACCTATTATTTCTGAATAAGTTTTGAATTTATTTGAAATATACAGGCCTAAATCGCACCACTCTTGAATTTTAAAACCTAATTTTTAAAATATTTAATTTTTAGAAAATATTTAGCACAAAATGAACACCCTCAAAAAATATTTTCCAAACATTTTTTTCCTATTTTTGATGATTTGAAGTTAATTATCGATATTAATCCATAGAAAAAAATTGGAAATAAAAAATTAGAATTTTAACTGAAGAATAATTCTTTTATAGTTGGTTTAGGGTTTTTTAATCCTTAAAAAATTAATTAGTAAGTAAAACATTAACCAAAAAAGAGTTTATAAAAAAAAATGATTTTTTTTATAAACAGTTTAACATCATAAATGAAATAGAAACATTAATTTTTACTCTTTTTTTTTTTTCATTTGTTACTATTAAAATATTTTTAGAATCTAATTGAATCACCAAATATCCTAGAATTTTTTAAGTGTACCTTTTTTGAAAGGTAAAAATTTATCTTTTTATTTTTATCCAGTAGGTTGAACAATGGATTTAAAATATTTCAAAAGATTATTTTAAAATTCGAACTCCGTTGTTTTTTAGCAGAATTTCCGTAAAGACATTTGTTGATATTAAATCTATTGGATTAAAAGTTCTCAAGACTTTTTTAAAAATCTATTTCAGATTTAGCTATCCTATCATTAATTCGTTTGATTCATAATTATTTATTGCTGTTATGCCGTTTTTAAAAAAAAAAATGGAAATGTTATAGTTGTAAAAGTTTAGTATCAGGAAGAGACCTGATATAAAGTTATTTTCAAGGAATTAATAGAGGTTCTCTGTTATATCCCAATGATGTAAGAACAAATTTAGTACTATACAATTATATTGTTATTAATAAACTTGTAACGAATCCTTCTTTTCTTCATTCAATGAATCAAAGAAAATTGTCTATGTACATAACATTGGATGTTTTGGCTAATGATGAACTTCTTTTTCATGTTGATTCATGTGGTGAAGGTCACAGCATTGAAAAAATGATTATCTGGAGCTCTTCTAATGCATTATTAAATAATTTTTATAGCAAGGAAAATGATAATATTACTTGTAAGAAGTTAAGTAAAAAAAAAAGCAAACTTCATACATTCAACTGAATTTTGAGACATAAAAAAACTTTTATAAGTTTGATTTTTAAAAAACAGTAACTTAAACTTATTTAGTTTGAATTAATTTGCTTGAATTTAAATTGTTGCTTCTTGTCTGTTCCTAAATTCTAATGGTTGCTTAATTGCTATATTAATTTGAGTGATTCTGATTTAAAAAATCCTTGCAATTAAAACAAAAGTGATTGTGATTTTTCATAATTAAATTAAAAATATGAAAATTTAAGCAGTGTTTGTTAAATTTTTAGAATTTAGGTGAATAAAGTTTTGTCTTTAAAACCATTTACAAACACGACCGACAGTTGTCAACAATAATGTTTATATTTTCTTATTAATTATTTTTTTTCTTAATTTTTTTTTTAAATTAATAAAACCAGCATAAATCAAAACATGTCTCTTTTTATTTTTTTTATTTTTTTTTTTTTTTTGCATTTGAAAAAGTTTTAAAATTTTTATTAAAAAAAAAAAAGACGACTTTGTGATTATCAACATTGTCATGAAGTGAGAGACATGGCTGCTATCTAATTCATGACTCTACTACCGTGACGTCACATTTCATCGCTTGGCCATGGTAATATATAGGAGGTCTTGGTTTTATGGTTTCTTTATAATAAGAGAAGCATTTTTTAAATTTTTTTTTTAATTACAGATGGGCTTCTTTTTCTTTTTATGAATACCTGATATATGTATTTGTGTACGCAAAAAATTCAGTATTTTAAATATTTGGTAATAAACTATAAAATAGATTATGCAGTAGGACTTGAAATTAATGTTCTTAGTCAGGATGATGTTTAATTTTATTAATTTTTTTATTTAATTTATTGCTAATAAAGTAGATCTACTGTTACAGATCATAAATTTGAAAGCTTATTACAAATTGCAATACACCTGTATTTAAAAAAGCTTGAATTTAAAGTGGCATTTTAGGAGTTGTTTTCCCTGATGGCAATAATCTGCCCTCAGAAAATTTTGTATTTTTGTTCTGCAAGCAGTTGAAGAATTCTGACTTTGACCATCACAGTTTTTTGTATTATTTCAATAAATACAAAATGTTTTTAAAATATAATTTGTTGGTTTTTCAGGAAGAGATATGCTGCATTTATTTTTCCTCATTAAAAATTATAGGTATTTCTTATGAAATTTTGTCTCACTCTCAATTCACATATTTTAAATTTATTTTCTTACAGTATTTCTATTTTTCCAGAAAACCTTTTCAAACATAAAACTAAAGTGTGTGCGTGCGTGCACACACACACACACACACACACACACACAAAGCTGAACATATGGATCGGAATATGACAGGATAAATAGAACAAGTAGGAAAAAGTGTCTTTTAATCTAATACATTTCACTTTTAACAAGCTTCTTTAGAGATTCTTTAAAGATGAATGATTGACTTAAATCTAAGCATGTTAATTGAGGTATGGTTTCATTTGTCAGATAAATGTCACATGTGATAAAGCAATGGATAAATATTAAATGTAGAAGAAAAAAAACTTGTCTGTTCAAGTGTGTATATGCCATGGGTAATTTTGAATGGGGAGGGAGGGAAAATGCAGCATGTCTCTTCCTGAAAAATCAATAAATTATATTTAAAAGCGAAAGACACTTTTCTATTTGTTCTTTATTCTTTTCATCAGAGGTAGAATTGCTGGCTGTGTAACCATACTGATGAGTTGTAATACAGCGAAACAGATCTGTCTGCGAATGACATATATATATATATATATATATATATGCTCTCTGAAAGTATTTGATTTTTAAAATTACTGGGTAGTTTTTTGTTTTTTTTTTAGTTTATATTTGTCACTTCTGTTCTACCATCATATAACACCTCAAAAAAACAAATCTCTATGGTTAAAACATGCTTCTCTTATTTTCAACTTTTTTTTTTTTGTGATAAAGTAATGTTTGTTTCTAATTAGATTTAACAAACTTTAAATTTTAATTTTTGAAATGGAGAATTTAACTTTTACAAATTTATCAAAAATAGCAGACATCATCTATCTGATTGAAAAACACCAAAAACTTAATTTCAATCAATATAAATAAATATACAAAATTATTTTGCTTACTGAGTATAGTAAATTTACTCCTTTTACATTTGAATTAAAACTAAAGAGCTTCAAGCATGATTTTTCATTTTTAAAATTAATTTAACAGTAAGTATTGCAAATCTTTGTGATCCCTATCTTGCAAGACTAATCAATGACCTGCATCATTATTTGATCCATAAAGACAAATTGTTTTAATAAGATCCTAAAATTTATTGTTAAGACACTTTTTGCACATCTGAGTTTCATAATACTCATTAATCAGCTTGAAAATAGCTTCAAACTAAATGCCATGTATAATTTAACTAAAACTTAATTTGGTTTTAAATTGGATAGCAAAGTTATTCTAAGTAGAATTTTGAAACTAAAATAAATCCAAAGACTGTTCAGTAATCTATAAGTATCAGTCCATAAAAAAACTTTAAATTTTACAATGATTCTATTTCTGCACCCGCCCCAAGACTTTTCCATATGCATGCTGGATTTTTTTTTATTCAGTCTTGATTTTTTAAAAAAAAAAAAAAAAGCAAACTCCTGTTTAGCTCATATGGCTTACTTTAATCATCTGAACTGTGTTTTGACCATGAGTTCAATTAAAGGGTTTAATTGAAATTTATGATAAAACTATTTCTGAAAACATTTCTAATATTGTCATGTAACATTCAATAAGTAGCGATCTATATAGTTTGGTCAATGTATACCAACCTGCTCTCTATTCAGTATGAGCCACTACATGCAGAAGTTCAAAGAATTTGCTACATTTTGTTTTCAAGTACTTCAAATGCGGGATAAAAATGAGTTCCCTATAACAAAAAAAGAAAAAAATCACACCTAGAAACTTGTACTGTTCTACTACTGAAATTTCTGATTCATCTAATTTCAAGCATGGATCATTATAAAGTCAGCATATTCTAAAGCCCCAGCCAAAGGGGCATATATCAGTTTAGAAAATTATATAATTTTCAACAACTCAACTGCAATAACTAGAAAACTTAGAAATTTTCTTTACAAAAGGGAGACAAATAAGTTATAAAAGGAACTTCAAACTTTCTTCAGTTTTGAACTGATACAAAAGATATTGAATTTTTTTTTCTTGCAGTTCTCTCTTTATGGTGAATTGCACATATCACTCAATAAATCCCGGGCCCAACTAATAAAACAAAGTTCAACTTTATTCATCAACATAGGGGGATATACTAATTCCAATGCTCCTAACATTTCAAGGCCTTTTTTGTAGAACAATTTGTCTTTGGCCTCAAAATACGTCTCAGTTTTTGATATCACTTCATTGGAGCAGAATCTCTTTCTCTAGAGTATTCTTTTGAGATCTGCAAACAGCCAGTAGTTGCTGGGTGTCACATCTGGAGAATAGGGTGGATGCAGAAGCAACTTGAAGTGCAATTCATATAGTTTTGCCATCATTGTGATCAACTTGTGACGCAGTGCATTGTCTTGGGGAAAGATCACCTTTTCTTTTTCAGTTGTGGCCGTTTTTTTTTTTTGTTTTTTTTTTTCTTCTTCAAAACGTACCAATAATGCTATATAACATTCACTATTGATGGTTCTTCCTTTCTCAAAGTAATTGATAAACAAAATACTCTGCACATCCCAACATACAGAGGCTAAAATCTTGCCTGCTGATGTTTGCATCTTTGGCCACTTTGGACGGCATTCAGCTGATTGCCAATTTGACTCTGGAGTGAAGTGGTGGATCCATATTTCATCCATTGTCACACAACCTCCTTGTTGCATTGAAACAGTTGCAAACAACGCTCTGAATTGTCAATACAGTGTTGCTTTTGATCGACTGTGATCGAACACAGCTTTCTCATTGACAAATGTGAATGCAAAATGGTGAATACACTGCTTTCTGATATGTTCAACTCCTCTGCTATCTCACGCAACTTCAATTTACGGTCAACCAAAACAGGTTTGTGAAATATTTTTTTGTGTTTTCAAGACATCTGCCGATTTTGGCTGACCCTAGCATTCAGCATCATTTGTGTCTGTATGACCATGTTTAAAGTTAGCACACCGCCTCTTAGCCATTGTTTCTGATGGAGTAGAGCCCGAATAACACCTATCAAACCATTGTTTTGCTTGAACAATGTTTTCCAACCTATCAATGCTTTATCAACTCACGAAATTCAGATTTTTACATTATTTTGAAAATTTGCAATAGTAGCTGCACTTAAATAACTGTAATTTGTAAACTAATAATTCAATTGGGCCTAAATTGTCATGTGCCATTTAAAGGTTAGTACTTCATCTGCGTTGTGGTACAGTGGATATTGACTCGGAATGAGAAATCGGGGACCCGAGTTCAAATTCCAGTTGAATTCATTGCATTCACTTACGCGCAAATACTCTTGGGAAAGGTATTAATCCGTCTCTTCCCTCTAGTTATGGGTTAAATAACAAGGCAGATTGGGTTCAATAGCCTTGGTCGGCAACCAGTCTACCGCAGAAAGCAATGGCAACCTACTGTGGGATAATCTTCTGTCCAGTCAGTCATGTCTCTTTCAAGATATGATTGCCCAAGCACTAAACTGACTGACTTCATTCTCGCACTTCCTGCCTGTGGAACTCCCTTCTGTATACTTGATTCCCTGACAGCTACAATCTCCAAGCATTTAAATGCAATGTCAATTGCTATCTCTTATCTCCTTGACTCGCACTTTTCCCTAGCACACCTTGTATCTTATTCTTCTCCCTTTCCGCTGTACTCTCACATAGCTATCTTCACAACAGCCAATGTTCCCATCCTTCTCTTACCCATTCTTCAACACTCCCTGTGGCCTTTCTCCTCTTATGTAACCTCCTGTGCACCAGTGACACTACTGCCTTATTTGGGGTGAAATGATTAAAAAAAGGCAAAAAAAAGAACTGAGAGTATGCTTGATCTGTTTGAAAATGTAAATATGAATAACATACTATCATATCTAAAGTGATCAGCCTCTACAAGAAAATATAAAACAGGAAAAAAAAATGTATATAGATTACAGCAATACATTTTAAAATATATATTACCAGAAAAATATTTTTGAGAGGAAAAAAAAAAATTTCCAGTCAATCCTTTTGAAGAAAAACAAATGTTACCAGCAATGCATTTGACTCTTGATAAAGTTCTCTTTACAAAAATGCATTCATAAAATATGATCTAAAACTTTATTTACAAACCAATTTCTTACAAAAATATATTCTGTTCATACTAATCTATCGTAAAATTCTTGTTGGCATTAAATAACCCATTGAATTTGATATGCTTTTTTTTTTTTTTTTTTTTTAAACAAAAAAAAAAAACAAGCAAACTAAATACATCTATGACAAAAGGTACTGATATTAAAGTAAAAAGATGCCTTTTGTTGAATTCCTCATCCAAAAATTAGAAAAATTTAAAAGTTGCAGGCATCTACCGACAATGAATACATTTTATGGCAAGCTGAAAATTATATACTTTTGACTTTTTTTTGTATATGCATGCATATCCTTTGAGATTTGAAAAAGAAATCACATGACTTACGGTCAAGAGCGCGGGGGAAAAATTTACTCTCCCAAAATCATTTTACTCGACCAACTCCATTTTCTTAATAGTCATCTTACGTAAAATGGCATGAACCACTGACGGAAAACAAAAAGTGAAATTTTAATAGAAATTTCGAATGTGTTAGAAAGAATTATAAAAAATTTTTTAAAAATAACAAAAAAATTTGATCTTTCCTCTTAATAGCATAAACATTTTGATGAGAAAACTATTTCTATGAAGTTTGTTTTTGTTTTTTTGTTTTTTTGTTTTTTTTTTTTTTCTGCAGTTGAGTGAAGGTACCTAAATTCGATACTTTCTTGTTTGACTACAACCTCCATCTCCTAGATGATTAAAAAAAAAAAAATAACAAATCTGATTTTCTCAATGATTTTTCTATAAATAAGTTACTTGTATAATTAGGTTTTTGGTGCATGGTTGAAAGAAGTATGCATACATTTTTTTTTTTCTTTCTTTCAAATGTTTGTTCTTACTTTTCGTGAGCAGGGTGAAAATATAAATGTTAAGTCAAGGATATTTTTCTAAATGAGTTTATAAAAATCTGTGAGCATCTTTAATCTGGCTGACAGACATTTTGGCTCCATTCCGGAAGTGTTAATTAAACAAATGTTTACCCTGACCGGGATAATAAAAGCGAGACAGGAGTTTGTCAATCTAAATTCCATTTGTCAGATCTTGCTTTGATGATTAGGGGATGTCACTGTCTTTTGTTTAACCACACATTTCAATGTAAATCAGGTGCCATGCATAAGACCAAAGAGTTCAATAATGTCATTGTATGTCATTCTAAGTAACTTGTGAATCTTCAATGGCATACTTTTGGGTTGTGAAAAGAATAATTTCCTTTTTCTATATTTGAAGGGACACAGTTCATTGCGAGATTTTTAATCAACAACAGGCGAGTAAAGCAATAAACTTTAATTGGCCAATTAAGTTTTTAATTGAATGAGTCGATCAGGCAAGTGAAATCTCAAAGGCTGTGTGTGTGTGTATATGTATATATGCGCACATACACAGTGGCACGCATAAGTATTGGATACATGTTATGTTCTGTTATAACTCTAGTTTGTTTGCCATTTTGCCTGATATTTGGTAAGTAATATCTTGTAAAGTTGTTTTAGTTGTATGTAGAAGGAAAATTAAAAACTCTTGGTTGAATTCATTTTTATATATATATATACATACATGCACACAAGTATGGGTGGAATAATATTCCTTGTCCAAAGAAACACTATTTTTAAAAAAGTGCTCAATACAAAGTAGAGCTAATAATATTTATTCAGAAACTATAACATGGATATGTTACAATATCACTACAAAAGTAGCTATTTTGTTTCTACACTTGTCTTGTCAAGTGATGTGCTTATTTTAAATTGAATGGTTTTAAAAGGTTAAGAACAAGGAAGACCCCTTTTATCAGGGAGGCATTATTGTATGGACCAAACAGTAAAGCAACTTCTAATTTAGAGAATATGTGGGCAGACTAAAATTAATCTTGGGCATTGGTATTAAAATTTGATTAAATTGAGATCAGCAATTATTGGTTAACTATTATATCTACTTTATTTTTGTTGCGAAATTTAAAACAAAAAAATATATGTATATATTTTTTACTTTAACAATTTAGTAGATTTAGAAAGTTATTTTAAACGAGGATGAGAAAGAACGCATACATAAACCTACAAACATTCACACATGGAAAAATAGACAAGTATATTCATACACACTAGCAAACAGACACATATACAGATTAATACACCCATGCATATATATATATATATATATATATATATATATATAAGTTCAAAATTACCTTATGCAAAAGTATTGGATACATCAATTTAATATCTTGGTATGTAGCCTCTGTTTTTCACTGCTTCTGGTCACTTTCTATAGTTGGCTACAAGTTTTCCACACTGATTCACCGTTACTTTACCCCATTCTTCCTTGTATAATTCCTCTAATTGCTTGATATTTTGTGAATTCTGCTTATGAATTTTAACCTTCAAAGTATTCCACATATTAATTGGATTCAAGTCGGGAGGCTGACTTGGCAAATTGAGAGTACTAATACCATTATTTTCAAACCATTTCTTTGTAAGTTTTGTAGTATGTAATGGGATCATTGTCATGTTGAAGCACGAAATTCTGACCATGTCCTAAAGAAATTGCAGATTTCTGAAGGTTCTTCTCTAGAATCTTCCTGGACATGCTACCATTCATTCTACCATGGATAACTTGTAACTCACCAGTGCTTTTGGATGAAAAGCATCCCCATATCATAATAGAACCACCCCCAAACTTAACTGTGGGGACGGTATTGTGCTTGTTGAAGGCAGTGCCATTTTTTTTTTTTTTTGCCAAACACTTGTTGCTGTGTTCCTTCCAAATAGTTCAACTTTCATTTCATCTGACCAGATTAACTTTGCCCAAAACTGCATCCCTTTCTTTTCATAAGTTTTAACAAACTTTAATCCATCATTGACATATTTGGTTTTCAGTAAAGGCACTTTTCTTGGTGATCTTGAATGAAAACCTGTACGATCTAGAGCTCTGCTAATGGTATCCTTACTTACATTAATTTCAGAACGAGTAATGAAGGGGGTTTTTTGCACATTTCTGCTGATTCATCCTTGAAGTCCTCATTTATTTTTCTCAGTTTTGCATTTCTTGGAAGGTTTGCTGTACCATCGCCATACTTATACTTTTTGATGATATTTCCTTTTGTACTTAGTGCTAGATTCATTACTATGCTAATTTTTTGGTAACCTTGTCCTCCTTTGTGACGTTCTATGATTCTATCTCGCATATCTGTGTATAATTCTTTAGTTTTTGCCATTTTTAATCCTTGAGTTGCAGAATGCACATCAAAGAGTCAGATGATTAGTAGCCTTATCTTGTGAGCAATTGTGTGCTTCTCTGATTAGTCAGAAATAACATTCCAATCCTATCAAAAATTGGAATATTTAAAGTCTTTTAAAATACAAAATTTTGATTGGAAATTTGCAAAAAAAGTGTCATGTATCCAATACTTTTGCATAGGGTAATTTTGAACTTTGATTTTTAAAAAAAAAAAAAAAAAATGGATTCAACCATGAGTTTTAATTTTCCTTCTACATACAACTAAAACAACTTTTAGATATTACTTACCAAATATCAAGCATAAACTAGTTATAACAGAAAATAACATGTATCCAATGCCTGTGTGTGTAACTGAAAAAAATCTAAATACGGTATGAAATATAGGAGGAACTTGAAAAACATTAACTATTGAAATGAAACTTGGAGGATCAATCAAATTTTCCTTTTGTGCGTCATATTTTTTCTATTTTGTTTTTGTTTTTTGTTTTTTAACAAAATTTTTCCAATGTTTAGGCTGGTCTGATATAAGTATTGATCTATTAGTATTATTTTTCTGTGACTTCAAGATATTACTAATTTTTAAAAAATATCTTAGGAAATAACCTCTCAGCAGTTAAAATTGAAGGAACTTTCACTATTTTAATGTTTCTAAGTGTAAATAAACTATAGGTCATTTTGGGATACTTAAACTAAGAAAAGGTACCAGAACTAACATTTACTTAGTAAATAGAACCTGAAAGGGGAGAATATCTCACTCCTACATGTATGACTGGTGTTCTTTCTGAAAAAGTTGTTAATGTGTTAGATTTTTAAGTTTACATACTCTTTAGACTTGACATTTTTGTCTTGAACAACACTGACAAACACTAAGAGTAAGGTAAGCTTTGGAGCAACTGTGAGGAAGAAACTTGAATGAACATTAAACTCAATCATGAACTCCCATTTTAAACTGTTTTCAAATATATTGATGATGCAATGAAAACTACATTTTTCAGATCTGCTAAGACACTTTTTAAAGGGATTAAGATTTATTCCCAGCACAGTTAATCAAAATTAGTGGCTCTCCAGGTAACATGGAGCATACTTTGAAAACAATATATTGTCACGGCCTACCGGGTCCGTGACTTGTTGTCCCTTTCAATCAGGATTGATCCTGGCCTGAGAACAAGCCATCAGCCCACACTCATCGGTCGTTGATGATATTGACACAGCAGCTAGTCCCAATAATTGGTGTCGGAATGAAAATTTCAGCTAGATTCTCTAAGATGAGCCAGATTTGGTAATTTGGTAACTGATAAATTCAAGTACTATTGTTCATACTTTGTTTGGTGTTTTCTCTTTGTATTATCATCAGGTTAGCACAAGAATATTGTTGGCAGATAACTTTGGTTATCATTGCTTCAAACTTTGGTTGGCGACTTCAAACTCGAGGCAGCGTTGGAACGGGAACTCAAAATCACTTCATCTCAGCAGGAACTGACTTTAGCCCCTGTGGACTCTCATATTTATGGTGTTCCTTTTTACTGGTGTGGTGAGGACGCATATATCCTAAAATTCAATCAGTCCTCTTTCTCTGTTTCACACTTCCAATCATGGAAGATTCCTCTTCTTGGGAGGAGTTATTACATGATGTCAATCTCTCCCAGGGAAAGAATGAACCATTAACAATTGGTTTTTCTCTTCTCTCAACAAGATCAATTTAACCTTTGCTCTCTAATTGTGTCAACTGTGATTCACCAAACTTTTGTCAGTGAAAAAATAAAATGGTTTTCATTAACCCTTTTTTGTCCACATGCCATGTCAAATATTGTCATATCTCTCCCTTACCAATCTTGTCGTTTCCCTGTAAATGACATTTCAAACCCAGTTCATTATTTAACATGCACTACTTTATGCATTAAGTTTTCACATGTAATTTAAAAAGTTCTTGTTTTCTTCTTTTGCTTATACTTGCAATTTTTCATGCACTATAAAATTTCCATATACAATTTAAAAAGTTCTCTCATAAAATTTCCTTAAACAATTTAAAAAGTTCTTCTGTTTATACCTGTAATTTCTCATGCACTGTTAAGTTTACACTTTCAATTTAAAAAGTTCTTTTTCTTCTGTTTATACCTACAAAAAAAAAAAAATTTGAGTATGTGTGAGTGCATTTTCTATGTTTTGTTTTCTTGATCATTGTTCTTTTCTGTTCAGCTGGGGTCATTGGTTTGTTTTCCACTGGCATTGACTGTACCTCCACTTCGTACGTTAAAGTCAATGCAACTTCATCTTGGGTTGGTCTGGCTGGAGAGTGAACACTACTTTCTGAATACCATTAATCAATTTCCTTCTACATCCATTAAATTTCCATATTGCTTCTACTATTGAGCAATAAATATCAAAGTACCTATCACCGCTGACCAATTTATTATAATTTTCTTACTATCCTCCCAGGCCATGCCTCCCTCTCCCAACATCCTCAGTTGGCTCTTTACTTGATTCATGTTTATCTGCTTTAACATAATGTTGGAGGATTCATTTACTATTAGGTTCCATGCTTATGTGTAATTGTTCGAACTTCTGTTAATCAATACTACAACTGAATCCTTTTATTCATATTCTTCCTCCTTCTGATAATATGGGGGTAGGGATATGGACACTCTGAATGCTGAGCATCCAAGGGGGAAATTTACTAAGGATAGTGGCGGCCTTACTCTTATTGTCCCAGAGGATATCCCTCCACATACCTTGGACAGTCTAACTGATTTCTGAACTGCCATTTTTATTCTTGCTATTCCCACCTTCTTTATCTCATCCCTCAGTTTGTTCAGTAGCATCTTGTACGGGTTTAAATCTATTACAAAAATGACTACCCATTTCAATCTTGTTATCACTTCACTTGTCTCCTTAAATATTGTACTTCCGCTATGTCTCCAAGCTTTTATCCTCGTCGTCATTTTCATCAGAGGTATTGATCCTTTCATTTTGGCCATTCCTGCAGGGGAAACAAGATTTTTTTTTTTTCTTGGTTTTATTCCCCTAATAACTCATTATTCAGATTAATAACTTAATTAATCTGAAGCACTGTCACTACTTTTCTTTCTTACTGCCTCTTCCAGCTTCCAATTCTTTTCTGTTAACTTTTAATAGAATGATTGGTTCAGATAAGTGAGCATCGCCCTTGTTCCAGCAGTTACGCCTCGCCAATCCCACCACTGGCCAAACAGTAGCACCAACAAGCAGATTTAATTTCCACCATGATGTGTTATCTGCTCACCCATCCTCTCCAACCATCGCCACTTTTATTTTTCTAATAGGGTCTCGAATGACCCCCTATTCACCGCCATCTCTTCTTATCAAGATTTGGTTTCCTCTACCTTCCTCAATCTCTTAAGGGGTAATTCTGATTCTAGTTCTGACTTCTTTTCATTCCTTAACTGTTTTGTGGTCTTGGAGAGAGGTGTATATCTTTTTTTTTTTCTTTGGGCAGTTTTGATTCAGAGTCCTGGACCTCTTCATTCTCTGTTGACTGAACTTATAACTTTTTTTCATTTCTCCATTTTTCTTGAAGTTGAGAGAGGTACTTCATCTTCACTTGATTCAACTTCTTGTGAAGAAGTCTAAAAATCAAAGTTGAAACTTTATGGATGAGTTTCCTTCATTATCCTTTTATTTGTCCTTCGGGTCGGAGTGGTGACATTGTAAGGTCCTCTCCCAACGACACAGATGACAAGTGATGGATGCCACTGATGGATGCCGCTCTGACATGCAGACCATCCTGTCTAGTTCTCTATGGACCATTGTAATTGGTTGCTGATCTATCGATTTCTTCCTTTCCTTCTCAATCTTCATCTGTTTCTAGCCCTTCTGACCTCTACAATGGTCCCTCTCCTCGTCCTTTGCTTCGCTTTTGGCTCACTCATTTTCTAATTAGCCACATTACCTAACTTTAGATCATTGGCATGAGCTCTCTTTGTTCCAAATTACATATGTCACTGGACCTGTTTGTTCTCTTACTCTGTAGTATGGTTCCCATCTTTTGTCCAGTTTTCCTTCTCTTAAATGAATTTTGTAGTACACCGGGTCTCTAACCTTAAATTCTACTGTCTTCCTACTGGCATTCACTTTCTCATTTTTCCTCTTTTGAGCTCTCTTTATTCACCTTCTGGCCTGTACAAATAACCTATGCTGTTCTGTCCCCAACTGATGATCTTTTCTCATATTTCCTACGGGGTTTTTCAGACCAGATCTTTCTTGATTCTGTCAGTATAATTCTGTTCAGGTGCCTTGGTTTCCCACAAAATCAGCATCTACTTGGGCAGTTCAGTTCAAAATGACCCATCTGACTGCACTCTCAACAACACCTTATTCCTCTATTTATACAGACCACCCACCCCCTTATTTCTGGGGCGGCCCTTTGGCATTTTCTTGGTTTGACTTTCCAGGTCTCATCTTCACCTTTTGTATCAGGGAGGCTTCCTTTTTCAATCCGCCATATTTGGCCATATACCCCCTACCTCTGCATCTTGTGTACTTTTTTTCCCTGTGATCTAGGGACAGCCTGCTGCACAGTGGTTCTTGTAATGGTACTTCCAACACACCAGGACATATCTACCCGGCGTGGGTTTATAAAACCCGTTCCTTAAGGGCCCATCAATTCACTACAGGGGATTTCATTTTGCTTCCTTGTCTGTTATCTTTCTTCCACCTAGAGGCCTTTCTTACATCTCTCTGTCTGTTTCTCGACCTAAATCCGGTGCCCTACTATTTTTCATTTTATTCCACATACCTTGGCTCTCTTTGACCAGTGCCACCGCTGCTGCCAACCTAACGGGACCCTCTTTTAATACATCATGTTAGATACACTTGTCTTGTAGCACTCCAATATATAGGTCTGCCAACTGGATCTGGATCGCCGCATTTTCCTTAACCTCTTCAGGAAAAGCCAGAGAAACTAGTCTCTCCACTCTTTTCCCCAGTTCCTCTGGTCCTTCTGGTCCTTCATTCCTTTCCTAGATGAGTTTCATGAGGTTTCTCATTGCCTCTATTGCCATTCCCTCATTTGCATATTGCTCTATCAATTGTTCCATCGACCTCCCTCACGTTAACTGTGGATTTTTTATTAGTTTGCCAATAAATTCCAACAGCTCTTCTGTTGCAGCATTCAGTCAATTTATAGATTAATTGACTCTTATTAGCCCTTCAGTTCTCTCACATCTCCCCTAAGGCTCAGAACTCTGGTAGAACCCTCAACTTAGTAGATATCTGTTGTCCTACCTCATCAATCTCTAACTTTGTCATCCCAATTTCCTCTTCCCTGTGGCCAGACATTTAAATGAGTACAGAAAAACATGTCTATAAAAAAAACAAAGTTAATTGATTGCGGAAATGGCAAGCAACAATAAATCAAGAGAAAAAATTTTTTCTACTCTCTTTTCAGGGAGAAATCAAGTGTTTGACCTGGCTCCGGGTTGGTCTCACTCTTTTTGTTGGTTGAAAAATGCTTTCTCTTATTGAGAGTTTCGAACCTAATAGTCAAAAAAACTAAAGTCCCTTCAGTTCTCATTCTCTCCTTGATAGTGGTCATTCAGGGTCAAATCCTGGTTATTGAAACCAGATTGTTGTGGCATACCAGAACCGTGGCCTGTTGATCCTTTTAATCAGGATCAATCCTGGCCTGAGAACAAGCCATCAGTCCACACTCGTCGGTTGTTGATGGTGTTGACACAGCAGCTGATTCTTGGGTTGACCTCTTTAACTGTAATCTCTCTTACCCACATTGTGATTTTGATCTTTAGAGAGTTAAGCTGAATTATCACTGGAGTAACTCAGCCAAGCGAAACCAAGTTGGATATGTGCGCACAATTGTGGAAATAAAATGGATAACACCTGAATAAATGATTAGATGGTATTTACTTAAAAGAATATTTAAAAAAAAAACTACAATTTTTTTTTTTTCCTGACCTGTTTCTAATAATTGGCGACAGAATGAAAATTTCAGTTTCTCTAAGATGAGTCAGACTTGTTAATTAGGTAACAGTTAAAGTACTATTGTTTGTACTTTGCAAAAATGTTCAGCATTTTCTCTTAGCAGGTTGGTACAAGAATATTGTCGGAGTTTCTTGGAATTTTTCTTCAGCAGATAACTTTGTTTATTATTGCTTCAAACTTTGGTTGGCAGCTTCAAACTCCAGGCAGGAATTGACTTTAGTGTCATTCAATGTCAAAACACCAGCAAAAAGTTGAAATCTGCACCCACTGACACCAAATATTCCCCTTCATGAGTTGGGAAAAAGTGCCAAATTATTTTGGGCTAGACCTTACCGTTCTGATTTTAGGAGGGTATAAAATTTTCATATTTTGCTTCTAAATTAAGGCCACGAAACATCACAGAATTTCAGTTTTTTTTTTTTTTTTTTTTATTTAAATTAAAAAAAAAAATACTTCCACTTATTCAATATTTCTGAAATTTGGTAGGAAGGTCAAATAAGGACTGCAGAATCCAAATATATAATTATTTTAACCCTGTACCTGATGGAAAATATAATTTTGCTCACTCAAAAGCATGCCCCCGAATCATCAATTTTTTTTACCTATGTAGCTTCCAGCCAGTCTGTAGAAAATGTGTCCTCTTCAATTTTCATATTTTTTTTTCCTAGCATCTACTATGACTGCTTAAGTTCTCCAAAGAATTTTGTGAGGGTTTCAAGTCTACTTTAAAAGATATGACCCTGCCAAATATATAGTTTTTTTTGGGTTTTTTTCCTATGTATGTACAGGAATTCAGTGAAAGATTGATAAAGACAATCATCCTAATGCTCCAGGACTTCTCAAACTATTCAATAAGATAGTCCTTATTAATTTAAAAAGAAAATAATTTAAATATATTTTGCAGATATTGCGTTTTGTATGGTACGGATAGATTCTTTAATAAGTGATAAACATTGACTAATGCATAATCAACAACACTGGATAGATTTGTAGATGGCATTAAACATGAAATTAAAAGAAAATTTTGAAAAATTTTATTTTGAATTATTTTCATGAAACAAAATATTTTTTTTTTTCAAAAAAGATTTTTTTTTTTTTTTTTTTTTTAACCTAGAATATTTGTAGTCGGCACTTAACATTTGTGTGTGTGTATGTGTATATATATATATATATATATATATATATAGGAAATGCTTTTAATTTCATCACTTAAAAAATTATTTTTTTACAATTTATCAAAGTTATTTTCATGAAACAAAAACTTGCTATTTTTATTTAAAAGAAAGTGATAATAAATATACAAATTTTAAACAATGCTGTGCTCCAAATTCGTCCTGTGAGTATTAAATTCTTCAGGCCCTCCTTCCTCATTATGTGTCCTGAACTTCATTTGTCTCTTCGTGATGTTAAGTATGAGCTTTCTTCTCATTTGCATCCTCTCCAACACTTTATGGCTGCTCATGTGCTCAGTCTATGGTGTCCTCAGCATTCTACTGTAAAACCACATTTCTGCTGCCTCAAGCTTCCCTTTCATCTTTGATAAGATCATCCAAACATTCACTTCCATACAGAAGAACAAATATCACATAGCAATCCAGTACTCTTTGTTTCTAATGAGATTTCCTGTCTCTCAGTATTCTGCTTAGCTTTTGAAATGTGTCCTTGGCCATGCCAATGCGTCTTTGGATCTCAATATTGCTCTTTCCATCCTCTGTTAGCATATCTCAATATACCTCTTTGCAGGTAATTAAATTTCTTTACTTTTTAGTTTCTCTGACTTCCACTTGGCATTTTGGGGTCTTCTTTTTGTTGATGCATTCAATTTTCATGAAGTTTATGCTCAGTCCTTTCTTATTTTCCTTTCCATGTCTGCTATCAACACTGTCATTGATGTATGATACATTGTTGAGATTGTGGCTAATGATGACGAATCCTGGCAAGGATTTTTTCTCTCAGAATTGTTTTGCTGTATAAGTTAAATAGATCTGGTGAGAAAACATATCCTTGCCTTATGCCCCTTTCTATTTTTGTTTATGTGCTGAATTCACTTCCTACCCATATGCAATCGGTTTGCTGCCAAACCGATTGCATATGGATAATTCTTGATTATTCTAACATCTTTTCAAAAATGCCCAGGTTGTCAATTGTCTCCATCAGGTCTGTGTCATACGCCTTTATATTGCTCTTTCAGATAGCATTCTAAGCATGAATAGAGCATTCATCGTTCTGGTATCTTTAATGAAGCCATACTGTTCATGTCCTATCTCTTGGCCGATTCTGCTGTGCACTCTGTTCATCAGAATCTGGATGATGTGTTTTATGTGGCTTATTAAGTTGATTGTTCAGTGGAGTTCACATTCCTTTGCACCTGGCATCTTAGGTAGTATTATGAAAATTGATCTGCTTAGGTCCTCTCGTATATTGCTGCTGTTGTACATTTTGTTTATTTCTGTGAGCCCGTCTACTCCAAAGCTGTCTAAGGACGTCAACATCTCTATTGTAATCTCATCAGGTTCTGCTGCTTTGTTTCTGTCCAATTCCAATTTGGTTTTTAATAATTCTGATCCATCCATATTTTTGTGTATTGTTGGTTGCTCTCTTTTGTTGTGGAAGAGATCACTAATATACTCATCCCATCTCTGAAGTGTTTTTTCTTTTTCTAGTATGAGTGTACCATTCTTTGCTTTTATACATCCTGTTGCTGAGCAGGTCTTTTGTCCTGTTAGTTCCTTTAATTTTTTTTATGCATATCACCATTGTCTCTACTTCAGTGGATTTGTCATTGATGCCTGTCTGCATTTGGTACTTATTTCCTTGTGTAGTTTCTTATATTCTGTTCCATATCTTGGCATCATTTTCTGTCTCTTTTGCATCATGTCAAGAATCTCTTCTGTATTCCACTCATTTTTCTTCTGATGTGTTTTTTCCTTTGGGATGATGTCGTTCACTGATGTCACTGGAGCTACTCTTAGTGCATCCCATTTTGAGCTTCCATTTCCAATTTGTCCTTCATATTTCATTTTTACACTCTCCATATATATTTCTTGCATGTTCAGGTCATTTACAAGTCTATTATTAGTCCTTGTATTTATAAGAATCAAGTTTAAGGTGATAATTGATATGTTGTGATTTGTTTCAGTGAAACAGACAGCACTCAGCTAGCTAAAGGTTGACTGACTGCAGTTACAACTATTTCTACAAAGGAAAACAATAGAAAAATGTTTGTAGAAACTACAACAACTAAAATTGGTTTTGGCAAATTAGTTTTGGTTTTAGTGATCATCATATGAAAGTTGGTTTTATAAAATTGGTTGTGAGCCCTAATTAGAAAAAAACTCTAGCCTTTGTGGTAATGAAGAACCATTTCAAATGACATTTTGTTACAATTGCTAAGGCCAGTGGGTTGCAAGATACTGTTACTCCAAATTTTACATTGATCAAGTCATTGATATTGCTGCAATCAAAATTTTAGTTCAAACCAGTCAGAAATGGTTTTTTTTTTTTTTTTTTTTTTTTTTTTTATGTCCTTTGTTAGATGATATTGCACAAGTTGTATCAACATTTGTCTTTAGATGGTACTTTAATATATCACTTTCAAGTGAGGATATGGAATGTTCTAAGAATATTGGCTATAACAAATTCAAATTGCAAATCACCATGAATAAAAGAAATGCAGATGGACCATTCCAACTGCCTAGAAGGTCTTCATCAATTTTAAGAAATAGAAATTCAGCTAATGAAGAAGTATTTAATAAGCATAGCAATTTTTATAATACTGCATTAAAAAATATTAAATATGTAAACAAGATGATACCCCACCAAGAAAAAATAGAAATATCATCTGATACACACATCCTTTCAACCAGTTGACAAGTAGCAAATTTTTTGAAAAAAATTCTCACGTTAAATTAGGAAATATTTTCCAGAAAAAAATTCACTAAGATCTTTAATAAAAACACCGTTCATACAACTGTAACTTAATTTAATAATCTAGAAAAAAAAATAGAAAAAAATCACAATAATAATATTTTAAAAAACTTAAACAATATCAATAAAAACAACCGGATAACAGAAAATAACAATTTAGACAAGAAAAAAAAATGTAATTGTAAAAAAACCCCATAGACTGTCTGTTAGAAAACAGGTGCTTAATGGAATCAATAGTCTATCAATGTGAAATATCTTCAAAGGAAAACCCAAATAATAATAAAATTTATATAGGGAGTACTAAAAACACTCTAAAGCAGCAAATTTTCCAGCACACCTCTTCATTTAATAACAAATACAAAAATAGAACATCCCTATCAAAATATCATTGGTACCTAAAGGAAACAAAAAAAAAAAAAACACCCACAATAAGTGAAAAACTTTAAAAGAAACCAAAACCTGTAAGTCCTTAAATGAACCAGGTTCATTATGTTTATACAAAAAACTATTATTATTAAATCACTTAAGAATGAAAATCTATTAAATAAATGCAATGATAAATATCATGTAGACACTGCAAATTGTTCACATTAGAAAATGAATAAAATCTAAATGAAATAACATGAATATAACCAACAAGTGCTTAAGGAAAATAATTACTGACGAACTATATAAAAAAATAAATTGAAACATAAAATTATTTTTTAAAAAAATCCTATTTTTTTTTTTTTTTCTTTTTTTTTTTTTATAATAAAAAGAATGGCAAATGGATATCTCTAAAGCGTTCGACAGTCTGGTATGCTGGCCTTTTACACAAACTGCAGAGCTTTGGTATAATTGGGCATTTGTTTGACTTAATCCAGTCTTTCCTCTCTAACTGCACATTGGAGGTGGCATTAAACGGACATGCCTCCCAGAACTACTATACGAACGCTGGTGTCCCTAGGTCCTACGCTCTTTCTGATCTACATTAATGATCTCCCTGATGTCAAGATCCCAAGTAGGTATGTAAGCCGATGACACCGCAGTTTACTCTTGCCTCTATCAAAAATCTGGTGTAGGCAACAAAGTGGACCTCACTGCCGAGCTTGAAAAGGACCTTCAATCTGTAGTGGACTGGGGTAAGAAATGGCTTGTAAATTTTAATGCTTCCAAAATGAAGTTGCTATCAATTAACCATCATAGACAATCGCACCTGCCTCCCAGAGAGTAAAACACTACGCACTTTCAGCAGACCTTAAGTGGAATGACTATATCGAATCCACTGCTATGAAAGTCGTTTCTCTGTGCAGGGCCTGGAAGCTTTTCCATCTGAATCTATCCTGCACATACATAAATCTACCATCTGCCCATGTATTGAGTATTGCTGCCACATCTGGTCGGGTGTGCCTCTGCTGTTCCCCTGGGGGTTCTTGACAAAATACAATGGAGAGTCTGTAATGTGATCAATGCCGACTTGGCGGACCGGCTGCAGTCACTCTCTCACCGGCATGATGTGGCTTCTTATAAATAATTTTATGGCTTCTGCTCCGATGAACTTAGATCACTGGTATTCCCTAGGTATGGATTTGCATGAGATGCTAGATTAGCAATTAGGTCCCACCCTTGTACAGTGAAACCGATAAAATGTAACCCCAATTTCTACTCCAACAGCTTCTTTTCTTGCACTTCCTGCCTGTGGAATTCCCTTCCACATGCTTGCTTCCCCAACAGCTACAATCTCCAGGAGTTTAAATGTAAGCTCAATAGACATCTCCTAACACACTAACTAGCATCCATTCTCTCAAACATTCTTCCCATCTACCCAACCCTCATCCTCGGTATTCTTACCTGTCTATCACCCTCCTGACATTTTCTATATCTAACCACACTTTCTCGTCACCTTCCCCTATGTAACTCCCTGCGCAATATTGGCAGTGGAATGCCATGTTTGGGGTGAAATGATTTTATAAAAAAAAAAAAACTTTCCAACAAATAAATAGATAGACCAAAAAATTATAAGTGAAAAATATGGAATTGGTACTGAATGAGAATATAGCATCAAAAGCAATGAAACTGAGAGGGGGGAAAAAAAGGAAAATGATAAGATTAGGTTAAAGGCAGGTTAACATCTTTCGAGACATCGCCCAAGCATGTATCACGTATGGCACTTAACTGACTGAACATCTTGACCATTAAGAAGGGAAAAGAAACAAAGGAAAAGTGTAGGATGAAGGAGGAAAAATTTTAAAAAGAGAAAAAGTTGGTTAGTATGTATTCTTCAGGGCTAAATCACAAAATGAATTTCAACTCTGATTAGCCAAAAGAAACGTAAATTTACATCTTCCCACATACATACACAGCAAACCAAAGATTTGTCATTTAAATGTAAATCATCTGCACAACCAACAGCAACATTGCCTGATGATGAGAATCTATCTCGAAACATAGAAATTTCCATGTTGCAATGTACAATTGATTCATGACTATATAATTATATTAAGCCCTATAATACTCATTATATTGAGCACTCAAAATAATAGAACCTTGAGTCCTCTTCACCTGGAATTATATACTGTTTTTTTATATATATATATATATATATATATATATATATATATACTGGCCTGAATAATAATTGAGAAATCTTGTTAGGAAAATATGCGTCCTCCAACAGGATTCAAACCGGGATTCTTGATTATTATTCAGGTTGGTAGATATATATGAATATACTGTTTAATTATATAAAAAAAAAACAAAAAAAAAACTGAAATATGAGTATCCATTAAAAATAATGTTTAAACAAATAAATTAAAAATATATCAAGTTAATCCATTTCGTAACATTTTGTAAAATGAAATTTAATGCATTTTATGATTAGCTTTTTTAATAAGATTTCTTAATTTTACTTTATACTTTTTATCACATTTCTTAAGTACGGAAAGTAAGCCATTTGTTGAGAAATTAATCCTAATTTTGACTAAAACGTTGAAAATGATAGAAAAATGTTGAACTCAATTCTACTTTTGTCATTTTTAAGAACAAAGCAAAGGCTGTAGTACTTATCTACTTAAGGATACTGGCGATATCAAAGCAAGACATTTAATATTTTATATGGCAACTGTAAGAATATTTTGAAATTATTTTATAGTGAGCATTTAAAATATTTGCAATTGACAAAATTTTGAATTGTTACCCTCAAAAATGGAATATTTTTAGGTTTTAAATTTCTTAGTATTTTCTCTTTTTTTAGGTTCGTTTTCTGAGTGATCTTGTTAATTGTCATGTGATTGTTGCTGGCTCCTTGTTGTCAATGTTTGATAACTTTGTTGAAGTGACATTAGAAGAAAATATACCACAGGTAATTATGTTAACAATTTTTATATGTGTTGTAATATTTTTGTCATTGAGATAACACAATTAAAATAAATAACTATAGCATGTGCATATATGGTAATCTTAAATTTTACAATTAATTTTTGTTATGAGGACAAGCATAAGGCTAAGTATCAGCATTAAAATTGTATGAAAGTGTTTGAACTTTTATGAAAATTATAAAAAATAATGCATTGTTTTAATTCTTTATTACTTTGTCAAATGTTATAGAGATAATGTTTTTCAGGTACGATCAGATTTCTATGTGCATGTTGTCTTGGCAGCTCTTCCTTGGGTAAGTGATAACTTTTTTTTTTTTTTTTAATTATATAACTTAGACTCTATCTTTGAATAAAGTACATATTGTACAGTTGCTAATTTGTTGTCACAAGACTGGTATCTTTTCACTGAAGTTATTTTAATTCACACAGGAACTGTGTTGTAAATTTGCTTAATTGATTTTAAATTATTTGATTTCCTAACTTAATTTTTTTTTTTAACTTATTGAATTATGTGACAAGTTTAACTGAGCATGCAACCTTTGTAGAAACTAATTTTTCTGATAAAATCAGTATAGCTTCATCAGCAAACTCATTACCTGTAGTTTGTGCTGCTTTTTTTTAAGGTTGGCAGAGAACTGTATGAAAAGAAAGAAACGGAGCTTGATAAACTACTAGCTACAATAGAAAACTACCTCAGGTTTGAAATATTTTAAATTTTATACTTGCATTATTTTCACACACACTCATTTATTTTAAATTACAAATGTTCATTAATTTATTCTTGTCACTGCACAATACAACACACAAAGAATCAAATGAAGAAATGTGATGTTTAAAATTCTTGGTGTGCATCTTTGTGTGTTCATTTTGCACAGGATGATAGGATTTGTCTATATTTCTGAGATGTAGTATTTACACTATTTGGACTATTGTCCTCATCTTTGTTGTCATTTGTATGATGTTTCAGCCATTGTACACTTCTACAGGTGCTAGGACTTTTGAACCAAACCCTTTATTACAATCACTTTGCTATATCATGCTCATTCCTTGCATGAAGCCACTTTTGGTAGTCATGAGTTATCTCCCTCTAACCCGACTTTCTAAGTTACTTGTTCACCACTGCTGTAGCCTGGTATTGAACTCACAACTCTTTGGGTCAAGTCGCTGGAACTAACTTACGTCTGTATCCACTAGGCCATGTGTCCTTAAGGACAAAATAAACTGAATTTCTTGTAAACCTGATGTTCAGTAATAGAATGTCACCATGAGAGCAACTGATCAAATAAGTGGTACCCAGGATGTGTATTTTCTTTAATTGTTTATTATTCTACTGTGACAGTGAAAATTAGAAATATCCTCCAAGAGGGGAAGTAAGCAGCCAAATATTTTCTGAGCAACTCTCTAGAGAGTCCTTTGTCTACTACTGAGCTGCTGGCATACCAAACATTGATGCTGTGCCAATAATATATCACTCAATAAGTACTGAGCCTGACATATAGATGGCACCACTAATAAAAAAAAATCCATATGCTTTTTAAAAAGTACTAGCCTTCAAATGACATGTGACAAAATTTGGGCCCAATTAGATTATTACTTTGCAAATTTTTAAAACAATGAAAAAAAAAAAAATCTGAATTCTGTGTGTTGATAAAACATTGCATTTTGATGGGGGGGGGGGTATTGTTCAAGCAAAGTAATGGCTTAATAAGTTATTTAAACTCTGCTCTGTCAGAAACAATGGTTAAGAGGTAGTATGCCAACTTTAAATGTGGTTGTACAGACAGAAATGATGTTGAACACTCAGATCACCAAAAATTAGCAATTGTCCAAAAAAAATCCACAAACTCTTTTTGGCCAATTGTAAATTGAAGTTGGGTAAGATAGCAGAGTTGAACATATCAGAAAGCAGTGTAGTCACCATTTTGTATGAACATTTGTTAATGAGAAAGCTGTGTTGAAAGTGGGTGCTGTGTTTGCTCACAAACACACGTCGATGATCCAGAGCATTGTTTGCAACTGTTTCAATGCAACAAGGAGTTTTTGCAGAATATTTAACAATGGATGAAACATGATCCACCATTTCACTTCATCAATTACCTTGAGAAAGGAAGAACTATCAATAGCAAATATTATATAGCATTATTGGTGTGTTTGAAGGAAAAAAAATCGCCAAAAAACGGCCACAAAAAAATAAAATAAGCAATGCTCTGTCACAAGTCGATGGCAATGATGGGAAAACTACATGAATTGCACTTTGAATTGCTTCCACAGCCACCCTATTCTCCAGATCTGGCCTCTAGCTACTACTAGCTGTTTGAAGCCCTCAAAAGGATGCTCCAAGGTAAGAAATTTGGTTGCAATAAAGAAGTTATATTGGAAACTGAGGCGTATTTTTCTACAAAAAAGGCATCAAATTGTTAGAGAATCATTGTATCACTCTAGAAGGAGATTATGTTGATATATAAAGTCAAATTTTGCCTAAAAGTTGTTTTATTAGTAAGGCTTGGGATTTATTGAGTGATGTGTTAAGGTGTTTATGGTTCTATGTAGCCAATCTTTATTTAATTCTTGTAGCCCACCTAAATGCATCCAACCACAGCAGTGTGGTCCACAAAGTTAATAATTGTGTTGATGTGCAGCATTACAAGTGTAGATAGTGTGCAGAAGATGGCTTTCTATGCTTTGTCGGGGAGAGGTGTAGGTATGATGGTAGCTAACTTGAGGCAGGATGGTAACACAGATTTTCAACAAAATAGGTTAAACGTTTTTGTAAAGATCTCCGAGATATCTCTTCAGGATCTATCCTGTCACCCAGTCAGACCCAGTGACTTTCTTCAGGTTCACCCCTCTAAACATATGCTGCTCATTAAGTAAATTCATACAACTTCTGTTGCATAAAAAAAGAAAAGACTGCCTCCAGTAAAGCTTTCATCAGGTGAGGAGCATTAATCTGGCATAATTTTGGGGCTGAAGTTTTTTATTCAATGGAGCAACAAAATAAGTGACAATAATATGTACAAAAATGTAGCAATTTTGTGGTTATTTATATTTGAGATATTGATTGGTGTTTTATTTTTATTTTAGAAAAATTTATCACCATTTTAACTGTTATATCAGTCATAAGCAACTGCTTTAAAGTTGGTCAAATTTTGATTTGTCCCGAACCAAAAAGTGAGAACTATGTACAAAAGATAATCATAGTGTGAATGTAGAAAAACAAAACTGGCCTGGGTAGATGTGCTTTTTGCTTAAGTCCTGATAAAGTGATAGCCATTTTTTATCTCTGCATTTTCACGTTCTTCCAAAGAGTTAAATTGTTGTTTTGTTTTTAAATGTCTTTTTTTTTTTTTTTTTTTTTTTTTAAGGGGGGGGGCAATTTCATGGAACTGTTGAAATCAAAAAATGAATCACTTGGTCTTCATCAAGCAGAAAAGTCTTAGACAGATATTCAAAAACTTTTCCATTGTACACATATTAAATACTGCAAAATGTTTGACCATTTGAGTACACTTCTGGCAAATAAACTCATCTTGTTTCAAGAAATCTGACACCCTTTTTAATGGTTTCAGTTAATATTAACTGTTCTTTCTTTATTTTGGCCTCCTATTGATTCATGCCTAAATTAACATTTTCTGTAATCTTTCAGTTTAACACTTTTATAGGTGGAAATCACTGTTTACAACTTTCATGCACCATTGAATCTTCAAACAAGGTTGTCATCCAAGGGAATTGACAACTTGTCTTTTTGTTCATGAAAAGTTAAGTTTCTAGATGTGTCATTGAAGATTGCAGAGCAGACTGGCAAAAAGTGTTAAAAGTAATTTTGGACAAATAAATCAGTAGTTTGTGATAATGCCTTGTTAGGTCTTGCTGGTTTTTGCATTCTCATTCATGTAATATTGTGTATCAGAAATGGTAAAAACAATATTTTGTTTTTATTTTTTTTCATTTTGAATTGTCATTTCATAACCAACAAAGATGGGGTAAATATGAAATTCATTGACAAAATTTAATTGCTAATATTTGGTGTCATGTCTGTGTTTTGGATAGTATCTGAGCAATAAATATGAAACAGTAATTGTTTAAAATTTCCCTAAGCAATGCACTGAACCTTATTTATGCTTAAGTGAATTTTAATATAAATTATTGTCAATTTGGAAGGATTACTTGTAACTATTCTTAACTATTTACATCATTTTGACTGTTGTCTTCATCTTTATTAACATTTCTGCCATTGTACGTTCTGCCCTTCTCCATGTGATATACCCTTTTAGTCCAACTGGGTAGATTGTTCTAATTCCATGTACCTTGCCTTTTCTGGATATCTTTTTTTCGGTTATTTCTTTTAGTAACTCAACTCTCTAAGTTTTTGTTTACCTTTGCTGTGGCTAGATATTGAACTCACAACTTTTTGGGTCAAGTCACTTTTTGGTTTACTTCAAACAAAACTTATCCACTGCTTTGTCCTTGTATATCACCTGAAAAAAGCCTGAACATACAATATGAATATAACAAAGATGAGGACAATAGTCTGAACAGTGTAAATAGTTACAATACCTCAACTCAGAAATATAGACAAATGTAACTGTTGTCATTAACAAAATGCTTTTTCATTGTTTTCTTGAAATGCATAATTTTTTTTTTTTCCTTAATTTTGTACAGTAAACGTTCAAAGCACCATGTGCCAGCTTTGAAAGTATGGACTAAAGATTCACCACATCCCCAAGAAGAGGTAAGTTGCTTGTATTTTATAAATCTGAGTCTGTTATTGTTCTCATTCTTATTTTAAATGGAAAGTAAAAATACTTTTTTTTAAATGCTTTTGGATCAATTTAGTTTGCTGTATTAAATCTTAATTCAAGTAATTGGGAATCTGAAACTTGAATAACTTGACTTTGTTTTACATAACTGACCGCTGAAGTCAAACTCTTAATATCATGATGCCAATTGTATCATGTTTAAACTATTAAAGTAGTCCAAATCCTTCTCCATCGTAGTTAAATCTACAAATTATCTTTATAAAGTAATTTCTTGGTTATATCTATTTTAAAAGCACTTGTCATGTTTACAATTATGAGCAAACAAAGAACGTCTCTTGTGATCAGAATTATCGTGTTGGTGCAGCAGGAAAAAGTGATTCCTTAGGCTATTCCACAGACAGGTATGAAGATTGTGGTTTCACCTGGTATTTTTGAGAAGGCAAAAGCATAGATGCCAACTTTTACCAAGAAAAAACTTCAGTGACACAATTCTCAATAGGAAGGTTAAAAATTTAATTCCAAAAGTGTTGCAAAGAAAATCATGAAATGAATCCCAGTCAGTATGCTGGTAATAAGTCTTGTGAATAGGTTCATATCTAACAGATGAATTAAAAGAAATACCAACAGATACTGCAGGATTATCCAAATTGCCAAAAGGACAGTTGCAATGCTCAACATATAATGAAATGCCAGGTAAAGAATAAACTAAAGAAGCTTATTCTGAGAACTGTTTTTCATATTTTGTTGTTGTAGCAGAAAAGATGTAAGTAACATGAACACAGGAAACACGTCGCAATGAATTCTGGTTTGTTACACCACACCAAGAATTATGCTTCACATACACAAAAATCAATCTTTCTCCATCAAAAACATTAGTATCATCTGTTGCATACCAAATTCAAGAATGGACACTGAATTCATATGAAGTTTGAAGAGATTAATGGATTTCAATCATATCTTTTTATGTGTTCTTGCCGAGCCAAGGAATTTGCATGTTGGGCGTGCTGCCAGCATTGATCTGAGTTACTGACACATGCACCTCATCATTCCTGCACTGGTGCTCAGTCTACATTGTGAGCAATTTGCTTGCACCTATAAGCTACGCTACTCCGGCCCTTTTTGATCTACAAAGTAATTCATCACAGTTATTCCAACTGTACTTTTGAGATAAGAATTACTGAATTATTCCTGAACAAGTTCTGTATGTCTCAGAAGAATATCCATGAATTCATAGGGAAAAAAAATTATACCCTTACTATTGATGAAAGTTATTATTAGTTAGTAATCATTTGATTTCTGATGTTTCTATTTATTACCTGGAGACTTTGTATTAATGAGTGTCTGCTATCCTCTCTGTTGATTATGTGCTTGTTACTATTTTAATCTTTTCAGGTATGTCATATGTGCTAGACAAACACATTTTGTTTAGTGTAACAATATTACTCAATAACTTACAAAAATATAATTTAAAAAATTGCATTTGAAGCTTGTTTTTATAATTACATTTTTTCTTTTCTTTTTCTCTACATTCCAGTATTTAGATTGTTTGTGGGCCCAGATAAAAAATCTACGAAATAACAAATGGATAGAAAAGCAGATTTTACGACCATATCTAGCATTTGACAATGTTCTTTGTGAAGCCCTGCAACACACCTTGCCCCAGATAACCCCCCCACCTCATCATGAAGATACTGTCTACCCTTTGCCCAATGTGGTTTTCAGATTATTTGATTATACAGATGTACCTGAGGTAAGTAATATACACTAATTTCTAATGCATTTTCTTTTACATGCATCAAGTCTTTGTCACATACTAGTGCACATTACCTAACCAATATGAAGAACTGTCAAAATTTTCACTTAGTTATCTGATTTTTATAGAAAAGAATAAATTTGTTTTTTAAATTGTCTTAATTATTTTCCCTGAATTATAATAATTTAGAAATTGAAGAATGAAAAAGAAAATTGAAAAAAAAGATAAAGTGAATATTTAATGTTTTATTGATTTGTTTGAAATTAAATTTTAAACATTTTTTTTTTTTTTCACCCTAGATTCTTGGCACATATTACAAATGGTAAACTTAAAAGCTTTTCTTGTCAAGGCACTTAATTATAGATGATTGATGTAAATGATAATGAAGCTGCTTGGCAAATTAATGTTTTATACCTTGTATATTTTTTATTTTTATATTTGGTTCTTAATTACTTTTTTTTTTTTCCAAATTTGAATTATTACTTTCTCTTAAATGTTAAAAACGATTTAACTAATTTTTTGTGTATATTTTTCTGTTCAAAATCTTATTTTCAAATTTGTGGTCCTTGTTATATATTCTTTGTATGAATGTATAAATTGGTTAAGTTGGCTTCTATTTTTACAAAGCACATGCTAATGAATTAGAGAATAAGTGTAACTGCATTAAAAGATAAATTGAGGATTTAATTTAAAATATTAAGCTACTTTAATTATACAAGCTATACAAATTTAAAATTGTTTAGATTGATTTACATTTTTATCATTGATTTTATTTTTCTTTAAACTGTTGGAGGAAATAATTTTTGCCTCAATAAATGCAGAAATCTGTATCTCAAGAAAATTGTGTTGTTCAAAAAAAATCTACATTTAAAAAAAGAAACAAATTTTACAAATAACTTTAAAAAACATTTTTAATATGCCTCTAAATAGAAAGTTTGACAGCATAAGTGGGGTAAGAAGGCTAAGTTTGAATTAATACATGATTGTTTTATTCCTACAACATAAATCCTTATTTATTTGTACATGAGGTAATGATTATTTTATTTTTTTTATCTTGCTGTTGGTAACTGATAGGTGCCTATTGTTTTCTATCAAAATTGGAAAAAAGGATATTTTCTTGATTTTATTTTGTGGACCTGACATGGTCTGCAAGAAAAACACTTTGGTAAATATTATATTTGTTTGAATCAAAATGACTTATTAAAAAAAAAATTTCAGATTAATTTATTTTCCCTCTTTCAATAAATGCTAACAAATCAGCATAAAAGACATTTCCTTCTTTAAGTACATTGTCAGTTTTGTAACTGATCACACAAAACAAAATTGTCAACGTGGTTGTGATTGTATTGCTATTTGTTTTAACAGATTTCATTTCCTTTTCAGTAGCAAAGAAAAAATTCTTAAGATTTTGAATATAAAAGTTTTTTTTTTGTCAGTGGATTTGCAATTATTTTGCAGTACCATTAAAAGAAAAAAAAATTATTTACATTTTTTTTTTTTTTTCCAGAAAATATATTTCAAGATAAATTTACTGAAAACTCGCTAATCTTACAATTAGTTGACTTATAATTTTGTGTGTGCAGATTAAGGTGTCTGAAATATAAAAGAACAATGATAGCATGATAAATTATGAAATAAATAAATTGTTAAAGTTGCAACCTAAATAATGACAGTCAGATCTGTCATTATTTAGGTTGGGTTCTTCATGTTTTGTTTACTCATTAAAATCTTTCTATGAAAAAGGTATATTTTATCCCCTACTCTAATTTTGCTACTGATGTCTATATTACCTTGTATAGTATTGTTGCCCAAGTGCTTTATCTTTACGAGACCCTCTAAAATATAAATCCATATTTCAGAAAGTTGTACATAAGAATGGTTATATATCCTGATTGAATTTTTTTTTCTTAGGTTTACTGGGGAGAAACAACATTTTTCTTATAACTGGTTTAAGCAAACTAAAGTTTTTCTCAGGTTTATGGATAGTGGAAGAAGAAAAAAAATCAAATGATTCAAGAGACTTCATAGCACAAGTAAAAAATCAAACATAGTTGGTACCCTGGACTAAGGAGTTATATTTTGTAAGACAAGTTATTTTTCTTGTGTGTTGAAGGTAGCAGTGGAGTTAGTAGTCCAGAACTGTGAAGCATCTCACCGTGTGGTGTTGAAAGAGTAATCTAAATGTTATTGAACCCTGAAGCAGGCTGATTATGCATGTCACCCATTACAATGGCAAACATTTCCTAATGCTGATTGACTGCAGTACCACACAGATCTCAATTTTGCAACCACTGTTGCAACAAGACACTCTGTGTTCTCTCATAGTTGGAATCTGTGTCCTTTTTAGGGTTTTTTTTTTTTTTTACTACAAAGTTGATATAACATATCACTCAATAAGTCCCGGGCCTGACATTTAGATGGCACCATTAATAAAAATTTCATACGATTTTTATGAAGTACTAACATTCAAATGAGGAAGAAGGGCCTGGAGGATTTAATACTCGCAGGACCGACAGAAGGAAACAGGAAGGCAGCACTAGACCTACTTGAGAGATACTAAGAGGAAGAATTTTGAGAATGACAAGAGACAGAATGATCGCCTATGTTCGGAAGGGACACGGCACATAAAGAAGAAAAAATTAAAATGGCTCATGACAAAATTTGGGACCAATTGGATTATTAGTTTGCAAATTACAGTTATTTAAGTGAAGATATTGTTGCAATTTTCAAAACAATGGAAAAATTTAAATTTCATGTGTTGATCAAACATTGCTTTCTGATGTGGAGGGGGAATACTGGCTTGATAAGTGTTATTTGGTCTCTGCTCATTTGGAAACAACAGTTAAGAGGTAGTATGCTGACTTTAAATGCATTTGCTCACAGTCGATCAAAAACAACAGCACATTGACAATTCAGTGTTTGCAACTGTTTTAATGCAACAAGGAGTTTTTGCATAAATATGTGACAATGGATGAAACATGAATCCACCACTTCACACTGGAGTCAAATTGGCAGTCGGCTGAGTGGACAGCAGTAGGTGGAAGCCAACCAAAGATGCAAACATCAGCATGGCAAGGTTTTGGTCTCTGTATTTTAGGGTACATATTGTATTTTGTTCATCAATTACTTTGAGAAAGGAAGAACTGTCAATAGTGAATATTATATAGCATTATTGGTGCATTTGAAAGAAGAAATCGTCAAAAAATGGCTACAAATGAAGAAAACAGTGATCTTTCACCAAGACAACATACCGTGTTAAAAATTGATTGCATCAATGGCAAAACTACATGAATTGCACTTTGACTTGCTTCCGCATCCACCCTATTCTCCAGATCTAGCCCTCCCAGTGACTACAGGCTGTTTTCAGACCTCAAAAGAATGCTCCAAGGAAAGAGATTTGGCTCCAATGAAGAAGTGATATCAGAAACTGAGGCATATTTTGAGGCCAATGACAAATCATTCTGCAAAAAAGGCATCAAATTGTTAGAAAAGCATTGGAATCATTGTATCAACCTAGAAGGAGACTAGGTTGCTGAATAAAGTTGAATTTTGCCTTAAAGTTGTTGTTTTCTTAGTTATTGAGTAGTGAACACTCTAGATGATTCTTAGGCAAATGAGGCATCAGGTTATGATGTGTGTAGGCCTCTTCACAGAGTATGAAAAAGATCATTGCAAGAAAGCAGTGTACACTAATGGGAACAATTTATTGGTATGATGTTAGACCAAATTGTTATTGTATTCATAATTGAATACAATAACAATTTATCAAGTTTGGCTGAGTGGCGATCTCGCCTACACAGAATAAAAGGCAGGTACTGGCTGTGTGTTGTGGTGCAGTGGATATTGGCTCGGAACGAGAAATCGGGGACCTGAGTTCAAATTCCAGTTGAATTCATTGCATTCACTTACGCGCAAATACCCTTGGGAAAGGTATTAATCCATCTCTTCCTTCCAGTTATGGGTTAAATAACAGAACAGATTGGGTTCTATAGCCTTGGTCGGCAACCAGTCTACCGCAGAAAGCAGTGGCAACTTACTGCGGGATAATCTTCTGCCCAGTCAGTCATGTCTCTTTCGAGACATGATCGCCCAAGCGTGTTTCATGTATGGCACTTAACTGACTGACTGACTGTTCTACTTGAGACTATGTGGGTAAAAGCTAACAACTGGTGTATGATACAACCTTAAATGGGATACATTGCTGGAATCAATAGTTTGTACAATATTCTTGTCAACAGAATACAATACCATGTGAAGGATTTGTGCCCTTTCTGGCATGTGAGATAAACAGTGTGTTTTCTGTTAAATGCATTGGGTTTGTTCTCAGAAGCGGCACTTCAGAGCCTGACAATTTGCTTTATTGTCTTTCTTGGGGTTAAATGGGGAAAAAAATAAAGGCAAGAAGAGAAATAATGATCAAAATTTTTCTAGGTGGCTTCAGTAAAATTTGACATTTGCTGGCGCCCTTCATCTTCAAAGCACTTGGCAAAATCTTAGTGTTCTTAGTATTCTTGTATTTACATCTATTTAAATAGAAAAAACATTTTTTCAGCTTACATCTTATGTGCCCTTTGTCTAGGTTTTTATACATCTTTAAACATTGTCATTGTTTAATTAAATTAGCCATCATTAAAATATCTCTGAGCTTGAGAACCCCTCTCTGTAAACAAGGTCCTTCAGAAGACACTTTCTTGAGGAAAAAATATTAAATCTATTTCTTTATTTTGTTTTAGGAAACTCTTTGAAACAATTTTCTTGAATTCCATCTTAATTGACAAATCTTAGTTACAATGTGACATTTACTTGGATAGAAAAATTTACTTTTTATTTTGATCTATCATCATTATCTGGCATTTTTTTATTTGAGAGTGGGACATTTTCTTGTACTGCATATTGTTCCAATATTTTACCCACTATAAATTTGCATATTATTAGACACTCAGTAACTCTGTAACTTTTCCTTTTCTATACAGTACTTTCTACAACCCCAAAACTTTTCACTTATACTGATGCATCAAAAAATTACCTTCGTGTCAAACTTAAGAAAACTGCTAGAAAGACTTTGAAATAATGAAAAATCACATCATCTGCAAACCTCTCAACTTATATTTTCTTTTCAATAAAAATGAAAGCTTGAGTCAAGAGAAAATAAACATGCCAACTATTTTTAAATAAAAAGCAAGATAAAAAATAGAAAGTAGTGGAACTAGGTCAAAAAGTAACCTTCACATAAGATATTGAGTTTTCAATTCAATAACTATTTCATAAGAGTTTACTTAAAAAAAGGGTTTAAGTTGAAAATAACTCTGAACTTTTAGTTTGTATCATCCACGACCTAAGCATGTAATGGCACAATCACTGTAGGTGTAAGACAAAAAACCAAAGTCAGAACTCAACAGGTGATGCATGTCTTTGAATCTGTCATAAAACCAAATGTGACAGTGATTTTAATTACCTACTGACTTGACACTGAAGCATTTCTTAACACTAAAAGCAATTATTAAAATGTGTTTGACTTAAGATTGTGATCAACAGGAAATGAGCCTGTAAGTCTAAAAGCCTTAATTTTGAATACATTGTAGATTTCCTTGTAATCATGAAACTCTTTGTTTAATTTTGTTTACATCTAAAATGAAAAATATAAATTGCAACTTGACCACTAAACTCTCTCTTTTTCTCTCTTTATTCCTCAAAATCACATCTTGAGCATTTATAATAATTTTAGGACAATAAATTTTAAACACAAATAACCTCATAATACATTTGCATCTAATTAACTCATTTATTAGTATTTCTCATGGAATCCTAGCAAGCCTCTCACTTTGTGGAGGGAAAGGGGGCTCCGGTTGAAAAATGCTGATTAATAGAATTTATATATCAAACATGCTAACAATATTTTAAAATTTAAACTGCCCATTCGTATATATCAACAGATAGAATTTTGCCTTTGAATTAATTTATGTCAATAATTTTAATAAAGATTTTCATTTCTATTTCTAGGGTCCTGTATTACCAGGCAGTCATTCAATTGAACGGTTTTTAATTGAAGATCAGTTGCATAATATAATTCATACAAATCACTTTGAAAGAAAAGACTGGTTTGTTTTGTTTTTTTTTTGTTTTTGTTCTTTTTTTTTTTTTATGTAAAAGTTATGTATCTTAGCCAGAAAATAACTAGTTTAATTAAAAGGCTATTTAATTGGCTGACATTAATTGTGTTGAAGATAATAGAATGGATGAAAGTGAAAATCTGTGAACAAGAGTGATTGATTCTAGTACAAATGCTTTTCACAGTTTACACGTGAGAGCTGAAGTTATTCTCCGTAGGAATTAAATAGCTCAGTTCTACTCCATGAGCCACCTTGTTGGTGGGGCTTCAGAATATACCGGCTGCACCTCTGCAGGGGGTAAAAGTCCCCCAAGAGGGCCACCTGTTGGCCATGGGTGGCGACCCGTAATGTCTGAGGACAGGATCCTGGTGGTTGAGCAGGTCATGACTCAGGTGAAAAGTGGTCATGATCTGCAACACACCACTTTGGCCCTTACCTGGGCTAGATGGACAGTCGGATTTGGTCCGATTTGATCAATCGGCTCGTCCCAACATGCCCTAGCTCATATATATTCCTTTTTGTCCTGACTGTATTGTCCAATCTACTATTACGAAACACTTCCCAACCCTTCATCTTATATGTACTAGAAGGTGGGGCCTGAGGGTCAATTGTGTTAGAAAAAAACCAATGACTCCTGTTATATTATTGAGTAATAAAACCCAGAATTTGGCAGAGGATCGGAATTTTATTCTTCACACAAGTATATTGGTATTGTATCCCCGTCTCAGCCAAGACAAATGGGTTTTCCCCTTGGTTTATTCCCAGCCCTTTTCAAGATTCATTATCGAATCACTGGATGAAATTAAATTAGACCAATTGTCTCCTTTTTTAATTAAAAAAGTTATATCAAGTAAGTCAAATCTGAAAAATTTTAGAAATGGTAACCTGCTAGTGGAAGTTCAAATGAAGAAACAGGCAGATAATTTGCTCAAAATGGATACATTTCACAACATCAAATGCAGAGCGTATCCACACGCTCTAGACGTTATAAGAAGCAGAGAGCTTTCATTAGCAACACCAGAGGAAATCGAAACAGCATTAAAAAAAAAAAACGGGGTGTAAAGGAAAATAGAGAATTACCATCAGACGAAACAATGAAATTATACAGACACACTTTCAATTATACTCACTTTCAATAAACCATTCATACCAAAAGATATCAGAATTGGCTATACAATAGAACGAGTAGGGCAATTTATACCAGCTCCCCTTCGATGTTTCAAATGTCAAAAATTTGGTCATCACAAAGACATTTGCAGAGGACGCCAAGTGTGTGGGAAGTGTGGTGAACATGACCCAAACCACACGGTGAGTGCAAAAATATAAAATGTGCAAAATGCCATGAAGAACATCCTGTCTTTTCAAGGACCTGTGATGTCTACAAGAAAGAAAAGGAAATGTATGTATGTAAAACACACCAAACATTTGCCTTTCCCACAAGCTAGAAAAATTGTTGAAAGCTATATAGGAATAAAAACATATGCCAATGTTGTACAAAAGCCAAATCAAAATCCTCAGGACACCACTTCAATAGATAACTACAAAAACTTATTGAAAAGTAAACTTGAATACAAGAGAATGGCTAACATTCAAAGATAACCTAAAAAGAAATGTATTCAACAGAAACAAAAACCAACCGAGTCTAATACAAAAACAAAAGTAACTATTGATAACCATGTAGAACTGCCCAAAAAGTGTTCCAGGATAGCTGAATGTACAAGCGAAAGATGCCAAAGATCATCAAGCTGACCTCCAGATTCTAACAAAGACATGATTGAAAATAAAACAAAAGATAATACTATTAAAAGAAAACCTCAACTAAAAGAATAGCACAATCTGCCCCGATAACCTCAAACAAATCTGAGGAACCTGAAGGAATAGAGATTGAAAATAAACTCCACAAATGAACAAAACTTAAAACAAAAAAAAACACATAAATCTCAAAATTAAATCTAAATGGAAAATAATTTAATCCAATGGAATATCAGAGGATTAAAGGCCAATTAATCAGAATTGTTATTGCTCATCACTAAATACTGCCCAGCAATCATATGCCTTCAAGAGACTTACCTCAAAAGCTGCTATACCATTAAAATTAAAAACTATCATTCATACAATTATATCAAACATCACATTGATAGACCTTCTGGTGGGTCATCAGTGATCATAAACAATAATATCCCACACAGGGAAATCAAACTAAATACAAGTCTACAAGCAGCCGCTATTTCAGCAACCCTCCATAAAACAATAACAGTGTGTTCATTGTATATTCCTCCAAGCCAAGAACTAAAAGAATCGGAGTTAGATAATTTAATAAAACAATTACCAAGACCCTTCATTATAGTGAGTGACTTCAATAGCCACAATGAGATCTAGGGAAGTAAGAAAATGTAGAATAATAATAATAATAGAATAACATCACTTACTAGCATAAGTGTCTCAGCTAGCGTCCAGCTGGCAGACAAAAATAAAGCAGGTTGTAACTCTTTATTTATTGTAAAAATTACAATTGTGGCACAAGGCCATTTTGGAGAAGGGGACAAAAAACTCAGGCTGGTCTTCCGTATCTATACTATACCTAGCTAATCCGATTCATGACCCAAACATACTTTATAATTTCTTCATCCACCACAAGAACATGTCCATCGGTATTCAATCCTTCATGCACCAAAATACCTCAAATGTACCAGGGACCTAAAAAAAAAAACAAATGAGCATAAAAATTTGTGAATGATAAATACAAAAATATATTAAAAATATATCATGAAATGATATCTGGGGAGAAGCATGACATAAATCCCAAAACAAAAAATTTTAAACAAAAGATACAAACAGAAATCATGATGTTAGTTGGAGCCAACCAACCCATAAAACAAAGAGGCCGCTGTATTCTGCCATAGGACAAAATCAAGAGGCACTCTTTGTACAGGGAGTGGAGAGGAGAAAATAAAATGGGGAGAATATAATCCTGACCCAGACTAGATAGAACGGGACCAAAATAAAAACTGGAAAAATTGGGAATCTCGACCTGGATCATAACAAAAACAATGCCGGAGACAGGCTAGGAATCACATTAATTCACATTAACTAGGTACACAAAAAGGAACTTTCTTAACCAGAGGAGGGTTCCAAAGGAATCCACCCCAATGTGATTAGCAGATCTAAAAGAGAAAATCAAGGCTTGTCACATTTACACACCTTTTGCTAAAGCCTGTCGAGGTTAACCGTTTCCAATCAGATCTAATCCTTATTATGAGCATAAGCTCTAAATATCGGATTAGATCCTGATGTTAAAGTCAGCCACCCCGCAAGACTTCTTCCAGTTTTGTCATTCATATCACCATTCGAGCCGTGGCCAGCAGCGACAGAAACACCATTTGCTTCATTCCCAAAAACGGGCGACACATTGTCACAAGCATATACATGAGTTCACGCGGTGTGATCCAAGCAGTCAACTCGCCGACACGGTCCCATAGAGGGTGAACCCAAGAACAATGGTAGAAGGCGTGCATAGGCATCTCCTTTTAAAGTCACAGTGTTCACAATCTGGCAAATCCGCCAGTCCCTATATGAAGGCCACATCATTGAGAGACAATCGATTCCAAGCTAATCGCCAAGTCAGAGAAAACTCAGTTACTGGGATACTCCAAACCCGGCACCCAAGACCAATAAGAGCGATACTCATCGTCCGACATGCTGAGCACTTCACATAGTGTATCCTTTGCAACACCCGCCACTAATCCCTGATAGAAGACTTTCCTAGGCAGAGAAAGGTCACTAAACCAAGGAATGGCCCTCAAGGCCACCAGACATTCGAGAAAACTCTATTGCCCTCGAGGCCTACAGCACCGCCTCGAGACCTGGGGAGTGATAGTAAGGCTAGGGAACATGTCCCTCACTATCCCCATTAGCAACAAATCTTCCAATAACACATGTCTGAGAAAAACACCCTTGAAATGAGCTTGTGACTCGCCAAGTGCGGCATTCCCAGACCCCCATGACGCGGACGTTGGTAACATACACATTTGTCGACTTGATGTTTGCATCCTCTCCACAGAAGGGAGAATAGCAAATGCTTGATCACCTTCTCAAGCCGTTCACAAAGTGGGTAGTACAGACAGCCAGTAAAAGGATCATGGGAAAGACATATGTAACACACACCTCAGCCAAACCCTTTATGGACAAATTCCTTCGACGCCAAATTTCGACCGATGTACCGACCTTTGCTTATACTTCAGACCAATTTTTCTCCAACTGGAGGTTGGGCCTAAACCACACTCCAAGAATGCAGACAGGCCCGTCCATCCAGTCGAAGGTCCCTGGGTGAGTAGCACCCTTCCAGGCACCTAATTACAAGCTGGAAGACTTATCGCGGTTAATCTTGATCCCTGTCACCTGTTCATACCATTCAAGCACCTTCTGTACCACCTCAATGTCACACCGGGAGGACACAAAAGTAGTGATGTCATCGGCGTATGCTGAAATCCTGGTTCGAGCTCCACCAGGGACAGCGATTTCATGTAGTTGCCAGACTGCACGTCCTCTCCCTTAGCCGGTGAAGGAGGGGTTCCAATGCCAAAACATAAAGTAAGGACGACATTGGACAACCCTGTCAGACTGACCTAGACAGCGCAAAAGCGCTCAACAGTTTCTCGTTCACCTGTACCACAGTCATGGGGGATTGATACAGGAGTCTGATCCAGCAGCAGAAGTTGGTTGTGAATCCGGCGGAGGTAGCCATGGTCAACCCTATCAAATTCCTTGGACTGATCTAAATTGATCAGCGCGGCTTCATCGTGGTCTTTTACACCCTCTAGGATTGTGCAGATCAAATGCAGGTTGCTCTGAATTGTTTGTCCACTCACAGTACAAGTCTGTTCAGGTCCCAACAGAGACTCGGCAACTAGCTGCAAATGATTCGTCAGGATCTTGGCCAAAATCTTTAACTCTGTGTTTAGCAGAGTTATGGGCCTGTAACCGTCTAGTTCCCTCCCAACACTTTTGCCTTTTTTCAACAGCGTGACCACACCCATGGTGAACCGGTTGGGGATGTACCCCTGCTGGAACCAGTTGTTGAACACGACAGTCAAGATCAGGACAAAAATGTGCAACAGCCTCAAGTACAATTCATAGGGCAAACCAACCAAACCTGGCAACTTGCAACTGCCAACCTTCTTGTAAGCCGTGTAGACTTCGTCCTCCGTAATCTCTCCCTCGCAGCTAGCTGCGAAACTCCTCATCACGGAGACCAGGCTCCTTGGTAAACTGGTTCTGGAAATGCTGCCGAAACGCCTCGCACATGTCGTTGGTCGATCGAAGAGTATGTCTCTCTGGGTTGCACACCTCTTCAATGTACCAGTTGCCGCCTCGATGAATCTCTTCCTTGTTCAGTTTTGCACCCATGTTCCCAGCTTCGGAAGACATCTTGCTTAATCTATGTCTAATTACCTGGCCCATGTAACGCTCGCTAGTCGAACGCTCCAGGGCCTCCTTAACTAAGGCTATCTCTAGGGGATCCCCACCAGCCTCCACCCGGAAGAAATTAGCTTTAAGCATCTTCACCTTGTTATCCTTATCTAGTTCGAGCTGTTGGCTATATTCAGTGGTGAAAGACCTGATCCTATTCTTAAGATTCTCCCACCACTTATTGGCAATGACTCCCCCACCACTTATTGGCAATGACTCCCCCAGTTAACACTTGCTGCACTATATTAATTAGCTGGCGCTGAAAGTCCTGTCTGTCCAGTAAGGACTGATTGAACTTCCAGTAACCAGCCATTCTAGGCCTAAAGTCTAACGCTACATGGGCACAAACAAGTTTGTGGTCTGTGTAGCCTAACCAGTGGAATGTCGGACAATCTAAGAAATCTATGTCGACTTCTCTCACTAACATTCTGTCCAGGTAACTAGATACCTGGGTAGAAGGCCAACTATGAGTCCATGTCCACATCTTCCCCACCCAGATGATCGACCCGGTATCTATCAACGAGACCGAATTAGTCAATGAGATTAACCAGGCTACGATCATTACTCCACCTGCTAGCGCCCCCCTCTATCCCACCCACTTGGGGTTCAGGATGGCATTCCAGTCCCCCATTAGGACTAGTCGTGATGAATCAACCAAGAAGGGCTCCAACAGCCGAAAAAAACGAAACCCATCATTGGGCGCAATCAGAGGAAATGAGTTGCTTTTCACTGCAATATCGGCCACAATCAACCGACGCTTGGTACTGACATGAACAGGGTCCATCTTTGTGTCCAAGGTACGCTTGACCAGCAAAGAAACTCCTCTGGCCAATTGGTTCCCATGTGCTGAATAGACGACAGTCATTATACAGCCCACAGGCATCGATGTCACAAAGTGAGTTTCTTGGATCACGGCTGAATCCACGCCGAAAGACAAGAGGCCCTGAAGCAGACAGGCTGCCTTACTCTGATTCTTCAAGCCCTTCGCATTCAAACTCGCTAACTTGATTGACATCCGTTAGACCTGAAAGTAAAAATCTTTGGGGGCAAGGACTCAGACAGACTGTCCTAGGGAACCAATTCCTACATTGGACGTAATCTTTCCATCTACGACAATGCCGCCAATGTCTGTCGGGTACATTAGTTGACTACCCTATATAAGCAGTGATGGAGCAAAACGGGGACTCTCCCTGAACAATTTTTACTCATTTTTCTAAGTTCCAGAGTAACACTCTGGAACTTGTCAATTTTAGGGTAAAGCTTCTCTGCTTCCGCTACGTGTTCCCAGACCTGCAGGTTACCCCCTGTACTCCGAACAAGGGTAACTCCTGGAGCCTGAAGAAAGTTCATAGGATCCTCTGTGGACATATTTTCTACAGAGGACAATTTTAAAAGTGGCTTTAACAGGCTGCGTCTCTGTGCAGACCACTCTTTTTTTCTCAATTTCCATGAGAGCTTCCCCTTTGGGGAGAGGTTTCTTCTTAGCCCAGGTAGGTGTAGGAGTAGGGGTAGAGGAAAGCGGAATCAGTTTAATGGTCGGGGACTGGGGAAGTTTTTGAGGGGAAGAGGGAAGGCTCTTTGCCTTCTCAGCATATGAAAGTCTCTGTCTCTCAGGAGACACTGGCAATGATGAGCGTTTCTGCTTGACCTTCTCAGTTCTCCTGATCTTGTGCAACACTTTCGGGTTATCTGGCTGCTCCTCTTCCTTCCTGCATCTCTTCAGTGAAGACGATCTGGGATCTGTTGGTTGCAACTCCATTTCCACCTCTTCCTCTGTCTCTGCTAAAATCTCCACCACTGGTATTTCCAATGTTGGTTTTTTAGCCATTAGTCTTTTTGCTTTTTGTGGGGATTTCTTCCCCTGTGGGACATCCTGATTGAGTGGTGATGGCAGCTTTTGTGGTGGTGGAGGCATCTTGGACTTCTTCCGAGCTGTCTGCCATTCGCCCTCCTTCACAGTAGTTGTCACTTTTGGAGCTGCTATTTCTTTTGGTGCTGCTGATTGCTGTGCAGGTTGGGTCTTTGGGGCCGGGTTTTTGGTTGGACACACTTTGGTTATGTGGTCTGAGGCCCTGCAGACCCAACAAAACAGCTTCCTGCCTTCCACCACCACAAAGATCGAGCGACCCCTGCAGGTAAGGATATTCGGGATGTCTGTGAATTGTTTTCGTGACACCATCACCTGCAGAGTAACGTCTTCAGTTGCAAAGCCTGCCTTAGATATGACGAAGCTCATCTCTGCCACCCTTCCATACCTAGCAAAAAACGCTCCAACTTCATCTTCGCTTATGTCCATGGGAGCCTCATGCAGAGTTACAAGTGTTTTGTGGGTTCCCATGTATTCCGTCTGTAACTTTTTTTTTATCGTATCACCCCGAGCAAAGCAGTAATGCCACTGATGTGCAGGGGGCTATGTAATAATGAAAAGATTGGAAAAGAGAAAGCCGGAAACCACATCCTAAACAGGAAACAAGGGATGAGCCTCTTAACCTGTTCAATAGACGTGGGTGGAGTGTGAACCGGGTGATAGATAGATCTATCTACTCCAATTGAAAAAAACAAAGTGAGAAGATTGGAAAAGAGAAAGCCGGAACTTGAGCAACTGTGTTGTTGTTCCCGCCAACTGTTTTGCTGCTTCGGTTGTGCAAGCAGGATGTCCCACATGGTATGACTCCTTTTTGCTACAACTTTCACCTTGATCTTGAATCTTAATGGCCTCCTCAATGGACTCCATGCTGACCTCCCCCACAAACTTGTGTGTTTTGGGGGTCTTTGTCAGCAGGGAGACAGGAATTCAGTGCCGGAAATATAATTCGCGTATTTATCCCGGAGCCCTTCATAATACTCCTTGCCCTTTCTCATGTTCCTGCCTTTCCACCCAGAAATAGAAGGCACAGGCAATTCTGGCCTTTTTGAGGCCTGCGAACTGGCATTACTGTCCTTAGAGTTCCACGCCGAAATAGCTGGAACCGGCGATCCCTTACTTTCCATACTTGGCACATGCCACTCTTCTTCCTTTCCACTCCAGGCCGAAGTGGAGGGAACCGGTGACTGAGGCCTTACGGAGGCATCTTCCATTTCGCCTCCTGCCGAAGGAGGCTCTTCTTTTCTGGTATTTCTAAACGGAGAAATATCTACAGCCGCCACAACAATCCCACGAACACTCTGACCCCAAACACGAACCGACCAAAATTTTGAAAACACCAAGCAATTGTAACGCAATACGAACCCTGCAAACTATGACTGGAATCAAGCTAGTATTTATACAGAAACGCTTCCACTCATTTACCAGCAGCCAATCACAGCCCAAGCAATGGACTATCCCACTTGAGCACAATGAGATGTTCCAGGGCACCATAAATAGCTCTCTTTTTCAAGGTGGATTTGTTATGGTCTCAGGTTGTTCCACAACTGAAGGCTTATCTTAACAGAATTGTTCTACAGAAAACAGATAAAAAGAGCAAAATAATAGAATCTATATTAAATAAGCATCAGTTGTGCATATATAATAACACAAATACATATTTGCACCCATACTCTACAATTTTTAACAATATGTGACCCTAACCTGTTTTTAGATTACAACTGGAAAGTGCATGATGATACATGTGGAAGTGACCACTTTCCGATTCTATTAGAAAACAAGATTAATAAATTAAAGAACTCTGAACTGGAATCTGAAAAAGGCGAATTGGGATGGTTTAAAACATTATGCCATGCTGAATTAACCCCAGAAGCAAATAAAAGCAAAGAGGAAGACATTTTATAATTTATGAACACACTACTAAATATAGCTGAAATATATATACCAAAAAGCTCCACCTCATTAAAATACCATAGGCCATGGTTCAACAGAGAATGTCAAAAGGCTGAAAGAATACGCAGAGCAGCATTGAAGAAATTCAAAATAAATCCAACAGAAGAAAACTTGAACTCATTCAAAAATAGCTGTCAAAGCCCGAAAGATCATTAAAGACTCCAAACAAAATTCATGGAAAAATTATGTGGCCAAAATAAACAATCACACGAAAACCAAAAGAAGTATGGCAGATGATTTGAAAACTAGCAGGCAAAAATAAGAATACTTCCACAAAACACCTCATTCACAATAATCTGTAAATAACTGACAAGAAAAATATAGCAAATCATCTTGCCGAAACTTTCTCGCAAATCTCATCCGCTAAAAATCAAAGTAAAAACTTCTAAACCATCAAAACCAGAGCAGAATAAGTAAAAATAAAATTTCAAAACAAAAATACAAAAACCTATAACCAGCTTTTTTCTATAATAGAACTAAAAGAATCTCTTAACAAGGCCCACAATACTGCAGTTGGACCAGATAAGATTCATTATCAATTCTTAAAAGAATTACCAGAAACCTCACAAAAATATCTCCTACAAATATACAATAACATATGGAACAGCGAGAACATCCCTAAAATATGGAACCAAAGCAGTTATACTGATTTAAAAACCGTTCAGACATGACAAATGCAAAAAATTACAGGCCCATTGCTCTTAGCAGTTGTGTGTGCAAAACACTAGAGCGAATGATCAGTACCAGATTGACATGGTACCTAGAAAAGAACAAATTAATAACCGAATCGGGTTTTAGATCCCAAAGAAGCCCAATGGATCATCTGATCAGATTAGAAACATTTATCAGAGGCTTCTATTAAAAAAAAACAAAAAAAAAACTAGTGGTTGTCTTCTTCGATCTAGAAAAGGTATATGGGACAACCTGGAAAAACGGAAAATAGAAAAACCTTGGGCTAGAGGGTAGAATGTCGGTATTTATTAAAAACTTCCTAGAAGATAGAAAATTTAAAGTCCAAATAGGAAATATCTTCTCTGAAGAAAAGGAACAAGAAATGGGTGTATCTCAAGGTAGTATATTGTCTGTTACGTTATTTAATATAAAAAAAAATAAACAATATTGTAAGAAACCTAAACAGAACAAACTGTGCTTTATATGTGGATGATTTCCTGATATATTATAAAGCAAGAAAAACGTGAACCATATTGAAAGACAACTTGAGATCTACCTCAATACGCTAAACAAATGCACCACAGAGAATGGACTAACATTTTCAAAAGTAAAAACTGCAACCTACGTAAACTCCTTGAGCCAGTACTAAATATTGATATTACTGAAATTCCAGTAGTAGATCATTACAAATACCTAGGAGTTATTTTTGATTGCAAACACTCTTTCATTCCTCATATTAAATACTTGAGAATGAAATGCAATAAAATTATACAATTACTCAGAACTATAGCACATACTGATTGGGGAAGAAGCAAAGAAACATTAATAAAATTGTATCACACTTTAATCAGATCAAAACTTGATCTGATTAAAGTGTTTGAAAAACATACTTGAAAAATACAATACATCACCAGGGAATTAGATTAGCTCTTGGAGCATATAGCACTTCTCCTGTTGAGAGCTTGTACACAGAAGCAAATGAACCACCTCTTGAGATGGCAAAACTCGCTCTGCAATATTACCTTAAACTTTCATCATGCTCTCTAAATTCAGTTTTCAGTACTATTTTCCAACCGCAATACACAGAGCTTTTTCAGCAAAAAGAAATGGCTATGAAACCTTTCAGTTTACAGATTAAAGAAATCATACAAGAGAACCAATTAGATACAACGCAAGTTCATGAATCAACTATCTCTTCTACACCACCCTTGATAATAAATCAACTAAAAGTTATTCTTGATCTGACAAAATACAAAACTAACCCAATCATATACCAATCAGAAATACTCATAAAAAATAACCATCCAGACTGCCTTTATGTATATACAGATGAAGCAAAGAATGAAAATAAAGTCGGATCTGCTGCCATACTTAAAGATCAGAAGAAACGTAAAAGATTACTAAATACAGCTTCCATATATAGTGCTGAAATAATTGCTATTAATTTGGCGCTTGATATAATAACTACAACCCATCACAACAAATTCATAATCTTCACAGACTCATTATCTGTGGTTACTGCTTTAAAAAACAAAAACCTTTCTGATCCTTTAATCACGCAATTATTAAACAGTGTATAATTTAACTAAGAGCAAAGAAATAATCTTTTGTTGGATCCCAAGCCATTTAGGTATTCAGGGAAATGACAGGGCAGACTCGGAAGCAAAAGAAGCAATGAAAGATAAAATAGCAAAAATCAAAATTTTTAAAGCTGTAGTGAAAAGAATAATTTTTAAAAGTGACAAAATTATTGGGATAGATACACTAACAACAAACTCCAAAACATAAAACATTGGAGAATGGAACATTCAATACAGAAATAGAAGAAAACAGGTTTTGCTGACCCGCATTCACATATGCCATACCTACATCACACACCATCATTTACTGGAGAGCACAGAATCACCAATTTGTACCAGCTATCAAAAAAGATTAAGTGTCAAACATATACTTTTAGAGTGTACAAACTTAGTGCAAAAGTACTACCAAACAAGTAGTTTGAAAAAACTATTTATGGAAATGAGACCAAGCAGGATACTCGGATTCTTAAAAGAAATTGGAATGTACTCAAAAATATGACTGGTTGAAATTTGATTTGCCAGCTCAAACAGTACAGCAGCTGTCATGGTAAAACAAAATTTCCAGGGCAAAAATGATTGCTGTGAGCTTATTTTTTATTTCTAGTTTCACACTTTAATAATGGCTGTAAAATGACAGCCTGAATAATTGTGAGGAAAAGGAACTAAAATTAAGACAATGAAATATTCTTAAAATTTAAAGCTCCACACTTGATTTGTATGTAGTTATATCTGTTTTAATTCTCATACCACCATCACTCCTCTTGTATGATGCATATAGCGGCTAAGGTGATGGACATTACATTTTTTATTTATTGATAGGATATGGATAAATTGAAAAGAAAATAATAGCATTTTCTCTTTCTTTAAATCATTTTCTTAAAAGAAATACAACCTTTAAATCTCATTTCCTTTTTCTTTTGAAATTTTTAGCACATTTTCAGTTAATGACAGCAGTATAATCACTATGAATTTCATTATGACATGTATTTCTTTTTTTGCAGTGCTGCTTTACTACTCAGTTTTCACACAAAGAATAAAATTCCTTTGAATTATATGATAGTTGAGGTAGGTATAATTTATTTACATTAATTTGTATGTTACAGATTTTGATCTACAAAAATATGAATTACAATTTATTTTCCATACTTCTCTATTTAAAGTGTGAACAAAAAGGGGAAAATTTGTCATTTTAATTTCATAATTTTTTTTTTTTTAAATATTTACATGAAAAAGTGTCAGTTATTAAAAAGAAAAAATATAAAATAACCAATGTGGTTCTTTTGATTGACAAGGTTTCTGGGTTTGCACAAGCTGTCTTATTGAATGCCAATATGAAAATATAACTTGAGGATAAACCAATATAGAGCTGGTTCTGGAGAAAGCTTGGAAAAGTCAAGTGTTGATTAACAATCTTGAGATATTTGTGTCATAGAATTACTAATCACTACTGGGTATTAAATATGCTTGGATTCAAAGGGCAAGTGTGTTAGAATTATAAAAATTTTGAGTTTTTATCTATTCTAGTTAGGTTAGTTGCCTCAATGTCATGTGGGATAGTTCTATTGTACAATTTTGGAGGATTGAGATTTTGAAGTATAGTTGAAGCTTGTAGGTAGGAGCACAAAGCAGCTGAAGGGAGCTGAGGAAATCAAATGAGTTTTAAATGGCCTCTGAAGTTTCAGGTCACTGAAGTGTCTCCAGGTTTATTTCTTTGAAGCCATTATTTGGAACAAGAATGTTTTGTTCCTATACGCTGGTAACTACTGCTTTACTGCTTACTACTGTTGTTTTTTTTTTTTTTTTTGTTTAGTTTTTTTAACAAAAGTTAATTTGTAATTCGTAAAAAAAAGAAAAAAAAATCTTAACCCCCTTCCTTCCTTGGAACAATCAGCTCAGCACACATTAAAACCCTTAGACATGATGAATAAAAACGTTATCCTTATACACAAATATACTTGCCAACAAATGCCTAATATACTCGCAATGACATTTTTAAAAAGTCAGATATCAACTTCCCACTACCAACAGACAAAATTATAGGAATTTGTCATCTCATTACAAACCAATACTATTTCTCTTACAATGGGATTTTTTATAGACAGAAATTAGACTACCTATAAACTCATCTCTCTGTAGAGTACTGGCATGCCTCTTCCTAAAATTTTTAGTCTGGCCACCCATTTTAGCATATTCTCTCAAATGACACAATATGCTTTTGATATATTGATGATGTTGTACTAATAAATCCACATGATGCATCACTGCCAGAACTTGTTAAACTAAACAGAATAGAACCCAATAAATTTCACATATGAAACAAAACAAAATTACACCTTATTACATCTTAACGTGTTAATTACACACACACACACACACACACACACACACACACAAACAAAACATTCGACTAAAGGTTTATTGAAAACCAACAAATAATTAGATCTTATACACTTTTACTCATGCCACAACAATAAAGCAGCATCCAGAGTCATCATAGGTTTTAATTTAAGAGCCCTTAGAATATGTAGCCTCGAATTCCTACCTGAAAAAGAGAATTAAATTGTAAACACCAACTCCTCCAATATCTGAATTATTTCTTTCACAATGCCAAATGCAAAGTTTAAAAACCCCCAAAACTCAAATGATAATAATCCTGACAGCCATCACAAAACAAACACCTAATCCTACCTCACAACTCCATAATATCCACCCTTTTGAAAACAAACCTATCTAACCCTGACATAAAATTCATCAACACCACCTCTAAAGCAATGACATATAGTTAATATCAAATGATATACCAGAAACAAAAAACAATAACATGGATATCCAAAACAGACTGTACAGCAATTTAAAAAAAACTGCTGTTTCACAGTTGAAAATTTGACTGCAGTTTTGATTTTTTTTTTTTTTTTTTTTTTTTTTTTTTAAGTTCTAATTTGGAAAGAACAGGATTCACTGAGAAGAAAATGCATTAAGAGTGCACTAATCTCACTTTTCAACAGATAATCTCAGATCGAGAACATACATTATTTCACTAATCATCGCTAAAACTATTACAGAATGCAAATTGGAGAGATGAAATGATTACAGATTTTTGTAAAATGAAAAATACGAAAATAAAAATAATAAATCTTTACATGAGCCATGTTTTCTATGCTTACAGGAAAAATTTATAATTATTAAATTCCCAAAATTAAACCTGTTGAACTAATGTAATGAAGTGACTTCCATCTGTCATTGTCTATACATGCCTAAAATATAGTTAATTATAATATAACTAATCTATAGCCTACTTCCTTATTCTCCCATCATCTGATAATTGTTTTAATTAACTGATATATCAACTACTAGGTCAACTACATATGTTTAACATACATTGTTTTAACTTTTCCTTCCTTATAACAATTCCACCACTTTAAGTAATAACAACTAAAAAAAAAATCTTTAACCATTTCAAAATATTTCCTAACTGACTAAAAATATCTAGATTTTTCACATCTTAATCCCCGCTGTACCCTATTAACTCATTCCCCCTGTAGTTACGAGATCCCATTTCCTTATACATTTTACACAATATACTAGTAAATACAAAATCTAAATGATGCATTAAATCTATAGCTATTAGGCTCCTTTTTGCCATCCAAAAAAGCTCCCATTCATCAAACCCTTTAGATTTAGTAATAATAGAAAAAAATGTTCAGTGGAATTGTCTAGAGGTCTCTAGAAACTTCTACAGGGTTCTAGAGCATCTAAAAACACACACACACAAAAAAAAAAAAAATGGGAGTCCAAATAGATTAGTCAGTTGTTTTCATATGTTGTTGCTCAAACCCACAGCAGCATGCGAATTGAGGTCAACCCTGGTTCGTCTAGATTCAAAACAAATGTTTGGCTGAAAGAATCTATTACACAAAAGACCCCGAACAGAAATGATCATTGACAAATACTGCTTCTTCTTTATATTGATTTTGTTGACCAAACTATAATTATAATTTAGAATTCTTTTTCTGATAATTATTAGCAGTAAAACAATTAATTTTTCATTGCAAACCTAATTTCTCGCCTCACTCCTGTAACTAAAGCAGATTTTTCCCCTCGCCCACTTACTTTTATCTAATATTGACTGTTACTAGTTACTCTTTTAAATTGTACTTACCAGAACTTATGCTGTTTTAAAACCCTTTATTGTAAACCTTATTTGTAATATATGTAAATAGATTTTGTTTTAGTTTGTAAATGTAATTTCATTTTTCCCTGACTTTTTTGGAGCTAATACAATCCTTCATGATTTGTTATGCAACCTGTAGCATAATTGGGGGCTCATCAAACTTGAAAACTAGACAAAAATCCTAAATCTGTTAATTTGTAAAAAGAAAAAATTGTTTTAAACATCATTCACTTAATTGAAGTATTTTTTTTTTTTTTAACATTGAAACATTTTAAACAGTCCTTGTTTTCCATAGATGGTTCAACAAGATTTTTTCCTTTCTTTTTCTCTTGGCATTACATAAGCAAGTTTCACTAGTTTTCCTGTTTCTTTTTTTTTTTTTTTTTCTGTATATAAAAAAAAAATTACTTTTTTTGTGAATGTGTTTCTAAATGATCTGAGAGAAGCATTTAAATATTTTCAAAATTCTGAATTATTACAAATTACTACACACTTTAATTTACAACGAAAAAAACAGAAATAAAGTGTTGTAGCTAAGAAATTAATCAATGAAGAACTTTTAGATTTGGATCACTTAGATGGAAAAAAGACATTTTATAACTAGAAAGAAAAAAAAAATTAGAAGAATATGAAATTGGAAAAGAATTAGTTTGAAAAATTGAACGAGAAAATAGAAGTTAAAATTCTGAAGATTCACATTCTCCTTTTACTGTTGGATTTGATGCAGCAAAAGATATAAGACTTGTTCTCAAATTTTTTAAGACAGTTAAGTATTTTCCCCATTTCGAGAAAGTGGCAGAAAACCTAGCATGCCCTGCAAATCTGGCCTACTCTACTACAGTGTTCTAGCAGGTAGAAGCGTCTGAGGTCTATTCAGCCCTTAGTATTGATGAAGCAGCAGATTATAATAAAATAAGATACAATTCTAAAATCATACAAATTAGTACCGAGAATTATAGAAAAGTTTAGAAAATATTAAAAAAAAAAAACAAAGTAAAATACAGATATGTCAAATTTGCTAGAGAAAAGGATATCTTTGATCAATGGGTTAAGTCAAAGAAAATCAACAATAATTTTCAAAAATTACATCAGTAAATGCTTATAGTTAAATTTTAAAAATGCGCTACATTTGATTTAGAGATACATCTTGATGATAAAGATGTCCAGACAAATAAGGAAGCCGCAGTACTCTCAGATTCTTATACCTTAACTTGTAAAAAGTTTTAATTGTTCTGATAATAATGTAGCAGTAGACCAGTCAGTGTCTCATCCAATCACTCTAAAACAATCCAGGCATAATCCTCACAGTATGTGCTGTAAAGATTTTGAGTCCAAGCAAAAAAGAAACAATCATTTTAAAAATTCTTTTCAGAAGGAATCTAATAATTCCATGTGAATATGTGACAATAAATATTCACACTTATCAGAGTCAAAGCGTGCAAGATGTTTTGCTTGTTGGGCTGCTGTTTTGTAATGGATACTTGCATAAACCCACGCTAGACAGTTTGTCATTTCGTTAGCTGCATCCTCTTCTCTTGCAAGTTTGGTCCAAGAAATGTACATTCTTCGACCTTTGGTATTTTATGCTAATTGACACGAGCTGGGGACTCTGATTGAGAACAAGACCAACAGTTTATATTAAGTTACGACTCTGCTTATTTTTGTCTGGAAGCTGGACACTAGCTTTGAACCTACCAATAGAGCGAGTGGTGTAATTACCAGTATCTACCAAAACGTGGGAGAAATACACTGATTAACTACAGCATACTGCAAGAAAAGTAACCACATTATCTCAAACTGCCGGATCCTTGAAAGAAAACGTGCAGAAGGTGGCTTTTTCCATCCCCATGCCTTTGCTACTAAGCATAGTGATAAAAACCCCTTTCCTCAGATCTACTCAAAACCTTGTAATAATAGGGTTTCTAAAATGAGTACTTTCTGTATGGAAGACTATAAACCATCTTTATCTCTGGGATCTGTTTTTGTCAGTGACTGTCAAAATTTCATGTGATACTGGCACTTCTCAAACTTTGTTGTTAGGTGTGCTATAATTATTAGATAAGACCTTTACTGGTGACTCAGTTTTGTTACAGGGTGTTGAACTTGGTGTTATTGAGGTTCCCCTCCATAAAATTCATTTAAAATCGGAATTGGTTAATGGTCCAGTTATAGTAGGCATTTAACCCTTCCTTTACTACTTGGCAATGACGTAGCTGGTGGCAGGGTAGTAGTGACTCCCATTGTTTCTAACAAAATATTTATAGATGATGAAAGCAAGGTAGAAGACCAGGACTTTGTGTCATTACAAGATACAAATAGTAAAATACTACGCCTACTTGGCTTTACACTTTTGGCAGACCTCAAATAGAATGATTATATCGAATCCATTGCCAAATCTGCCGCTATGAAAGTCGGCTCTCTGTGCAGGGCCCGGAAGTTTTTCCCACCTGAATCTATTCTGCACATATACAAATTTACCATCCGCCCGTGTATTGTATATTGCTGCCATATCTGGTCGGGTGCCCCTGCTGCTCTCCTTGGGCTTCTTGACAAAATACATAGGAGGATCTGTAACGTGGTTGATACTGACTTGGCAGACCGGCTGCAACCACTCTCTCACCAGCATGATGTGGCTTCCCTGTGCCCCTTCTACAAGTACTTTCATGGCTTCTGCTCCGATGAACTTAGAGCACTGGTGCCGCCTAAGCAGGAATTTACACGAGATACTAGATTAGCAACTAGGTCCCACCCTTTTACAGTTAAACAGATAAGATGTAACTGTAAATTCTACTCCTACAGCTTCTTTTCTCGCACTTCCCGCCTGTGGAACTCCCTTCCACAAGTCTGCTTTCCCGTCAGCTACAATCTCCAGGTGTTTAAATGTAGGGTCAGTAGACACCTCCTATCACTCTAACTCCCAATTATTTTCAGAACACTCTCATCTACCCAATCCCCATTCTCGGTATCCTTACCCGCCTATCACCCACCCTCTGACATTTCCTTTATTTAACCATTCTCGGTATCCCTACCTGCCTATCACCCACCCTCTGACATTTCCTATATTTAATCATCCTTTTTCCACTCTATGTAGCCCCCTGTGCAGTAGTGGCAGTGACATGCCTTGCTCGGGGTGAAACGCTTATAAAAAAAAAACAAATTTGGATAAAAAACAAATTATATCACCTTCAGACAATCTATTGAAATTGAATGTGACATTTATGGCCCATCAGGCTGGCAAGTAACTAGTAGATAATACTAAGAAAAATTTAAATTACATCCCCTCAAAAAAATATTAGCAAAGCAACAGATGAAAAGAATGCCAACCTCAACTGAGATCAACTTGTTATTAAACAAGAAAAAAACCCAAAACTTACTTTGCTTGTAAATAGAGCACTTTCAGGTGAGAAAGCTAGAAAAGTTAGGGAATGTTTTTACACTAGGAATGGCATCCTAATGAGAAAAATGGTATTCGTTGGATGTAAACCCTACAGAGGAGTGGAGGATTATCAACCAGATAGTAGTCCCATAAAAATATCAAGAAGATATATTGAGCATAGTTCATGATACTCCTATGGCAAGACATTTAGGTATCAACAAGACTTATCAAAAATCTTAAATCTTTTTTACTGGCCAAAGTTGAAGCAAGATGTTGTTCAATTCTGTAACTCTTACCTGTCAGATAGTTGGTAAAACCTAATCAAAGAATTCCTTCCACCCTGCTAAAACCCATTCCAGCATTTGAGGAACCTTTCAGTAGAGTGCTAATAGACTCTGTCAGTCCTCTTCCAAAAACAAAAACAGAAAACCAATACCTGCTCACCCTTACGTGTACATCTACTCACTTTCCAGAATCTATCACTCTTACAAATATTAAGGCTAAAACAATTCTTAAGGCTCTTACTAGGTTTTACTGTTTGGTTAATATTCCCTCAGCTATTCAGTCAGACCAAGGCTGGAATTTTATGTCTGAACTGTTCCAGCAAGTGATTAATGAGTTAGGCACTGGGCTTGTAGCTCAATTCCTATTGCCCAGAATTTTAAGGAACACTTGAACATTTCCATCAAACTGAAATCTATGATCAGTAAATTTTATCAGTATCAGAAGGATTGGGATGAGGGTGTTCATTTCATTTTGTTTTGTTTGTTGCTAGGGAAGCTGTCCAGGACTCTCTTGGTTTCAATCCATTTGAACTTGTGTTGAGACATACTGTTAGGGCCTTTGAACTTTTTTAAAAAAAAGTCGTTGACGTAGATAAATAAGATGAGTCTGTTAGGTTATGTATTCAATTTCAAATAAAAATTACATGGTGCTTTCAAAATTGTCCAAGAAAATTTAATGAAATCACAAAACAAAATAAAAGCTAGATATAAGGGTATTGAAAACCACATTTTCAAACAAGGTGACAGTTTCAGTGTTTCTCCTAATTCCTCGTCACTTTTTACAAGCAAAATATTTTGGTCCTTACGAAATAGCCAGGAATACTAATTTTATGTAATTTGCAACCCAGATTAGCGAAAAAAGAGAAGAATATATCACATTAATATGCTAAAACATTGAAAGAAGTAATAGGACTAATGTAAAACCAGTTTCAACCTTAACATTACAAATAAATTAAGATGATTGCTTAGATAATATCAAGGACATATCTAGTAAAGAAAAAGATGTTGAACATAGTCATCACTTAGAAAATTCGGAAATCCTTTCTAATTTTAATGTAAAGTTTAAACATTTATCTGATGTTAAAAAAAAAAAAATTCTTAGTTTGGTCAATGATTTCAAGAATCTTTTTTCTGATGTTCCTAGTAAGACAACTGCTGCTCAACACGATGTTTCAGTGGGGAGTATAAAACCCATCAAACAACATCCTTACTGTGTTTCAGCACCTGAGAAAAAAGAGAAAGTATATGCTGGAAAATGTCATCATTAAACTAAGCAAAAGTGAGCAGAGTTCACCATGAATTCTTGTGCCAAAACCAGATGGCTCTTACAAATTCATCGCACTTTCAGAAAGTAAATGCTGTAACCAAGACTAACTTCTTTCCAATTCCTAGAATTGATGATTATATTAACATTGACAAGGCCAAATATGTCAGTAAATTTGATTTAATGAAAGAATACTAGCACATGCAGTGTCAAAGAAATTTCAGCGTTTGTAATTTCAGACAGATTATACCAATATGAAGTCATGCCTTTTGGAATAAAAATGCTCCAGCAATTTTCCAAAGAATGATGTTTTCTCGTTTACACAATATTCAGGGATATGAGGTTTAACACTGATGTAATCATATACAGCACAACATGGAAAGAACATTTACACATCATCAAACATTTTTTCTGCCAGCTTGAAAAAGTAAACCTAACTGTGAACCTTAACAAACCTGAATTCTGTTATGCAAAAGTAAACTATCTAGGCTATACAGTTGGACAAGGTCACATTAAACTTCTTCTGTGTGCCCTGTCCCTTCAGGACGTAGGCGATCATGGCTCTCCACGTCTCCCTATCCCTTGTGGCTCTTAGTATGTTTGCTCCTGTTGCTCCTGGCAACCCCCGTTCCATCATCCACCTGATCAGGCCCTGCAAATATGTTATCCGCTGCCTTCCTCTGTCTCTCCTTCCTTCTATCTGACCAGTCAGTATCAGGTTCTCCAGGCTCTCCTTCCTCATTGCATGTCCCAGGAACTTCAGTTGTCTCTTCCTGATGCTCAGCATCAATTTCCTTTTTGTTGCCATTCTTTCTAACACCTCGCCGTTGCTTGTATGATTGCTCAGTCCATGATATCCATAGCATCCTTCTGCAGAACCACATTTCGGCCGCTTTCAGTTTTGTCCTCATTTTCGATGATATTGTCCAGCATTCACTGCTGTATTGAAGAACTGACATCACGTAGCAGTCTAGCACTCTTTTCTTCGTTTCTATTGAGATTTTCCTGTGTGTTAGTATTTTGCTCATCTTCTGGAACATGTCCTTTGCCATGCCAATTCGCCTTCGGATCTCCGTGTCGCACTTTCCATCTCCTGTTAGAACATTTCCTAGGTACTTAAATTCTTGTACTTGTTTGATTCTGTTATCCCCCACCTGTATTTGGCATTTTGGGTTGTATCTTTTGCTGATGACCATGCACTCAGTTTTCTTAAAGTTTATTTGTATTCTCTTCTTGTCACTCTCCACTGCTACTTTCTGTATGAGGTCTTATAGTTTCCTTTCCGTGTCCGCAATCAGCACTGTATCATCCGCATACCTTATGTTGTTCAGGTTGTGGCCTCCAATAACAAATCCTGGCGTGTCATCTAGGGTCCTCAAAATATTCTCGCTGTATAGGTTGAACAAATCCGGTGAAAAGACACATCCTTGTCTTACGCCTTTTTCTATCTTTGTGTATCTACTGAGGTCGTTACCTGTCCGTATCATGATTAAAGTGGAAGCTATCCCATTAACAAAACACATTTGATGAAATTTTTTGATATGGCTGGTAACTACAGAAGATTTGTAAAAAAAATTATCAATAGGAAGTCCACTTACCAAACTCTTTAAGAAAAATGTGAAATATACATAGAGCAAGGACTGATGAAGCTTTCAATAGAATCAAGTAAATTCTCATTAGTGGCCTAACTTTGCTCTGAATTTTTCTAAACAGTTCAAACTGCTAATTGATGTCAGTGGTGTCCTAATTCAGGAAGATGGTAAAGGCATTAAGATGGTAAAGGCATTTGCTAGTTTTCTAAGAAGTTAAACAACTGCCAGAAGAAATATTCCACTATTGAAAAGAAATGTTTGACACTATTGTCAGCCCTACATTTTGATTTTTACTTCAGTGTTACAATTTACCCTATTATGGTTTACACCAACCACAACCCATTGACTTTCCTTCAGATAACAAACAAAAATCAAGGACTTACAAGGTGGAGTCTTCTTCTCCAAGAATATAATATGGTTATAAAACATATTAAGAAAAAGAAAATGTCATTGCTGACGCTCTTTCTAAAGTATGACTTTCCCAGATATTGAGGACAATCAAATATCAGAAAAAAAAATTTTCTTTTTGTAAATGTATTTTGAGGTTTAGCAAAAGTTGTTTTTCATTATAAATTTCAAAACTTTTACTCTTAGTGGAGAAGTGTTATGAGACCCCATTTCCTTATACCTTTTATACCATATACTAGTAAATACAAAATCTAAATGATGCATTAAATCTATAACTATTAGGTCTCTTTTTGCCATCCAAAAAAATTCTCATTCACCAAACTCTCTAGATTGAATTATAATAGAGAAAATAGTGTTGTGTGGAACTGTCTAGAAGTCTCTAGAAACTTAGTGTCTAAAAAAAATATATATATATATATATATATATATATTTTCTAAACATATACTGTTAAATATAAGAGACAATGAATGTCTATTATGTTTAATCATGAGCCGTTCTAAACGTCATATTTTTTTGCTTTAATTTCAGTTGAAAATAAAGACAAAAATTCTCCAACATTTGGATAATTATTTATTGGTTTTCTTCTAAGCTTTCAGCTCACATGAGCCATCTTCAGAGAGGTTGTTTAAACTGAAATATTATAAAATCCACCATCACCGACGATTTTATTTTGTGTTGACATAAAACTCCGCTTGGCAACAGCAATAGTTACCAAAAATAATAAACACAGTTCTTAAGTTTGCGATGCGCTTTTATGACGTCACACCGCGGGATAAAAACCTCATCGCTAACTTAAGAACTGCGTTTATTATTTTTGGGGCACATCCAACTTAAAACTAAAATTTTTTTCTTTTTATCTCATCTTCAAATTTATGTTGATGTATGCATTTGAACTCAAAATTGTAATGTTTTTAATTGTTTTTGTAATTTAAAAGAAGGATCTTTGTTGATATTATTTATTTATTGCTATTTTATTTCAGGTGATGTTTGCACAGTTATTCATGCTACCACGACCACTGTACCTTGAAATTTTCTATGGGTCCACCTTGATTGAACTCTGTAAACTTCAACCAGGTTCTATGCCCCAAGTGATATCCTTTATTTTTCTTGTCACTTATTATATATATTGAATTTTCTTAATTTAAAATTCTAGTGTTCTTTTTTTTTTTTTTTCTTTTTTTTAGATATTTTATATTTTTAAATTAATTCAACAATTTAATTAATGGTTACAGATTTTGTTTCCAAGCAAACCAGCAATTATGTCAATTGATCAGATAAAACATCAATCCCTCATAAGTTTTTTTTTTTTTTTAAACAGTGACTGAAGATGCTCATATTATAATTTTTGAGTAGTAATGATGAATATAGTAAAAACTTTCTATTAGAATATGTTATCCACTTTAAAATGTTGTCAGTTCGGTGTGACCCTCTAACCAATATTTATCTCATAAGTTATTCTAGTAGTGGAATAATTGTTATCCCTAAATATTTTCCTTTGCCAAATCAGTTGAATATCTTCATATTCTTTTCTGCTTTTTCTCTTCATTGTTTACCAATAAAGATCTGACTGGGGCTGTAAAATACACTGAGACTAAGAACCCCACAATGCAGCCACTTGTTTGCTGTGGGTTTTGACCTGTGATGCCTGCAGACTGGATCCTGGTAGTTGACTTCAGGCATTAAGTAGAATACTTCTGAATTACAAATACTACTTTGGCTTTTACTTAGGCTAGTCAGAGGCTAAATCTGATCAATTAGTTGGTCATGTCACGTCATAGTACCATTCCACCCACTAAAAACATAACTACATAAAAAAAAAACATACACCAACCAAATTTAATCAAATTGGTACTATAAAGGTGGTGACTAAGATCAAATCAAGTCATAACTAAAATGTATCACCAAAAATTAAAACTTACATTCAACTTCACAGGGGTAAATGAATGAAAAATTATTGATTGCATATATATATATATATATATATATATATATATATATACTAAACCTGAGTATACCATTTCTTGTATCTCTTGAGATGCTTGGGAAAATGTGATTCCCAGTAATTGTCTCCTATATTAGGTCTCTGACGAGAGTGGGGAGCAAGGATGAATCAAGTTCTGATAATGAATCAGAATCTTGCAATTACTTCCCAGACTATATAGTAATGGGGTCACCAAAGCAATTTCCCATTCCAGAATTAACACTATTCATAATCAAAAAAACAATATATTCTCAAATTACTTCTATATTTGTTAAAGAAATTAAACAATACAATAATAATACAAGTAGGAAAAAAATTAATATAGAAAAAAATCTGCAAATGGTTATTATTTAATAACTTAAAAGCAAAACACATCTAGGAATGTAATCAAAAGTCTAGACTTGACAGCTTGTTCGCTAGAAGTAATCAATTTTAAACTAAAAAAACAAAATGTAATAGATGTAACCAGAATAACATTTAAAAGAAATGGTCAAACCATAAATACTAATACATACATATTAAAATTCAACTCTCCCAAACCACAGTCTAGGTTATATCCCAAAAGTGGAAACTTACATTCCCAGACCTCTGAGATATCATAACTGTTAAAGATTTGGCATATCCTGGGTATCACAACAAACTACATCCAGTAGCAATGTCTCTGATTGGAAGGTTTTGAGGAGCATGGAACAACCTCTTAATTACTGTTGTTTCAAAGTCCACCTTGACCCAGGGGTGGTAAAATAAATTACCATTTTGGAAAAAAAAATTACCAGCAATACATTTTACTCTCGACAAGAACCCCCTTTTCAAAAATACATCAATGAAAACTGATGTACAAACTTACAAAGAACAAAGAATTTGTATTCTATTTATTACAAACATATCTTAAAAATCTTGTTGGCATTAAAGAACCCATTGAGGTTGATATGCCATAAACCAAACCAAAGATTTGTCATCTTAAAGACATTTACTAGAATTCAGCAATACAGATCAAGAAACTGAGGGTAAAGGTGCCTCTAAAATGCATAAATTGTAATGAGATCCACCTTACACTAATGTAAGGCTTGGCAAAAAGTAAAAGAAATAATTGAACTCAAATATGAAAGAAATATAACTTCCTTGGAGCCAGGAAAATTGCTGAAAAACAACATTAGACAAAATATTACAAATTACACAAATGCAGTAACAATCCAAAAACACTGGTGAGAAATATGATCTCTGTGAATTAGCAGCACTAATCAGAGCTAAAGAAATTAATTAAAATAAAGAAAACTGATATCAACAAGGAAAAGCAAGAATTAACACTACAGTACATACTAAAATGGCTTAGGCCATATCACGTTGAATACACCAGTTCTCACTCAATCACTGAAGTTAAGCAACGTTGAGCCTGGTCAGTACTTGGATGGGTGACCGCTTGCGAATGCAAGGTGCTGTAAGTGTTTAGTGACAGATGTGCATTGTGGTGCAGTGGATATCGGCTCAGAAAGAGAAATCGGTAAGCTGAGTTCGAATTCCAGTTGAATACCCTGCATTCACTTAAGCACTGGTACCCTTGGAAAAGGTATTAATCCGTCCCTTCCCTCCAGTTATAGGTTAAATAACAGGGTAGGACTTGGGGACCCTGCTCTTAAAAAAAACAAAAAACAAATACCAATGAATCTTGATACTCGAAAAGAAAAAAGTATTACTAGACACAAAACTAATATAAAAAAAAACAATAAATTGTTGAAAAGAAAAAGGTATTACCAGTAATAAATAAAATTTAGTTGGCAATAAATGACCCGCTGAGGTTGATATGCCATAAAACAAAACCAACCAACCAACATACTAAAATCTGATATAACCAATCAAAATATAGAAAATTCTAACTTTAAAGACCAAAAGAATCCTCTCATCATGCATTCCTCACCTATACTCAAATATCTCTAACAAAAAAAAAAAAAAAAAGCAAATACAAAAAGCAAGAAAACACAATCCAGTCAAAAAAGAAACTGTAAGGGAGAAATCACCTGAAAAACTCTGCATAATCATGGCTAACAAAATTATTCAGTGGAATGGGGGGGGGGGTAAAAAAGCAAATCAAAACGAATTGTTTTGCTTATTGTAGATTTATATCCTGCAATCTTCTGCTTTCAGGAAACTTTTTTAAGACACTGAAAATATAGATATTAAAAACTATACAGCATACAATTTTATTAGTAATAGTGGAAACAGCTTCAGATGGTACTTCTATATTAGTAAAAAAATAATATTTTCCAGAGCAAAATCAACTTTAATATAGCACTACAGACTGACTATAAGAGCCTCATTACATAAAACCATCACTTTATACTTGATTTGCATTCCTCCTAATAATTCTATAGATGGACCTGAATTAGCAAACTATTGAAGCAGCTCCCAAAACTGTTTTAATGGGAGACTTTAATAGCTTTAATATCATATGGAGTTGCAAAAATGCTGGTCAGAAGGGAAGACTTATGAAAGATTTTATCAGGAGAAAAAATATATGCCTATACAATAAGTCATATACCTATCTCCACCCATCAAGCAGTACATATACAGCAATAGATCTCACCTTAAGTGATCCTGCAGTATACTTAGACTATAACTGTAGTACAATATGATTCATGAAGTAATAATCACTTCCCAGTTGTATTGGAAGACTCTGTATCTTTGCCAGATGAAAGAATACCATAGTGTAAATTGGAGGGAACTTAACACCTACTCTAAAACTTAAACTAGAAGCCAAAGTAGACAATGTAGAATGCATAACTTATTTTACAAAAACATTTCTTAGAATAATACATATCAAAATCTAAACCTGTCTAACATAACAGGCCGTGGTTTAATGACAAGTGTAAACAAAACAAAAAGAAACAAAACAATCATGTTGTCATATGGCTCTGTGTAAGTTTAAATTATATCCAGCCTAAGAAAATCTGAAATTCTACAAAATAGAGCTAAAAGAATGCAGAATAATTAGAGAATTCAAGTGATCCTCATTGAAAAATATTGTATCCAATATTAATTCTAACACCAAAACAGTATGGAATATAATCTGTAAAATTGCTAGGAAAAAAAGAAGTACTCCATTAGAGACTTTTTTTTTTTCTTTTTTTTTTTTTATCATATCACCCCGAGCAAGGTGGTAATGCCACTGATGTGCAGGGGGCTACGTAAGAGTGAAAAGATTGGAAAAGAGAAAGCCAGAAACCACATCCTAAACAGGAAACAAGGGATGAGCCTCTTCACCTGTTCAATAGACGTGAGTGGAGTGTGAACCGGGCGATAGTTTATTCTATCTACTCCAATGTTGAAGCAATATCAAAGAGGATATTGCAAATTTATTAGCACAAAACCTTTCTTAAAATTCTTTCTAAAATAAAGCTAGTAAACTTATTTCAGAATATCAAAATAAATGAAGAGAAGAAATTAAATTTCTATTTTAACAATGAAAAAAAATCTCAACCAGCCTCTTACTTTACCAGATTCTATACAAAAATCACACAACCTTGGCAGTTGGCCCAGTCAAAATTCATTATGAATTTCAAAAAAAAAAAAAAAAAAATTAAATATTTCTCTGAACTACCTACTCAAAATTTTCAACAATATATGGGTTAATAGTAATATGCCCAGTTTCTAGAAACAAGCTACCATAATTGCAATTACAAAACCTGGAAAGGACTTAGAAAATCCCTCAAACTAAACGTTTGAAAGAATCTGAAGCCAGATTGGAAATTTGTAATTTTATTATTAGCTTCAAGAAAATAAATAAGCCTATTTTTAAATAGGCTTATTTGTTTTCTTGAAGCTAACAATAAAATTACAAATTTCCAATCTGGCTTCAGAAAGAACAAAAGCACAATCATTCACCTAGTTTGACTGGAGTTTTATCAAAAATTCTTTCATTAAAAAGGAACATTTAATGACAGTTTTCTTTGGTTCAGAAAAAGCTTATAACTCATGGAGATATGGTGTCATGAAAGACTTTAATGAAATAGGTCTTAAAGCAAGAATACCAATTCTTATCAATATCTTTCTGACAGAATGAACCATAAATGTTTGTGTTGGTACCACACTTTCAGATCTATATAAACAAGAAATAGGTGCCCCACCAAGGAAGTGTATTATCGGTAACACTTCAATGTCAAAATAAATGGCATCATTGAATGCACTGTATGTAGATGACTTTCTAATATGTTACAGATTGAAAAATATCCATGCAATTAAACAGCAATTCAGACAATTTCTCTAAGTAAACAGAAAATGGATGCAGATTTTTCAGACAAGAGATTATATATATGCCTCTGCCAACTTTGAAAGCTACACTATAATCCTGAATACAGAAGTGCTTGGAGTAGAACAATACAAATAACCACGAATAATCTTTGACAAAAAATTATCCTTTATACCAAATATAAATCACTGTGAGAAATTCATTAAAACAATACAAACCACTTGGTCATCACTCTCAATGATTGGGGAGCTGACAGACAGGTGCTACTAAAACTATATCAGGCATTGGTTAGATCCAAATTGGATTATAAATGCTTTCTTTGGTGTAGCAAAAAAACCCTACATGAAAGAACTTAATACCATTCATCACCATTGTCTGTGATTCATTCTAGAAGCCTACAGTACATCCCCATTTGAAAGCCTATATGTTGAATCGCATGAATTAACTTTGAATCACTAAAAAATGAAACATTTCAAAAACAAAATTTCCTCATACAAATTTCAAAACACCTATTAATACATATATCTGAAATAAGTGGCAAAAGTTATGTAATACTCTCCCAAATAATAAATTGCACAAAGTCAAACCTATACTTGGGAAGAGACACCATGACACCAGTCTTTCCTGAAGAGAAGAATAGTCTTAGTAAGAATCAGAATTGGTCATACCAATATCATACTTTCATTCTTTCTAAAATATATAGATCCACCTAAATCCATAGTATGGCAGGAGACTTACACTGTAAAGCATTTTATGATAGACTGTGCTGAATTTGCCTCTATCTGTAAATACCTTTTGTAAGGTTAATAGCTTTGAAGAACTTTTCAAAAATGTTAATAAAAAATAACATTTTGACCTACTTGAGAAAAAGTAAATTATGCACCAAACTTTAGCCCAGACAATTTCACCTATAGATGAGCTACATAACCAGTTTTTAACTATACTTCATTAATTTAAAATTTCCTAAGTTATTACTGAATAAAAAAAACTAATTTTCAGTATTAAATGACCCACAAGGGTTGATATGCTCGTAAACTAAAGCAATAGAGGCTGACAAAAGAAAGTGTTGTTATAGTCTTTTATCATAATAAATAACTAATGAAACTTGACATATTTTTCTTTTAGTGTTTGTTTTTTAACCATTATTTGCTTCATAAGTTTTTTGAAGTTCTGTGTAAAGTTCTGTTGTTTTTTTTTTTTTTATATAAATGTTTTCATAAGAAAATACTTCAAGAATAGTTTCTGTTGAATTTTTGTTTGCTGCAATATCATCATTTATTTTGCCTTGGAAAAGTGGTTTCTGATATCGCTACTTAAATATGTTTGCTTGTTTCTTTTTCTTAACTATATTGCATCTTGCCCAAGCTAGTGAGATGTTGTTTGAGCGGATTGAAACTATGAAAACTTCCTGTATTGTAAGGTGATTTTATTTTTTTATTCTTTTTTTTTTTTTTTTTTTTTCGTAAAATTAGGTGCTTTATTAATGTTAATGTTAACACTTTTAAATTGTTGTAGAGTTCGTGCACTAAGTTTACAAGAAAAGCAGAATTTTGTATTATGATAGCATTTGGGGTGGGGGAAATGCCCATTATGTTTGAAGAATACCATTCAGAAAAATTCTGATGTTTGATCATTTTGGAAGTTGGTTGAGTTGAGAATGTTTCAGCTTCTCATACTGATACTTAACTGAATTTTGTTTGGGGCCTGGGTCATTCCATGACAAAACACCAGCAAAAAGTTAAAATCTGCATCCACCAACACTAAATTACTTGATTTTTGGCACAAATGTTCCCCTTCATGATTTAGGAAAGTGTGCTAAATTATTTTGTGCTAGATTTTACTGTTCAAATTTCAGTGGGTGTATAATTTTCCTAATTTGCCTAAATTAAGGCCACAAAAATCACCGAATCTTTTAAATTAAAGAAAAATACTTCCATACCTTCAATATTTCTGAAATTTGGTATGTAGGGCAAATAAGAAGTGTAGAATCCAGATATTTAACTATTTCAAGCCTACACTTGATAGAAAATTTTATTTTACTCGCCCAAATACATGACACTAAAATCAACAACTTTTCACCTGTGTAACTTACAGTCAGTCTATTGAAAATATGTCCTCTTCAATTTTCATAATATTTTTTGCCTAACATCTTCAATGCCTGCTCAAGTTCAAAAAATTTTGTGAGGGTTTTAAGTCTACTTAAGAAGATATGACCCTACCAAATTTAGAGTTTTTTCTTATGTATGTGCAGGATTTCCAAGAAAGAAAGAGACAATCATCCTAATGCTCTATGACCTCTAAAATGTTGATATTGTGCTAAGTAACTTCTTAAACTATTTAATAAATTTGTTTTTAATAATTTAAAGAAACAAATAAATTTAAATATATTTTGCAGATATTTTTTGTACAGATTGTCTTTAAAAAGCGGTAAATATGATAATCAACAGTGCATAGCAAATTTGTAAAAAGCTCTTAACAAATGAAGTTAAAAGAAATTCTTTAACTTTGTGATTCTTTTAATTTTATTTTGGTAAATTTTCATGAAATAAAAAAAACATTTGGTTTTTTTTTTTTTTTTTTTCATTCTCAAAAAAGTCAAGATAAATGTGAATCCTTAAAACAATATTTGCAGTTGGCACTTAACATAAAGTTGAAAGAAATGCTTTTGTTACTTTTTAAATTATTTTTTAAAATTTTTCAAAATTTTCATGGAACAAAAATATTTGATTTTGTTTTAATCAGAAGAAAGTCATAATAAAAATGAATATATAAAAGATTACATTTTAAACTACACTATGCATTAAATTTTGTTGTGCATTTTTTTTTTTTTTTTTTTTTTTTAAACCGTGTCACCCCAAGCAAGGCATTTTACTGCCACTGTTGTGCAGGGGGTTACATAGGAGGAATGTTGAGGAGTGAAAGGTTGCAGGGGTGTCAGGAGAGAGAAGAGATTACTGATAAGTGGGGTGGACGAGGAGGAGTGTTATGAGGAGTGAGAGGTTGCAGTGGGGTAGGAAGAGTAGGAGAGGGAAGAGAGTACTATTGAGAGTGGGGTGGATGTAGAAAAGCATGAGAGGATGTAAGTTAGTGAGACAGGAGATGACTATTGACTTTACATTTAAATTCTTGGAGATTGTAACTGTCTAGAAAGCAAGTATGCTGAAGAGAATTCCACAGGCGGGAAGTGCAAGAAAAGAAGCTGAAGTAGAATTTGCAGCTACAATTTATTGGCTTCACAGTAAAATGGTGGGACCTAGTTGTTAATCTTGTGGCTCAAGGAAATTCGTATATAGGGGGTACCAGTGAGCTAAGTTCATCAGATCAGAAGCCGTGAAAGTGTTTGTAGAAGAAACACAGGGAAGCCACACTGCGTCGGTGAGAAAGCAACTGTATCATAGCTGCCAAGTCGGGATCAATCACATTATAGACTAAATTGTTCTGGATATAATTTTTTGTAAAGATAATTTATCCATCTTGGACAAATGATAAACTCTCCCATTTGCTGTTGTAGGAACATCAACAATGCACAGAATACTCATTAATGGTACAAAACATATATCCTTAAAATCTTTCTTGTAAAATGAATGTGATGGAAGAGCTGGGTGCATGAACTTAATCAGCAAGTCCTTATTCTCCATATCAATTTCCAGGACCATGTCTATCCAAATTTTATTGTTCCACTTGCAACAAACATATCCTGAAATAAAAAAAAATTTACTGGTTTTTCTTCAGCCCCAATACAAAAGTCATATATTAGGTCATAGTTTTCATCTTCACTACTTTGTTTCATAACTATTTTATCTCTGGCGAGTGGGATAAATTGATGAAAACTTCTGTTCCTGGGACTGTGGATGCATTTTCGGATCTCATAGTGAGAGTCCTCCTCACTTCCTCAATTTCTTCATTTTCAACTAGAATGAATTTGATACTTTCAAGTGTAGATTTACAATATTCAAACATAGATTCTGTGGAAAGGATTTGTTTGGTAGTTGGTCTTTGGAGACTTTCTTTTGACACTATCCTTTTCACTTCCCTCACGCGGTTGTTTACCATGACTTGTTGCAAAGAAATTCCATTTTGCATTTAACCCAGAATCTTTCTGATGGTTGCACAAATTGGCAAAGCTGTTATAATTCTTGTATTGCGCTGCACAACCATTAGTAAAATACTCAATATTTTTTATGTTTAGCAAGGTACCTTTGATTACCTCAATTTTTTCTGTACCATATAAACAAATGTGAGTTGTCACTTGACATAATGCAGAAACATTAACTTTGCATTGTATTTTCAAGCTTAAAGTAGAGTACCACTAGATGTAAAGCACATTGTGAAGTATTCCAATGATAACACTGGATCTCATCTTGAACTATAAATTTGTAGTTCTCGGCAAAATCTCCCAGGAACAAAATTTCACTATCACTAATCTCCTCTTTTCTTTGTTTTAAGTACCTTGATTGTGGCTTAGCCAAGTAAGAATGAGGTGCTAATTTGTTCATTTGCAAAACAACTAAATCAATGTAAGCTTGACAGGATTCCTTTTGTGTTGTCAAAGTCAATCGGGCAGTTGTTGTCCATTGGGAGAACTCTATTGATTCAGCATTATCAATATATCGTTCCATAGTGTCAAAGAAATTTTTCAAGCTGCCCTGATGATTTAGGACAATTTGGGCACCTATGAATCATACACTCTCTGCTACTGGTATTACAGACAGTATATTTCCAGAGATCTTTATATGATACATTCAGGTATTAATCCATCTCTTCTCTCCAGTTATGGGTTAAATAATAAGACAGATTGGGTTCTATAGCCTTGGCTGGCAACCAGTCTACCACAAAAAGCAATGGCAACCTACTGTGGGATAATTTTCTGCCCAGTCAGTCATGTCTTTTTTGAGACATGATCACCCAAAGCATGTGTCACGTATCGCACTTAACCAACTGATACTTACAGGACATAAAGAGGGAATGGTGGAAAAACAGCAAGTAACATACTCAATGTTGCTTGAGCAAATTTATGGCAGAGGATGTGGTTTCCGGCTTTCTCTTTTCCAATCTTTTCACTTTTCTTTTTTGTTTATTTTTTTTTTCAATTGGAGTAGATAGACAAGGGTATTTGTGCATAAGTGAATGCAAGGAATTCTAACTCAGCTGGAATTCTAACTCAGCTCCCCGAGTTGTCGTTTCAAGTCGATATCCATTGCACCACTACGCACATCCTGTATCAGATTCTCCAAAAGGATGTAAAAAAAAAATTCAAAAAAATAAAAATAAAAGTACAGTTTTGTAATTTGCTTGAAGCATTGTGTATATTAGGTATATAGTTAGGTCTTGAAGGCTATCACAACGTGTCCAGTAAAATAAAGGAAGGTAAAGAAGTTGCTGGGTATTATCCCCTTATTACACATAAACATTTCGAGACCAAAATCTCATCCTCAGAACGGTAAGAGAGCCTGTCCCCACATCCGCCTATGGACCGTGCCCTTCAATGAATGGTCATTTATTGCTGCTACTGCTGTCCTCAACTGTAGTGTGTGCGTGTGTGTACCTGTAAGTGTGTTTGTGTGTGTATGGTTTATAAGTGTGTGTTTGTGTATATATGATATGATGTGCATATAGCATCTTTGGGAAGTGTCTGAAAACCATACCATGTGCTGACCCAAACCTTGTAAGTAAAATTGGGTAGACAAAAGCACTTGGGAGCTGTTGATAGTTGTGCTAGCACAAAGTCATAAATCATCGTGACCAAGGCCTTGTTCACGCTAGATAACGCACCCTCTCCCAGAAACTGTAACTAAGGTCTGCCCAGCGTAGTTGCAGTATAAATCACTGGGGAGCTCTGTAGGTGTTGAACAAACAAAAATGTGCCTGAGCAGGCGTCTTTAATTAGCTAGTTCAATTAGCTAGTTGCCCTTGTAGACAAGCATTCTTGGATACAAGTGGCCAGCCATACTTATGTGTGTGTGTGTGTGTGTGTGAGTGTGAGAGAGAGAATGGGAATGACCACAGCAAGGTGACTCATTTGGTCTGTGGTTCACATTGAAGCATGAAACCAAGTCATTATGCAGTGTTTATATCCATGTCTACACTGCCTACATCAACAAATGCTTTATTTTCAATATTGAGTGCTCTTGTGTGTGTATATGCACATACTAAGCTAGAAGTGACACTCAGATTCTGATAAGTACATTTTGTTAATATTTGTCTTACAATTTACTAATTTTCTTTGTAAAATTTTTTTATTGATTCCTCTATAATTTTAAAATAAATGGTTGCATAAACATGTCTTCCATTGATTTTTACATTTTTGTACCCCACACTAAAAATATAGTTTTAAGTTAGGATATATTTATGGGTAAACTACGCAATATCAGGGATAGAGCATATAAATATAGAAGTAAACATTGAGGACAACATTTAGCGACAGTCTGTTTTGTGATTAAAAACACAATCTTCAAGCTTGATATTGGTATTCAAGTATGAAATATGCTGTCACCACTCAGTGTCAACCTTAGTGTCCAATAATATATAATTAATATATATTTGGGCAATAAACCTTTCTTTTAAGCATCTTACATTAAATATTCCAGACAAGGAAAATTTAAACATGAAGGGAAATCAATGCCACCTAAAACGAACCCCCTTGAAAAATGGTTAAATTAGCTGGAAATGCTTAAGACAATATAGACAATTTTTTGCACTTTCTTACTCATTGTAAATGAAAAAATGCAAGAAAGCTGGGAAAACTGATTAAAAATTAAATTTTCTTTGTCGGTAATATTTAACAAAAGATATTATATATAAGTATACTCAGTTATAGTTTTCCTCTTGTCTTCTTTGCATTATATATCATTTATTTGTTTGAACATTATTTTTAATGGATACTCATATTTGAGTGGATAATCTGTTTTTTTTTTTTTTTTTTTAATGACCAAACAGTATATATATATATATATATATATATATATACTGGCCTGAATATTTGAGAAATCTTGTGAAGAAAATATGCATCTTCCAGCAGGATCCGAACCTGCAACCCCACAGACCTAGGGAAAGCGGTCAATTGATGCACTATTGATAACAATACAAAGAGGCCATGTTTAACAAAATTTAGGGCATAGTGTAGTTTAAATGTAATCTTTTAAAGACTCTTTTATATTTATTTTTAAGTTTGTTAAGGAGTAGTTTATAGGGATAGGAATGGAAAATAACAGTTGACTCTAGATTTGAACAGGTCAAGATTGTAGTGATGAGGGAAACATCCTTTTGGGTGTCTGTTCCATAGGGCCATGGTTCACAGAAAGAAGCTGTTTGAGTGGAACTTATTTCTCGCTGATTGAATACAGAGGGGGTGTAGGTGGCTTGCTGCTATGTAAGTGGCATGATGGGTCCTAGCCATGAAGGTCAGGCCTGGTGGAATCAGCTGATGCAGTTCTTCCAAGCATTTTCCATAATAGTAGTGAGAAAGTAGTGAGAGACTTGCTACATCCTGCCTTTGAGAGAGAGAGATTGGAGTGTGAAAACTAATTCTTCAACAAGGCCTCAGAGATGCTTTTGAACTTTATCCAGACTGGAAAGGGAGGTCAAGGCAGCTCCTGCAACAGTATTCTAAGTATTTCAACAGTTCAAGCAAAGCAATGGCTTGATAAGTTATTCAAACTCTGCTCTGTCAGAAACAATGGTTAAGAGGTAGTATGCTGACTTTAAACATGGTGGTACAGACACAAATAATGCTAAACGCTCAGGTTGCCTAAAATCGGCACTTGTTTCAGAAAACACCAAAAAAATCCACAAACCCATTTTGGCTGATAGTAAATTGAAGCTGTGTGAGATAGCAGAGGAGTTGAACATATCAGAAGGTATTCACATATCAAATGGTATTCACCATTTTGCATGAACATTTGTTAATGAGAAAGCTGTGTTCAAAGTAGGTGCAGCGTTTGCTTACAGTTCATCAAAAACAATGCGTTGACGATTCAGAGCATTGTTTGGAACTGTTTCAATGCAACAAGAAAGAATTTTTTGCATAAATATGTGACAATGGATGAAACATGGATCAACCACTTCACTCTGGAGTCAAATCAGCAGTCAGGTGAGTGGGCAGCAGCAGGTGAAAGCTGGCCAAATTTGCAAACAAGTCACAGGCAAGGTTTTGGTCTCTGTATTTTTGGATGCACAAGGTATTTTATTCTTTGATTACCTTGAAAAAGAAAAAAACTATCAATAACGAATATTATATAGCATTATTGGTGCATTTGAAGCAAGAAATCGCCAAAAATCAGCCACAAATGAAGAAAAAAGTGATCTTTCACCAAGACAACACACCATGTCTCAACAATGGCAAAACTACATGAATTGTACTTCGAATTGCTTCTGTATCTACCTTATTCTCCAGATTTGGCTCCCAGCAACTACTGACTGTTTGCAGATCTCAAAAGAATGCTTCAGGGAAAGAGATTTGGCTCCAATGAAGAAGTAATATCAGAAACAGATGTATTTTTAGGCCAAAGACATATCGTTCTACAAAAAAAGACATCAAATTGTTAGAGAAGCATTGGAATCAGTGTATCACCCTAGAAGACTGTTGCTGAATAAAGTTGAATTTTACCTAAAAGTTGTTTTATAAGTTAGGCTTGGGATTTATTGAGTGATGTGTTATTTGTGTAGGTCTGTCTATTTTTACCTTTTATGATTTTTAGAAATGGTTATCATATTTTGGCTATTATAATGAATTCTAGTTGCCTCATGTTTATCTGAGTAAATACCTATGTGATCTAGAAATTTAATTTTAAATTAAATTTAACATTTTCTTTGTATCGTTATTTGTTTAAATAAGCATTTTGATTTAGAAATAAAGTGTTAAAAATATCCCTGCTGAATTGTTTATTGAAATAGTGTCATTATTTGTAATGACCAACTTCTTAATTTCACTTAAGTTCTTTTATTCTCTCACTTACAGATTTGCTAATTGGTTTTCATATCATCTGAGTAACTTTCAGTTCCGTTGGAGCTGGGAAGATTGGTCATCATGTGTGACGATGGATATTGAAAAACCAAAACCAAAGTTCATCAGAGAAACTCTATTAAAAGCATTACGGTAGGCAAATGTTTGTACACAAGTATTCTACTCTTTGCAATCATGTAAATTTGATAAGGTTTAAATCAGTATTTGTCTGTACTTTTGAGATGAGGTAGTGTTTACACTATTTACATTATTTGGACATTTGTCCTTATCTTTGTTGTCATTTTTACTCAGTTTTACTCCATGTGTCCTTGGATATGGCCTGGTGGATATAGATGTTGCTTAGTTCCAGTGACTTGACCAAAGTGTTATGAGTTCAATACCAGGTTACAGCAGTTATGAACAAATAACTTAAAAAATTAGATTAAAGAGAGATAACTCATGACTACCAGAAGTGGCTTCATACAAAGAATGAAAATATACTCCAGTGACTGTAATAAAGAGCTCGGTTTGGAATTCCTGGCACCTGAAGAAGCCGGAACGTACAATGACTGAAATGTTGTAAAAAGGATAACAAAGATGAGGACAAAAGTCTGAATAATGTAAATAGTGTAAGGTTTAAATCAATTTACAACTCTCTTCTCAATCTTCCTCCATTATCAATTTTTCTTACATTTTTGTGGCTGTTAATATGTAAATGAATCTGAATCTTTGTTGATAAATAAAGGCACTGAAATCTCAGAATTACAATTAGGAATAAAATCACCTAAAATAAAACCGTCTTTTTCATTTCACAGATTTAATAAAAAAAAAAAATTGTGAAACTTTTTTCTTTTCTTTTTTTTAATGTTATTTTTAATAATTATTACTTTTCAAATTTTATGTAGTAATGGAATTTATAATCTTTGTGTTTAAAGAATAAACGTGATACAACTTAGAATTTTTGCTTTCTAAACTCTCCTCATGAAAATGATAATTTCAAGGAAATTAATGTGTATAGTTGTTTTCTGAAAGTATTCCCAGTGTAAATAATTAACAGAATTTGGAAAAATTATGCTAGAAAATGTTTCTTGTAAATTCATTTTAAATTTGTATCTATTAAATTTGTCTCTTTTGAAGCAAACGAATTATTAAAATTGTCTTCCAGTTTATATCACAAGTGCACATAATGTTGAAGAAATAAAATATTTAAGCATAAAATTTTGGCTGTTGAGTTTCCAGAGATAGTTTTCTCCTAAATGACTTTCTATGAGATTGGAATAGAAGATCATGTTCTTAGAAGAAGCGAGAATCTTTTTACTTTGTCAGCAACCTGAATCTGCTTAAAACATGTTTTACTTTGCAATGTATGCTTCCATTGTTTTGCCAAAATATAAGCAAGGAATCTAAACGCACTCTGTGGATGGCATGTCTATTCAGATTTTTGGTTCATATACCTGTTTAAATTTTTTGTGCTTTTATTTGTAAAGGGTTGCCAAGAAGTTACAAAAATATATAATTTATAAGATTGATTCAAAAAGCTTGTAACTTTTTTGTTTATGCAGATTCTTTTGAAATATTTACCACTTATATGGCACCTGTATTTTCTCTTATTTAGTTGTTTTCCATCATAAAATTAATTTTTTCAATCTTTTGAATTTGAACCTCTGGACAGATTATTAAATAAGCATATGCAGTTTACAAGATTTATTCCTTAAGATTTTAAGTCATCTTGAATAGTCATTTAATAATTTTAATCAGTTTGATCACATTCTCAACTTGTTTTTGAAATGCTTAAATTTAAAAAAAAACAAAAAACTTTTTGAATTTTTTTGATTTTCAGTTTGTCGTATCATCAAAGAATTCAAGACTTCATGCCACAGGATTTCTCAGCTTTACTGCCTGATAAACCAACTGTCAACTACAAATATGCAAAGGAAGGAGCAGGTCATTAGTTATTTATCTTTGTAAAATAACTTTTAAAAATTTTCAGCTTTACTTCTATCAATTTTAGTGTACTGGAAACAAAATTCATCAGCAAAATAACAAGTTTGGAGGCATAGTAAGAACATTGTTTGTTTAGACCATGAAGTTTTAGATTTTCTCTCTATTATTTGTTAGTTGTGCAACACTATCCTAAATTGTTTCTGGTGTGAAATGAATCCTAACTTGCAGAAGTAAAAATATTAATTTTCTTATATGAATGTGAGAATGAATTTTTTTTCTGTTCTTTTTAGTATGGAGAATCTTCATTTGTAACAAATTATTAACACACAGTCAAAGGAATATATTAATAATACTTTAGTCACTACTAAAATATATTAACTTTGATATATTTTTATGTATAGGTTCCCTTCCTGGAACTACAGTAGCCCATCAGCTACAAGATTCCTTGAAGAAAAAATGCACTACTGAAGAAGCTTTGGATATCCTTAAAGATTTACCCAATCCTTTACAAGATGAAGAAAGTAAGTCTAATTTATACTTCCAAACTTTATTCTGGTATTTGAACTTCTCTTTTTACATTTTATCCAATACATTCTAAAGCTGTTTTTAATTGTATAAGTTGTAAGGAGTTCAATTCTCCAAACAATGCTTTGAATGTTAATCAAAGTAAATAACATCAACATGCTCAAATTTTATGATTAACAATAAACTACAAATTTAATAAAAATTGCTGTCTTATCATAATTCTAAAAGTTTACACCAGAGATAATTCTGTTTAACCATCAGTCTATCAATGAATCTAATGAACCCATAGTTTTTCACTTATTTTTCGTGATTTTTTTTTCATTTTCTATCATTCACATAAAGGAAATAAATTCATAAAAAGTAAAATTTGATGAGTGATTTCTATAGCCAAGTGGGTCCATTGGACTCATGGTTGAAATTTTTAATTAAATAAAAAATATTGTCCATTCTAAATAGGTGCTATTTCTTTTTTCTGAAGATGATTATGAAAGTGATAATGTCAGCATTACTTACTTAAAATAGGATGATGATATGAATGGTGACACTAAAGCTGACAGAAATGATTCTTTAGACTCTTCAATGATGAATGAAAAGTATTATTCGAAGCATGAGTTTGAAATTTGGTCTAGAACCAAGGAAAACTTCCACCCAACAGTGTGTTACATCAAAAGCCTGGACTTTCATGTTTTGCAAGATAATCTTGGGATTCAGCACTTTTATCATTTATATAGTTCGTGAAGCTAAATCTTCTGGAAATAATCCCAAAATCTAGGTACCTATACACTACCCAGGAACCATCCAATGAGAAAAAGAAAACTGATATACCTAGTGTAGATAGAAAAATGCAAACTTTGTCATATTTGCCAAAAACGTCTGTCAAAGCCATTTGAAAGTCTTCTGTGCAAAATGCAGCTAGGAATGTTAATGTTTTAAAAAATGTAATTTGAATTAAATTTATAATTTCAAATTAAATGCAAAGATGTGTTGTAATTTCACTGTTTCAGTGAATAAATTTAGATTAAATTTTTTTTTTTCTTTGTCCATCTATAATTATACTAATATCAAAAAATGCAAAAAGTTTGAGTAGTTTAGAAAAATAGAAATGGTTCCATTGGATTCAGATGGTATTTAATGGGTGTCAGTTTTCTTGGTAGACAAAGGGTTAAGTTAAATATTGTTTTTCTAATGAAAAAAGAAATCTATTCCTTGACTATTATGCTCAATTTACTATTGTTTATATAAACCACACTGCAAATTATGCTAATTGTTTTTGCAAATGATTGATTGCTTTGCTTAAAATTATTGAAACTTTGTTAATCTTTGATTGTATTACATCTGTTCGATAATAATATTTGCATACACACTCCATACACTAAATTTAACAATTATGGGATAAGTGTTTTATTTAAAAATATTGCCCTTTTATTGAATATTACAATATTAAGTAGTAAATTACAAAATTCAATCTTGACAGGGATGAAAAAAAAACATTAGAATTTGAAGACCATGTTGTATAGATTATTAATTATATCTATAGATGTTATCTCCAGACACATATCATACTAAGCAACTACTTTTCATTTGGAAATTTTGTTATTTAAAGTTTAAACTGGATATTTTTTTTTTTTTATTAAAAAACTAAGCTTAAGTAGTCTTGATTAGGATTTTATACCATACTGATTGCATAAAAAAAAATGGTTGAAAGGTATGTTTTTTTGTTGCATATTTATTATAGACTAGCATCATAGCCCGGTGCTGCCCATGCAACTCAGAACATTTTAGTAGTAGAAAATGCCAATGAGAGGAGTAGATGGAAATCATTTATTGAAAGTTGGAAAGGAAATTTAATTTTAGAGGAAAAAGTTACATTAATGACACAAGAATGACAGACAGTTAATTTTCTGCATAAAATATTTAGCAAACAAAATAATATTTTTAAATTTTATTTTCTGAAGTTTGAAATATTAAATCTGAAAAAAAAAAAACTTAATTTAATTAACCATTGGCACTTTTTTTTTTTTTCTCAATAAAAAAATATTTTAGTCACGTTTGACATGTCTGATTTGATTTCTGTGACGTAATTTAGCAACCATCTTAGATCTTAGATGTTTTATGGAGCAAATGTAAACAATCGGCTCCATTGGCCAAAAAGTGCGAAAGGGGAAATTGCTGAACTTAAACTCAAAAAGTACGTGTCAACCTGACTTCCCTGTAGATAAGTGTCCCTAGAAAGTTTGAATGGCGTAGCTTAAAAAAATGTAGGCGTGCATAGGAAACAGTCACACACAAACTCACAGATTGCCTATATATATATATATATATATATATATATATATATATATATATAGCAAGAGACAGATAATTGATAAAATGAAATTAATAAACAATTTTTCTTTCCAGATGAACCCACACATAATCCCTTAAAGATTGATGTATTTGTGTCTACTATTTTATTCTTGGGATCTAAATCCTTCAGTCATTCTTTCTCAGCTATTGCCAAGTAAGTATATATTTATAATCTCAAAATTTTTATATATATATATAATCTTTATAATCAAAATTGTTATATATAATCTCAAAATCGTAAATTTTTAGATGCTAGCATTAACCTGTCCAATAATACATTTAAACCGTATCAAAAAAGTAATCAATCCCATATCTATATTAATGTTAATTCCAGTCATCCTAGATCTATCATAAAACAAATACCCAAAATAGTCAAGATTAGAATTAATAAATTATCATCTAATAAGGAAATATTTGATGAGAATAAAACAATATATAATGAAGCTCTAAAGAAGAGTAATTTTAAAGATGAAATATTATATGAAGAAAAATTGAAAGATAAAACTAGAAATGGAAACAAAAGTAAAGTTAGAAAAAGAAACATAATATGGTTCAACCTTCCTTTCTGCAAGTTGTCTAATGTAAACATTGGTAAATATTTTTTAAATTTAGTTAGCAAACACTTCCACCAACACCACCCCTTAAGTAAATTATTCAACAGAAAAACTCTTAAAATTAGTTATTCTACCACTAATAACATGCAAAGCATAATTCTCATAACTATAACAAACCTTTGGAAGATAAACCTTCCTGCAATCGCATCAATAAAACGAATTGTCTCGTTAATAGCAGGTGTAATTCGGAAAACAGTTGTTTATGAAGCCACTATTTGTCCAGTGGAGGACCCTAGCAATTTAAACCACACACACTCATTTTCCAATGCTTTCTTGAAACATCAAACTGCCCTGTCTAAACAATACTGGGATATTAAGGATGGAGGATTTACCCCACTGGTCAGATGGAGGATTATAAAATACTCTAACACTCTCAACAACTTAAGGGATTGGTGTAATTTATGCCTGGAGGAAAAATTGATGATTATAAAATATAATAATCCAAAGGAACTCCTTAATCAGTGTAATGAACTAATATTTAAATGCAGACATAAAAATAAATATAAAATAGTCTAGTTGAACCCAGATTGTGATTTAAATTAGTGTAATTTAAATATGTGTTTCTTTTTGGAAAAATTTGGAATGTACCGTTGGAAACATTTTACCACAAAAGATTTTTTGTTTTTTTATAATTATTATAGTTACAGTTATATTATTGTATTGTTTTTTATAATACTTTAGATTGTAATACTGTATGTATGCGCATATGAAAGTGTAAATGTCCTTGTGTTTATGTGTATATGCATATATATATATATATGTGTGTGTGTGTGTGTATATATATATGTGTGTATATGTTTATTGCAACAAAGTTGGGGAACTTGTAGATTTTTAACCTGCTGTTCATGCATTTACTTTTATAAAGAGTGCTCGATACAAACATAGAGCGTTATATTGTCATAGTTGTTACAATGGTTTATAAATTCATAGTATCACTACACAAAGATTTTCATGTTTCGAAGCTACTTTAGGTGCTGCTATTTGGTTTAAACCTAGAAAAAACTAGATCTTGCAACTCACTTGGCGACATCTGCCCTTTATTTAAACATAAAGGGCAGATGTGAAAAGCTACACATTTTAAAGTACCCCAACAATAGCTAACTATTAAACTGTAGAGACGAATTAGCAGTATTATGCAAACATTGCAAATATTTCTCGTTAAAATTTAAATAAACAAAAAAGCACTCCCCCACACAACCCCCTCAAAATGCAATAAATACACATAATCAACCCTATTAATAAATAGAACAAAAAACATAGAAATAAGACAACAAACCCCACACCACACCAACAATAAGTCCATCTACCTGTAAATGGTAGAAAAATAAAAGAAACTAGCGACACTGCAAAAAAACAAAAAACCATATATCCCAATATAAAATAAACGAAAAAGCGACCTGCCCAAAACTAAATAACCCATACCCTCCTCTAAACCAAATAGCAGCACCTTAAGAACCATAAACGAATGACTAGACCATCCTAAAATCCCACACCACATATATCATTAACAACAACGCCACTACTACTACTACATCCAGACAAGATAAATAGGAAACCTGTCCTGAACTAAGCCACCTCTCCCAACCCCTAACTCTAAGACTACAATATGGCCAACAGAATCAAAATAAGCTCCCAACCCCACTTTCACTTAAAAAACATATTCATCACAAATAAACCGTTTTTCACCAGATAATTTTCATTCCAACTTCGTCACCTGATAAGTACCTAAAAAACAAGTAGCTTCAAAACACGAAAATTTTTGTGTAGTGATACTATGAATTTATAAACCATTGTAACAACTATTACAATATATATATGTTTATATATGTGTTCACATGTGTGGTGTTTGTATGTGTGCATAGACACATATTTAAAGAAAAAATATGTATAGGATATATATATATATTTTTTTACTTAGAGGTTTATATATAATATATATATATATATATAAAAAACACCAAAATCAAATTGCACCTACCATGCCTCACTTGTGACAGCGAAAACATTATATACTTCCTCTTCTGTTCAATATGTCCCAATTGGCGACTTAGGGGCTTTGAATCTTTACAAATATTTCAATAGCTAAACTTTTTTAGATACATTCAAAAATTTTTTTATCTGAAACAAATTTATAAGTATTATTAAAGATAGGTTTACGTTTACAAATATTTTTTTTAAAAAAAATCTGTTGCTTTCAACGTCACTTGATGTAAAAACAAAAACTCTCTCCACAAACATGTCACGTGATGGAAACAGACTCTTCACAGACACTCTTGCAAAATACGTTTCTAATTCAAATTTTAAAATCATTTGTTTCTGATGAAGAACTGAAGGCAGTCTGAAATATAAAATATAATAATAGAAATAAACAAATACTGTCAAAAAAACACATTTTTAAACTCAAAACTTTTTAATATTCTTTCCTATATATATATTATAAATTATGTTTTAGAACATGTACATAATTTCTTCTATATATGTCCTCTTCCCTACAATCATATGTTTGTTTCAGTGTTTGGATTTAAACAATTCCTCAGGGGAGATAAAGGTTTGGAATCATTCTCTGTTTATATTTGGTTCATTGTTGTCGTGGGGGTTGGTTGGTTGGGGTTATTGGTAATAATAATGTCTCGTTTTGATCGTTAGACTTTTGAAGAATTTGGTGTGTAAGTGTGAAATTGTTGATTAATGGTATTTGTTGGAATGTATGTTTTATCTTTTTATCAGTTGGGTATATCTTTTGGTTAGGATTTCTAAGAGGGTGCTGTTGGGTGGTCATTTTTATGGTCGGCTATCATTTAATTGGTTGATGTCTGCTGTTAGTGGACCTAATTCATGCATTTACTTTGATCCTGTGTCTAGGTTTTCATAGATGTGATAGGGGTAAGTGTGTTTTTTCTTTCCAATTTAGATCTTTTCGGGTAAAAAATATATACACACACACACACACACACACACACACACACATATACCCCTCTTCTCCTCTTTCTTCCTTTTTCTTTCTCTTCTCCTTCCTTTCCCCCTTTTTCCTCCTTTTTTTTTTTTCTTTTTCCCCTTCTCCCTTTTCTTCTTTTTCCTTTTATTCAAGTTTGGAGTATAATTGTATTTAGGCGAAGTTATTTCAAGAAATCTAAATTTGTATTTTTTGGGAAGTAAATGCGAATTAGTGTTTTATCAGTTTTTTGTATAAAGTTGTATGTTTAATCTTAATTTTAAGTTTAGAGGGTCGGTTTTTTCTTTTAATTCTTCCCTCTTTCCTTTTTTCTTTTTTTTCCCCTTTTTATCTTCTTTTTTCTATAAATTATCATTTGGAATCTTATTTATTTCTTTTAATTATTTATATATTTTTTATTTATTTAGATATTTTTGCGGGCATTAGATCTTATTTTAAGGATTTATTACATCGATTTTTCTGTAGCATTTTTTATCTTTTATAATAATAAAAATATTTATTCAAATTCCTAGTATTTTTTTGGGGTGATTGTAGCTTACAGTTTATTTTTGTGTATGACATAATTATTCTGAAGTAGTATATTTAATCTTGATTTTGAATGTATGAATTTTGATTCTTTTTCAAGTTTGGGAGCCATTTATTTAATTTTGATTTTTCTAGTACGGAATATTTTTGTATTTAAGTAAGGTTATTGGTGTAGGCTTTAGTGATAGACCTTCCTTTAAGGATTTATTGGATCGAATTTTTTTTTTTTTTTTTTTTCTATAGCATGTTTTATCTTTTATAATGAGGATATCAATCGAACTCTTTGTATTTCTTAGTATGATTGTAGGGTTAGGTCCCTAATGTGCTTGCAGTTTACTGTGGTTTCGTGTTTCTGATTTAAGAGCTTGTTACTATTTATATATTTAAGGATCTCTATTTTTTTCTTGAAGGCAAAGAAAGAATGGTTCTTATAGATTTTGCAGTTCTTGCTTTTTTGAGAATTTTTCATTTGACCTTAGGTGTTTTATTTTCGTTTTTTAATTTCCAAAAGTGTTTGGAGAGAGATGTCATGTTTTGTTTTTCTTTGTTATTGAAGGATGAGAGGTGATTGTAAAAGTGCTTTTTAAATACGTTCATAGTATTCCCAATATATATTTTTTCATCCTTAGGATTTTCTAAGGATGAAATCGAACACACATATATATCAGAGATTTCATCAGACATTTATTGGCCATGGGGCATTGGTTGGGGTTTCTACAGTTACAGAGGTTGCTGTCATGGGACGGACTTGTATTAGTGTTGGATTTATTTTTGCTGTGTATTTTCAATATTTTTGTGTTATGCATTTTGATTATTTTTTCTAGATTATTAAAACAGCTATAGCTTAATTTTATGGTATTTTTATTAAAGATTTTGCTTAGAGGGTTATTTTTGGGAAAGTGCTTCTCTATTAATTTAAGAAATTTATGTCCCAGCTTGAAATTAACTGATTGGTTGAATGGAGGGTTATACCATATTATTTTCCTGCTTCTATTTCTGCTTTTTGGACTTTTGAATTTTTCCACAAAACTGATTTTTGATGATTTATACCCGCTTTCATTAAGGATTCTATTATAAATTACCTTGTACTTATCAAATATCTCTTTGTTGGATGAGTGTGTTAATGCGACGTTCAACTGATGATGGGATGTGCTTAACAATGGATGGTAGGTGATTAGAGTTGGGGTAAACCCCAACTCTAATCACCTATACATTGGGTTAGCGTTGTTTTTCATGCAAGGTTGGAAAGTGTTCGATACTAGGTCTAATGTTATGTCTAGGAAGTCTACTTGTTTGATATTGTGGTTAATTACTACGTTAAGGCCAAAGGATTTAAAGACTCTATGGATTAATTTTCTGGTTTTATCAACCTTACCTCCAGTAGATTTATCAATTATCATCAGTCCGTCATCCCTATACAGTCCTATCCTGCTCGTTTCTATTTCCTTATGTGCAGTTAAGCTGTACAGTAAGAATAATCCGGTTAGATCTGAAGCTTCTGCAGAATCAAGTACACCCATTGATAAATCAAAGTTCTCCTTTGAGTTCTTAGTCCACTGTTCATTGTTGTGGATTATAACTGATTTCCTGCAGCTCCAGATAATTCTAATCTCATCCTCTGTGATGTCCGAGTAGAACTCGGCAAACTCTAGGGCGAGGCTGAATAGGTTCTCTGAAATTGATAGGTAGAAGTCCACAATGTCAAATTGCAAAAAAGTGGCTTTATTTTTTCCACCAATTTTTTCGAACCACTCGATTACGTCTACTGTACCTTTCCACTACGTTAGTTTAATTTTGTTTTTTATCTGTTTGTTGACTCTTTCCAATATTGTTTTACTTATCCTACCTATTTCAGATTTGGTAGGGTTTATTATCCTTGTGGGTAATTTGCTGTAAAAATCAAGTTGGTGGTCCTTCAACAGTTTATATGCTTCTTTTGTTGCTATTTTGGAGACTCGGTCACTTATTTTCAGTTTGTCTGTAATTAATTTATCTTCCTGGTTTATTCTGTCTATGTGGTTTCTATGTTCTTTGTCTATTTTTCTGTATTTTTGGTTAGGTTTTTTTTAATAAGATATATATATATCCATTTCATGAATGAAAAATAAATGTAGTGGAAAGCAATTATTGTAGCTTTGTAATTGAGTTCTTAAAAAAAAATCATTAAGACTTGATATATTTATTAGTAAATGTTATACATTGAGAATTGACACCCTACACCTATCATAAATACCGCTTCATTACATTGGTGATAATTTTACTTTTTGAGATAACTGTAGCTGAGCATTGACATTTATAGCCAATTATATCCTGAGAAAATACATATTAAGTGGTAAAAGGTTTGGTATATTTAGAAAAATAAAGCAGCTTTTTAACTTGACATTATTGAACAGCATATTTACTGTTTTGTTGTGTCATCTTTCTAGCAACTTCATAATTACATCCTCCCAGCACATTTTATGTGGGCAAAGAATGACTTCTTTCATAAAATTTAAATTTTTCATTAAGAGAATTTTTGTCAAATGCTTATCCAAAGGGGAATGTATATGGTAAATTACAGAAATCTTCTCAGCCAAACTGTAAAAATTGTTGCTTGGTCAATAAAGAAACTGATTGTTTAGCATTATCGTGGTGAAATAATATACCCTTTCTCTAAACTAATTCTGGATGCTTTTTGTCCATTTCTGTTTTCAGTGGATCTGTTTGGAGCTTGTACTTGTTTGAATCAATTGCTTCATTCCATGGAAAGAGTTGATAGTCAAGGGTTAACTTCCAATCTGCAGCTATACCATCACTCTTTTTTTTTTTTTTTGTGTCACCCTTTCCAGTCAGGTTTTTTGCTCACTTTAGCCTTTCATGTTTTGTTGAAGATGATATCAGTTAAACACTACTGGACCTGCAACAGAAGAAACAAGTAGGAGACAAGATACAATAGTAAATACTGAAGTTTGCAGAATTTTTATGTTATTCTAGCTCCTTAGGATATTGGTGCATTTTCTTTTTATGTGGTTTTATTGCCTGCTAATAGGAGATTTAAAAATATTAATGTTGCATGGATTAACAGCATTTCTTATTCACTTCATTGCTGTTGAAGTAAAATGATAGTATATGAATGAATATTTTTTCATTTCTTTAACTAACATTCCTCTCAAAAACATACATGACACCATCAAACCAAGTATTACACCTTGGGAAATAAAACAACAAAGAGTGGAACTTGAACTAAGTAACCTCAACAAAAGCACCGCACATCTTTAAGGAAACTCTAAATAAAATTCTGAACTAATATCCCAAATATAACACCAAAAAACTACTCTACATAGAAAAGTAAACATCTGCATTTACATTCCACCGCACAAGCCTATAGAAGAAACAGTAACCAACTTTAATAAACTAATTGAACAATTACTAAGACCATTTCTATTAGGTGATTCTAAGTCACAATATTATATAGGGTTCTATGAATATGAAGAAAAAAAAAGGGAAAAAATATAGAAAATGTTATTAACATTAATAACTTATGTCTACTAAATAAGACTAATACATATTTACATCCAGCATTGGGTACATATTCAGCTATTGACCTTGTGATCATTACCCAATAACGAATACTTCAGAATCTACGGAAATTCATCTACCCAGATGGAAACTAAACAAAGTGGATTGGAAGGAATACTAAAGCAGTATCATCAAAGACCATGGTTCAGCAAAGACTGCAAAAAAGCAATGATTTTGTAGAGCAGCACTAAGAAAATTCAATACTCAACTAACAACTCAAAACTTAGATTTATTCAAACATAAAAGAATCATTAAAGAGGCAAAAAGAAAATCATGGAGAGATTATATAAGTAAAATAAACCAAGAACAAAACCAAAAAAAGTTTGGAATATGATAAGAAAAATTGCCAGAAAAATCTGTTTCCTCCTTTAAATCATCTCTCAAAATAATATTAAAATAACATGTAAAAAGGATATAGCTAATTTACTGGCAGAAATTTTCAAAAACAATTCCTTAAGTGAAAACTAAAAGCAACAATTTAAAAAAATTAGACAGGATGCAGAAAAAACAAAAATGATATAGCTGAACTTTTTCAAATAACAAAGAAAAATATAATCAGCCTTTTACTCTAGATGAACTCAAAAATGCCATGAAAGAAACTCACGGTACAGCTACTGGTTCTAATGAAATTCATTATGAATTTCTTAAACAACTCCCTCCAAAACCAAAATCATTAATTGTTAAATGTATTCAATGAGAGAAGGTTTGAAGGAAACAAATTGTGATTCCTATATATAAACCAGATAAACATAAATCAGATCCCAAAAACTTTCAACCTATAGCACTAAAAAATTGCGTATGCAGAACCTTAGAAAGAATAATATATAAAAGACTAAACTGCTATCTCGAAACTAATGGTTTAATTTCCAACCTACTGAGTGGTTTTTGAAATAAGAGGTGCCATAGAACGTCATTAGACTGGAAACTTTCATGAGAGAAGCTTTTATTAAAAAACAACATGCAATAGCCATTTTTTTTTTCGATTTAGAAGAAAACTCGGAGGCTGAGAATAATGAATGATTTATTCAAGTTAGGATTAAAAGGCAGATTGCCCAAATTGATAAATGACTTTTTATCTGAGAGAATGTTTAAGATTAGGTTTGGTTCAACACTCTCAGATTTAAAAATCCAAGCAGGTGATGTTTCACGAGGTTGTATCTTATCTGTTACACTTTTTAACATAAAGATAAACAACATTGTTAACTGTTTGAACCAAGGCGTTGATGGTTCTTTATATGTAGATGAGCTTATGATTTGTTATAGATCAAAGAACATGCATACAGCAGAAGAGCAACTGCAAATGTGTCTAGATAAATTAAGTCAATGGACTATTGAAAATGGCTTTAAATTTTCCTCAACCAAGACAAAATGTATTCATTTCTGTAATCAGAGGATTGACCCAACAATGACCCAACTTTGAAACTGGAAGGGAACAAAATTGAAATGACAGATCAGCATAAATTTCTGGGAATATTCTTTGATAAAAAAAAAATGACATTCATACCTCACTTACATAAAGCAGAAATGTTTCAAAGCATTACAATTATGAGTTGTGGAAAACACTGACTGGGGAGCTGATCATATATCACTCCCAAAATTTATATAGAGCTTTAATAAGATCTAAATTTGGCTATGGATGTTTCATATATAGTTTGACTCTGAAATCCTATCTAAAAATCCTTGATCCTATACACACAGGATTAAGACTGTCTCTGGGGGCTTTCAAAACATCACCTGTTGAAAGTCTATATGTAGAAGTGCATGAGGCACCCTTAAAGTTGAGACATGAAAAACTAGCATTACATGGTCGATAACATGAAAAAAAGGTAGGTTTCTTCAATAAATAATTATTGATTTGAGTTCAGCATCTACATTTGCACGGAATTAAGGATGTTTTGGAAAAATTTGACGGAGTAAAGGCCTTCAGGGAACAAATCAAAAATTTACCCAAAAGTTTTTATCTTATAAAAACTACATCTTCAATTGTAAAATTGATAAATAAAACAATTGAACAATTTTTAAATGAATGATGTCCTAATATAATTAATAATAGTTATAGTGATATATTTATAATGATGAAAACATTTTCACCACACAATGCAAAATTCTTTGCTTGCATTCTTAAGTACTAGGATTTTGTAACACCCCAGTAGACGGTCCAAACAATTTCTCCGGCGGCCGTTCTCCACATTGTGATATTTGCCGGGAGTTTGTTGAAAATGTCGGAGCCTCAAGCTGGGAGTACAAGATTAAACTATAAAGAACGAACTTCCACAACTTAGATGAGTTGAAAGGATGCTTTATTTCGTTTAGAGTTAGCCTTTTCGGTTGGGGCAGGCAAATGTGACACACAGCTCTAACTCTAATTAATGGAGATCAAATCCGAACTGACCGAAACAAGACAAACGAAGTTTCTACTCACTCAACTGACTAACTTAACTTAACTCATTCACTTAATCTGACTGGTGGGCTCAGAAATATCACCTGTATTTATTCAAAATTAATCCGGAAATGCTTTAGACCACCGGGTGATAAGCATTGGTGACTGTAAGTCCGAAAATTCAGGGTACTTAAATTTTCCTTCTTTTGATGTGTAAACATCCTGCAGACACCCAGTCTGCACTTAGTATTTTTTCCAGGATTTTTTTATCTTTTTATCTTAAATCTTCCGCCAGAAAATTCTTAATGTGTGGTCAAGATACAGTAAAGACAGCCTTTGACCTGGTCATTCAAAAACCTATTTCCTGAACTTTATCTCTTATCACATTAAATCACTGAGTCAAATATTTACCGGAAGAGTGGTAGGATTTAAAACAGTAATCTGATACCCTTTTCTCTTCTACAATTTTCTTCATAAAAGAAAAAGCGTTTATTTATTTATTTTTTCTCTTCTTTTTCACTATTTTTTTAATCTATTATAATCAAATGCATATTTTACAAAGCACCTTAATATACGCCTAGTTATTGTGTCACAATTTTTCTATTTCTAATTTAATTTCATCAAATATTTGATAGTCATTTAGTTATCTATTTCTAAACTCATTACTAATGCATTTGATCAAAATTCAAGAACAAAGCATTTGTATCACTTGATCATTAATTATAAGTAATTTTTATAATAGAAAAAAAAATATTGTAATTATTTCCTATTTGAAATATATCTGAAGCATTAGTGAATATCTTTGGAATTTAATTCATACAGTAACTTCTAAAATCAGTTTTTATAAATAATCAAAGCATCTAATCTTTTTTCACATTGTTCTTTTTTTCTTCTTTATTTTTTCCTTAAATATTGTGATCAACCCCCTGCCCCCCATAACATTTTTAGTATTTTAATTTCAGATGTCACCAATTTATTCCATAGTAAAATGCATATCATTAATCTATATGACTTAAGGAATAAATAAATAGTAAATTATGAAATAATCAAATTGTATTCAAATTAGACAATTTGTAGAAATGAGTAGTGAAATATTTTTAGTTAGAATTGAATATAATTTTACATGGTTCATAGTTCATATTGCATTAACTTAATTTAGTACTGTGCATTTAATTATATAAATTTTTGTGAAGGAGAGATTACACAGAAACATTAAGATATGCTTTTACTTTTTCGTTAATTGATAGTTTGCTTTTCCATAAAAATAAAATTAGATTGTAGACCAGTTTCTTAGAGTTTTTAGTAATCACATTATAATGTATTTTTTTCCTGTAAGGTGTTTGTATATGTGTTAATTACCATTAAATGTGCCGAGGAATACCTGCAAAAATTTAATGATTATCCTATTTGAATTTTCTGATGAATCTTAATTCTTAAGTCAATGACTGAATAAGCAACTTGTGAGTTCCACAAATGTAAAATACCCATAAAGAAGTAAGAGGTTAATGAAAAAATTAAAAACGTGACAAAAAATCGTTTAATTAAAGCAGACGTTAAACACAAGTTATTGCCTTTTCTTTCTTTGTTTCCCAATGTCCCTGAAGCAAAACTATAGTATGATTATATTGTTTGAGAAATATGTTGAGTACTTGAAATTAAAAGCATTTTATCATAATCAAAGTTAAGTCATTAAAATGGTTAAAAAATGGTATTTAAATATTTATTAATGACTTAATCATCTTTCCAGGTTTCATTACATATTCAAAACTTTGGTAGAAAATGAAGAGGGTCAAATCTGTTTGCTGAAAACACTGTATGACTTGTGGAGAACGCATCAACAAGTAAGTTAAACGGAACACTGATGTCAGAGTAAATGGACATGTTTTTTCATAGCTCTAAAAAAGCAAATTTAAGGAAAGTCTTTTTTTTTATATATTTTTAATTTGAATAATACATTGTTTTTCTTGTTTATTATATTATGATATTTTAGTTATGTTATTTATTTACAGTATTTAATTTACATATTCTATGATTTTTGTAGATGTTTACTTATCTTTAGTCATGGTTTACAATGAATAACTTTAGTTTATTTATGTATCTATGTGTAACATTTATTTGTTTTTACGAATGTGGTTGTAACTTTCGAAACAGTTTCTTTTTATAAAATTTACTATGAATTTTAAATCTTTATATTAATTTTTTTATTTGCAAAGTAACGTAATTTCAAGTTTTATTGTAAATGTGTTCCCAGTTATAACATTGTTTTTACTGCTAGTCAGTTCTTTTTTTTTATTGTTCAAATTTTTAAACTGACACATTTAATTTCGTGTTGTTTCCACAAATATGAAATACCCATTCAGGAAGGACTCCAATGTCCACATCCATGGGCTTAGTATTTGTCAGTGAACACTTCCTCTAGCTAGGATGATCTCTCTTAAATCCCTAGAAAATTCTTGTGTGTTTCCGTCTCTCCCTATTAAGCTCAGTTAGCTATCTCTTCTTCCTCTACTGTTCCTCCTCATCCATTATTGTTCCATTCTTGACAGCATCTCCAATAATATTGACAAGGCCATTTCCTCTCCTCCGTCTGCCCCTATTGGCAACTTTAGCACCCACCATGCCAACTGGCTGAAAAACTGTCACAGATCTTGCTGATGTCCACACCATGAATTTTTCAATCACTCAGTCCCTTACGCAAGTGGTGGAGTTCCCCACGCGTATCTCTAATAACCCTAATGGACCTGACTTGCTGCTAGACTTCTGTTTTACTTCCATCCCTGACTCGTGCAATGTCAGGCAACTCTGCCTTCTCGGAAACTCTGACCATGCAGTGGTTTTTGTTAACATTTCCTTCCACTCCCGCTCCATCCAAGAACCCCAGACTAGCAGAATATCTTACTGCTACCAAAGAGCCAATTGGGATTCATTCCATGATTTCCTGTGTGACGTCCCTTGGAATAAAGTCTTTAGTCCTCCTGTTGAAGACTGTGCAACTGAGGTCTCTTTTTGGGTAAAGGCTGGCATCGAAGCTTTCATCCCAGCTAGGAAGTTGAGGCTTAAATCCTACTCATCCCCTTGGTTCTCCCTGGCTTATTCGGCCGCTATCGCCTATCGAATTCACTTTTTCTGGCTTTAGTGGAGTCATGCGTTAGACCATAATAGGTACCTCTTTGCTTCTGCTCATAATGAGTGCAAGAAGATACTTAAAGAAGCTAAGCTGTTGTTCGCAGCCAGAATGAAGCAACGCATAGCATCCTATAAGTTCTGTTCCAAATGTTTCACTCGCAGATTCTCCAACTCGACACTGGACTTGTCTGGAGTATCTGTACCCAACTTCCCACCTCGAACTGAGGCCCAACTGAATGACATTCACATTACCCCCTCGGTGATCTTTAACATAATTTCAAAGCTTGACCACTATAAAGCAGAATGGCAACAGAATCCCAATCATTGTCCTGAAGAAATATTCCCCCTAAATTCTCCTCTGTTCTCTCCAAACTACTACCTCTCTGCTTCTTGCTTTCCTGCCTGCTGGAAGTCCTCCTCCGTGGCTCCAATATATAAAAATACTGGTGAACCCTCTGACCCCTCGAATTATCTCTCTATCAGCTTCCTACTGATTTTTGGCAAAGTGTTTGAAGCCATCATCAATTCCGAGGTGGTTCAACATCTCACAGACTTTTCTCTGACAAACAATATGGTTTCCACTTCACCAGGTCTACTGCTAACATGCTCGCGACCATCACTGAGTATATACACCAGGCTCTTGACAAGAATGGCAAAGCCTGAACTGTTACCCTAGATATCTCTCCAAAGAGTTTGACAGTCTGGCATGCTGGCCTTCTATGCAAGCTGCAAGGCTATGGTATCAGTGGACAATTGTTTGACCTTATCCAGTCATTCCTTTCAAATTGCACAATGAAGGTAGTATTGAACAGACATGCCTCACAATACTATCATACGAACGCGGGTGTCTCTCAAGGCTCTATTTTAGGTTCTTTGCTTTTCCTTATCTACATTAATGATCTCCCAGATGCAATAAGATCCCAAGTAGATGTAATAAGATCCCAAGTAGGCATAGATGCAACAGTTTATTCTTGCATCGATCAAAAATCTGCTGGGCTTGAAAAGGACCTAATTCATGGTGGACTGGGGTAAGAAATGGTTTGTGAATTTTAATGCTTCCAAAACGAAACTGCTATCTATTAACCATCACAGACAATCCCCCCCTCCCCCCATTAGCATGGGTCAGGCTAGTCTCCCTGAAAGCAAAACACTGCACCTCCTTGGATTAAATCTCACAACAAACCTCTAGTGGAATGATTATAAAGAATCCATAGCTGAATCTGCTGCTAGTTCTCTGTGTATGGCCAGGAAGTATTTCCTGTCTGAAACAATCCTGCACATATATGAATCTACCATCGGCTGTGCATTGAATACTGCTGCCATATCTGGTCAGGTGCTCCTGCTATCCACCTAGTGTCCTTAACAAAATCCAACGGAGAATCTGTAATGTGATCGATCCTGACTTGGCAGCTCAGATACAGTCATTTTCTCACCGGCGCAATGTGGCTTCCCTGTGTCTCTTCTACAAATACTTTCACGGCTTCTGCTCCAACGAACTTAGCTCACCGGTGCTCCCTGTATACTTGAGTGACAAGATTAGCAACTTGGTCCCACCCTTTTCCTGTGAAACCAATGAAATGTAAATGCAAATTTTACTCCATCAGCTTCTTTTCTCACACTTCCTGCCTGTGGAGTTCCCTTTCATTTACTTGCTTCTCCACAGCTACAATCTCCAAGAATTTAAATGTAAAGTCAGTAGTCAACTCCTACCTCACTAACCTGCATCCTCTCTCTCATGCTTCTTTCTTTGTCTACTCCACTCATCAGTATTCTCATCTTTGTCTTACCTACTTCCTGACACCCCCTATAACCTTTCACCTTTTCTCATAACTTTCCTTCTATGTAACCCCCGCAAAACAGTGGCAGTAAAATACCTTGCTTGAGGCGATATAATCATTTAAAAAAAAAAAAAAAAAAAAATTAAATAATGAACTGAGGTAAATTATTTTAACAAATATTTTACCTATAGTTTAATTTTATTCCATAAGTTATTTTGGACTAATATTGTTCTCTTTGCTGCTTTCATCCACTTTATTTTTTTGTTTCAACCTATGTATTCATCTAGTTTTTTTTTCTCTATGTCTAAGACACCTTGTCATAGTAGAATGGTTAGCAAGAATAGTCTGGTTAACTGTTACTATAGAGTAGAACCCTTACGAACGCATCACTCAATAAGTCATGGGTCAAACAAACAAACAACTTTTGGGCAAAATTAGACTGTCGATGAATAAAGTCAATTTCTAGGGTGATACGCTGGTTTCAATGCGTCTAACAATTTGATGCCTTTTTTGTAGCATGATTTGTCTTTGACCTCACAATATGCTTCAGTTTCTGATATCACTTCTTCATTGGAGCCGAATCTCTTTCCCTGGAGCATTCTTTTGAAATTGGCAAACAGCCTGTAGTTGCTGGGGGCTGGATCTAGAGAATAGGGTGGATGCAGAAGCAATTCATATAGTTTTACCATCGTTGCGATCAACTTGTGACTTGATGAAATATCACTTTTTTCTTCTTGATTTGTGACTTTTTTTTTTGTGATTTCTTCCTTTAAATGCACCAATAATGTTATATAATATTCGCTATTGATGGTTCTTCCTTTCTTAAGGTAATCAAAGAACAAAATATCTTGTGCATCCCAAAATGCAAAGGCCAAAACCTTGCCTGCTGATGTTTGCATCTTTGATCACTTTGGACTGCTTCCACCTGCTGCTCTCCACTCAGCTGACTGCCGATTTGACTCCAGAGTGAAGTGGTGCATCCATATTTCATCCATTGTCTCACATTTATGCAAAAGTTCCTTCTTGTTGCATTGAAACAGTTGCAAACAATGCTCTAAATCGTCAATGCATTGTTGTTTTTGATCAACTGAGCAAACGCAGCACCCACTTTGAACACAGCTTCCTCATTGACAAATGTTCATGCAAAATAGACTGCCTTCTGATATGTTCAACTCCTCTGTCATGCAACTTCAATTTATGATGGGCCAAAATGACTTTGTAGATTTTTGGTTTTTTCTTGGACAACTGTTGATTTTGGGCAACCTGAGCATTCAGCATCATTTGTGTCCGCATAACAAATATTAACCATTGTTTCTCACAGAGCATAGTCTGAATAACACTTAACATTGCTTTGCTTGAACAGTATTTTTTCCATCTTCACTTAAATAACTGTAATTTGTAAACTAATAATCTGATTGTACCCAAATTTTTGTCATGTGACATTTGAAGGTTAGTACTTCATAAAAATCATGTGAATTTTTTGTTAATGGTGCCATTGATCTGTCAGGCTAGGACTTATTGAGTGATGTGTTAGGTGCCCCATACAAAATTTGACATGAAATAATCAGAACAAGGGTTGACATGTCATAAAATCAATCAACTTAAGCTAATTATATCCCCTTTGCCATTTACTCCTTCAATAAATTTTCTAAAATCACTGAAACTTGCTTTCTTGGATATGTTAGTAAATTGTATAGTTATGTTAAGACCTTGAATAAGTTTTTGCTGTTTTCCAACAGATGGTGTTCCCAGAACTGTGTGCATGTAGTTTCAGATTGTGACGCATCAATAAGGAAATACACCAAATTTCAAGTTTGCTAAAAGTATGTCATTTTGTCGAAGTGTAAACAACTTTGTTTTTAATAACATTAAACATGTTTGATTCCATGCCCAAAAAAGTGTATTTGCAGGGAATTTTACTGCACTACTTTATTTTTAAAAAAATCTGCAGTTGAACCACACAATTCTTGTTGACTTATACCGACTGTGTTCTGTTGGAAACAACATGCAGAAATTGGTTTAGATGTTTCAAAATAATGATTTTGATGTTGAAAATAAAAAAACTGATTCACCAAAAAAGTTTGAAGGTGAAGAATTGGAGGCATTATTTCATGTCAGGTGCAAGCTGAACTTGCAAAATTAGGAGTTGAACATACATAAGTTTCAAAACATTTGAAATCATTAGGAATGATTCAGAAGCAACAACATTGGGTGCTATATGAGTTACAGCTGAGTGATGTCAAACGGCAGAAAAGGAAAGGTTTTTGCATTGTATTGTGACTGGCTATGCAAAGTGGATACACTACAATAACCGTAAGCGTAGAAGATCATGGGGTAAGCCCAGCCAAATATGAACATTGGCAGCAAAGCTGAATATCTGTGGTTTGGATCAGCTGGGTATAGTTTATGAGCTGCTCAAACTAACTGAAACCATCATGGCAGATTGTTATTAACTACATTTGATGCCTTCGAGCCGAGCATTGAAAAAATGGCCAGTATACGAGGAGACACAACAAAGTGATTTTGCAACATGACAATGCTAAATCCATATGTTGCAAAATGAGTGAAAATCTACTTAGAAATGCTTAAATAGAAAGTCCTACTCTACCTGCTGTGTTGACCAGACATTGCCCTGTTTGATTATCTCTTGTTCTGTTTGATGGCACATAGCCTGGCTGAGCCTGGGTTGACTCATGGTTAGCCTCAAAAAACGTATTTTCCCAACATTGAATTCAAATGCTACTAGAAAGATGGGAAAAAAGTAGAGGCTAGCAATACTTTCAGTGATATGCTTCTTACTAATTTTTGTAAATAAAACATTACTTTTCATGAAAAATCAGCGAGAACTTATTCATGGTCTTAATATTTTTCAGTTATTATAATAATTGTTGAATTACCTCTTCTGTGTTACCTTCAGTAAAGTAAAAGTACATTCTGCAACATTGGAGAAGAGGAACAAACAAGATGAACTGACAAATCCAAAGGATGAATTAGTTAATAATATGGTTTCTTCTTGAAAGTTCATGGTATTTTAATAAATAGATAATTTCACTGTACAACTCAGAACTTTATAACCATAAACAAATTAGTGTTGCAAAAGTTATTTTTTCATGTAATGTTTGTTCAATTCATTTTAGCTTGAGATGCTCAATTTCAGTGTGAATGAATATGAAGCAGGGGCTTTGTTCAAATGCACAAAAAATATCTTCTTAGATAATGTTTATTGCAAAAGATGACTGCTGACTGATGTCAGCTACTAATGGCTAGTTTAGAAAGAAGAAAAATATATCTGAATAACAGTAAGTTATCTCACTGCTAGTACATGATTTGAGTTTTTCAGCAAAAAGATGCTAATAAAATATTTATATTATTTATGTGTGCACTGTTATTGCTGTTATCACATTTTGGCCATTGTACTCTCTGGCTTTTAGCTGATTGTCAATCCTGATAACCTTCAGAGAATTTCAGACTGAACATGTTATTTAATTTATGAAATGTTCTACTGTTCCTGTCCCGATATCTTGTCTAGTTCTTATTTAGTGCTGCTCAGTTATTGCTTGCCTCAATTTAACTGAATCAAAGTACACAGTGCCTTGTCCAGGGATTGGACTCACAATTACTGTGTCACCATATGTATAAAAAAACCAATACTTTAAACCTCTAGGCTCTTGTATTCTGAATAGACTTTTTCTTGATGTTGTATTGCCAGAGATCTGAATCTTTTCTGATAAGCCCCTGACATAGAAAGATAGACTATATCAGTTTTCTGGTCTTTCTCCTTGACCTTTCTGTTTGTTCTTGCAGAAGCTGATGTTATGTTTGCAAGGGTAGTTGTTGTTCTAACAGTTATGTTCAGTATTGTTCATTTTCTGTTGGCATGTGTCTGGGTCACCACAGATTATCTTTGAATGGTGTTGTAGACATTGGATGATTCATTTCTTTACACTGTAGGAATAATAATAATTGAAGTTTAGGTCTTGGCTGATATATGGATATTTTGAACTTCATTTTCTGTGTGAGTTATTAGTGCATCCAAGAAGTCTAGTTAATTATTATTTTCTCTTTTCATATATATATATATATATATATATATATATATCTCCGAGTGAATAAGGAACAAAGAAAAATTTACAACGTCCAAAACATTCATTTAAAACAGTGCTCGGTACATAATATAGAGCTGTTAAATATTTATTATAAATTATATTTTAGAACATGTACAAATTTTTTTATATATATCCACTACAAATTGTACATTTTGTTTCAACATTGAACTTCCAATGTCTCATCAGGTGGTGTGGAAAGGAATGGAAGGCCTCTTTTTTTTATGTTTGGGAGTTGTGTGTGGGATGTTGGTGGGGGTTAGCAATAAGGGAATAAGTCTAGTAAATTGTCTGTTAGAATTTTGAAGAAATTGGGGTAGGTAGGGGATATAGTTGATTCATAAAAGTGTGTTTTATGACCGCTTGGCTAGCCTTTATTCTTTGGTTTTATTAGTGGGGGGGGGAATAAGGAGGTGTAAAGGGTGGGAAAGGATGGGATTGGACTTATCTTTAATGTTTATTTGTACAATTATAGAATATTCTTGTATTTAAGCAAAGTTTTATAATTAATCTAATTTTGTATATTTAACCTTAATTTTGAATTTAGGAAATTACTTTTTTCTATAAACCTTTAAATTAGATTTGATTATAGTTCATGGTGTGTAATAAGTAAAATTTGATATAAGGGTGTTGTTAGTACTATGAAGGTTTATCATCTCTGGGAGGGGTGGGGTCCTAGTTTTGGCTTGTGCAGTATTTTTCAGCATGATTGCAAGGTTAGTTGTCGCTATTTATGTATTTAATGATTTCAGTTTTTTCTTGAAGACAAAGGAAATATGGTTCCTTTATTGATTTAGCTGTTCTTGCTTGTTTTAGGATTTTCCATTTAATTTTAGGTGTTTTATTTTCGTTTTTTAACTTGCAAAAGTATTTGGAAAGAGATGTCATGTTTTGTTTTTCTTTGTTATTGAAGGATGGGAGGTGATTGTAAAAGTACCTTTTAAATATGTTCTTGGTGTTTCCAACATACATTTTTTTTCATCTTTGGGATTCTCCATGGATGAAATCGAACACATATATATTAGGGATTTTGTTAAACATTTATTAGGAATGGGGCATTGGTTTGGGTTTCTACAGTTACAAAGTTTGTTATTATGTGGCAGTCTGGTATTAGTGTTGGAGTTATTTTTGTTGTGTGCTTTTAATATTTTACTGTTATGTAATTTAATTATTTTTTCTAGATTGTTGGAGCAGCTATAGCTTAGTTTTATTGTATTTCTATTGAATATTTTGCTTAGAGGGTTATTTTTGGGAAAATGCTTTTAGTTTAAGAAATTTATGTCCTAGTTGAAAATTAACTAACTGATTAAAAGGAGGATTATACCATATGATTTTCTTGTTTCTATTTTTTCTTTTTGAGCTCTTGAATTTTTCGACAAAGTTAATTTTGGATGATTGATATCCACTAGACTTATTCCCTTATCGATAACCTCCACCAACTTCCCACACACAACTCCCAAATATAAAAAAAGAGGCCTTCCATTCCTTTCCACAACCACCTGATGAGACATTGGAAGTCCAATGTTGAAACAAAATGTACAATTTGTAGTGGATATATACATAAAAAAAAATTTGTACATGTTCTAAAATATAATTTATAATATATATATATAGTTTATTTTTTATTTAAAATTAATTTACATTGTTATAGAGAAACTTGTTTTGAGATTTTTAATTTTTTATCTTGTCATTCTATGGTAAAAATGATTTACATTTGAATGTAAAAATAAAATTTTATGGTTGTGCTTAATTTAGCTAATCAGTGAAGGTTCACTTGGAAATTTTAAAAATATAGGTTATATGTTGGGGGATGCGGGCTTTTTGTTCCAGGAAAATGTCATTTTATTTAGCTAGAGTCTAGACTGGTGTATATATTTTAGCTACAAGATAATACTCTTAGATTTGTATGCCTCTCAGCTGTTTTAAAAACAAAAAATGAAAGTAATTTTTTTAAAAATTTTGACTTGACTTAAAGGGACCTTTGATAAGATTAAACTAGGTACCTCCTCACAATTGCTGAAAAAACAGCATAGCATGATGTTAAAAGGGCTCAAACTTAAAGTTTTATAATCAAAATGTTTGTTATTAAAAGGAAAGATCAAATTTCGTTTTTTGGCATTGAAAATTACACAAGTCGTTTTTTTGGCATTGAAAGACATTAATTTGAAAATTCTTGCAAAAATCAACTGTCTGATTTTAATGAAACTTTCAGGACTTATTCACTAATGAATGAAATTATTTATGCAATTATTATTTTTAGAAAATCTTGGTAAAAACTTTTTTTTACTAGACCATTGTATCTTATTTCTGATGACATTTCTCAGTTCTTAAAGTTAGTGTTAGAAAATAATTAGTATCAATAAAGAGCTCAATAAATATACTCTTACTGAGGTAGGACACATTATTTTACCATCTGAAACTACACGCACAAAGTTCTAGGAACACCATCTGTTGGAAAACCGCAAGAACTTATTCAAGGTCCTAATATATAACATTGTTTCAAAAACAAATTGAAATAGAAATTGTCCATCAATGCATTTCTCAGGATAAAATTTTGCTGTACTTTGCTCCTCTCTAAGTAACATATCTGGAAGTTATACTGGGTTACAGTAACTGAGAGGTAGGGAGGAAGTGGAGAATTCATGATTTTTCTAGCAACATATTGCAAAGTTAACACACTAACTACTATTTCTGTTTAAATTCATTGGGTTCACTCATTCTATATTCTCTGCTCTCAACCAAATGTCTTGTTAGATGACACCATAATATTATCAGCTTTCAATTATAAAAATAATAACCAAACCAAAATGAACTTGAATCCATGCGATTGCAATATTTGTTCACTAAATAATTTATTTAGTAATTCAGAATTTACTTCACCAAGAAAATGTCTAATAATTATGGTTTTGTAATTTTTCAGATGCTAGTAGTATTAATTGACAAGTTATTGAAAACACAAGTTATTGAGTGTTCAGCTGTTGCAAATTGGCTTTTTTCTGGTGAAATGAGTCATGAATTCACGAGGTAAGCAATTTTTAATTGAAATGGATATCAAAATTTGGATTTCTTTTCGGATGATCATTGATTTAGAATAAATCTGAAATTTTTTGTGGTTGTAAGAGATTTCTTGTGTAAATAATTATTTTTTTTCTCGTTTCCTTGTTTTTACAATACCTTAAAACATTTTTTATGCTTTTCTTTTTGACGTTTTACCAAAATCAAGCGGTTTTGAGTCTGGAATGAAAATTATATGGAGTTAAGTTTTTCTTCTAATTTGAGAAACGATATAGTATTCTTATAACTGATTTGAAAAAGATTTTCAGAATGATTTCTAATTTCTTGTATTTCTTTGATATACTTAAACTTTTTTTTTTTTTTTCAATAAAGCTATTAGAAAGTAAAAATGCTTTTCTTCAAACTGTATATCTGTAGCCCAAACTAAGATTTCATTTCAGTATATCTAAGACCATTTAATAGATGCATGGAGCACTTGTCAAACATAAAAATGATATCAAATCAGTAGCTTGCTCACTTAGCAACAAAGTTATGACCATTTAAAAATTGTTGAAATTAACTTCTGGCCTAATAGTACATGAAACAGAAAACTGACATTAAAATGAAGGTGCTCCCTTCAGACTAATTAAAATTTTTTATAAATATCTTGTCATATAGATAGTCTTGAAATTAAAGAAATATAATACTAATGCAATCTATAATAATTATTAGATCAGACCAGCTTAAATATTGGGAAGAATTGCAGTCACAAAAATGAAATAGTTAAGACATGACACAGAAGACTATTTTTGATTGTTCATATAAGTTTCATTTCAACCTTGCAACTTCTTGCTATGATTCATAGGACAACCGAGATGAAGATAATTCTTTTTACTAAATGGGTTATGTTCAAAATTTCAATCACTGGAAGATGGCCTAAATGTTGTGAATATGGCAACAAAGATAAGGACAAATAATTACAAAATCTCATCTCGGAAATATTGATGAATAGTCGGGAACTTCCAAACTTCAAAGGAGGAAATAGCACTATCAACATTATCCCCTTTTTTTCATAGAAAAAATATTAGCATTTATTAAACTTATCTTGGTTAATAGTAAATATTCTAATTTTCTTTTTTAAATGAATTTCCACATAAAAAAAAATCAGTTACCCATCAGACTTTTAAATATAACTAAGGGAGTAGTTAAGTCTGGAGCTTTCCTTCTGCACCATAGAAGTAAAAAAAGAATAAAAAACTCAAGGAATAACTGATAAAAAAATATAATTCAAACAAGTACCTATGCTATGATGTTCAATATGTCAAAAATATCAGAAAAAATAAAAATTGGTTATAATATAGAAAGGTTGAGATAGTTCATACCAAACCCCTTTTGCTGCTATAAATGTGGGTGATATGGAGAGAAAGATCATGACCATGCCACAGACCTATGCCAGGAAATCTGTAAATGGGCAAACTGTGGGGGGGGGAAAAATCATTCAGTTGGTGAAATGAGTCATGAATTCACAGGGAAATACCAAAAGAACAGCCCAACTTTAACAACTCACCAATTAGATATCACCGCACAAATCACCCAGAAACATAGACCAAACACTCAAGCAGATACCTAAAAAAATCTATAACAATCATCATCACCTTCAATGGAACAACCCTTATAGATAAAGAAACTGGATTCATCAAAACAAAGAGCTTAAAGTAGATAAATCCAGCCTTCTAACCAAAGAATTTAAAGATGATAGATTCAAAAATCTGATCTGAAAATCTCAAATGGAAAAAGAAAACCACCCAACTAATGAAAAACTGCCTTATCACCTTACCAAAGAATAAGAAAATGCATAAACTTAGGATAGCTTAAAAATATATTACAATGGAACATTAGAAGTATGAAAGCAAATTTCAATGAACTAATTATGATTTTAGCCCCATCTATATGTTTAAAAGAAACCTATTCTCAAAGAATACGACCAAATGAATATTAAGAAATATTCCATCTAAAACACATATTTCAACTAAAATAACAGAGCTTCAGGTAGTGCATCAGTGCTTGTAAACAACAATATACTCCATAAAGAAAATTAAAAACAATTTACAAGCAACAGCAATAACAACCATACTGCACAGAATGATTACCATATGAATTTCCACATAAAAAAAAAAAATCAGTTACTGTTGCAAAAAGAAAGGAAAGCATTTCAAACAGGCAAACCAAATTCACACGTCTTGTCCTAATCTCAGATGCTATTCTCATGCAAACGATGGCTTGAATAACGACCCCCCCCCCCAAAAAAAAAATGAGCATACCACGTTTTATCTGCTCAACCTGGCTACCACTCAGCCAATGCATGCTCAGCACAGTAAATATAAACGGCTACAAGAGACACCAATTCTGTTTACTATGAAGTGCTGTCTGATTCTCCATTTGACTAACGCTCACCAATTTGCCGTCGCCACACTCCTTTACAAAACATACATCCGACTCTGGCCCATTTAGGTCACTGAGGTAAGTCACTGCTACAGCTATCCATCAGACTCTAAATGTAAGCAAGGGAGTAGTTAAGTCTGGAGCTTTTACATTAAAGGGCAAATATCAGAAATAGAATTAAACAACTGAATACAACAGTTCTCAAGACCTTTCATCCTGATAGGAGACTTGAATAGCCATAGCCCCCTATGAGGCAATGAAAAATCAAACTAAAGAGGAAAGAACAATCTACACTTGTACAACAATAAATCCCACACATACCTTCATCCAGCAACTGGTACATTTTCAGCAATAGATCTCACACTGTGACCCATTCCTAGCCCTGGAATACAAGTGTCAAATTTACAAGGATACTTATGGCAGTGACCATTTTCCAATAATATTATGCCCAATAAAATCCTATTAGGCATAATATGACCTAACAAAGGTTGAGAGGAACAATAAACTCAACAATCAAATCAAAAGGAAGATCCACCATGATCTCCATGAAAGATTCATCTAGCCCAACCATCAGATCTATGTAGCTATATGTTCATCATTAAAAAAGAAATAGATAAAAATTTTAGATGATCTTAGAATATTTGTCTATATTTCTGAGATGAGGTAATTATTTGGATTATTGTCCTCGTCTTGATTGTACGACGTTTTGGCTTTTGTACACCCTGGCCTTCTTCAAATGCTAGGAATTTCAAACCAAACCTTTTTTCAATCACTGGTGTATCATTCTCATTCCTTGTGTGAAGCTTCTCTTGGCAGTCATGAGTTATCACCCTCTCTAAGTTACTGCTGTAGCCTGGTATTGAACTCAAAACTCTTTGGGTCACTGGAACTAACCAACATCTATATCCACTGAGCCATGTGTCCTTAAGGACAACAGCTGAATTTCTGGGACTTATAAACCTAATGTTCAATAATTCATATTGCAATCTTTGATAATACTTTTCTCTAAATTTTTTTTACCATAACTCATATTGCAATTTTGACACTAATCATTTGTTTTGGCACTCTGTATTACTGGTTCCCATATTGTATTCATCTCTATGTATGGTCGGCTTAGATTTTTGTAGCCGAGCATATGTGCTGATTTCTTAAGTTTACGTAGTTTCATAGAGAATATCAAAGCATTTAAAGTATTGTAACTTTAAAATAGAAAAAGATTATTAATAGATACACTGCATGCCAGAATTATATGCAAATTGATTTTTTTTGTTCTAACTGCGATAGTTTTGAATAAAAATTAGTGAAACTTGGCACGTTATATAGCAACACTAACACATGTGCAGATCTAAAATTCTAAGCTAATCTGCACAGTAGTAAGCAAACGGCAGCCATTTTGGTGACTTGCAGCCTGTTCCAACTTTATATGCAAGATGGGACGTAAAGGTGCTTTGAGTCAAACTGAGAAGTCTAAAATTGTTCAAAGGATTTGTAATAAGATCTCTACCTTAGAAATAACCAAAGAATTGGACCGTGATCATTGTACAATTAAAAAAAATTTCTCAGAATGTCCGTTGCAAAGTTCAGGTTTAGTAACAGAGGGAAAATTCGTAAGAAAGCACCTGTGTCGCACCGAGCCATGAGTAGGATCAAGAGAGAAGTCCGCCGTAACCCTCTTGAAACTAGCAAAAAAGTTTTTGAAAACGCTGGCGTTCCTGATGTGCCCAAATCAACTCAATGCCGTATCCTGAGGACAGTTGCAAAATGTAGAAAGCCAGAGGTTTGCTCTCCATTAAAGGATATCCACACGAAAAAGAGGACAGAGTGTTCACATGAAGGTAAATTTTCAAACTGTTTTGTTCACTGATGAGTGTCGAGCGACCCTTGATGGACCCAATGAGTGGAGGAGGATGGTACCATAATAAGGGTCAACTTCCCCACCAGATCAGGTGTTAACAAGGAGGTGGTGGTGTGTTGTTTTGGGCTGCAATCATTGGTAATGAGCTGGTAGGACCCTTCAGTCACAGGTGGAGTGAAAATGACTACCAAACTCTACATTGACTTCATTAAGGAACACCTCAAACCCTGGCACAAAAAGAATTTGTCATTCTGGAAAAAGATGGTATTCATGCATGATAATGCACCATCTCATACTGCAAGGATAACTACTGAATATTTGGAGTGTTTTTGCCAGATATGGGAAAATAATGCAATGGCTAGCCTGTTCTCCAGATTTAAATCCCATCGAAAATCTGTGGAGCATCTTGAAAAGGAAGATTTACTCCAGAGGAAGGCAGTACACCTCCAAGGATGACCTCTGGAATGCCATTCTGACTGCTGCCAAAGAAATTTCATCAGATGAAATTGAAACTTTGACATCTTCAATGGACCAAAGGCTTTTTTCTCTTGTTAATAAAAATGGCAATTATATACAATATTGATTGTACTATGAAACCATATTGAAGATGTTTGCTCTTTATTATTGTTGTTCTCAAATTACATATTCCTAAAATAATCAATGTTTTAATTTTCTATCACCGCTTCACCAAATTTGACACTTTAGTAATGATTTGCATATAAAGTTGGCACGCTGAAACAGGTTGCAAGTCACCAAAATGGCTGCTGTTTGTTTACTATTGCACAGATTAGCTTAGAATTTTAGATCTGCACATGTGTTAGTGTTGTCATATAACATGCCAAGTTTCACTAATTTGTATTAAAAATTATTGGAGTTAGACCAAAAAAATCGATTTGCATATAATTCTGGCACGCAGTGTAGAGAATGCCAATAGAGACGCCATACAAAGAGGACATTAGTCCGATTAATGTAAGTAACGATTTTACAAATTTTTTTTTCTATTTTACAGTTATAATACCTTAAATGCTTTGATATTCTTTATATTCCTGAAATTTAAAAATAAATTTAGTAATTATACTATTAGATATGTAATATGATGAACTACTCTCAAGTTATTAAAATTTTAGACTGCCAAATAAGATATTTTTTATTTTTAGAATGTAAGGTAGCATGTTATGTGCTGAAATCCTCATGGTATATTTTTTTATATCTTGAAAATTTTATCAACATCATGCTAATTTTATTGTTTTAAACTTGGCTTGCATAATAAGATCTGACAGTGTAATAAGCCAACAATTTATTTACTAATGTTTTTGGAATTAAGGTAGGGTTACTTTTTTTTTTTTGTTATGCTTGTATGTATTGCAGTGGATAAAAATCTAACGGTTTATGTTAATGTAGGTAGAACAAACGAGGAAACAAAAGTATGTTCAGCCATCATAGAAATCTGCAGCTATAGTTGTAGATAACCATTTCACGGTTGTGTTTAATCACATTTATAAAAATGTAAATTTTCTTGGATGTAACATGTTTCAGCTAAAGAAAAAGTATTCTTTTTATTTTTTTTTATTTATTTATTTATTTTTTTTCTTCCTGTTAGAAAAAGAAATTTTGCATTGGCAGTTTCTGAATTTTTGAATTTCTTAAGGCTTTTTGGTTTCTAATTCATTGATTTGTTCCTCCTGGTAAATGAGTTTAGAATTGAAGCTAAGTTTCTAGAAATGACTTGCTATGGTAAAACTAGTTGACTACAATTAATGAATGAATTTAACACCAAGCATTGTTAGAATTAACCGATTATTTTAAGTTTTATTCAATTTTGCTTTTGTGCTTTATGATAAAAATGTTTTCTTTATTCAATTTATTAGAATAATTTTTCTTAAGGCAAAAGATTATGACTTTCAATTTTGATTGCTTTTCTTTTTTTTTTTTCTGTTTTTTTTTTTTTCATAATTTTAAAAAATATTCATTTATTTTTACAAGCTTCTTTGTTTGGGAAATTATGCACAGTACTATTAAAAAGATGTGTAAACATGTGAGTAAACTGCAGAAAGAAGTGGATGAAGCCCGGGAAAAATATGAAGCTGCTCAGCATAAGGTAAGACAGTGTTTAGAGTACCGTGTATTTTAGAATTGTTAGTGCAACTGAACAGAATAGTAATTATCTTTTCAGGGTTTTTCAGTTAAATTTAAATTTGATAAGAGACATCGTGAAATTAGTTGTACTTGTTAAATTTTGTTTTATCAAATCCAGATAAAATAAATTAAAAAAATTTTTATTTTGTTTCTCTTCAAATTAAGTTCTCATTTGTGTAGTAAGGATAGTTTTCAAAATAGGTTTCAATTTTCTTGGTTCAGTTCAGTTATTGAAAAACACAGTGTCTTGTCTTGTAAGATTTTTTTGTATTTTTCTATTTTATTAAATTGTAAACAGGCTGCTGATGATATAGAAGCTGAAAAGGATGATGAAACACCTAATTCAGAGATGATTGAAAGAATGGTTGAAAAATTAGAAGGTGCTCAAAGTCAACAAAAGAATTTATTTCTCATTATTTTTCAGGTAGGTCCATGATTTTGTAATATCAAAATTCTAAATTCAAAAGTGATTGAAGAATGAGTTATAACAATGGCCTGTTTAAAAACTTTTTGGAGATCAACATTGTAAGATACCTCTTTTTGAATAACTTCAAATATATGAATGATTAAATTAATTTTTTCCACCCTCTTGGTGGGGCTTCAGAATACACCAACTGTCCTCCTGCAAAGGGTAAAAATCCCTCAATAGGGCCACCTGTTGGCTGTGGGTGGCGACCTGTGATGCCTGGAGACAGGATCCTGGTAGTTGAGCAGGTCATGACCCTGCAACATACCTCTTCAACCTGGGCTAAATTTGATCAAGTGGCTAGCCATGTCAAGCCCCATCATATATAATTCACCCCAAATCTATAGCTCCCCTTCCAAACCAAAACTAACACCTACCCACAAATATATGATAGAAGGCGATGGCTGAGGGTCAATCAATTTGGGAGAAGGAAAGGACTTGACATAACTGTAAAACCTTGACAAGCCGCGATACTTGGATAACAGAAATAAAGAACACATGTGCTCAAAGACTCCTCCCAAAGCAAGTATACCTTTTACGTAGCCCCAACATGGCAAGGTGAATGGGTTTCCCACTTGCCATGTCCCAATCCTGGACTCCCTGGTGGGTAGGGAGTGTGAATAGTGAATTAAAATAAAAAACATTCATGGCACTTAAAAGATTTTTCAAGAGACCACACAGGGATACTGATTCCGAGACAGAGTATGATGGTGAAAACCTCCCCCATTTTATTGTCCTTGAAGTAATAAATAACAAATCATTAACTGAAATATCTCCATTCAAAATTCAGAAAGCAATATAATATCACCAAAAAAAGTAAAGAAATTACAAAACTGAACACTACTAGTGGAAGTAGATAAAGAAAATACGCAGAAATATTACTATGACAAAGAAAACTACAAGAAACATATAAAATCCTACCCACACCAAACCTTAAATTTTTCAAAGGGTGTGGTAAGGAATAAAGAACTTTCCCTATGCACTCTAGAAGAAATAAAAAATAGAACTGAAAACTCAAGTAGTCACAGACGTCAGAAGAATTATAATAAAGAAAGATGGAGCAGAAATATATCTCCTAAAATTCAACTCCCGCTAAATTCCGAAAACAATCAAAATAGGATACAAAATAAGAGTAGAACAATACTTAACCAAATCTTCTTCAATGTTACAAATGCCATAAATTCAGACATCATAAAAATTCCTGTCGTAACAGACACACATGTTGCAGCTGCAGTGAAAAAGATCCAGAACAAAGAAGAGAATTGTCCAAATGAGAGCTTATGCTCAAACTGCTTGGGGAACCACTCTGCACTTTCAAAACAAGCAAGAAAAAGAAATAATCATGATAAAATACCAAAAAAATATATCCTTCCCAGAAGCACGAAAAGTAAAAAATAACACGCCTCCATGGTACAAAAAACGAATAAAATAATGAAGGCAAAACAAAAGACCCAACGAAAATAACAAATCTGTTCAAGGAATTAAAGGCCTTTCTAGAGGAATTAAACCTTCCTAACTGAGCTCAAATCAGACCAAAATAAAAGTAAAGCCCAACAACCCAAATCAAATGAAATAAACCCAGAAAGAAGCAAAAAATCCTGGAAAGAAAACACAGAACAAAATTCCAATGAACATTCTTTTTTCCAATCCCAAACCCAAACCTAGAAAACAAAAAACAAACAAGAAACACCAATGGAACAAGAAAACATCCGGTCTTGATCTAATTCAAAATCAAGACCCAATATATTAAATGAAAATAAATTTGAAGCTCTAAAATTTATGGAAGTAGAAGAGAATGAAAGTTATCAAACTCCAAAACAAAATCAGAAATCTGAGAAAGGACACCACAAGGAGCTGAAACCAAAGACAAAGACTCAAAAAACTCAAGAACTGGAAGTAAAACATCAAAAACAAGAACCCCAATTCAAAACAGATCCGAGGCAATAGAAATAGAAGACCAAAAACCAGACACACATGACTAACAAAATTTTACAGTGGAATGTTACAGGTGCAAAAGCTAACTTAAACGAATTAATTCTATTAATGCTGACTATTTGCCCTGCAGTCTTCTGTTTACAAGAAATCTTACTAAAAGAAAACTATTCAATCAATATCAAAAACTATACAACTATGTAAATAAAAAACAACCTATATATATTCAAAATCACAGCAACAGGCATTTTTTCAGCAATCGACCTTACATTATGTGACCCCAACATATACCTAGACTATAACTGGAAAACATATGAAGACTCGTGCGTAAGTGATCTTTTTCCAATTATGTTAGAAAACATTGGACCCAATAATGAAGAGAAATCACCATGTTGGAATCTCCAAAAAGCTAACTAGGAAGATTTTCCGAAACAATGTCCAAACAAACTAAAAACTTCCAAAAAATTAGATCAACAGAAGAAAGGGAAAAAAATTAACTTCAAATCCCAACACACTGAAAGTTACAACCAAACCTTTTTCATACCCGAATTAAAGGAAGCCCTTGCCAAAACTCATGATACATCAGCGGGGCATGATGAAATCCTGTCTGAACTTCTGAAAAAACTCCATGAAATATCACTAAAATACCTACTCAAAATATTCAACCAAATATGGATCAATGAAAATGTACCTAGTTCCTGGAAGGAATCTACCATAATACCAATTCCCAAATTTAATACAGCAGAACCAGACAAGAATCACACACAAACAAAAGACTCATCAGATCCAGCAAATCTGACTAATCTCCCTAACAAGTTGCATAAATAAAACACTGGAAAGAATGATAAAAAATAGACTAAACTGTTATCTAGAATCAGAACAACTCATAACAAACTTCCAAGCTGGATTCAGAAAGGTCAGAAGTACAACCCTCTCAGATCTGAAGGAACAAAAAAATGGTGTTCACAGGGAAGTGTCCTGTCGATAACTTTTTAGCATTAAAATCAACAATATAATAAAAAAAATGTTAGTCCAGGAATAGACTGCTCCCTCTACATGGATGACTTTTTGATATGCGGTAAATCTAAATACATTCCAACAATAGAATGCAAACTTCAGCTTTGTATAAATAAAATAACAAAATGGATAGAGGAAAACGTTTTCACCCTATCACAAACAAAAACTAAATGTATGCACTTTTGCAGAATCCAAAATATGCACAACAACCCCGAAATAGTACTGAAGGGAAGCCAAATACCAGTTGTCAAGGAACACAAATTCCTAGGCATTATATTTGATAGGAAATTTTTATTCCACATATTAAACACTTGAAGAAAAAATGTAACAAAGCTAGAAACCTACTGAAAGTAGTACCCCACACTGATTAGGGACCAGACAGAAGAACCCTCCTCAAACTATACCAGTCGCTTATGTACTCACAATTTGACTATGGCCATTTCATATTTGGATCAACCCAAACATCATATACAAAAATGCTTGACCCCATTCACCATACAAGACTGAGATTGGATTTAGGAGCCTACAAAACATCTATTGACAGCCTATATGTAGAAACCAATGATGCCCCCCCCCCCCCAAAAAAAAAAACTAAAATTTCTGCAATTGACTTGGCTCTAGATATAATCAAAACAATCAAAACAAATAAATTCTTTATATTCACAGATTCTGTCCTCACTCTCTGTTTCTGAGAAACAGACGTAATCAACATCCTAGTCAACAAGTTCTTAAACAAAATCAATGCAATAAACAAAAACATCATCTTCTGCTGGATCCCCAGCCATGTAGGCATACACAGAAACAATAGAGCCAACCAGGCAGCAGAAAGTGCATTAAAATTAAAGCCATCAAATGATAAAATCCCCTTTACTGACCTGAAACCAACAACCAGTAAATATATAAGTGGCAAGCCCTATGGAACACGCTTACAGGCAACAAACTGCATACAATAAAAGAACAAGTAGGGGAAAGTCACAACATTGAAATGTCTAGAAAAGAAGAAGTGATAATAACAAGACTCCAAATAGGTCTTTCTCACATTACCCTTGCTTACCTCCTTAAGAAGGAAGAACCACCATATTGCATACCATGCCAGGAGCCATTCACAATAAGACACATTAACAAACTGCTTTGACCTACAAAAAATTTGCCAAAAATATTATAAGGAGACAAACCTGAAAGACATTATTCTCTAAACAAACAAAAGCAAAATATTCGAATATCTGAAAGAGGCTGGCATATATAACAAAATTTAATACCACAATATAACCTTAAATGAAAGCAACCCTTTTAACCATTCTCTAATCTTACCTATTACGAGTTCTATCACTACACATCTAGATAAACCATTCACAATAAAAGCACAAACTCTTTCTGGCAGTAAATTACCAGAAAGGTTGATCTGCCTTAAAGTCAATCAATCATAAAAATTCATTTTTAAATGCAATAACTGATCATTCCTATTTCAGTTTCTTAACTACTGTTTTCATAAAAGTTATTTGCAAGTGTTTAAGACCTGGTTGTATTTTTCTTATATTCACTTATCAGTACACATCCTGTGAATGTTTTCCTGTTGTTAGACATAATAGATGACAGTAAAAAATAATGGATAAATCATCTTCTCATAATTATCTTACTATTCAAGCAGTAGGAAAGAGTGAAAACCTGTTGCATACATTGTCAGTCTTGACAGTCATTTGTAGCTATTACTATGAATAATGCATGCTTCTCATCATAAAAATTTTCTGTGTACATAATATAATTATTCAAAGTTATAGAATGATTGATTTTTCTGAAATTAATTATAATTCAAAGGAGGGCAGCAGTCAAAATGAGTTAATCATAATATTCATTATCCTCCTTTTAGATTTTGGTGATATCTGTTGTTTATAATTTAAAACTTCTCTATTATTCCCAAATGTAATGGCCTTATACCAATTTTAAAGTAACAGTTAAATAAATTTAAAGTGCAACTGAAAATTGTACAAGTCACTAAACAATTTGGTTATAAAATTTAAACTGTTTGTATAAGGACTGAAAATGAAAGTGATGTTAATGTTCAGTTATAAATATCAGTGTTAGTGATAGCTATTATATAGATAAGATTATTAATTGAAATTTAACCTGCACATGGTTTTCAAATGAATTTATGGAAATTATTTTTTTCTCTATATTTATTTTCTTTAGCGCTTCATTATCATGTTAACAGAGCACTTTGGTCAATGTGAGACTGAAGGTATTGAATGGAACACTGTCCGTTATAAATGGGTCATTGAACGATTACAGGAAGTATTTTTGATGGTATGTTTAGATTTTTGTATTTCAAAAAGTACATTTTTTCTCTTTTTAGCATGGCTCATTTTACATATGTCTCTTTCTGAGGTAGGAATTGTAATTATTTATACTATTTACATTGTTCAAACTGTTGTCCTCAAATTCATTGTCATATTTATATTTCAGCCAGTGTACACTCTGGCCTTCTTCAGGTGATTGGAATTTTGAACTGAATCATTTATTTCATCCACCAGAGTAGATTGTTCTGGTTCGTTTTTTTTTTTTTTTTTTTTTTTTTTTTGTCCTTAAAAACATTGAATGCAGTGACTCAACCCAAATTTCAGCAAGCATGTCTGGGCACGTTTTTCTACTCTTTGTCTAGCAACAAAGAATATCAAAAACTGGCAAGTTGTTTGCAAATTTATGGTACTCTCTCATGAACAGACCTCAGTGGAAAGAGGTTTTTTAGTCAATAAGCAAATTTTCATTGGCAATATGAAGCAGCAGACTAGTTGCACAGTGCATTATCACAGACTATTTGGCTACAACTGGAGGTGCTGGTAATATTACCATGCCTAAGGCTCTTTGCAGTGTTTCTAATGCCAGACCAGCATACAACCAATATCGAAAGGCTGAGAAGAAGAAAATGCAGGAAGAAGCCACTAGACAAAAACCATACTTTATGAAAACTGAAGAACTAAAGACCAAAAAATACAAGCTTGAAAGTTGTGCACAAGATTTGCTCAAGCCAGCTGACAGCTATGCAGAGAAAGCTGAGCTGACACAGAACTTCACACTTATTGCAAAGTTCAATGTCATGCGAAGATCTGTAAAGGACATATCCGTAAAAACATCAAAATTGAAAGAGGAGTAGAATGCTAAACTAGATTAGCTGAAAAAAATGTTAATGTGTTCTGTGCAATGAAAGTCAGAAATGTGTAGTCTTTTTGTGAAAATTTCTATCTGTAGCTCTGTTCATTTAAACCATTATACTAACTTCACAGGAAGTTGACATTGACAAACCATAAATTGTATAGAAAGCTGAAATGTGTAACAGAATTAATGTGTGTAATTCCAAATTCTAATGCTACGCAAAATATGTAACCTAACCAAGTCTGCATTCAGTTGTTTCAAGTTTTCAACACTTTGATTTCTTTACTGATTTCAATGAATTCATGTGACATGAATTATTGGAACCAGCTGTATCTTTTCTTTGTGATTTATCTTTTAATAGTTTGACAGATGTGTGGGTGTGTTTTTGAGATTGATGGCCATTCACTTTGTGCGTCAGTTTAGTCCTTGATACATTTTAACATAGTCCTAGAAAAATCCTGGAAGTTTTTTTTTACACAGATCTATGAGTACCCTGAAAGAGTGAGAAGTCTACTTCAGCTCCCACTTACCACTATATGGTAGGGAGAAGAAATAAAAGAGAAATAAAGAAAGGGGCAGATAAATAGAAATATAGCCAGATATTTTGTTGTTAAACTGGCAAAAACCAAAAAATATTTTTCATCATTTATTTTGAGAACTTTCTTGTACACATGTTTCTATTGCATTTTCTAACCAAAATATCCAACAGGAAGAATTTAATTATTCAGACTATTTTGCTCATCTTTGTCATTTGTACAATGTTTCAACTGTTGTATGCTCTAGCCTTTTTCAGGTGCTTGGAATTTTGAACCCAACCCATTATTACACTGGGATATATGAACTCCATTCCTTGCCTAATGCCTCTTCTGAAAGTCATGAGTTATCTCCCTCTAACCCTGTACTGCTGCAGCCTGTCATTGAACTCACAACTCTTTGGATCAAGTCACAGGAACTAACCAACATCTATATCCACATGACTGAATTTTTGGGACATATAAACCTAATGTCCAGTAACCCTTTTTTTTACCAGAGTTCATATTGCAATTTTTGATGGTAATGGTTTTCTCTAGTATTTTTGATGGTAATGGTTTTCTCTATGGCTGAGATACGTTGCTATCTCAGCCATAGTGTTGGCTTTAGAGCTGTGGATTCTAATACCATCTCTTCAAAGTATTCCATGTTAGCCAGTGATGGTAAGCCTATTGCTAAGCTTTTATCCTGCCGATATATGTCTGATCCCAATCCGAAGTGTGCTGTTTGTGTGCAGAAAGTCAGCATCTCTATCAGGTTGTCTAGTGAAACACTGGTATGTTCTCCTAGAGATGAGTCTGAGGCTAGTCTATCCCTGACTACCAATGGCTACATTGATGAACAGACTCACCACATCCAGGCTCACCATCTGGTTGCATTGGATGGGAGCATCTTTGAGAAGTTCTATGAAGTGGGTGGAGTTTTAAACATATGACGGTGACTTTCCTATCAGTGAGTCAATTATATATATATATATATACAAGGAAGCGACTTAGAGGGTGGTACACTGAGCCTAGGCTGCTAACAATCGGCCTGAGTGAAATACCGTCTTTATGAATCTTAGATAGACCATACATGTGAGATGTATGTCCTAGGCTGGAAGTGATCCTTGTTCTTGATTAGGATCTACGACAGCTGTCATTCTGTTTTCAATGTGGAGTCTTTCTTTATCTTGCTGTAGCTATCACATCTAATGAGGTCTTCCAGTTTCTTGGTGTTTTCAGTTTTGTCCATCACTACAGTTGCATTGCCTTTATCGGCTGGTAGTATGATGATGTTCTCATTCCTCTGTGGGGTCTTGATTTCATGATGTTTGGGTGGCTTGGCTTTCTCCAGTGTCTATCTCACTTTCTATCTTAGCTCATCCGCCTGAGCCTGAGGGATGTTCAAGGTTATTTCCTTGATGCAGACAATGACCACATATGGAGGGAGAAAGATGATCACTGTCCCCTATGGGATGAAGTTGAAATAATAGAGAATGCCACTGGAAATTACGTAAACTTAAGGAATCAGCACATATGCTAGGCTTCAAAAATCTCCTAAGCCAACCAAGCATAGAGATGAACACAATATGGGAACCAGTAATACAGAGTGCCAGAGAAAATCATTAGTGTCAAAAACAAATTACAAAAAAAATACTAGAGAAAACATTAACATCAAAAATTGCAATATGAACTCTGGAAAAAAAAAGGTGGGGGTTACTGGGCATTAAGTTTATATGTCCCAAAAATTCAGTTGTTCTTGTCCTTAACAACACATAGCCCAGTGGATATAGATGTTGGTTAGTTCCTGTGACTTGATCCAAAGAGTTCAATAACAGGCTGTAGCAGTGGTGAGCAAGTAACTTACAGGGTTAGAGAGAGATAACTCATGACTTTCAGAACCGGCATTAGGCAAGAAATGGAGTTCATATATCCCAGTGATTGTAATAAAGGGTTGGGTTCAAAATCCCTAACACCTGAAGAAGGCTGGAGTGTACAACAACTGAAACGTCATACAAATGGCAAGAAAGATGAGGACAATAGTCTGAATAATGTAAATGCTACCCAATCTCACAAAATATAGACAAATACTAAAGGAAGAATTAAATTGTAATTTTTATTAAACTGGAACTTCAATGTACAATATATTTCAATAATTTATCCTGTCACTGAAAGTGACTGAATTTGAATTTCATAATTGTGTTGTCATGTCATGCTATGTCAACAAATCAACTTGCAGTATTCTTATTGTTAATTTCTGAGTGAAATTAACAATAAGAATACTGCAATTGAGATGCATTGAAAAAGAATGCAGTGGAAAGGAAATTAATATTAATAATGCAGAGTGCTAAAAGTTAAGGTTATTTTATATTGTAATTGGATTTTAATGACTATAAAAAATTTTAACCATTTCTGAGTTGGCAATAGATAAGTTAACATCAGTCATAGATGCACTGTAAGGTATATAAAGTTAGCATTATCAAATGCATTCATTTTATTAGTTTTTTATGTATATTCTTATTCCTTGGGGAAAAAAAAAGAAAAAAAAAAAGAAAACTATCTAATGTCATATGAAAAGAATTTTGAGTGGACATTTATTGCCATAAAGCCTACTAAAAATCTTGAAAAGTTTTAATGTTATAAAATGACATTGCCTAAGCTAGAAGGGATTTGAGCCAATTTCTGTCTGTGGGTCAATCTGCTATATGCTACCTCCTATATTTCAAATGACTGTTTTCCTCTGGTTTTCCTAAGTTATGAAATGAAATTAATGCAAATAAAGAAAAAGCATCTGATTATTTTATTTTATTTTTTTTTTATTTTCTTTCCAGCATCATGAATTGGTATTCAAATATATTAGCACTCTGGAGACATTATTATTTACTAGCGACATTGATGTTCACATCTTGGAAGTTTTTCAGCATTTCTGCGCCTTACGAGCTTGAAAAGAAAACATTTTCCTGTTATATCAATTTCTCTTTATTGAAAATTCAATATATTTGGAAAAAATAAAAGTAATTCCATCTTGCATACTTGTTTGTCATTAACTCCCACACACACACCAAAAAATGTTTTTAAGCTCTTTGTATCATGCAAATGCAAATTTCCATTTTTTTTTTTTTTTTTTTTTTTTATGAGGGTCAGTATGAAATAGCCAATTTCTTTTATACGCAAAATTGGGAAGGTTTAAGGATTTATTTAGTCTGCATATTCCACTTTGACAAAGTATTTTTTTTAAGATTGAAGGCATCATTTTATTCCAATTAATCTGAAAAAAGATCTGTTTCACAGCAAAATAACATTGAAACTTTTTGCATGTATAATTTAATCTGGTCAAAATATTTGTTTCAATATTTTGAAAATAAAAATGTTAAAGAGAAATAGAATATATGCAATCAATTTTTCCATCTACCATTCTTTAAAAAGCTAAATATTTCCAGAAGCTTTTGTCAATGCATTTCCAATGAAATTTTTTGTCATATTACACTTAGTCTAGTCATGAAAATAAGTTAGTTTGTATGCAAGATTTTTTTAAAAAAAAAAAAAAAAAAAAAAGAGGCTTTTTATTGAATGCAATGTACATTAGCAAAAAGACTATATTAAATACCAGAAAGCAGTAACTTTCGCCAAGACTTCCTTTTACACACACACAAGCTTTTTTTTTTCCCAATTATTTAATTAGTTAATTTTAACTTTAATGTTGTAAGTTTCTGTAATTAACTTTAATGTTGTAAGTTCTGTAATTAACTTTAATGTCGTAAGTTTCTGTAATTAACTTTAATGTATTAAGTTTCTGTAATTAACTTTAATGTCGTAAGTTTCTGTAATTAACTTTAATGTCGTAAGTTTCTGTAATTAACTTTAATGTCGTAAGTTTCTGTAATTAACTTTAATGTCGTAAGTTTCTGTAATTAACTTTAATGTCGTAAGTTTCTGTAATTAACTTTAATGTCGTAAGTTTCTGTATTAACTTTAATGTCGTAAGTTTCTGTAATTAACTTTAATGTCGTAAGTTTCTGTAATTAACTTTAATGTCGTAAGTTTCTGTAATTAACTTTAATGTCGTAAGTTTCTGTAATTAACTTTAATGTCGTAAGTTTCTGTAATTAACTTTAATGTCGTAAGTTTCTGTAATTAACTTTAATGTCGTAAGTTTCTGTAATTAACTTTAATGTCGTAAGTTTCTGTAATTAACTTTAATGTCGTAAGTTTCTGTAATTAACTTTTTAATGTCGTAAGTTTCTGTAATTAACTTTAATGTCGTAAGTTTCTGTAATTAACTTTAATGTACCGTAAGTTTCTGTAATTAACTTTAATGTCGTAAGTTTCTGTAATTAACTTTAATGTCGTAAGTTTCTGTAATTAACTTTAATAAGTAAGTTTCTGTAATTAACTTTAATGTCGTAAGTTTCTGTAATTAACTTTAATGTCGTAAGTTTCTGTAATTAACTTTAATGTCGTAAGTTTCTGTAATTAACTTTAATGTCGTAAGTTTCTGTAATTAACTTTAATGTCGTAAGTTTCTGTAATTAACTTTAATGTCGTAAGTTTCTGTAATTAACTTTAATGTCGTAAGTTTCTGTAATTAACTTTAATGTCGTAAGTTTCTGTAATTAACTTTAATGTCGTAAGTTTCTGTAATTAACTTTAATGTCGTAAGTTTCTGTAATTAACTTTAATGTCGTAAGTTTCTGTATTAACTTTAATGTCGTAAGTTTCTGTAATTAACTTTAATGTCGTAAGTTTCTGTAATTAACTTTAATGTCGTAAGTTTCTGTAATTAACTTTAATGTCGTAAGTTTCTGTAATTAACTTTAATGTCGTAAGTTTCTGTAATTAACTTTAATGTCGTAAGTTTCTGTAATTAACTTTAATGTCGTAAGTTTCTCTTAATTAACTTTAATGTCGTAAGTTTCTGTAATTAACTTTAATGTCGTAAGTTTCTGTAATTAACTTTAATGTCGTAAGTTTCTGTAATTAACTTTAATGTCGTAAGTTTCTGTAATTAACTTTAATGTCGTAAGTTTCTGTAATTAACTTTAATGTCGTAAGTTCTGTAATTAACTTTAATGTCGTAAGTTTCTGTAATTAACTTTAATGTCGTAAGTTTCTGTAATTAACTTTAATGTCGTAAGTTTCTGTAATTAACTTTAATGTCGTAAGTTTCTGTAATTAACTTTAATGTCGTAAGTTTCTGTAATTAACTTTAATGTCGTAAGTTTCTGTAATTAACTTTAATGTCGTAAGTTTCTGTAATTAACTTTAATGTCGTAAGTTTCTGTAATTAACTTTAATGTCGTAAGTTTCTGTAATTAACTTTAATGTCGTAAGTTTCTGTAATTAACTTTAATGTCGTAAGTTTCTGTAATTAACTTTAATGTCGTAAGTTTCTGTAATTAACTTTAATGTCGTAAGTTTCTGTAATTAACTTTAATGTCGTAAGTTTCTGTAGAAAAATATTTCTTATATAGATCATCTTGCTTTAAATGGTGATGAATATTCTAGAAATTTATCATTTAAAAAAAGATTTTAAAATGTGATTGGGTACAGTAGTTCTATAATGAGGTGTTGCACATTTTAATTTTTTGGGCGGACCTGAAGCATACTACTACCAGATTTTAATTTTGTTGTTTTTCATTTTACTTTTTTCAGCACAGTCTTATCAATTACCCACTTAGATTTGATTGACAAAAAAATTTTGAAATTTTTGAAAAATTTCAATATTTAAACATTTTCGGGGCTGGGCATCAGTTTCTCATACAACATTATAGTAAATCAAGCCTCCATTTTGAAACCAGTCGCCGGTACGACATTACCGCCACCTGTAAATTTGTTCATTATCAAATTTTTTGGACTTTTTTTTAGTGCAATATTATCTTTTACACCTTAAACTTTAATAATGACGAAAAAAATTTGCAAAAATTTCAATATTTAAACAATTTTAGTGGGGGGGGCCAGTTTCTCATACAACCTTATAGCGGATTGAAATTGAAGGATCGATTTACTTATGAGAAACTGACCCCCCACCCCCAATTTGTTTAAATATTTGAATTCTTCAAAATTCTTTTTAATAATTGGAAAGTTTAAGTAAAAATAATAGAACTGCTCTGAAGAAAGTAAAAAAAAAAATGAAAAACAACGAAATTAACATAAACAAAGCGACCCCAACACAAGTGTACTGAAAATGGAGGATCAATTTACTTTAATGTTGTATGAGAAATTGACCCCACCTCCAAATTTGTTTAATATTTTAATTTTTCAAAATTTTTTTTTTTTTTTTTTAAATCATTCAACTATAGAAGTGGTTGAATATATTAAGTTCGACATTGAGTGAATCTAAGCAGCTTTCAAGCTTTACCACTAATTCAGTTCTCAATCAAATTTCAAACAATTTACAGAGTTAGATAAGACACCTCCTTAGCTACTTTTTGAAAAAAAAAGTTTTGAAATTTTGGTTCAGTAGAAAAAAAGTTACATCAAAATGTGGAAAATCCGAAAGAGGAGACTAATGCTTCTAATAAATCTTATTCTTTATAACTTTTTTGTTTGGTATTTTTGCATGCAGTTTTCAACATTTAAATTCTGATGATATCTTTTATCATTTTTATCAATCAAACTTTGTTTATTCACTTATCATTTTATCAAAATTGATTATCTGAATTAATTATAAACAATTGATTTTTTATTAATTATTTGCATATAAATTTTTTCCTTTTAATATTTTTGAATGTGGTTTCTAGCATTAAATTAATAGCAATGCCTAGAAAAATAATGGATTACATGGAAGAATGTGTGCATGAAAAGTATTATTATACTGAACCTGGAAAAGTAAAGGAAAAAATATTAAAATATTCTAGTGAAGTGTTAAAAAAAAAAAAAAAAGAAATTTCTTAAAATATTGCAGCTAAAAAATAAAATTTGGATGCAATATTTTAAGTAAGAAATTTCTTATTTTTTACTTCACTACAATATCTTGTCCTTTACTTTTTCAGGTTTAATAATTTGTCCTGTTTTTTTCCAGGTTCAGTATAATCTTAAGAATATTACTTTCGTGTATGCATTTTTCCATTTCTTTTCTTTTCTGGAGAATAGAATTATAAAACTATTATAAAATAATAAACATTTGGCTATGTGAAATTTTTGGTAATTTTGAGATATTTTCCTTTTGGGATTTCTTGGCACATAGAATTAAGTGTTTGACTACGGAATTGTGTACAGAAATATGTTGTATCTCCAAAGTAGCAACTACTTCAGTTTTTTCTCGTATAACAACAGTAAGGTTATAGCAGAATATGTAAATTTTTGATAGACATCAACAGTTCATTAAATCTGCAGGTGGCCACAGATGATGCAAAGGTTAAAGTCACCTGCAACTGACAAGGATGGTAACCAAGGATGAATATGGCACCAAATTCCAGTTCAATATTGGTGAAACACAACCAATAGGTTAATGCACTGTTGGTCAGTTAAGTGCCATACTTGACACACGCCTGGGCAGAAGATTATCCCACAGTAGGTTACATTACAATCTGTCTTGTTATTTAACCCATAACTGGAGGGAAGAGATGGATTAATACCTTTCCCAAGGGTATTTGCGTGTAAGTGAATGCATTGAATTCAACTGGAATTCGAAACAATTTCCCCAATTTCTCGTTCCAAGTTAATATCCACTGCACCGCAACACACATCCTAATGCACTATACAACATATCTATAGATATAGGTTTTATAGTAAGCAATCAACTAGAGTATCATTATTAACAGGGCTTATTTTAACCCTAGAACATTGCCATTGGACTGTGGAAGACTGGTACTACATAAAGTCATGTTTAATGTCATGGTAAAGTTCATGGGTAAAAGAGAATGCACAAGGCTATGTATCTAGGTCATCAGCAAGGTATTGTGTAAGATGATAATGGTTCTGTAATGATGTATTCTACTGGAATTTGTATGGACCACTACTTCGTCTAGAATGTCTTGGCAGGGAAACAAAAAATTTTGTTGATCACTTGCACCATTTTATATTTAACTTGTTTCCAGGAACATTTGATTGAATTTATAATTCTCCCATTGAGCGTAGATAAATTCACAGCAGCCACTCAACAAACAACTGAGTAATAGGGTACAGGATGACTCATCACAGGCCATCTCATGTTCATGACAACTCATTATGGGCTTATTCACCGTGAAGACAACTCAATATATAAATTATAATTTTTTTTTTTTTTTTTACGGAATAAAAGTAATTTATTAAGGATGATTTTTTTTTTAACAACTTTCATAATTTAAAATTTTATGCTATTGCCCTTAAGTTGGAGATCATTTTGAAAAAGAAAATACAATTTGCAAAATTCTTTCTATCTGCCTTTATATATTTCTTCAATTAGCTTGAAAAATGAATAGATTTTCAAAAACATTTTCTTTTTTTAACTTTACGAGTCCCTATTCACTTTTTCATACAACATTTAAGCATGAAAAAGTAGCTTGAATTTGTTTTGTGCCAAAATTTTCACATTTTAAGTTTTCTAAAAATATATCTATTTCTAATGTAACTTTCTGAAAGCTATTGAATCGTGATGAAATCACTTATCAATCAAAAACACTTTGATATCAAAAATCTTAGGTTTTTTCGAAACTTTACGAACCTTTATTCACTTTTTAATGTATCATATTTTTTAATTTATTTGCTTTTTAATATATCGCACCTCAATCACTTAGAGCAAAGACGTCCTCACATAGAATATTTCTTACAAACTTCTAATCATCGAAGATATTCACTCAAGAAAATAATACAATTACATTTGGAACACTTAACAAGAAATAATCTTTTTAAAACAATTCCTTTCAGCTTAAATCTTGCTGTCTAAGTGAGACAACTCCTTATTTTACTTTGAACATTTTTTTTCATCTGGACTCGACTCACACATCTGAACTTTCTAACAACAGTTTACTCTTTTCTTACATGGCTTAATCATCACCATTGTATATTTTTGTTAATACAATTTATATTGTTATAATAATGTTGTTTTCAATCTTCAATTATTTCCTCAAAATATGAAAGAATGTATGTTGAATGTATATCTATGTTTAACAAATATACTTTCAACCATAGTGAACATGGAATTAAAAGTAACTCTTCTCTTCACTTTTACAAAAATTCACAATTACATGTGAAATTCAAATTTTGACAAATAGGAAAAGGATTGACCTCATACTGAAAGAAAAAGGCAAATCCAGATTTCGCTATCTGATGTTAAATTTATTTTCTAACCAATGAAAGCAAGTAATTTTCAAAACAGAGAAAAGTTAACAATCCAGTTTGTTCTTTGTCTTATAGATTTTTTAAAGTGGAATCAGTCAGATGGGAGCAGAAATTAGACGACACACTAAAGTGTAACAAAAGAAACTTCAAGCCACTGACACACAGTCCTGTCGCACATTCGTTCTTTCTTGTGTACTGTTTTTCTTCTCCATCCTCAACAGTCCCGCAGTCAATAAAGACGACAAGATATTTCAACTTACTCCTAAAACTTAATGTCCTATAAGTACAATTTCCTTTATAGTCTTACCTTCCTTTTAACTTTCTTGCTTGCCATAAAAGAAAAAGGAAACGAAAACAGACTTTATTAGTAACCTGTTAATCTTTCTACGTACACACATTCTGCTACTTATGACTACAACCTCTGGATACACTTAATTCCTTACTAGTGTTTCTCTTGGAACTTTTTAACTATGTACTATGTTTTCTCTTTTTTTTCTCCTACAAATTCATGTTATGTTATGTTATGTTAATAAAATTCTACTTTAAACATACAAATGAAATACTTTTATTCTTCCAACATCCTCATTTTAACCTTCTGATAATTCTGATGCTCCCGATAATCCTTAAGGTGTGAGGAGTGTCGGCTATGTTTGTGAATTGGCCTTGTACCAGACATGACCGACTGCCCCCCCCTACCTCAACTTATTGTTACTTGATGAAATCACTTATTAATCAAAAACACTTTGATTTTCAAAAGATTTAAGGGTTTTGTGACCCTTTACCAATATATATTGACCTTTTTTGTTTCAGCTCTAAAAACTAGCTTAAATTTCTGAAAACATACATTTCAACCAAAATTTTGAAATTATAGATATTAAAATTCAGTTTTATTTATTGTAACTTTCTAAAAGCTATAGAAAACTGATGAAATCACTTAGCAACCGAAAACATTTTGATTTCCTAAAATTTTAAGGGCTTTAGACACAGCCAGAGCATATTTATTCACTTTTATTGATAAAAGTGAATAAATATGCGCTGTGTGTTTGAGGTATAAAAATAACTTGAATTCCCAAAACACATTGCAACCAAAATTATAGGATACAAATCTTACAGCATCTATTTAAAACTCAAAATAAATTTCACACCTGCAAAATTGGATTCAAATGATTTTGGAAAAACCCAACTAAGAAAAATTAACAAGTCAGTGCTAAAAGCAAATTCTGAATCCTGATTGGATTAAAAACAGCAACTTCATATATGATGTATTTTCTCACTTAGTCAAGCTTCTCATGAAGTCACTATTTAAACCACTAACCTGTCAAAAGCTGTCCGTCAGATGGTGGCATCTCATCATGTAAAGAAGAAACTTCAAGCTGACTCGCCCTCACTGCCAATTTTCTTTTCTTTTTTCACTCCATGCCAACCTGGACGGACGTAGATCACGCCACAGTTTCATTCGACCTCTTCTTCCAACATCCTTTTCTTCATTTTCACTCCACGGCCGGCCGGCCGCTAAAGGGAACGACAAAATAGACTTTGCCTTCTCTTTCTTTCAGCCTGCTGTGACTCTACTAAAATGAGGAAGGAACTAAAGACTCAACATTTGACTACTATCAAACACACAAATTAAACTGCAGTGGGACGATTTTAAAAACTTTACATTTCAGTTTGCAAATCAATTGCATACATATCTTCTCAATGAAAATTTACATCTTCTCACAAAGATGTAATAATAACATTAACAGCAAACAGAATTCCACTTTTTTCAACAGCCAGATGATACAATAAATATAAAGACATTCGCCTAACCTTCATTGTTACTTAATAGCCTGACTCAGCTGAAGAACAATTCCATCAAACTCCGATTTTGTGTTTTTCTTTTTGTTTCTCTCTCTCTCTCTCTCTCTCTCTCTATATATATATATATATATATATATATATATATATAAATATCATTGCTTAGGTTATAAGGAACTCTGATCGTACATTCATGTGAAAGGATACAGCTGATAATGCACTTAGTTTAGGTCACGCAAACCTTTGTAAGCAATAAGAAAAAGAAAGCCTTAATATTTTAATTTACAGTTTTCTTGCAAACATTATACACTTTATAAAATCAACAACTTTGTCGAATGTTGATATTTCCAGTAAGATATTTACTGTGAGAATGAGGGTTATACTCTATATCTAAATAATTTTCTGTTATAGAACTAAAGGTGTTAATATTAGTATAAATTACATGCATATGCCCATGTCTGTGTGAGAGAGAGTGAAACAGACTGACGTTTATCTACTTAAAGAGGAGTACCAAAAAGGGCTTCTAGTGAGAATAGAATAATGTCTTGTTTTTATGTAAGCATAAACTTAGCTGTTTGAAAGAAAAAGAACAATGAAGTGATTGAAAGAGTGTACATAGACATAATAGCTGAATGACAGTGAATGTGTATGCAAACTCTTCAAAGAACAGAGTATCCAAAGGAAGTTAACAAAATATAAAAATGCCTGCGTATAATGTTGCTGCAAGTAACTAAGGTTTAAAATGTATATTAAAGGGGTAAATACTTCTTCAAGCTTTTTTTTTTTCGTGTGTCGGCGTGGAACCTATCGAAATCGATTTTCCTCCATCAACAAGAAGCTATTTCGACTAAGGCATCGAGGCAATTTGACGTGCGGCTAATTCCCGAATTCAGTGGTGCGGTAACGGACATCCCAATAATGGAATGGTTGGAAGACGTAGAGTTAACCTGTGAACTTTGCGGAATAACCAAGGTAGAGCAAGTCCTGCCACTGCGATTGAAAGGGGAGACATATCGGCAGCTATCAAAAGAACAACAGAGTAACATTGAGGAGATTAAACGCGCCCTTGTGAAAGTCTACGGAACGGATTCATTCGTGGCTTTCGAACAATTTACTACACGTCGCCTCCGTTCAAAAGAGACTGTGGACGACTTTCTAACAGATTTGCAATGGCTGGCACGGCTGGTAGGCGAAATGCCGCCGGAATGTTGGCTGAAGAGCGCCTTTATTAATGGGCTACCAAGTCACGTCAAGGGACTCCTTCGATCGTCAACTAGGATGGAAACCCTAACTTTGAGAGAGCTACTTGAAAGAGCTCGCGCCGTATTAGTGGATACATTTAGCTGCTGCAGGGCAACCTAAGCAGGCCTCGCAGTCCCCGACTCTTCGAAACTAGCCAGAGTGATGTCAATTGTTTTAAGTGCGGGGCCCCAACCATCTGGCTAGAGATTGTATGCAACACGGCAGTGCTAGAAACCGGGGAGAAAGATCGGCCATGCGCTGTTATCTCTGCAACAAAACAGGGTAAAAAATCGTCCGGAAAACGAAAACAGGGGCGAGATGTCAGTGCCACTCTCTCCCCATTCAAATTAAAAGGGGCGCTGCCCGTGATTGAAGCTGTCGTTAATGGCAAGAAGCGCATAGCACTGGTAGATTCTGGATGTTCTTGGTCCCTCGTGACTGGATCAGTATGCAACCCCTAGAGTCGGCAAGCATCAGATGTCCTAACAGTCAACGGGGAAATCCTCTGCAGTAATGGTGTCGGGACTATCATGTTATCGATATGCTAATTGGAATGGATATAATTAAAATGCTGGGTGGAGTTCGCATAAACCAGTTTGGTGGTGCTATCTTCTCAAAGACGGAGCCGTGTGCCTGTACCACGATCAGAATAGAGGAATCAGACTTCAACGCTGAGTTCGATGAGCAAACCAGAGTTTGGACAGCGTCGTTTAATCTAAATTAAAGCAAATATTTACTTTTAGTTTAAAATATCTTGGATTTAGATGTTTTATGAGATATTGACACATCTATCGATAACCTGATATCTATGAGATTTATGTAAAGAAAAAATAATTATAGTAAAATTTCATGATGAATACAGCATAAATGCCATTTTACGAATTTTTTAACTACCAAGTAATCTTTAAAATTTTAAATATTTTAAGCATTCTAATATTATACTTTGGTTTACTTACGAAGACGCTTAATTAGAAAATTACCAATAAATTTATGATATTTGTTGAGATAACAAATAAGTTATAGTGGGTAGGTGTTCTTTTAGGAGAGTTGTATATTGCTGCAGATTGACGGAATTTGGCCTCGTTGTAGATAGCCCACTATAAGTCATAAAGATTATAAATCAAGAAAAGCAAATTGAGTTGAAAAATAACATTTTATATATACACATATCAATTAAGGTTTTTACAATTAAAGTAACCCTTTAAATATGGGTCCAACGGACGTTAAAATGTTCATGGCAATAAAATGCTGAAAAGAGAATTCATACTTAGGTATGTGGGAGGGTTGTAAGTAAGGAATGTCTTTGATGTATCCGCTCCTTTGGTCAGTAAGTAATTTTGAGACAGCGAAGAAGGAAAAGAGAGGTAAGGGAGGCGAGCATAGTAAGTCGCTTGATGTCGATCAGGGGAGATACTAATTACACTCGTCTCTATCGAGTCTGTCTGTCTGTGTCTGCCTGGGTCGGTCTGTCTGTCTGGCAATGCTTTCTGTATCGGCTTTTTATATCTTCTTTTTGGATCGCAGCAGATCATATGGAAATTCACACTTGTAGTTGATTCTGGGCTTCCCATTGGCCGATAAATAAAATTCGCGTAGGCTCGCGAATTGGAAATTTAATATTTAATTAATTTTTAGTTTTCAACAGGAACATCTGCGCGAAGCCGGGGTGCGCACCGACGACTTTTGGTCGTGAGAGTACAAACATCCGGTCCCTCGCTTTTGCTCGGTCGGTATCACCACAAAGTAAAGGCCATGTTTTGTTAACTGTACCACCATTTTTATTTTTGTTGATTCTGTTGCGGATACGCCGCTATCTGCAAACGTATTTATAATTTAGTGATTCGGGTTTGGATTGTATTCAAAGTCACTTCGTTCTCGTGTAATTGAAGTTGGAAATAAGACAACAATAAGAAAAACAACAATGAATTGTATTAACAATAAGTTTACATAGTTGAGATTAAGCATGCAAATAGTGAAGGAAAAGTTGCTTCCCTTGTAACGTTAAGAAATATTAAGTATAATGTAATATACATACTATTGTTGAGTTGAAGAAGATTCCAATTAGAAGATGTGTGTGATTGTGTACATGTGTGTTTAAGAAATAAATAGCAGCTAATTGCTACCTGAAATTAGTGCGATGGTGTGAGAGGGATTTAGGTAAGACTAAGAAACATGTCCCCGCGATAGCATGGCTGCTATCACGAGCAACTGAGCCCAAACTGCAACTGCAACTGGTCTGCTAACACGTATATTCCCGCTTAAATAATCCTCGCGAAAACGCGGGAAAGCAAAGGAGCATTACGTGAAAGCCGCGTGTTTCGAGAATGAAGAAACATGCGAGACAGAAGTAGTTGCGTGAGTGTATGAGTATGTATGTACATGTGTCAGTGCGAAATGTGGGTGAAATGTGTATAAATACACGTGAATCCCACAATTTCATAATCTTTTATTGCATGTGAATGATTATCATTTCTGTCCTTTCTGTCTTTGATATGTTTCTTGTATAAGTCCTTGTGGTATTCATGTGAATGTTGATTATTATATATATTACTGTGTTCAGGATGTTATGAGTTTTTCTTCCGTGTATATGTATATTCATGTAAATATAGCATATTTGTTCCTACATGTGTGTGTCTAGTGGAATGTAGTATCTGGTTGCTTGTACTATGTTATATTATGTTCCGAGTATTTGAATGTGCAGATTGTACTCTTTAATTTATTTCTTGGTTTTCTGCATAATCTTTTCATGAAGATTATTTAAGTACATATTTTCTTTTGGCTGGTTGGTGTGTTGATTGAATCTCCAACGGCTGCGAAGTGGGATCAACTAAAGAGGCTATTCATGTGTTCACTGTTCTTTTTATTTATATTTTCTTTGCGCCTACGATTTTCTGATTTGATTTAGGCGGGAGTGTTAGTTATTGGTTGATTTTTGCATGTAGTCTCATAAACTATGTCCAGGAATATCTAGGTTACCAGAAATATGGAAGAATAGAAATTTGGAAAGGATGTATGTGTTGAGAGAAAAAAAGAGAGAGAGAGAGAGTTTCTCTTATTTTCTGATAATATCGTGTGTGGACGTTCGGATTTACAAAATTCGGCAAGTTTAAGCACACAGAAAAAATTCAAAATTCTTTTTAAAGTAGTGTGAGTTACTGAATTGTGGTAAATTTTTTCATTTATGATTGACAAATATAGATTTTCTTGATAAAATATCACTTAACCGCTAAAAATTAATACAGAATTTTAACAGATTTAAAACTCTATAAATGATTATAATTAAATTTTTTAAAAAAGTAAACAATTCTTGTAAAAAAATTTCTCATCGAAAATTTTTTTCTTAATACACTAATTTACAGATCTAGCATCCATTCTAACAGCAATGTAAAATTCTGTTTTGGTTTAACCGAAAACCACAGGAAATTCTGTTACTACAATCATAAAATGACATTAAGCAATCTTAAATACAGTATCAACACTACTTTCTCAACATATTTCTAGCAATTAAAAAACAACAAAATCACGAGATTACCTGATATATCATCGCGGAAACTAAATCTTATAACGGAAAGGAAATATATTTAATTTATGCCTTTTAGAAAAACTAGTTATCTTAAAGCACTTACATAACCCTAATTAAATAAATAAAAGAATTGAATTTACGACTACATGCAAATGCAAACAAATAAATAAATATTTGATCAAATACGTTGACCCGGATTAAAATAATTTTTTCTATATAAATCTTTTCCAATTATTTTAATTTTTCATAAAGTAAAAACAGCAAGTAATCCCCCTTTGATTCATATGCACAAACCGTATACCACCTACCCTAGATTTATTCTCCTAAAATCAAGTTATGTGTTTTTAAGTTTAAGTTTTAGTTTAAATAGAATTAATTATAAATTTTAAAAATATAATTCCAGTATAATAAAATAACATTGCGAGAACCAGAAATTCAAATCCTGGCACCTGATGATTGAATAGTACATGAAACTCAAAGTCGTACTATAGACGTGGGATAATATGTATCTCTATTATTATCACACACACACACACACACACACCACACACACACACACATATATATATATATAAAGTTAAAACTTGTAAATCTTTACTTCTCGCTTATGGAATACAGAGGGAGCGTGGGTGGTTTGCTACTATGTAAATGGCATGGCGGGTCCTATCGATGAAGTGGAACCAGGACATGCAGTTCGTCCGAGCACTTTTCATGATAGTAGCGATAGAGAAGTGAGAGACTCGCTAAATACCACCTGAAAGTGTGTGTGTGTGTGTGTGTGTGTGTGAGAGAGGGGGGGGGGTAATTCTTCCCCAACAAGGCCTTGGAGACGCTTTTGAACTCTATCAAGACTGGAAAATGAAGCCTGGGCACCAGTACTCCATATTCCGACTGACCGGGCTCTTATAGACAGGGGATCACATGAGAAATCAGTTACATAGAGGGAGCTGATCGGTATAGGGAGCCGATAATTTTACCTGTATCTTTAGCGATGAATCATATATAGGAATGTTAGTCCAATAATATCCTCTCAAGACACGAGACCTCTTCATCGGTAGTTCGGGGTCTGTTTGGCGGTGATTGAATGCAACCATTTTGGTTTTGGGGGGCATTTAATGTAACCAGCCAGTTTTTTACCCACTGGAAAGTTAATGTTAGACTGGAAGAGAGGTTAGCTGCCAATCTCTGATTGTCAAAACTTTGGAAGTGCTCCTGTATAGCATCGTATCATCAGCATAGATGTTTACAAATGATCGGAGTATATTTTTAGGTAGGTCATTTATGTAAATCTGAAGGTGATTCCTGGGGGACGTCTCTGTTCACCGTCAGGGCCTTAGAGGATTAGCTGTTAATAACTACCTTTAAGGATCTACCAGTTAGAATGGATTTTATAATAGGGAAAACTCTTCCAGTGATTCCATAGCCAGAAAGCTTATTGAAGTGGGTGGCGCAGACCTCGTCTTCCGATGAGCTTTCTTCTGGGTCCGTTACTTTCCACTTATCGGTAGGTCCGGCATCTGCCAGTGAACTACTAAATCGGAAGAGTCGTCCGGCGAATCTGGTCCGAAGTGAACTAATCGTTCACTTTCTTCTGTGTCACTTTCACTTGGGTCACTTTCATTTTCTTCGGTTGCCGATGGAGACGACCCTACAAAAGGGTGCAAATTTTTGACGTGGCATGGTATCCCGTTAACCCATATTGACTGAGGGCTTACCACATTGGTTACGCGTCCCGTTTTAAATTTGGTCGTGCATTTGCCTCGTGGGGTTTAACTCAGACGATGTCTCCTTCTTTATATCTTCGAAATCCTGGGGAAGGTGTTGCATCAATACCTCTTACCTCGGATGTGATATTTATGCAGTCTGTTGGCTGGTGCTTTGGAGGCTGAAAGGCTGTCCTTTGGCGTGACGTTGCACCAGTACACCGCCTCTAATACAGAACAGTTTTTTTCTGGTTGTGAGAGTTTTGATGCTCCGATGACTTCGTTCCACAATACCATTCCCCGCTGGTACATAAGCGCACCGGAACCTCAAGTGCACGCCCCAGCTACTCGCGAATTCCGTGAACTGCTTTCTAGTAAACGTGGTGTCATTGTCCGTCAATATTTCGGTTGGTGGGCCTCTCTCGTAAAAGATTAATTCCAGTCAACGGATGACACTGGTAGAATCCTGTCGTCGTAGAGGCCACCATATTGCGAATCGAGAGCGACCGCAGTGCATCAGAGTCAAAAATTGCTCACTGCCGTAATGGGTTACATCCATCGCTAGCCTGCTTCAGTTATTTTTCACTTCTAGCTTTCTTTTCTCCCATCGAACCGGGTCCGGATCAAACGACTGACAGGTTTTGCAGGTTTTGTAGGTTTTGACGACCGATTTGACGGTTTCTTTATACACCGATGAGTCGACGGACTTGGCAAAATACAATGTTCTTTTCACGCCTGGGTGGCCACTCTGTTGGTGAATGTTGGCCATTTGACTTTCGTCCAAGTGTTTCTTTGGAGTAGCACATTTGTCTAGTTCTGGCTCTCTGCCTTCCTTGTGCATATTTAGCAATCTTTGCGGTACTCTAGTGAGGCAGTTGGCACGGTTGACACAAGATTTCATCAACGTTACATTCATCTTTATTCTTTATTCTTCTGTCAACGCCTTCAACGTTCCTAGACGCCTTTTCACCAGCATCTCACCAGCATCTCACCAGCTGCTTTCTAATTCACGCGTTCATTTCCAGTCAGTGTGTCCGCTATCCAGCGATGTACACACGCCGAATCAGTGATCAAATGTAGCTCAAATGCCTGTTATAGAAAAGCCAGATATATGCCTTTAATTGCTGCTTCCTGTTCGGCTAAGTTGATATGTTTAGCGTTGTTGGCTGGGCACAACCAACAAGCATCCTTCACAATGCTCCTATTCACTTCCAACGCCACTCCAGTTGTCACAAAACTAGCGTCTACCCAAATCTTCATTTCACCACTGTTTATGCACCACTCTCCGCTGACAGGATCTGATTCGAGTACTCTGCTCACAATTTCATTCAGCATGCTGCGAAGAGAGACATCATTAACTTCATCGTCCCATTCCTTTGAACACCGTGGTCGCCTGGCACTTGATGAACGCTGTTGCTACTCGAAGCCATCTACACACAGGGAAATGACCCACTAACTTTCCGCAGAGAGAAAACATTCGTCGCCGGGTGAGAATGCGGGGAACGACTGGCACTTCACCTTCTCGTCTCTAATGAAAGATGCCATTTTCTTCTCGAACTTGCAAACCCAAAACCTTGGCTCCGTCTTTCAGCTGCTCTGGGTCTTTACAGACTAACCCGTAATCTGCGAAGTGTTGCCGGACACGGCTGCAGGCACCAGATCGTCATTAATAAAAATGTCATCAATATATGATGAAGTGGCTTTCCTGATCACTTGGTCTTGTGACGTTACTACGTCGATGATGGACTTCATAATAAGTGGAGCCACATTCAAATAGAAACCCAGACACGTAAGGCTGAATCAACGACCCTTGAACACGACCGTTTGAAAAGGCCAGAGAGCCTTGTCTACGTGGATCTGCAGATAAGCATTTCTCAGATCCAGAAGCGACACATTGGCTCCCTGTTGTCGCCATTTTCTGAGTTTCTCCGCACAGACGTCCGCATTGGCGGTAAATGCCTCCACGAATCCATTTAACTTCTGCTTATGTTCTTGGACAAACTGCCATTAAGGGAATCAAACCCTTGTTCTTCTCCAGTATCAACCATCTATTGTGCTACCACATCAAAATCATCACATCAACCATCTATTGTGCTGCCACATCAAAAGCTCTTTCTCGTATGCGGCCCGAATACACTTGGGCATCTTGTACTCCTGTACTGTGTTTTTCAGTCCATTAGTGTTTGGCCATTTACCCACTTCCACGACGCAGTCAAAGTTTTCTTGTTCCGATTGAACATCACACCAAAGTCAGGCTTGTCGATCAAAATAGCAGCACATCTATTTACTCCTTCAAAACACACTTCGCCCAATTCAGTTAAGCGCACACCTCCGAGGCTTTTAATTGCGTCAATTAAGGAGGTCAAAGCCCAACAATTTTTCCATCAACAACCAGCGCCACGATGTCCACATATTTGGCCCGTCCGACGTCTAATTTAATCTTTCAAAACCCACGGCATGTCAGGTTTTCCCGTCAGCTGTTAATACTCCCACACTCCTCTGCCTCCAAGAACGGCATACATTTTTGCTCACCAGAATCTGTGAGCATCCGGAGTCCACCAAAGCTAGGCACTCTTGTCCATCGACCAGCATCCTCATAGCAGGCAGTTTCTGGTTACACGTTTGTCTGGGAAGAAGACCGACGCTAGTGTCTTCCTCCCTCAGGCGTTTCCCTGGTATTTATCTCCAAGATGATAAGTTTTGTCGCTGCTGTGGTGCGGGCTTGTTGTTACCCGCCCACCATCAGTTTTTGTGTCACGTGGTGGTGGTCTGTCATTACCAAGCTTCCTTACACATTCTCGAACGAGATGTCCGTAACGATTGCAACGGAAACATCGGGCTCTGAATGGTAAGCGCTGCACTTGATTATCCGATCTTTCCAATTGTCCTAAAGTGCAGTTTATGTCAGCATGGTTGGGACCAGAGCACTTGTAGCAGAAAACTGTCTTACTGCCTGGAATAGTAGGTGGCGTAGGCAAACGTCACTGTTGAGTAAATACCGCTGCAACTGATTCCTCATCCTTTGCATAGCCATTCATGATGGCACGCGTCCTGGCTACCAGTTCCTTCTACCGTTATCGTATCCATCCATGCTGACGATCGGAGCTGCTGCCTGATGTGCTGTGGCAGCCTAGAAACAAGCGCACAGGCTATCCATTTTTCTGGTAGCATTTCCCCAACTTGTAGGGCAAGTCTTTTAAGTGCTGCCAGGAATTCGTCTGCTGTTTCTCCAATGCGAAGGTGTCGCGTTGTGAACTGGTCGAATGCTGCGAATAAGCCCACAGAGAACGCGGTAATGAGGGCACACTTGATTTCAGCAAGGTCGGCTCGCTGTTCCTTGCTGAGTTGCGATATACTGCAAGCGCCCCTCCTGTCAAACGCAGGGGCAAAATACGTTCAACTCTCTCTTCGTCCAACAGCTCGCACATCATTTCCACGCGTTCGAGCCATTCCACTATTGGTTCGTCAGTCGTGGTTCCTCCAAACTCCGGAATTAATCGCGGTTCGAACGATCTTTTTGCCATTATATTTGGTCGTGCCGAAATAGTTTGTATTTGTTATGTGTTATGTGCAAGAACAGAGTTCTCGTTCTTCTTCTTTTAAGTTTATATTTGTCTTTTTCTCCTTGTTGTAAGACTGTATTTATCTTTCTCGTTACGCATTAACGGTTCGTTTTCTTCCGCTGTCCGCGTTCCTTCTACCCGCAGTCAAATTGAGGCTCTATTTTTCTCTCTCGTGCTGTCCACAATTTGCGTACGCGTGAGCCTCCTTTTCGGTTCTCCTGCGCACGCGTACAGTTATTCCGGGCCTCACCGCCATGTTGCTTGCCTCGTCCAATACCCGCTCTGCGGCCATTAAAGACGCAGGCAACCCTAAGCCTCTTGTTTCGTTTAGGACCGTGTTCACCACACAAGTTTAACAATTGTAAACTGTTTTTACACACACGTTTTGTTGGTAAAGTGAAAATAAAATTTTGCGTAAATTACTAAAATAAAGAAATGCAATTTGTTTTGTACAAAACTAATTCAAACATTGTGAAAAAAAAATCCTTGCACATAATTGTAATATTGTATATTTTCTGTAAAAATATTGTATGATTATATTCTTTACTTATTGTAAAAAATGATATTCATTGTGAATTTTTCAAAGGTTCATTAGAACTTTGCATAAGAAAGGTCTGTCATTCAATATAAATTTTATATGCAAAATTCTATTGGTTTCTTGCATCTTTGAGGGGAAAATATAAGCTGCTTGAGCATGCATCGTCTGCCTTTTTGTGAGAAATGAGATGCTGCATTGAATATTTGCTTAATGTTTGAAGCTGTGTTTGTTTTTCCTCCAAAACTAATAAAAGAGTTTCCCTCTAAATTCTTAGAAGAATATTTGGAGCCTACCTGTAGGTTATTTAAAGGAAGCCTTGGAGTTAATTTTCAGAATCAACAAACAAGCTGCTGCAGGAACCTAGGTTGCGTCGGTCCAGAAAGAAAAACAATGCAGAAAAAATTTGATAACCACCAGACAAGAATTGAAAGGAACACCAAAGTCAAAGTAAAGTCTTCCGCTGGTGTACTTGTTCTATTTTTCGCTGTTACCATAAACTTTGTTTCGAAAATTGTACAAATTCTATGAAAACTGTTCAAAGGAGTATTTTCTCTTTTCTTTATTTTATGTCGTTACCTTGGACCTTATGCAGTATTATAATTTTTATTTTAAAAAAGGATATTTCATTTTCATTGATTTTTTACATACATGTTATTGGCCAACATTTGGTATATCATTAAGTTAATTTGTGTTTGATATGTCCAGGAAAGGGATATATATATATATATATATATATATATATATATATATATATATCATTCGAGGTAGCTAAGTGGTTTAGGCAAATGTGACCGGGTAAGACAATCTAGTACGTAGACGTAATGGATGGTACTCGTTGTATGCAGTATCCTGAGACGTAGGCGTAATCAATAGACGTAGACCAATAGTCGTAGATCTCTAGTGAAGATCTGTAGACCTATGGACCTCTAGCGGTAGACCTATGGACGTCGACCTCTATGCGTCCTCGCCTTCGTTTGTATTTATGGCTGACACCAGCCCATCACATTACTGTGAGGGGGAACTAAGGTGTATGCATATTCATTACATATTCATTACATTAGTGTTATTCATTCATTTTTGTGCGTTAACAATAAATTTATCGTCTGCTTCTAAACTCGGTTTATGTCGTCTGCCTTTGTTGTGTGTACATATACAAAATTTAATGTTATATCAAAAACCTGTTTGAACTATTTTTTATAGATTTTTTACCAAATAAAAGATCCTCTATAGTTTCATGGACAAACTTATGCTTATGAATCAGCTCATATTATTTGTCTGTGACCATACTAGTACTAGCATTCTTGTAGACAGTGGTGCTCAAATATCCTTAATTACATTATATAGACGAATGTCTTGGGATAATAAATGAGTAAAGGCCAGGTTTTAGTAACTATACCACCATTTTACTTTTGTTGTTGACTTCATAAGTTTACATTTTTTTTTTTATATATGAACAATTATCATTTCTGTCCGTTTTGTATTTTGTGTCCTTGATTTATTTCAGGTATAAGTCATTGTGGTATTCATATTAATATTCATTATTATATATTTATTGCTGTGTTCACGTTATAAAGAGTGTTTCTTCTGTGTATATGTATATTTATGCAAATATAACATATTTGTTCCTGCATCTGTGTGTCCGGTGGAATGTAGTATCAGGTTGCTGTTTGTGCTTTATTACTTCATGTTCCGTGTATCTGAGTGTGTGAACCGTGCTCATGAATGGTTTTATGCGTATTCTTTTCGTGAATATTATTTAAGGCACATTTTCCTTTGGCTGGCTGGTCTGTTAATTGAAGCTTCGACGGCTGCCGCAACTCCACACACCCGGTGGGCAAACTGAAACCAACTAAAGAGGCTATGCACGTGCTCACTGTTCTTTTTATATTTACTTATTGCCTACGAGTTTCTGTTTTGATTTTGGCAGGTGTGTTACTCATTGATTGACGTCATTTGACCCATTAAGTTATGTCCGGGTTAAATCTAGGTTACAAGAAATATAGAATAGAAAGAAGGTAAACGATGTATGTGTAGAAAGAAAAATAAAGCAATAGTTTCTCTGTAACTCTATTAGTAGAGAGGAAAGGGTATATTTCAATTTCTTTACTACTACCTGCCTAATCAGCACAACTGCTTCTAAAAGTAGACGAGGTAAAACTTGAGACTTCAGGCAACTAACAAGTGTCATTTACAGACTTATGAAGAGAAAAACGATCACGTTCGAATACCTCATGGTTTAATAATTTCTTAAAATTTCAATATCTGTTACAAGATTTTGTTTTGAAGAAAAATACAGACTTTATTAAGAATTCATAAATTAGCTTTTGTACAAATATAACATAATACATTTCTCCAAAAGAGTGTGCTTTCACTTGTCAATGATCAACGATCAAACATTCAAAGGACCCTACATTCAAAAATTCATGCCATAATACTTTTTTTTATAGTCGTGTCGCCCCAAGCAAGACATTTTACTGCCACTGTTATGCAGGGGGTTACATAGGAGGAAAGTTATGAGGAAGAGTGACTGAATACAGAGGGTGTCAGGAAAAGGGTAAGAGAAGGGTGAGAATACTGATGAGAGAGGGGTGGACGGAGAAAGGAGCATGAGAGAGAGGATGCAAGTTAGTGAGATAGGAGATAACTATTGACTTTACATTTGAATTCTTGAAGATTGTAGCTGTCGGGAAAGCAAGTAAACGGAAGGGAATTCCACAGGCAAGAAGTGCGAGGAAAGAAGCTGCTGGAGTAGAACTTACGTTTACAATTTATTGGTTTCACAGTTAAAGTTGCCAATCTTGTGGCTCGAGTAAATTCATATATAGAGGGTACCAGTGAGCTAAGTTCATCGAAGCAGAAGCCGTGAAAGTATTTGTAGAAGAGACACAGGGAAGTCACATTGCGCCAGTGAGAAGTGACTGTATCCTATCTGCCAAATCGGAATCGATCACATTTGAGATTCTCCGTTGGATTTTGTCAAGGACCCCTAGGTGGATAGCAGGAGCACTCGACCAGATATGGCAGCAGTATTCAATGCCCGAGCGGATGGTAGAGTTGTATATGTGCACGATTGTTTCAGACGGGAAAAATTTCCTGGCCCTGCACAGAGAACCGACCTTCTTAGCAGCAGATTTAGCTATGGATTCTATATAGTCATTCGAGTTGAGGTCTGATGTGAGAGTTAACCCGAGGAGGCGCAGTGTTTTACTTTCAGGGAGACTAGCCTGATCCATGCTAATGAGGGGTAGGGGCGATTGTCTGTGATGGTTAATAGATAGCAGCTTCGTTTTGGAAGCATTAAAATTCACGAGTCATTTCTTACCCTAGTCCACCACGGATGGGAGGTCCTTTTCAAGCTCGGCAGCGAGGTTTGCTTTGTCAGCCTCGGCAGATTTTTGATCGAGGCGAGAGTAAACCGTAGTGTCGTCTGCGTAGGACCTAGAATAGAGCATTGAGAAAGACCCGCACGGAGGCCCATCTATAAAAAGTTTTGTGGAAATATTTTTTCAGGTTATCAGGTTAGTTACTGTAATGTCGAAACCCGGCTCGCGAGAGACAAAGAATATGTGTGTGTGGAGAAAGAGAACAAATGCTGAGATGTGTCCACGTGGACGCCTGAGATGCAAATTTATTTGTTTTTCCCGGGCCCTTCTGTTAATTCCATAGGTATTGTGTGCATCGCAGTTTATATGTTTAACTTCCGATTTTGGATAAGAAGGGTGACCTGTTGAAATGAAATTAGGGATTACTCCCCTTTGGCTACAATAGTAAACCCCTCTTAATAAAAACTTATTCTTAGTAAAAATATGCAGATATAAAGTTTATCATATTTTTGAGGAAGAGGTGGGAACAGTCCATTTTGCTTGCTAATATTTAATATGTGTGACTGTCTTAGGGGATAATATTAAAATCTTTGTGTGTGTAGAGTTCAAATTTCATTTGGGTGTGTAACTGAAAAATGGGTCTACGTGTGTTGTGTGTATATTTGTGTAGATAGAGCAATTAAATGTAATGTACAATTTATTGACATTTTCAAGTCTTTGAATTGAACAGGTGGGAGTCTTTTCCACAGCAGATTGCGTCTTACTGGGAGATGATTTTGGTGGTGTGGGTGCTTCAGAAGGCCTTTCTGTTTGTGGGTGGTGTCATATTCTGAGTTTGATTCTGACTCCACTTCTTCTCCTCCTGGAAAAGCGTTTGGGCTTATTCGCTTGAAGAAAGGAGTTTCGGGTGATTTGATAATCTCCTCTCTGTGCTTTCACCATGCTGCCTTTTTTCTTTGTGACGGTAAAATGTTGAGGGTTGTAAGGTGGGGATAGCTTGTTTTGTTTCTTCTGTCTAGTGAGGACGTTGTCACCCAGGTAGAGTGGTGAGGGCTTTGTCCGTCTTTTTATGTTGGAATAAGTTTTCATTTTGCCCTTCTCTCACGCATCGTTCTTTGCTATGTTGCGATGGACAAGCGTTGGTATGGGGTCTTTACGAGCATCAGGTAAGCCGATCATTTTCCTTCCAGTTAGAGCTTCAAACGGAGATGTTTTTGTTATGCTGTGAGGGATGACTCTGTACTGTCTTGGGAAATGGAACAGCTGGGTTTTCCAGTTTGAGCCCTCCACTGTGGTGGTGTGAAAGTATTTCTTTAGAGTCCACATGAATCTTTCGGCCTCTCCATTTGCCTCAGGCCACAAAGGTGTAATTTTCCTATGTCGAAAACCTGACGTGGCGAAATCCTTGACCTCTTGTCCTTGAAAAAGAGGCCCATTGTCAATAGCAAGGTAGCCTTATCGGGCAAGATCGTGTCCAGACTACTTGCTGATAATGAGGGAATTGATTCTACCTCAGGGAACCAGCTGTAGTCGTCAATAGCAACTAGTAAAGAATCTTCAGACAGGAAAGGACCAGCAAAGTACAGGGATATTTCAGTCCATGGGGCGGTGGGGGAGTTGTGTGGTGTGAGTCGGGTTAGAGATTTGGCAGAGAAGGCACCTGCTCACCGTCCCTTCTACTAACTTATCAATTCCTGGGAATCAGATCTTTTCTCTTGTGTTGCTTTGTTTTGACGATTCCCTGGTGTGAATGGTGGGCTATGTCAACTGTTCTCTTCTAGAGTATGGAAGGTATTACAAGGTAGTGGCCTCGAATGATAAGATCGTCATGTGTAGACTGTTCGTCTTTGATTTAAGCAAAACAGGGTAGCTGTTGCTCATTTCAGTGTCCATCAGAAATTGCAGCGGTCACTGTTTGCAGAAAAGGGTCCTTTTCTGCGGCTTCAAGGGTGATTGACTTTGGTATGGCGTTTTGAGTCACATACCTTATATATGTCTTTGCTGCATTACGTCTCTTGAGTTTGTGATGGAGATCAATCTGAAGGGTTTAGGTCATCTTTCCCAGGTTGGTATATCTAGCTATACTTGTATGACATGAGACACAGGCGCTAGCATTCAGTTCTGGATGTGGTTGGTTTTAGACTCTTCAAAATCCCGAGAAGTGGTCAATGGTCAGTGGCAATGATGAATCTCGATAATGGTAATAATAAACCTTGACCCATATAAATAGAGATGATAATGTTCAGCAGCATATACCACGGCCAACATCTCCCTTTCAGTCTGCGAATATCGCTGCACTACATCTCTGTGGGTGCGGCTGGCATAGTACAGTACTTTCCCATTTCGTTTGAGTACTGCAACTTATGTGAAGAGACTCGCGTCCACGAGGACATTATTCTCTTTGTTTGGATTAAAGTAGGCCATAACTCCAGCTCCTGTCAATACTTTCTTAAGCTTGCTCACTGCTCTTTCTTCTGTTGCTGACCATCTCCATTCTGTATCTTTTCTCGTGAGTTGTCGGAGTGGCTTACTGACAGTGGCATAGTGTGGGATGAATCTCGCTACATACTGTGCCATGCCCAGGAATGAGCAGACTTCCCTAACGTTGGTAGGAGATTTACATTTGTTGACTATTGCTGAAATCTTCTCTAGGTCTGGTGACACGCCATTTTCACTGAAGATGTAACCGAAGAAGGTTAGCTGTTGCACGGAAAAAAAGGTATTTCACTCTGTTCAGTCTGCCCCCAGTATTTCGTAGACACTCCAGTGTGGACTTCATGCTGTTATCATATGAGGTTTGGTCATGTCCGTAGATGATGATGTTGCCTGAGAGGTTTTTAACTCCTGGAATGTCTCTCAGGATGTCTGCAATAGCCTTGTGGAATATTTCGGAGGCTGCATTTATTCCGAAAAGCAGGCGTTTATATCTGAATAGTCCAGCGTGTGTGGAGAATGTAGTTATGCATCTGCTGGATTACCCCAGTTCCAGTTGGTGATATGCATTTGATATGTCTAATTTGCTGAATAATGTTGAGTCATTTAGGTCTGCAATCAAATCGTCCACGGTCCGTATAGGATGAACTTGTTAAATTTCCTCATGTCAATACAAACTCGCACACTACCCCTTTTTGGGGGGAACTATCATCACAGGGCTTACTCAAGGGATAGCCCCAGTAACGTCTTCAGTTATATCCATTTCTTTGAGGCGTTTTTACTCCGTCTTGACATCCTTCTTCACATGGAAGGCTATTCTGCAGTGGCGTTGAATCACTGATGGGACGAAGGGGTCAATGTGGAGATTTACGGTGGATCCAGAAATCTTTCCCATATTCCCATCAAATTGTGAAGGGAATTTGTCGGGAATGGGAACCGTCACGTGAAATGTGAAATTGAATGTTATTATACCCAGTGCCTCAGCAGAGTGGGTACTGAGTAGGTTTTGCAGTTCATGTCTGAGTAAGCGTCTTCGTCGTCGATGATTAATATTTTTGCTCTACAGCATTTCTTTTAAATGTAATGTTGGTAGTGATGAACCAACGAACAGGTATCGCCTGTTTGGATCGGTATGCAAATATCCGCATCGCTGTATTAGGTATTGTTGGCCTGTGTGGTAGACCGCCATATGAGCGCCCAGAGAGTATGTTGACACTGACACCAGGGTCTACGACAAAGGTCACTGGAGAGTCGTTGATGAAAATGGTTGAATGTCCACAGGGATGCAGGAATTTTCACTGTGAACACTGACTTGTCACTTGACATAGAAAGAGATATAGTTTCATGAGGGTGGGAATAAAAAATTTGCCTTACCAGATTGAACTTGCAAACTCGAGCAAACTGGTTCTTTTGAAGACGGTTCCTACATTCCTGTCCCTTTACCTAAGGACCTCCACGAATTAGCTTAAAAAAAAAAAAACAGCATAGTATGAAGACCCCAAAGTAAATAAAAACAAAGTTTTACCGGCAAAATGTTCATGTTATTAAGAGGTATTTAAAGTATTTTTTTAATTAGGTAAGTTTTGTAATTTGCTTGAAGCATTGTGTATATTAGATGTATGGTTTGGTCTTGAAGGCTATCACAATGCGTTTAGTAGTTTTCTTCTTTGGAAAAAAATAATTAAAAAATAAATAAAATACAAGAAGCATACGCACATAAACACACACACATGACACACTCACGCACACGCACACATGAGAACATGTGGTGATACCGACCGAGCAAAAGCGTGACCGGATGTTGGCTTTATGCCGACCAGAAAGCGAATGAACAAACTCGTCGTCGCGCATCCGAGTTTGCGCAGATGTTCCGGTTTAAAAATAAAAATTAACCAAATATCAAATTTCCATTTCGCGAGTCTACGTGAATTTTATTTACCAGCCAATGGGAAGCCCAGAATCAAATTCAAGTATGAAAATCCAAAACAAGCTGTTTGATCCAAAAGGCAGATATAAAAAGCGGAGACAAAGCATCGTTAGGCGGAAGAGACGGACGTGTTGATTAGTTTCTCCCTTGACTTAAGCCGAGCGGCTACTATGCTGACTTCTTTCCTTCCCCTGTCTCAAAAGTACTTATTGACCTTTTCAAAGACATTCCTCAAAAGTACTTACTGACTTACTGACCTTAGAAGCGGCAACTTCAAAATGAACATCCCCTTACCTACAAGACGCTTTCACACTCCTCGGCCTTTTATCTTTTCAGAATTAGACTTTACATGAACATTCTAACCTCCGTTGGACTTATATTCAAGTATTATTTTAATTGTAAAAAACATTAATTGAAATGTGCATATATAAATGTTATTTTATACTCAAATTGCCTTTCTTGATTTTATAATCATTTTATGAATTATAGTGGGCTATCTTCCCACAAGGCCAAATTCCGTTAACCTGCACGGTAGACAATTACCCTTCACTAGAACGGAATCCTATTACTAGAAAAAGAATAAATAAGATAAGATACCCGCTATAAACACACTAGAACGAATACAGGATGGAAAAAATGTAGCAATAAAGACGCTAATTAAAGCAGACAGATATAACACCAGGTCATAAAACAAAGCCCTCTATCACTTTGGCAAAAGTCAAACTATCGGTCAGGTCAACGCATACTTAAATAAACCACATATTAAAGCGGCTCATATCATCAGACTGTAAAAAGGCTCCAACTATCAATCACACAAATATATATATACCATAAGCACACACACATACATGCTCTAGCACACACACACACACACACACACACACACACACACACACACACTACAAATAATAACAGCAGTAGTAGCCAAAAATGACCATTCGTTGAAAAGCACAGATCCTCTCCTACATTCTGAAGATGTTATTTTGATCTCGAAATATTAATGTATAATAAACAGGTAATATTTTTTATTTATTTTTTAAAAAAATTTAATTCTTTCTAACACATTCGAAATTCTGGTATAAAATCTTGTTTTTCCTTCGTCCGTGAGTGACGAAATTTTTACAAGGGCTTACGTAATATTACGCAAATCACTTTTTTTGCCGGTGAAAAACTCATTAATTTGGAAATTCTTGCAAAAATCAAAAAAGTTGGATTTTGATGAAAATTTGAGGACTTATTCATAATTGACTGAAATCATTTTTTAAATAATTATTTTTAAAAAATCTTGGTAAATATATATATATATATATATATATATATATATATATATATATATATATATATATATATATATGTTACTCCGCCACCAATTAATTTCCAGATATGTCTAGAAATTCACATGAGTTCACCTATATACCTAATATTAATTAAATTCAGGAGTTATTGGGAAATGCTAATCAACTGCTTTTTTTTTTTCTAAATTAGCCCTTTTCCAGAAAATCTGGTCCGAATTTTGAAAACAAAAATGCAATAAAACTATGCCATTTTTTAAATTAGATAAACTTTTAATTGGTTTTATAGACAATATATATTAAGGATATCATAGTCTGAAAGGAAAAAAAGATTCAATGAATAATGAATTTTCGGAAGAATTGTTTTCATTTTTATTATTTTTTATTATAATAATTTATAGTTTCAAAAAACTTTAAAAACTTCCCCGTCATCATTCACGCTAGGTTGTTAACACGTGAAGACTATATTTACTAATCGAAAATTGAAAAGGTTGATACAAATAATCGAGCCATTCGATTTTTAAAATAATTAAAATATTTTGTGTGCATATGATGACCCGTTATTTCTTTTTACAGGTGGCCGTACGCGACGTATATCATTAAAAGGTCACGTGTTTCAAAGGTTGCGCTCCTCATAAGAAAAAAATATAACCCGGATATAAGAGAAATCAGGATATAAAATATATTTTCTCTGGTCCCAAATTAGAGCCTGTGGTAATGTATATAAAATAGAACAAACCCAGATATAAGGGAATCCCGGATATAAAAGAATTGTTATCCTGTCCCGACAACTCTCTTATATCCGGGTTACACTGTACTATATAAACATTTTTGGCAGGGTGCCATTCTTTCATCTCGCTTGTGCGTTTCTCTATGCCCCATACTTCAACATTCAACAGTTGTTAAATATTTAATTTTACTTTATATTTAAAAACCAAAAAACGAAGCGTACGATTAAGCTACATAAAAATTATGCCAAATTCGTCTTCAATACTTAGCATTTTTTAACGGCTTCCGTCTGTTATGTCAAGTATTATCGCCTCTGATAACACGATGATAACTCCTGATAACAAGGCTACCGTAATTAAGAAACACTTTTATAGTACATTTCAGGCAGTAAGCAAGTAATATATGTTATAAATCAGATTAATGTAAGTTTAAATTTGCTAATTTGAGTAAAATAATGTCTCAGCGAGGTATATTTTATTTTTGCAAGATTTTTAAAACAGAAAATTGGCTTCTGTTTACAAAATGACCGAAAAATTGAAATATTTTTAAAATCGGAAAAATTTTAGATTCCAATCAATATAATTTCGGTTGGAAATACACCAGAGTATGCTCATTGGAATTAGTAAATTTAATCTCTTAGTTTTCAACTAAAGCTAAAATTAAAGCTTCAAGAAAACTTTTTTATTCAATTTAAATTTAAGTATCGAGAATGAGTGGAGGTACCTATTTCCACTAGCCATGTGTGTGTGTGTGTGTGTGTGTGTGTGTGTGTGTGTGTGTGTGTGTGTGTGTGTGTGTGTTTCGTCTTTTCCAAATGTGAGTTCGTCACAAATACTCGTCGCCATTGTAAATGTCTGAACTCGGCTCTCGAGAGACAGAATATGTGCGTTGTGGAGAAAGAGAACAAACACTGAGATGTGTTCACGTGAATGCCAGGGATGCAAACTTATTTGTTTTTGCCGTGGGCCCTTATTTCCGGATGTTTTCTGCGCATGGCGTATGTTTAACTTTTGATGATTCGGGATAAGGGGTGTAACCAGATGAAATAGTATTAGGGTTACTCCTCTTTGGCTACAATACTAAAGCTACAACCAGTAAACTTATTGATTTGCAAATTTTTAGGAAATTAAAGAAAGCTGGTTGAAGATTCTTTTCTACCAAAAGTGCACAAAATTTCATTAATGAAAATCAAGCGATAAGTAAATTGTCGCTAGACTGCGATTTGTAACTTGTCTTATACTAAGCAAGTAGTATTTGTGAGGGGTACTACATACTAGGATGGGATACCCGCCAGCTGCAGTGTGTGTGAGATAGGAAATTTTTAGGGCTCCTTTTATCGCTACTTCTCCAGGCTAAGGGGGAAAGTAGTGCATCTTCTCTGTGCAACTCATTTTTTTTTAAATCGAGAATTAACTTTCGTTTACAAATACGTTTGAATTTGAAAAAAAAAAATGGCCACTTTTTAATGATTTCATGAAAACACTCAAAAAATTGAGATTTCAATCAATATAACTTCTGTTTGAAATACACCAGAATATATTTTTTGCTTGAAATAGTAACTTTCATCCTTTAGCTTTTAATTAAAGCTAAAATGAAAGATTCAAGAAAGCGTTTTCATTTTTAAAGACTCATTTTAAATTCATTAGGTATCAGAAACTATTATTTTTATTTTTTTTTTAAACTTTTCACCCCAAGCAAGGCATTCCACTGCCACCGTTGCGCAGGGGGTTACATAGGAGAAAGTGCTGAGAAACGGTGGTTAGTTATAGGAAATGTCAGAAGGAGGGTGATAGACGGGTAAGGATACCGAGGATGAGGTTTGGGTAGATGGGAAGAGTGTTTGAGAGAATGGATGCGAATTAGTGTGTTAGGAGGTGTCTATTGACCTTACATTTAAATTCCTGGAGATTGTAGCTGTCGGGAAAGCAAGTATGTGGAAGGGAATTTCACAGGCGGGAAGTGCGAGAAAAGAAGCTGTTGGAGTAGAAATTGCGGTTACATCTTATCTGTTTCACTGTAAAAGGGTGGGACGTAGTTGCTAATCTAGTATCTCGTGCAAATTCGTACCTAGGGGGTACCAGTGATCTAAGTTCATCGGAGCAGAAGTCATGAAAGTATTTATAGAAGAGGCACAGGGAAGCCACGTCACGCCGGTGAGAGAGTGACTGCAGCTAGTCTGCCAAGTCGGTATCGATCACATTACAGATTCTCCGTTGTATTTTGTCAAGAACCTCGAGGAGAATAGCAGGGTCACCCGAACAGATGTGGCAGCAATATTCAATATACGGGCGGATGGTAGATTTATATATGTGCAGGATAGATTCAGACGGGAGAAATTAATCTGATTTGAAACAAATACTACTTGATTGTAGTATGAAATGTGGTATACAAGCATTTCTTAATCACGAAGGTCTTGTTTTTTCTGAGTGTTGATTGATGAGTGACAGACATATGTCTTGACAAGCTAAGTATGGTTGACCAGAATTAACATAAATTAATGAAAACTAAGTGAACGTTTTCTTTTTAGTTTTTTAAGTACCTAAGAAGTAATTAAAAATAACATATTTTCAGCAATTATTTAACGTTTTATTGAGTTTTAGTTATTTTAGCATTATAGCCTTATGTTTGAAGATGGTTTCTGAAAAAATAAAATTCATTTTAAAATAATATAAAATTTTCTTAAATTAATTTAAAAATTTAATAACTGAGATAATAATAAGCCTTTTATTTTAGTTCTTTACATTTTGTTCAATCTCATTTGTTCAAAATAAAAAAATTAAAGCAGAACTTTTTTAATGGTCATTTAGATAATTTCCAATGAATTAGATAACAAATGGCCATGTATGATAATTCTCCAAATTTAATAAAAACAAAGTTTTATCATAAAAATCTTTAAGTTTAGTTGTGAAAGCTTTTTTAAAATTCATCTTTTTAAAACATAGAGATCATGAATTAGTTAAGGTACTTACATTCACAATTTAAAAATCGAGTAAACTAGGAACTGAAAAAATAAAATTGACTTTAAATTTTGGAGGGATGATTTGCAAAGTAATACAATAGTTCGAGAGAAGCATGCAAATTACTGTGGAAGAGAATAGTAGGAGAAAGAGTTTTTTTCCATATACTGTAGAGAAAGTCAAATGTTCTTTGGAGAAATGTTTATTTTAATAAAGTTTGTTCTGTAAAAAAGAATGATGTACATACTGTTCTTGTAACGACCTCCTGCCGTTGAGTTCCCACTGAAGTTTGTGCTTACATATATGTACCTGTGTGAAATATATTTGCGCCCCAACTGCCACCTGCAATCGGGTGCGGCTGTATGTGTATGAGTTAGGAAACTACGTCATACATACTCACGACCGCTAGCCGTGGCCGGGGCCTAACTAACTTAGATGCCTGTTTATATAGTCGCGCTTGAATGCGCGAAAAATTGGATTTAGCATGTGCACACAGGATGATCGGTTAAGATTAACCAATCACTGTCTGCTAACGGATGAAAACAAACGTGTTGTGTTAATGTATGTATGTGTGTGGGTGTGTTATGGTTTATAAAATAGTGAGTGTTCTAAAAATAGAAAAAGGTAGACACACTGACGCCAAGAATTCAAAATTGGGCGGCAAAATAAGGAACCGTTTCTTTTGGTAGGGGTAGGAGTAAGAGTAGGAGTAAGAAGTAGGAGTTAAGGACAGTAGTTTTGTGTAGGAAATTTGAAAAGAGGAAGAGGCTAGTCAGTTGACCACGAGAGTCCAGAAGGGATAGGCTCGTTTACTACTAGCGTCCCACAGTGAAGAGAATGTAGCTAGTCTGCTCCTGTATCCACACAAAATTTAAAGGTTGTAACTTGATGTAAAAACCCAAAGTTTTATGCAAGAAATAAACATCATTAATTCAAGTTTGTGTTATCTTCTAATTATTGTCTAAAACGAAGCAAGACAACAGTGGTGACCCCGACATACGAACAGAAAGTAACCTCATATATGAAATATATATATACACATATAAAAGGATAAATGGAGCAGACAGGAGAGGAAACAACTCATCAAGTCAATATCAAGGCACCAGAATTCATGGAAACTGCTGTAAATGGATGGTTTACGATATTAGAAGCCCAGTTTCACTTGCGAAATGTGACAGCGTCGAAAACAAAGTTTTATACAGTAATATCGTCATTACCAGCCGAAGAAGTGGGTAAACTACCAAATGCTACCCTCGCATCACAAGACTACGAGGAATTAAAACGAGCTCTGATAGAAGCTCACGAACAAACAAAACCGGAGCTTCTAGAAAAATTAATGTCAGCTACGACTATTTCAGGACGACCGTCGACATATTTGCACGAAATGCTATCCGTAGCTAAACTGATAAATATTAGAGACAACATTGTGAGACACAAATTCCTGCAGGCATTACCGTCAATAATAGCTCCAGTAATAGCCTCGCAAAAAGATTTAAACCATACTTAACTTGGCAGTTAGCAGATGAACTGATGCCATTATCGAATAACGATAAGGCATTTGTTGTTTAGCGACCCTTATCTACTAAGAATAACTCACAAACAAATTATAAAGGAAAATACAGCTAATACACTTCAGTGCCACTAAATGTCAGGCCGTATCGGAATAACCAACGGACAAAAATTTGCAGAGGACATATTTATTTCGCCAATGAAGCAAGAACATGTAAATCTTGGTGTAAATGGCCCCAAAAGAACAATCTACAAATGTTGCCTAGTTCCTGACCAGCAACACCTACGGGAAGTGATTCGGAAAACTAATATAGCAAACAAGTTCAGTCCCACCAGGTTCGCCGCTATTAGATATGACCGCAAAATTAGGGGCTACCAAATCAAAATTTATTGTAGATACTGGCGCAAGTATCTCAATATTACCAACTTCTGCAGTCAATGGTATTAAAACCGACTCCCATATCACTATCCATTGCAAATGGGGAGAAAATAAAATGCTACGGACAAACGAATTTGGAAATTGGAATACCCAGTTTAAGGAGATCTTTTACTTGGACATTCGTGATCGCTGATATCACCAACCCACTCCTTGGACTGGATTTCCTCAACAAGTTTGGTCTAATAGTAGACTGCAGTAACAAAATCATTTGCGATCCTACAACAAACCAGAGAAAGAGTTTAAAAATATCTGCATCAGCGGTGAATCTAGTCGTAAATGAAACGGAGCTCCCGTCATTCATACGGAACATGATTAAAGAAAAATATCCGAACCTAATCACACCACATAAGAACAGTAACAAAAAACACTGCGGCGTCTCCCACAGAATTGACACAGGAAGCCATACGCCAGTATTTGCAAAACCCAGGCGACTTAATGTAGAAAAACTGGAAGCCGCACGTAGCGAATTTAAAACCCTACAAAAAGACGGAGTGATCTCCCTTTCCAAAAGCGAGTAGTCTCGCCCACTATATATAGTATCTAAACAAAGCGGAGGATTTAGATGTTGTGGAGACTATCGTTCTCTCAATAGCATAACCAAGACTGACAGGTACCATATATCAAATACAAACATTTTTTCAGCAAAATTTCCGAACAAACGACGATTCTCCAAAATCGATTTGATTTTAGCCTACCACCAAATTAAAATACATCCGGACGATATAGCAAAAACTGCTCTCATCACCCCATTTGGACTTTATGAATATAATTATATGCCGTTTGGATTAAAAAATGCGTCAGCTACATTTCAACGGTATATAGACAAAATTTTTGAAGACATTGATTGTGTTTTTATATATATTGATGACATTTTAATTTTCAGCAATGATGAGATTTCTCATAAAAAAGACATTGAAACTGTTTTTAATGCTTTAAATGAACACAATTTAAAAATTTCAGCCACAAAATCTGTTTTCAATGTGACTTCCCTAGATTTCTTAGGCTTTCATATTAGCGTAGATGGCATTAAACCTACAATTAGTAAAATAGAAGAATTAAAATATTTTCCTTACCCTAAGGACGAAAAAAGGCTACGCAGATTTCTTGGAATGGTAGGATTTTATAGAAAATTAATACCAAAATTTTCAGAGATAGTCTTACCCCTATCTGAGAGAATGAGGTTATCCCCTAAAGGCTCGTTCACATTAGATGAATCTGAACGACAATCTTTCAATTCTGTAATTAAGGAACTTAATGATACATCCTCATTAGCTCACCCTGAACCTAACTGTACAAATTATCAATTATTCACTGACAGTAGTAATTATGCTGTCGGTGCGGTATTGCACCAAATGGTGGAAGGAAATCCAATATCGATCGGATTTTTCTCTAAAAAATTAACACAAACACAAATGAGATATTCTACATTCGATCTCGAACTTTTAGCAGCTTATTTGTCAGTGATGCACTTCCGTCACCTCATAGAAGGTCGCCAAGTGCTACTTTTAACTGACCATAAGCCATTGTGTGGTGCATTTTATTGTTTAAACCCCGCTAAATCAGACAGACAACAACGACAATTAGCTATCCTGACAGAATTTATTTCAGATATTGAACATGTAAAAGGTAGTCAGAATATAGTTGCTGATTGTCTATCCCGACCAACTCTTGCTGTACAAATAGATGCGTGTGATTTACCTGCACTTGCAGAAGCACAGGCATTTGTTACAGAAATTCAATCTTTTCAGGACTTAAAAAATTCACCATACCTGGAGATAACCAATTTATATGGTGTGACTTATCAATGTCTTACCCCAGACTTTTTGTTCCATCTAAATTGCGTGAGTTCATATTCTATAGTATCCATTACATAAATCATCCTGGCATTAAATCATCCATTAAGATGATTAAAGCTAGATATTACTGGCTAAACATGGATAAATCAATCAAAGACTTTTGTGCATCATGCACAGCCTGCCAACAAGCAAAGGTCTACAAACATAAAAAATCACCTATACAGACATTAGAAATGCCATCATCTAGATTTCACACAGTCCACATAGATATAGTAGGACCACCCCCACCAGCAAAAAGCCCAAATAGCAGTTACATCAGCCCGTATAGATATATCCTCACATGTATTGACCGCACAACTCGTTGGGTAAAAGCACAACCCATCAGCGAAATCACTGCCGCTAGTGTACCTGAGGCTTTTATAAACACGTGGGTTACACATTGGGGTGTCCCGCTGCATGTTATAACCGACAGAGGCCGACAATTTGAAAGTGAGTTGTTTAGTGAAGTAGCAAAAATAATTGGTCTTTATAGACTACGTACGGCAGCTTATCATCCTCAATGTAATGGTTTGATTGAGAGAATGCACAGGAGCATTAAAACTGCTATTATAGCACGAAAAGAGTCTTGGCTCTCAGCTCTTCCAATAGTACTTCTTGGGATTCGCAGTATGCCCAATAGCTCTGATTTTTCTCCTTTTTATGCTGTCACAGGCACACAATGTTTGCTACCACAGCTACTAATAGATAGCACAAGCGAGAAGGCTATAACTCAAAAGTTCACAAGAGATTTACATAAAACCATGTCACAAATTGATGTGAGATATGTCGGATATCGTTTGTAAATTGCGAAACAAAATCCAAGTGGCGAGTTTCGCGAGGAGAATATCTGTCCGGCTTTGAGCGCAAAGCGAAAGTAAGCGGACGGTGATCGGTGTAGATCACAAATTGTCGGCCCTCTAGTGAATGCTGAAAGTGTTTCACTGCGAAGTACATTGCCAGGAGTTCACGGCCAAACGTGCTGTAACGTTGTTCTGCCGGTTTCAGCTGTCTCGAAAAATAAGCGAGAGGTTGTAGCTGTTGTTGGTGTTGCTGTTGCAAAACTGCACCTACAGCTGTGCCCGATGCACCAACGACCAATGGAAACTGGGAGTCGGATACAGGATGTGCAAGTAGCGAGGTTGTCGCTAATTTCTTCTTTACATCGTTAAAGGCTTTTAGCTGTATGTCATTCAACGAAATCTGCTCATTTTTCTTTTTCCTGTTACGTAACATGTCAGACAGAGGAGACAGGAGATCCGCACAGTGTGGGATGAAACGTCTGTAATAGTTAAGCAGACCGAGAAAGTGTCTCAGTTGGCGAAGTGAAGTGGGTGGTTGAAGGTCTTGTAGAGCCTTCACTTTTTCAGGTAAGGGAGATATCCCTTCGGGGCTTATAATGTGTCCCAAGAAAGTTAGCGACGAAGCACCGAAAACACATTTACCAGGATTAATCCTCACCTGGTACTTTTGAAACCGTTCGAACAGTAGGCGGAGGTGTGTAACATGTTCCTCAGGTGAGGCACTTGCTACGAGGATGTCATCTATATAATTATAGACGAAGTCCAAATCACGCACTACTTCGTCCATGAAGCGTTGGAAGGTACTAGCCGCGTTTCGCAAACCAAAAGGCATAGTTAAAAATTCAAACGCTCCAAATGGAGTAGTTACTGCAGTTTTGGGTATGTCGTCTGGGTTCACTGGTATCTGATGGTAAGCCTTAACGAGGTCTAGTTTGGAGAAGGTCTTACAACCATGCAGGGATGAAGCAAAGTCTTGTATATGTGGGATTGGGTAACGATCAGGTACCGTAATGGCATTTAGTCGTCGATAGTCCCCAGTCGGACGCCAATCTCCAGAACGCTTTGGAACCATATGCAAAGGGGAAGCCCATGGACTGGACGAGGGGCGTATAATTCCCAGCTGCAGCATATGGTTAAATTCTGCCTTCGCCGCCTTTAGTTTATCAGCAGGGAGGCGGCGAGGGCGTGAGAACACCGGAGCGCCTGTGGTCTCGATGTGGTGTTTTGTAGAGTGAGTTGATTTGCTCACAACGAAATTTAAGTTAGTTAACTCTGGGTAAGAGCGTAGTAATGTTTGGTATGGGTCGTCAGTGGCGGCAATGAAAAATACCGGGCTGATAGGTGAGATATTTGCCTTAAAACCCATGACGGAAAGTTCCGTATTGCCGTCAATAAGTCGTCGCTTGCGCATATCCACTAAAAGGTTGAAGTGGTGCAGAAAGTCCGAGCCTAGAATGGGGTATGGTAAGTCAGCTACAGTAAAAATCCATGTAAAGTCTCTCCGTAATTCCAAGTCCAGAGAACGAGAAATTTGACCGTACGTGGGAATAGAGGAGTGATTTACCGCTTGCAGTGTGATGGGCGACAGTGGCGGCTTCTCAGTGAGGAGTTTCAGTGGCCAGATACTGCAAGCTGCTCCTGTGTCAACCAAACAACGTGCTTGGGACCTGGAGTCAGTGATAAAATAGGCACGGTTGTTACATAGATCTTGTGGCGAGTGTGCCGTGCTCAGCTCTCCAGATTTAAGTTTCCCTGGTTTGAAAAGGAGCAGGGCATTTTGCACTTCCGAGCCTTAGCGCCAAAACAACTGTGATAATAGCATAGTCCTGGCTTGCTTGAATGGCGGCGGTGGTGTGGGGATGGCGAACGACTTTTATGTCGACGTCTAGGCTGTTGTGAATTAAGTACGGTTAATTTACTTACTTCAGTGGTAAGCTGCCCTAAAGTTTTGAGTATCGCCACTTGTGTGGCACCTTCGCCTGTGTTCCCAGCAGCAGAGAGGGTAGAGACTTCAGCCTTTGGCTGAAGAATGGACGCGGTAATAGACCCCTTGGTGAATTCCATCACTTTATCTGCAGAGGACGCTATTACGTCTACAGAGCTTTTCTCTACCATGGGTGCCAGAATTGCCTTTACTTGAGGGGGCAATCTTAAGAAGAAAAGTTGCTTTTAGAACAACAACAAAGAATGGTTTATTAAATAGTAAACGTATAAGATTGATAGTATGCAAGTGTCCATGGTGAAGCTAGCAGCAGATAGTATGTAAGTGTCCATGGTGAAGCTAGCAGCAGCGTCTTCCGCGAAAGCATTCCATGGGGAATCAGTGGCAGCGATTTGAGAGAGACGTCCGTTACTGCCGTGGGCTCATGGCTCTCTGCCTTTCGTCCGTTCTACCAAAATGGACTAGGAAAAATAGTTCTAGAGAGGAATCAATGCGCCCCGCCCGTTGATTGGTCAGTGAGTGACCGAATCTCCGGTCGGGGGCACTGATTCGCGAAAGGAAATAGGTCTGTGGCTGCTACAAGTCTATCATAGAAAAATACTCGACCAGTTCATAAATTTGACTCGTATAAGTTAACTTATAAGTAAGTTATATACGAATCAAATTTATAAATCAAGTTCATAAATTATATAATATTTAAAAGAATTTTCTCCAAAATTGAATATGATGCAAATATTGGCGATATCAGATTAAAAAAAAAAAAAAATTTACTCTTTATTTTTTCACCGCAAGTTAAAATATTTTTTTCAATTCTTTAACAAAGTCCTTTATTCCAAGACTTTCTTCTTCATATACAAAATTTGTTTTCCTTTATGTTTAACTAGAGTTTTTGGTAAAAAATTTCACGCTGCATAAAGTTATAACAACTGAACTTAGTACAAAAATAGTATCAACTGACACCAGCTTACTATTCCACGATGAAGCACTGGGATTTGCTTTTTCTACTTCAGGCATCCAGCAAGGAACAAAATTTAAATGTGACTTTCAAAACACAGCTTAGATGTGGCACAAGGCCGAAAGTATGGGGCACCCAGTTAGGATCGAACTCATTGCTCAATTGTAATGATTCTAGCTAGACAAGCTTACTAAAAAATTAAGCGTGGTGCCCAAAAGTATACCGGTTTGTAAGCGGAGATCAAACCTTTTCACATCAGAACTAAAAACTGTTAAACTTATTCTAGGTTAGTATTTTCGTAAACGGTTGCGTCTATTTGATTGTAGTTTTTTTTTTTTCTATTTCGAAATTAAATATATTTCAGTAAAACTCTAAAAATGATTTTAAACTATATATACTATAATTGACTGTCGATAAGCATAGATTTAATATAAGGCTTGCTTTTAGTTACTAGCTTTAAATTATATTCAAAGCAATGACGTAAGCATCGGTAAGTCAGTTAGTTCAATTTTATAATTTCAACATTTAAAAATTATCCCTGTTTTCCTCTAGTCTACAATGATTCATCATTTCAAGTAAGGTTTTTGATTTTCTAAATCTCCTGAGATAATGTTTTAAAAGATTAATTAAAATACATCTTTGTCTTTCAGGATTTTCTCACTTTATCTTTGAAAAATAAACTGCAACTAAAAGTCAAATAATAATTTCCACATTTTATTTATTTTTAAATCTTCCCCACCAAAGTCGAAATACACATGTAAGTTTTTTTAAAATATGAACCAGAAAAAGTTTCATACTTGGAAACAAAATTACAATATTGTGAAAAATTAAACTTTTCATTTCGCTTTATCAAAGCTTATTGATTGTGATTGTATTATTGTATAATGTATTTTATTTTTAATTAACACATAAATATTTTCCTTTGGTATCAAAGTCATTTGCTGATAAAGCTTCTCTGAGTGTGTCACATTTCGCGAGTTTCCAATTTGTCTTTGTCCCTTTTTTAGTCTTTAACTATTTTTTTTTTTCTTCACATTCTCCATATATTTTTTCTTTGGGTCCAGGAATCTGTTATTGCAATTGGGTGCTGCGTTAGGCTTCGGTTTTTTTCGTTGTTTTTGTTTACCACTTACAGATATACTGACGCACTATCCCAGACCGCATTTCATGCTTTCATCTAATTTCTTTTTAGTGTTTAATACAATTCCAACTTCCTTTTCATTTTTCTCTCTGCCTGTTGTGGTTGTGACTAAATCTCCGTTGTTTGGCCACCTAGTTTTCATAAAAAATGTTTACAGCAAATTTAAGTGTTTAGGCTTAGATTAATTCTAATTTTACTCACTCTACTTTTAAATTTAAAAAGTGTAGGCCTACTTACTGTGACACTTACTACGCAGTGTACACTACAGACAAGTAAATTACTCTACCGGGGTAACGTGGGTAACAAAAATAGTGCCTATTTTGAAATTTAAAATCCTCCTAATTTTTTTTTTTTTAGAGGATAAAAAAAAAACATGTTTGCGCCAAAAAGACTACTATTTCTTCTTCAAGGCACCATCATACTAGGGATGGACCGATAAGCAAATTGACCGATTACCAGGTTTCTTAATGCCGATTTATCAGCAAGTATTGTTGCCATAAATTTAATATTAATTTAATTATATTGTAAACGAAGGTAAGTTAACTCCCTTTTTTGCTTGCCGGTGAAAATTCACCGAAGGGACATGCACCGTCCGCACCGTATTTTCAAATAACAGGCATGGCGCACTGCTAACATGTTTTGTGACTGGGCTGAATTTGAGGCAAATAGTGGTAAGCATATGGAAAATTTCTCTCCTTTCGCTTTCTATCGAATTAACATTATTAATTTGTACTTTATAATTTGTAAAGATAGAGTAATCATTTTCTTTGACAGTTATTTAACTGTCAAAGAAAATGATTACTCTATCTTTCAGTTTTCATGTTGAAATTGGCGACCACTTGCAAACCGAAAATAAAGCATTCTTCATCAGTCATACTTTTTTTGTTCCTAACGTATTTTCTTAGTTTCACTTTCATGACACTGACAGTTATTTTAATTGTGATAAAAAAGAAACATTTAAATTAATTGAGAAAATTGTTTAATTTGAATCATTTTTAGACTTTATTTCCTGCTTATTTGAAATTAGCCTAGGTTTTTCATTTTCTATTAATTTTTTTGTTGAATAGTTCTCTGCTTTTCTTTTCAACTGTGTTCATTTTTTTTTTCGAAATAGAAAACTAGTTTTTTTTTTTATTTTACTTAATGTTAAAGTTTATGAATGATTACTGATTAAATAATAATTTATTTATTAAAACAATTCCAAATCAAGGTGTTAATTTTTTGGCTTATGTTATTTTTAATTTTTGTTAATTATATAGATGTCTATGAAAGTTTGTCATTTCTGGTCATCCGTAGCAGTTGTCAACGCTATGTCTTAACATTTCGTCAAACATTCGATCTGATAAACACGATCAATCGTTAATAATTTTTTTTTTTTTTAATCATCTCACCTCAAGCAAGGCATTCCACTGCCACTATTGCGCATGGGGCTACATAGGAGAAGGTAAAGAGAAGGAGTGGTTAGACATAGGGAATGTCAGGAGGAAGGTGACAGATGAGTAAGGATAGCGAGGATGAGGGTTAGGCAGATGGGAAGAGTGCTTGATAGAATGGGAGCAGGTTAGTGTGTTAGGAGGTGTCTATTGACCTTACATTTAAACTCCTGGAGATTGTAGCTGTCGGGGAAGCAATCATTTGGAAGAGAATTTCACAGTCGGGAAGTGCGAGGAAAGAAACTTGGAGTAGAAGTTACGGCTGCATTTTATCGGTTTCACTGTAAAAGGGTGGGATCTAGTTGCTAATCTAGTATCTCGTGCAAATTCGTATTTAGGGGGCACCAGTGATCTAAGTTCATTGGAGCAGAAGCCGTGAAAGTATTTATAGAAGAGACACAGGGAAGCCACGTCGCGCCGGTGAGAGAGAGACTGCAGGCGGTCTGCCAAGTCGGTATCTATCACATTACAGACCCTCCTCTGAACCTTATCGAGAAGCCCGAGGAGAACAGCAGGGGCACCCGACCAGATATGGCAGCAGTATTCAATGCACGGGCGGATGGTAGATTTATATATGTGCAGGATAGATTTAGACGGAAAAAACTTCCAGGCCCTACACAGAGAACCGACTTTCATAGCAGTGGATTTAGCAATGGATTCGATAGGTACCTCCACTTTTTCGGCAAAAATTTTCGATACATAATTTTAAAATTAAAAAAAAAAAACATTCTTAAAGACTTCATTTTAAATTGAAATAAAAGCTTAATGATTAAATTTATTATTTCCATTAATTAAAAAATTCTGGTGTAATTTCATATAGAAATTATTAAATTTGAATGTCACATTTAATTTCAATTTCTTAAAATTTTCTTAAAAGCGGCCATTTTCTTAAAATTAAAAAATTTGTAAACAAACAAATCATAAATTTTTAAAAACATTTCAAAAGATTTCTGACACTTTATTTTAGTCAAATTTGAAAATTGAAAGTTTAATTTATCTGAATTGAAACAAATATTAGTTATTTATAGCATAAAAAAGTAATATACAACGAATACAACAGGTCTTCTGCTGATATGCTAACGACCATCACCGAGTACATTATACCAGGCACTCGACAGGAATGGCGAAGCCCGAACCGTTGCATTGGATATAAGGCGTTCGACAGAGTTTGGCATGCTGGCCTTCTATGTAAACTGCGGAGCTATGGTATAACTGGACAAATGTCCAGTCATTCCTCTCTAACCGCACAATGAAGGTGGTATTAAACAGACATGCCTCTCAGAACTACCATACAAACGCAGGTGCCCCCCAAGGCTCCATCTTAGGTCCTACACTCTTCCTGATATATATTAATGATCTCCCTGATTCCATAAGAGCCCAAATAGGTTTGTACGCCGATGACACCACAGTTTACTCTCGCCTCCAACAAAAATCTGGTGTAGGCGTCAAAGCTAACCTCGCAGCTGAGATTGAAAAAGACCTCCAGTCCATATTGGACTGGGGTAAGAAATGGCTAGTAAATTTTAATGCTTCTAAAACGAAGCTACTCTCAATTAACCATCATCGACAATCTCACCTACCTCCCATTAGCATGGACCAGGCTTGCCTCCCAGAGAGTAAAACACTACGCCTCCTTGGTCTCACACTTTCAGCGGACCTCAAATGGAATGACTCTATTTCTAGAAAAATTGTGAACACAGTTGAAAAGTCAAACTACTCAACAAAAAATTAATAGAAAATAAAAAACCTAATTTCAAACATGCAGGAAATAAAGTTTAATAATAACTTAAATTAAACATTATTTTCCAAATAAATTTAAATGTCTTTCTTTATTAAAATTATAACTGTCATTAAAATAAGAAAAAAAAATACATTTTTAAACGTTTTTCTTTAACAAAATAAATGTCATTAAAAATTAACTGAAGTGAAAAAAAAATGCGAACGACAAATTTTTTTCTTAAGTTTTTAAAAAAAAAAAAAATTCAATTTCAGTATAACTACGACCCTCGCTATTAACAATTATTGTTCGTTTGTTATTATTTCGAGGGTTATGGTATGACCCACACTTATGTAAATACATAAAAGAAAAATATTTAGTGAAGTAGTAAATGAAAAAAAGAAAAACATTTGAAAAAAAAATTTCCTACCAATATTTAAAACAAAAAAGAAAATTAAAAATAATTTCATTCATTTCTGAATAAGTCCTGAAAATTTCATTAAAATCGGACAATTATTTGATTTTCACAAGAATTTCCAAATTAATGTATTTTCTACGGAAAAAACGTGCAAAATAATACAATCTTTGGAGTAGTCCATGACGTAAAACAAAACAAGATTTTAACCAAAATTTCGAACATGTTAGAAGGATTAAAAAAATTAAAAAAAATAATTAAAAAATAATTTGGTCTTTCGTCTTAATAATGAGATAAACATTTTGACGATAAAACTTTATTTTTGTTAAGTTTGTGGCGTTTTGCATTATGCTATGCTGTTTTTCCCGTGAAAAGTGAAAGGCCCTATCCTAATTTTTGGACCTGTGCTACCATTACATATATATTTTTATTTTTCTGGTTAAGATAATGCATATTTTATTGAGATAAATTACTAATTAGATATCAGACATAAGTAATTTAAATATATAAAAAATTAATTGAATATTGACAACAACCATCAACCATTATGGTAGGTACCTTCAGTCAAATCGATAACAAAACAGCATAGTATGAATAAAAAAGGTCCCAAACTTAATAAAATAAACTTTCTCCTTCAAAATGTTTATATTATTATTAAGAGAAAAGATCAAAGTAATTTTTAATTATGTTTTTAAAATTTTTTAATACCTTCTAACATTTTCTAAATTTTATGAGAAAGTTTTGTTTTGATTTAAGTTAGCAGCTAAGAAACATTACGACTGTTTTACAATGGAAACCTAATGATTGCATTACCCACTTTTTTTGGGTGACAATCACATTAATTTGAAAATTCTCGCAAAAATCAAATGATTGTTGGAGTTTAATGAAATTTTCAGTATTTATTCACAAATGAATTAAATTATTTTTGAAATATCTTGGTAAAAATATATTTTTTTTGTCCTGTTACCCCTCCTCCATGTTAATCCATGAAATCTTAATAAATTTTACACTTATGGTTAACTTTTGTTTTATTAGTTTAAATTTTAAGTTTGCAATCATTATCTGAAAACCTTCTCCGAAGAGTAAAATAAAAAATGCAAAAAAAACTCTGATATAATTTAATTTGATAAGCATTTAATTGCTGGAATAAATAACTTTTGAGGACATTATACTCTGATAAAAAAAAATTTTTTTGATTAATAATAAAATTTTAAAAATTGTTTTCACTTTTTTTATATTATTAAATAACTTAATAATATATAAAATTTAAAAAATATTTTTAGAATCTTCAAAGAATTGATTGCGAGTAGACTTTTTAGTTAAGAACTGATGATTATATTGCCTATCTAAAATTGAAAAGTTTAATAAAAATCGCTTTGTAGAAATATTTTAAATTAATTAAAAAAAAAAATGTGTGTAAATATGTTCATTTCAATTAAGTACGATGTTCCATAGGAGTCATAACATGTCTCCATAAAAATGAAATTAGATATTTTTACCATGCCTTAAACTTAATGATAACTTATTAATAAACAATATAACTTAGTTCGGTTATTTCAATTTCATTCTTTCTTATTAAATTAAAATTATTTTAAAAGAAATTTAAATTTTTATTTATTCAAAAAGCATATTCAAATGTCTGGCTATAAATCTAAACTAAGATTCTATAAAATATTATATAATTGCTGAAAATATTAAGTTAAATTTTTAATTTTAATATTCAGTTAAAAACCAAAAAAAAAAAAAATTAAAATTTGAAAATTGTTTTATTTAAATTGAAATTTTGGTATGTGTGGTCGCCACCCTTTTAGCGTTCTTGACAATTTCCAGCTGTTATATCTTTCATCACCCCAATAATGCTGATAAAAGCGGGCTAATGGAGTTAAAAAGTTTTTTTTATTGTAAATTTCTGGCAATTATTACTTAATTGAAATCAGATAAAGTTAAGTTTGAATTTTAAAAATTGACTTAAATGACTTGTCAGCTAGATATATTTTATTTTTGCAAAATACATTAAAGTACATTAAAGTCAAAAACTATCAAGACAACACAGCATCTTATGAGTGTAAGGCAACATATGCTGTCACAGTTTTATCATAATCCTCGTCAGAAATAGTAAAGCTCCTTCCACTTGAGTTTGTTGTAGGTACATGGATGCTACAAATGATGTTTTTGAAAGGAACAGGACACTGGTCAGCATTGGAAGGCCAGTTGAATATTTTACGTGGACCATGGGGGTGCATGAACTGAACATCAACATCACCTTCATTGAGGTTTACTTTCTGCACCAATCCGACCCACCAGAATGAGTTGTACACACATGTTATATATGTTGAAGGAGCAATATCTCCAATGTCAACATGAGTGAGGATTTTAAAGTCGTGAATATCAACAAAGGATTCATCCTCACTACAGAGTTTGTGTCCAATCTTGCATCCTGATTGTGGAACAAAGTGATGGCTACTTCTCGTCCCGGGTACTGTTTTCCCATCCACAAACCTCTTCTTCATTCTATTCCTCACCTCAACCATGTCTTCCTTGTCAATTCCAAAGAACACAATGGACTTCATTTCTGCTTGGCACACTTCCAGTAATGCTTTGTAAGTTAGAATCTGGTTGTTCAATGGTCTCTGCAAGCTTTGCTTTGCTGCATGCCGTTTAACAGCACCACCAATCCCATCACAAGGGGATTTTCCATGGCTGGTTGCAAAAAATATCCACTCAGCATCGATACCATAATCATCTTTGTGAAAGCACAGATTAAGAAAGTTTTTAAAATTCTTATATTGGGCACCACAACCATCTGAAGCATAGTAGATTTTGTTGATACCTGTGAGATGTTGTTTGATGAAATCTGTCATCATGGTCTGTATTTTGTGAACAAAGCAAGTGTCATGTGTATTGTCATCAGAGATAAAACATAGCGAATGATGTTAGAAATCCATCTTTGTCTTTGTAGTATATTACAAGGGGGTGAAGAGTGCAGTACTCTTTGCTCCAGTGAAAACTTTATCTCATTCTGAATGAGAAACTGATAGTTTTCAGCGAAATCACCCAACACCATGACCTCATTTTTTCCCAAATTTTCTTTTTTTGCCTTCACATAACGTGCTTGGGCTTTGGCAAGGTACGAGTGTCTTGTCATTTCATTAATCTTCTCCACCAGAAGCAATTTGTACTCCCCATATGTTGTTGTAAGTGTCATCAGGGCAGCTCGATCAGTTGTCTGCCATTGGCAGTAGTGGAATTCAGATTCCATATCCATGTGTGATAGTTCATCCTCCAGGAACTGTTTGAGGGCTTCACTCCCAGGACATGATTCACAACGATGCATCATACAGACCCGGTTATCTGTGTTACAAACCAGTTTCTGAATCAAGTCTTTGTATGTGCATTTCCAGTCAATTGCATCCACAAGCAACACTGCATTTTGATGAGTGCTGCACACACAAACTGAATGAGTCCCTGATGAGCCAGCAGGGACACACCACTTTGGCCTGAGAGAGCAGAACTTGGAGAAACCAATTTTCACATTTGGATATTTTTCTTTGAATGCAGCAAACATTTCTGACAGGTTGCAAAGAATCAGTTGCTTTTGTTTGTGCTCATTCTGTCTAACACTTACGTAGTCCTTCTTACCTGGCATCTGGCAACTGTATTCATCGTCCTCATAGAAACTCAGTACCAGGTCGAGAGTTTCTTGGGGAAAGGATTTTCCTTTCTTTGGATCTGGTGTTGCTATAATGCCACCGACCTTCTTCAGATCCCGGGCCGTCCGAATCAGGTACTCACTCACTCCAAATTGTTGAGCAGCAATTTCTCGTGACCATTTGTCTGGTACCAGAGTCAATATCTGAATCTTCTCAGGGTACGTAGCAGTTTTCAGTTTCTCTCGCATCAGATCATGCAGTCGATACAACTCTGCAGCCTTCCACTGGACATCATTTTTCTCAAAATCAGAATCAGATGTATCGAGTATATCTCCTTTGACATTGTAGGCTTCTGCCAGGGAGGATTTGTATGTCTTTTTCACTTTCTTGAGTTTCTGTTTGGCACTGCTCACACGACTATGTTGGGCTAAACTATGAAGGTTTATTGGAGAGACACCAACTATTTCTAGACCAGTGTTGAGCCGTTTTTTTGGTGTTTCATACATTTCAAATGGTTCATCAGCTGGAGCATCTTCATCAATATCATTTTGAAACTGAACTACCGCATCATCTGAGGAACTTTCATTGATGAGATCTTGGTAGAATAATTTCAGAGATAAATTTAAATATAATTAAAGATTAATTCTTCTTTATTCCTTTCGTCCTTATCCTGTTACATGGCTTTACCTGCTACTTGCACCCTTGCATCAAACAAAATAGTTTCATCCAACTTAGAGAAACATCAGAAAGCAGTAATACCACTTCTTAAAGGAACAGCAAGTCAAAATAAAATTCAAGTTTTCCTGTTTGTGATGAAGTCAAGTGACTCCTTGTACACAGCTCTGTCTGAAGTGAGGCCCCTGAAACTGCCCATCTTTGAGGTTCAATTGTGAGCTAACGAGAAAAGAACCAAACACCATTTTTGGAGGAATTCAAGTTCAGACTATCAAGAATGTGTAGAAACAAAAAAAATTCAATTTCCCATAGTGCCACATGTGTTTTTGGGATGCGCAAGACCAATACCCAAACCTCGGCTTAAAAGTTCAATAACTCAAAAACAGTTCATTTTCAGAGGTTTTAGATATGATTTTTGGATTCCTCATGTGGAAAACCATTTTAGTGCAAATTTTCAAGACTGAACCTTGTCTAGAAATGGATTTATGCCCAAAAATGTAAATTCAAAATGGCGGAAATTTGCAACAAAACACGATTTTCATAAAATACTAAAAGTGCGATATTTCCGGAACCGCTTAGAGTTAGACGCTCAAATTTTCAGGATTTTCTAGTTTCTATGATACCAACATATGGTGAAAATTTGAAAAAAATCTGAGACGTAAGGGTGTCGAGGTCTGGATGATTTGACATGGAATGACCCTCCAGTTAGTGAGTCCATTTGAAGAAATCACCAAAGAAGCAAGTAACAGAACTTCCACCATTGATAATACCTACAATTTTAGCTCTGAGGTTATTTCTGTCAAAAGCTGTCCAATCTAATTCTGATATTTCTGACTTTAGTGGAATCCTTCTTACCACTGTGAAACAATTCAGTGAATCAATGTTACTTAAGGCCTTTACGGATGGGCCTTTTATAGCTTATACCAAGCTTATAAAGACAAGATGGACGGGTGAATCTGTTGATACCTATGCCAACAACATTAGAGGATTAGCAGGATTCATGGGTAGGAGTGCAGAAAGAATTGTGAAACTGGCTTTCGTACATGGATTCCCCGGATTGAATATCGATATAACTGCTGCTCAAGTGTTAACTGTCAACAAAACAAAAGAATTCAAAGGCATAGGCGCTATTGCACAGTCAGGCTGTAAGTGAACAAGGAACAAGGCAAAGCGGGAGATTTGTCAGACAATGTTTTTGGTGCCGTGGGCCACACATGTTGAAAGACTGCAAGGAACGACCAAGGCCTCCTGTGACTTGCTACAGATGCAGGGAGAAAGGACACATTAGCAGATTTTGTTCCCAGGGAAAACGGGCAAAGGGAAGTTATAGCTACCCCATCGGATTAACATCAGCGCAACACTGAATCCTGATTGTAGATGTTGTGGTGGAAGGAATGAAAGCAAAGGCCCTAGTTGATACAGGATGCACCACAACCCTGTTGACTCCCCTGTTGGTGAGATGTTGGAGTGGGAGAACGCTCATAAAAGCAGTTGATGGAAGAGAGGTTAAATGCAACAGGGGATCTAGTACTGTGACGCTGTCAGTAGCAGATATTCAATTCAAAATAAGAGCACTCTTGTTGGAATGCATCGTCGACGGCATTGACATTGTCATCAGCATGGATGCCTGAGAGGTGTCAATATTAATCGGAACCACATCTGATTCAGTAAAGCACAATGTGCAGCAACTCTGCAACCCCAAGATTGTGGATTGATGGAGTTAAAAATTCAAGACAAGGACTTTTGTGTCGAATTTGATGGAAAGAAATGGACAGTCGGATGGTGCAGGACAAATGGGCCTTTCTTATTGAAGAACAAGGTCAGCATTTATGGGAGTTCTATGCAGAATAAGTGTTGTGGTCCTGTTTAAGGGATCACAATATAAGGTAGAAGAGTCCTGTGTTCACTGTGAGCGGTTAAACTACAAGTGTACTCTTCTCCTTGAAGGTAGAAATGTCTGGCATTATATAAACCAGATGAATCCATATTGTCCATGGATATAGGGGTGTTAACTACCCCAGAACACCCTCCTCCGAAGATTTATTTCCCCAAAATATCCCTATAGTTTTTCTTTCTCGGGTTGACCTCCAAGGGGTCTGTCAGTTTCCTTTTTCTGCCGGAACGACGTATTTTGGTACTTGTTTAAGGGGGTTCCAAGTCAAACGTGTCATACAGTAGGTCCAACATCTCTTCTTCTTCTGGCGGAGTTTCACTTGACTCATCCGAAGTGCGTTTGCGTATCTGGTTCAAGTGTTTCTTATGCGTGGAATGTGGTCCTTCCACCATGTAGACCATATGGCCGATCCTGTTCTTGATCGTTCCCTGTTCCCAGAAAGTTTTATTATCCTTGTGCATCTGGAAGAATATTTTTTCTCGCGGCATGTATTTCTTCTTGGGAACAGTTGTCTTCAGGTTTTACCTGTTTTGGCAATAATTTGTCAAAGACTGGCTGTATTTTCCTAGCAAACATCACTTCCGCCGGAGACGTCTGGGATGGTGTGTTCTCGTTGGGTGTTATGCGGTACATCTGAAGAAATTGTTGCAAAGCTTTTTCAGATGGCGTGTTCTTTGCCTGCTTCAAAGCCCTCTTCAAGGTGTCCACAAATCTTTCAGCCTGTCCGTTTAACCTGGGGTGGTATGTTGGAGTTGTGATGTGGTCCACTTGGAAGTCCTCCATTAAAGTCCCCGGATATAAACTGGGTGCCATTATCTGACACTAAGCAGTTGACCACTCCGAACCGTGCAAATAATTCATGAAGGGTTTTTATAGTGAAGTCAGTTGTTGGGCTTTTACACCTAACGACCTCCGGCCACTTGGAGAAACTGTCTACTACTATGAGGTAGTACTGTCCATCAAGTGGTCCCACGTAGTCCACGTGTATCTGTGACCATGGGATAAATTGAATTGGTGGAGCTTTAGCAGCTAGTGCACATCCCCTGCATGCTTTCACCTTTTCTTCAATATCCTTGTACATGTTTCTCCAGTACACATATGAATGCATTAAACTTTTCACTCTGGTGGCGCCAGGGTGTCCTGTGTGAAAATCCTTTAAGATTTTCTTTTGGAGGGTTGCTGGAACAACTACTCTCTCCCAATATAATAATATCTGGTTGCATGTTGAGAAAACCTCTGCTACTTGTTCATCAGTCTGCAGTTTTTCCTTGGTTTCTCTTATAAAGTTGTCGCTTTCGGCTTCTTTCCTTATATTGTCCAGGGTAACAGGAAGTTCTTTCACAGTGTTGAATAGAATCGAACTGTAATCTCTCTCTGATCGTAGTGATGCGATCACCGAGTCTTCTAGTGGTTCACCAGTCCTTGGTATTAACCAGGATAGGCTGTCTGCGTGTCCTAACTTCTTTGACGGAAGGAACTCCATATCAAAGTCGTAATTTAATAGGATTGTTCCACATCTTTGGAGCCTGTTTGCCGTATGTGTAGGCAACCCTTTCTTCAAGCCAAAGATCGAGATCAGCGGCTTGTGATCCATTTGTAATTTGAAGTGTCGTCCATGCAGATATCTGTGGAATCTTTTCACCGTGAAAATGATACTTAAGGATTCTTTCTCTATCTGGGAATAATTTCTTTCCACAGGTAGTAGGGTTCTTGATGCGTGTGCCATAGGTTTCATAGATCCATCTGGCATTTTGTGCAGAATACACGTGCCGATTCCATATGCGCTTGTATCACTTGCAACTATGTCTAAATCTGGGTTGTAATGAGTCAGGAATAGTTTCGATGTGTGCACCTCTTTCAGCTTTTTGAACGCCATCTTGCATTCTGTGGTCCAGTTCCAAACCTTGTCTTTCCTAAGTAGCTCATTTAAAGGTGTGCACAATGTGTGCATATTAGGAATGAAGGATTGGTAGTAATTAGCTAAGCCTAAAAAACTCTGCAATGTTCTTATATTGTGTGGCTCAGACATATTTTTTATTGCTATGGACCTTTCTGGATCGGGCTGTCTACCATTTCTGTCTATTATCTGCCCTAGGTACTTTATTTTGTCGAGGAAAAATTCACATTTAGAGTCTTTAGGTGTAAAGCCGTACTCATTTATCCTTTCGAATAGCTGAAAAACATGTTTTCTATGTTGCTCTATGGTTTCGCTTTTCATCAGAATATCGTTCAAGTATCCGATGGAAAAATCAAGGCCGCTCAACATAGTATCGATTATCTGTTGAAAGATAGCTGGTGCAACTTTGATTCCGAAAGCTAACCTATTGAATTTAAATAGTCTTTTGTGAGTGGTAATACACAAAAGTTTTGAGCTTTCTTCTTCAACGGAAAATTGTAAGTATGCTTCACTCAGATCAATTTTTGAGAATATTTTTCCTCCATTTAGTTTAGTAAAAACTTCCTCAGGACTGGGTAATGATCCTTTAGTGCTGCATTCAACCCAGTCGAGAAGTCCGCACAGACTCTGATATCATTAGATTTTTTTCTTTGCATACACAGTGGGGGTAGCCCACTCACTGTAGTCAACTGGGGTCAAAATGCCTGTTTTGACGAGTCTGTCCAGTTCTTCGTTGATCTTTTGCATAGAGGCAAACGGTATGCTACGTTTCTTTTTGAAGACTGGGGTGACATTATCTTGTAATTTGAACTTTGCCTCCATTTTTGTACAGCAGCCTAGTTTATCTGGAAAAAACATTGGGGAACAACTCTTTCAGGTCATTCTTTACTTTTTCAGCTTCGGCTGTAAGGTTATCCACTTTTTGCCCATTAGCAATTTTTTGCTTAATTATTGTCAGCAGTACTGAAGACTGTACTGAAACAGGAAGAGACAATAGGTAATGCTACAAATTCCTATGTTGATGATATCCTGGTCGATGAGATGGTTGTGCAAAAGCAGTGGAGGTAAAATGTCACCTTGAAAAATATGGATTGGTAGCTAAACCTTCAGAGTCACTCGACAGAGGAGCAGCACTCAGTCTCAAATTGCAGAAGAGTACAGCGACTGGAGAGTTAGTATTCAAAAGGGGTTATCAGATTCCTGAGTAAGCAGGAGTTCTCGATCTGCAGGAAATTGGTGGGTCACTACCTTGTGGCTGGATGGTTGAGGGTCACATGCAGTTATGTAAAGAGACAAGCTGAGAAAATAGAATGGGACGACTGAGTAAGCGACAGAATGTTGAAGATGATAAGGGAGATTATTGAGGAAGTGAAGAGAGAGGACCTGGTATGACAATGATGGCATGTACCAAAAGTGGATGAAGGCATTGTTTGGTGCGATGCAAGCAGCATAGCAATGGGAGTTGTATTGGAGATAGGTGTCAGAGCAGAGGACGCTGCTTGGCTGAGGAAGAAGACTGATGTTAGCCACATGAATGTCACAGAATTAGAGGTGTTGGGGAAAGGTGTCAATTTGTCATTGAAGTGGGGGCTGAAGAACATAGAAGTAAAAATAGACTTAACAACAGTATGGGCATGGGTTGAATCTAATTATGAAGGAAAGTAGAATACGGATGAAGGGAACATCAGAAATGCTTGGAAACTGATGATTGGGGGTTCTGGGGGACATAGTGTGAGAATTCGACCTTGTGACATCAGACTAATAAGGTCGATGCTCTTACAAGAGTAAAGAAAGCTTGTGCAGTTTCTGAATTTTAGACTGTAATGATGCAGAGGAAGGATATACCAACGTGCAGTATTGAAAATGAATATGTTAAGACACTGCATGCGATGCACCTCATGGGTGTAGAGAAAACGCTGTTTTAGGCTCAGAAGGTAGACCCATCTGTCTCTAGAAAAGATGTGTGTGACGTAATGCAAGCATGCTAGCATTGCCAATCGATCGATCCCTCACCAACTACATGAGACTGGTGAAATTAGTGTCTCAACCAATTGGAAAAGACTAGTGATTGACATCACACATTATCGAAACAACGCATATCTGTCAATGGTGGATTGTGAGCCCAGTAGAATAGATATATGGCGAGAATTAAGTAGTGAAACGGGTGGTGATTGCAGCTTTGTTGAATGAATTATTTTTGGAGAGTGGAAGAGATCCTGATGAATAATAACACAGCTTTCAAGGCAGCACCAGTCAAGGCAGGTGGAATAAACAAGCATACTACAGGGCTGCATATAGACCGAGCAGAAATGGCATTGTGGAGTGGCATGACGGTGACGATGTTGTAGAACATAGTGATAATATGAGGGTTGCTCCAGCTCATGCATCAGGAAGAGAGATGCATCCACCTTATTTTCACGGGACTACGTGATGTAATAATGATCTTAAGATCAGGGGGACATGTAATTCGAATACAACTTACTGGCATGCTGTAAATGGTGGGAAGCTGGAAGAGAGGTAAAGGAAGCTTCATACAGACAAGTGAAAGGCATTGTGGATAGGTGATTGGAGATAAAAGCAACCGCTTACCTGAAGAGAGAGATTATTTCTCTTCTCTTCAGGTGAACACCAGTGAGAAGAAAGTGAAGAGCACGTAAATGAGGAATTTAGTGAGTACTCAGGAACTAGGAAATCACACTTCTCTCCCTTTGTAGTGGTTATTATTATCAGCCTCTGATTTGGGGTGAAAGCAGTCTGTCGGCCTCTTTTTTCCTGCGATACTGACGAGTTAACTTGGACAAACTTAGCTCTGTAAAACTCAACCAGCAGCCATGATCAAGAAGACAACATAGGATCGGTGATGTCTCAGCAGTTGCAGCAAAGCATCAGAAAACTGAATCTCTGTTCAACCTGAAGACAAATATATTCTGATGCCGCAACAAAAAGTGAGAACTGTTAATCAAATGAACTTTCACTGCTGCCAGTTAAGTCCTTGCAAAAACCAGTTTTTTGCAACCATTTTTAAAACTCTATTTTGTATCTTCCCTCTCTTTTTTCCTCTTTCTGTTATAAAGCCTTTTTTTTTTCCATTCAAGTTTGGTGTTGTCCTGTTTTCTCTCACCGTGTCACGTCAATGCTCTTTTAACTTTATTTTCTACAGAGGACAAATAACTGGTCACAAAAATTCTAAGGGTTTAAAAACCTGCATATTTGCAAAAAAACAGCATCCTACACACAACACATTATTCAGATTGCTCGGATGTGTCCTCATTTTTTTCCTTATTCACAACGTTTCAGCTGTTGTACACACCAATCTTCTTTAGGTTATCGGAATTTCAAACTGAATTAGCACAGTGGATAAAATCCAGTGACTTGACCCAAAGATTTGTGAGTTCAGTACCTGTCTACAGCAGTGGTGAACAAAAATTTTGCGAGTTGAGGTGAAATGGAGAAAATCTAGAAGTGGCATGAGTCATGGAACAAGAACATTCTTGAACAAATTAAAGTGTTCAGTTCAAATTTTGTATCACTAAGTATTTATTTATTATTCAAATATTTATTAAAAAATGTTTAAAAACTGAAAACTCGTTTTAGATAAATCTTCTTTGAAGTTAAATTTTCAGTTTATTAATAGTTTTATTTGAAAGATAATATTATTTGAAAGCCTAAAGCAAATCCAAAGAAAAATATTACATATTTAAATTAAATATTTTAAAAAATGTTAAAACTTTGGCCTGATTACTCATCAACTCTATCTATGAACTTCTATTATAAACAAAATGAAAACAACAAATTTTAAAATCTCTTAAATATTCAATATATATTCCTGAGATGTGTTTCAAAGTAAATTACTTAATTTAAGAATTAATCAACCGTATGTTTTTAAAGTAATGCTTACTTTTTTTTAAAAAAAAAAAAAAATAACAAAAATAATATTTATGTAGAGTACCCTGTAAACTGTTATCAAGGTCATAGGTCAACAGCAGTAATCTTCTGTCACCACTAAATTAAAAAGTGTGATAATTTTTTTTAATATGGAGGACCAACACTACAACAATCAAGAAATGGTATTGTTTATATTTGTCTATACTTCTGAGATGAGGTAATGTTTGCATTGTTTGGACTATTGTCCTCATATAACACAACCCCTAGCTGCGTCCAGTCAACTTCCTTGACCTTTGGCCAGTTCTGCTCACGCTGTGTTATAATCTTGGAGGACCGCTTATTACTACTTAATGAGGCTAGACATGCAAGAGATTTGTATATGATGAAAACAGATTTAAGACCACAACGACATGGTGTAGAATTATATTTATTTATATATTTCAATTAATTACAAGAATACAAGCAAGTCAAAATAAGTGATATATTAGTTGGCTGATATTTCAGTGGCATGATAACATTTGTGTTGTATTATTTCTACAGAACAATCGTTTATTCAGCTTCTAGTTGGTTGAATTTGCAATATTTCTCTCTCCATCTTCTTGTTTGTAGCAACAGGCAAGTTTTCAGGACAACCATATTTCAAATCTCTATCCAACCTGTCTTTCCAAGACCCAGATGCCAAATGATTGATCTCATCTTGCGTTCTGATTTTGTTAAACAAGCACCCCAAATGAGGTTGGAAAGAATGGGTGTAAGGTTTCTATTTCCCTCACTGTATAACTCTTAGCAGCTCGAAATGAAAACAATTACATTTAACCATTTTCACTTCCAATAGACTACCTCTATTTACTCTTATCAACTAGCCTGGTAATCCAGTACTTAGTAAATTGTCAGGGCTATATTTCAACCTAGGGTTACACATCGTCAAAACTTGTTGACATATGTTGTGACTAGAATCACTTTGATAAATTTGCTTAAAAATAATTTTGTACTCAGTATACTCTACACTTGGGTTTTTCCACCTGTTAACATTTCAGCTACTTTTCCTAGCAAAAATAATTATATTCTCCAATTTTAAAGAAATCTCTTCTTATTTTGAAAATTACTTAAAATTAATACCAGTCATCTGAAAATAGAGTTACACTCATCTTTACTGCTATATTTACGTCATTTTGACCTTTGTATGCTCCACCCTTCTTCAAGTGTCAGGAATTTCAAACCAAGTCCTTTATTACAATCACTGAGGTATATCATTCTTATTCCATGTGCAATGCCACTTCTAGTAACTGGCTATGTGACCTCAGATATTGGTTAGTTCCATTGACTTGACCCAAAAAGGCTACAGCAATGGTGAACAAACAACTATTTTATTGTTTTTTATTTTATTAGCATTCACATTCAGCCAACATGTAGAGTAAATCAGAAAGAGATCTAATAGTAAAGATGAGGATTTTGCATTGTCTGAACAATGCAAAATGTATTATGTTTAAAACAATCATCATATTGTTTTTTTTATACTACATTAAAAATATAAAAAAGAAATTAATTAAAACTAATTAAATGATAATTTTAAGTTTTTCATTATTTTTATTTTGTATTTGTTTGATATAAAATATTCAATTGTACCCAATGAATTTCAATTATTCTGATTTTAAGAAAATTTAAACTAATGAAATTAACTACAAGTAAAAGGAAAAGTAGGGGAAATTTAATAGAGCTCTTGTTAATTGATTGCTTTTACTTTGATTTCTTTCATACTATATTGTTATAAAAAATTGTAACCTCCAAAAATTATGCAGATTTGTTTAAAATCATGGAAATTGCTACTGCCAAACTTTTTTTTTAATAATTAAAAATAATTGAGGAATAGTCATATTCAATACACTTTTCAGCATTTATTCATTGATGAATTAAATTTATATTCATAATGTTATAAAAAAAATTATAGAAATGTCAAGACAGTTAAAATCCCCCCCCCCTTTAATGGCATCAAGTTATGCCTTTATTTTTATTTTGTCTCTAACGTTATTATAATCTTAAAGAAATTTATTAAATAGAATTATTAGTAGGATATTTAAGAAATATTGTTGACCCTGAAAAAGGTTATTTGCCTCCCCCCCCCCCCCCGAATTCTTCTTACATTTTTCAATTCTTCAAACATGTATTTACTGGAAAAAGAAAAACTTTTGTTATAAACAGCAATAGGATTAATTTCAAAATCACACTGAAAATTATCTGGTAATTAATTTATAAATATTGGATATTTTGTCCTGTCAAATTTGAAGGAAAATATTGTTTTATTAAATTATGCAAGCACCAGCTCTCAACACAAAGTATATTTTGCGTTTTATTGGATAATCTTTCATAAAGTATGGGATGAATTTTCCCTATGTTCAGTTACTGCATTTGTTTTTCTATTGAAATAACATCTACAGTAATTTTTCTCTTTCTTTCTCTCTCTCTCTCTCTCTCTATATATATATATATATAACTAACTGTAAAAAAATTTTCTGCCCCCCTAACCTCGCTTCCAAGAAATTTAAAAAAAAAAAAAATATATTGAATGGAGGTGAAACTAACCAAAAACAAGTATCTCTACAAAGTGTATAATTGCATTCATTAATGCATCTGCACATCAGTGGCATTACCGCCTTGCTCAGGGTGATATGATTAAAAAAAAAGTGCTGAAAATTTCATTTAAAACAGATGTTTGCTTGAGTTTTAGTAAATTAAATTTTTTTTTTTCTTGCTTTCATTTTCATGGTATCTACTTTGATATAAAGGATTACTTGAAGCAATTTGCTACATATTGGTTGAAGCTTGATTTTAAAAAAGCCTTTTGTTATATCTCTTTATTCAAGTCATATAATTTCATTCACCTATCTAATAGTTTTTAGTGACTTTATTAAACTTTGTCAAGAGTTTAATGAATTCATTAGAAACTATATATTTTCATACTGATTTACATTTTCTTTTCTATTGTAAAAATTAATAAAAATAATAAATTTGTATTTGAAAAGAATCTTTTAACCCTCTAGGGCCATTCGTATCATATTTGATACAGTATGAAAACAAGCCTTGAAAGAAATATTTTTTAAGAGAAATATTTTATAAATTTCAAATGAAAGCAGTACTGACTGCTCAGTCAATGAATACCAAATGTTTCCTTATAGGGAAATACTGTATCAAATATGATACGAATGGCCCTAGAGGGTTAAACAAATCAACAGTCTAACTACTACAATCAGCTCATATTTTTATTGTTTAGATAAAACTTTGTTATATTGAGTATATGGTTCCAAATAAAGATTAAATTTTTAACAGCATGTATTCATCAAAGTTCAGAACATGTACATGATGGTTTGAAAGGTAGCACAAAATGTTAATATGTGGTTCTTTAGTTGCTGTTTGGTAAAGAAAGTGATAAGGTGTAAGAGTATTGTCATTGGGGCAGTGAGTTGACCAATTTGTTGGGTCGAGGTTAGAGCTGGTGTCAGGAGATAGGTCTGGTGCAGATTAGCAAAGCCAGGTGTAGTTTTATTCACAAGAGTTGATACACACCTTTCTTATGAGATTGAAATTGACACCTGTGAGATGTTTGATCAGGTGTTGAAGCTAAACTCTGTTGCTGATGGGGATGCGTTCTGGTAAAGCCCTGTAAGGTGTATAGGTGGGTTGATTGATAAGTTTATGATGACAGATTGATTCCTGGTAAGGTGGTTATCAAGGTGATGATATGTCAAGCAAAATGTCTCCGTTGGTTTCTGGTCGAATGAAAGATCACCAAAACAGGGTCACAGTGATGATAAGCGATGCCTGGAGTTGGAGGGTGAAGACTTCAAGGTGTTAGGAATCATGGTGGTGACGGTAGCAACAGTCTGCCAGTATCAACAGGTGGCCTCTCAGCCTGTTACTGTCAGTTGTTTACAAGGGGCTTTCTTTGAAGCAAATATGGAGGTCTCTAGGGTCTTTTATTTTATTTTATTTTATTTTTTTTTGTGAGTGATGGGCTGTTGGATTTTATGCAGGTATTTTTGTGGAATGGATGTGATGCTTCATTACCTCATCACAGAAAACAACTATTTTTATTTTGCTTTTTACTTTATTAGCATTCACATTCAGCCAACATGTAGAGTGAATCAGAAAGAGATCTAATAGTAAAAAATGTATTTTGTTTTGCAAAAAATTGTATTGTTCCTCTATAGTGTTTTGTTTACCGTGTGCAAAAAGTGTTTAATTTATTGACGTTTTGATACATTTAACTTAGTTTGCAGTAAGATAAAAATGTAAACAATAAACTATTTAGATTATAAGCTCATTGTAAATTGAACTGCTGATAACAACTCTTAATCTAACTTTGCAAACTTTTGTATGAGTTTGGGTTTATGCTTCATACCAAGTTTGCACCATAAGATAAAAAATGTCTGTCAAATTATTGATACTTTTCTAGTTCAGTTACATTCGATTTTTTTCACATCTTTGTTGACTTTTACTTTCATTATTACACTCTGTTAGCTATCTTTTTTTTTATGTTGTCAGAACTATAGCATTTTACACAAAATATCTCTCTCTCGCTCTAAAAGAGAGGGCATGCTGAAAAGTTCTTTGCTTGACCTATTTCTCCAAAATGACCAAACAACAAATCTTTTGTCTTTTTAGAGCTTTTTGTTCTGTCCAAGAACTTTTCAGTAGCTCCTGAAATGTTGGCATTTTATATCTTTTTTGTTTGGAGAATAGCTGCATTAAACAAAAAAAAATCTTCTCATTCTATAAAGATGTTTAATTTTTTCTTTTTCTTTTTTTCTACATCCTTCTGTGACCATTTTTGTGTTTAGTGATTTTAATTCTCATTATGTCAAGTGGCTTAAACATTTTAATACTACTAATGATGTTGGTGTCCAGACTTATAATTTTTCAGTCACTTGGTCAAATAGATTTCCCTACACATTTTCCTAACAATTCTGACCATCAAGTGTTCTTAACTTCTCTCCTGACTCTTGTTGATCATCTCAACTCTGTCCTTTTGGTAATTTGAATTGTACTGTAGTAGCTATTGATATTTATGTTGGATTGTTTAGTAAACATTAATAGACATTAACCATCCATTCACAAGATGCCTTTCTGTTATCAATTGGGATTCATTTATTTTCTTTGCAATAGCTCTTGGAGCATAATCTTTAATCATCCTACTGAAAATTATGCTTCTAATTGCTGTGTTTCCTGCCATGAAAGTTGGTTCACTGTTTTCTTTGAAAGAAATTTTTCTCATCAGACTATCAAGCTTACTCCTTTATAAGTCAATCATTCATTCATTTATTGGATATTTCTTCCACATCTGGTGGCTCCTAGGTATCTAGAGATTCTTAACAAAATGAGATGAATCTGAAATGTTATCAGTCCTGAGATGGAATCTTTTTTAGTTACTTTCCCACTGCTTTAACATATCTTCACTGTGCCTTTTCTAAAAATATTTTCATGGTAATTATTCTGATAAGCTTTCCTCCTTACTATGTACTTCTCGTTGGTACACACTTGACTGTTCAGCCACTATAATCTACAGGAATCACATTTTGTAGCTGTACTAGCATGATAATTTTATTTTCAATGGATCCTTTTTTGTGTCTGTCCATAATAATTATAAACATGTCCTAAAAGAGACTAAGATTTTGTTTGCCAATGGAGTGATACCATATAAGCTCTAACAGGTTTAGTTTTCATGTCTATTGACAGTTCTAATACTGTTAATTTTTGTTGATAAAGCAGAATGTTTTGCTCATAAATTCTTTTCCAATTCTACTTTTGACTCATTTGGAGTATCGTTGCCTGACTTTTCACTTAGAACTGTCTCTCTGCTGAGTGATATGCATATAACTTCATTCATGATTTCTGCTATCATCTCTAAAATGAATCCCTACAAAGCATGTGGTGGTATCACTTCAATAATGGTCTAAAAAGTAAGCCCCTGAAATGGCTCCTAATCTCTCTAATTTCTCCTCAAATTTTCTGAGATTCTTTCACTCTCAATAAACCTTTTATCTTAGTGGCTTTATTTCCTTGATTGGGGTGAAATGATTAAAAAATGGTCTTATGCAGGTTGTTTTTATATTTTCTAGATATCTTATAGAATATTTCAGAAAGTCATGTTATTATTCAAACATTGATTATTTAACTATTTAAACTTTGAAGAAACCTATTTACCTAAGTTTGATTGCATTGCTTCTGAAAGATTTTTCTTTCTTTTTCAGAATGTTAATATTTACACTCAAAGTAAATTTTTCATAATGACACATTCTTCCTCCTCGTCTAATGAAAATTCAAGTTCATCTGAAAGTTTACCTGAAAAAAAACAGGTTAAAAAGAGAAAAAGTCCCAAGGATAATTCATCATCTTCTAGCTCTGGTTCGCTCTCAAGATTAAGTTCAAGTTTTTATTCAGACACTGGAATTTGTTCAAAATCATCAAAAAGCAACAACGAACAACTGTCTAGATCAAGCTCAAAGTTACATAGGCAGTTTAGAAATTCAGCAATCCATGACCAAACTTTTGAGAAACATGGCAACTATTACCAAAGTACATCTAGAACTTTTCCATCATCTCGATCTAGATCTCCAGCTGAAAAGTATTTTCCTAGATCAAATTCAAGGACACCATCCCCCAAAAGATCAAAATCCCCAACTAAAAAATTATCTCGGTGTAAAGAATTAAAATCTTCAATTCAAGAAAGATCTGATCTATTATCAATAAAGTTACACTCAGAGCATAGAAGAAGGCCGCAATCACCTTCAAGAAGAAAATCTCAATCAATCAATCGATGTGGCCGAAAAGGATCCTGCTCACCTGGTTTAAGAAAATCACAATCGCAAACAAGAAGAATGTCACAGTCACAACCTAGAAAACGATCAAGGTCATCTGAAAAACAATCACATTCACCTTTAACAAGAAGGAATTATAAGTCCCCCATTAATGAAAGAAATTCCAAATCACCATCATCTAACAGAATAAGACATCATACAAGGTCTGAGAACATGTCCCGAGAGTATAGGAAATCCAAATCTGCTTTATCTCCAGGAAAGTCAAAAGATAAAGAAGCCTTGTATAAAGATTGGAATCTAACTTTATCTCATTCACCATCTACTGATCAACAATGGAATCTTTTTGTTGGAAATCAATTTCCTAAAGGAAAATTTAAAGTGCACAGAGAAGTATCACCTAATACAAAAATTTCTGACAACAGAAATTCTGATTCTTCAAGAAATGGTAATTATGTCCAACCAGTAACAAAAAGGTTAGTAACTAAATACATTTTAAAAGACTGACTCAGCAACAACAGAATGAAGTGACAAACAAACGTTTGAATAAACAAGTTTTTTAACTTAACTGAGTTGTGTTTGATAGTGGGAAGGGGATGTGTTTTGTGTTATGCTGCGTATGCAACTCATGTAAAGATATACTTGTGTTTAGGGCAAAGAAATATAATATCCGAAAGACAACATATGTCAGCTTGATCTGACCATTGAATGTTCATCCAGCCCCGATTGTAAATATAACGATAGTCTTACTTGCATATGACATTCCTCAGACTTCAAGTGGAAAGGTAAATATCTTTCCAGTGAAATGATTACTTCAAATGGAAGGCAATATTCTCATTTGAAGTTATTGAAGCTGAAGGTCCATATGTCTGGTTTCTTTCCATCTCTTTAGCAAGTTCCAGTTGTACATCTAAACAGATTCTCACCCATTTTCTCTCTTCCAGCAACTTTTTTTTTCTTTAGCCATCACGTGGGTAAAAGAGTCTCTAGTTTCTAATTCATGGGTGACTGTCTTGACTTCTTCACCCATCATCAGTCAGTTAGTTCTTACTACTATCATTACTCAGTTTCGTGCAGAAGGGGAAGTTGTTTTTTTTTCTTTTTGCATAACATTAATCTCTGAGGACATTTTCTTTTTATTTTATTAAGAATTTACTATTAAATTTCGAAAAATAATTTTACAATTTTAGGTAATTTTGGGTAATATTTCTAATAAGTAATATTTTCCTTTTATGTATTTTAAGTGCATCTTCTTAGAGAATTTTAAAACCAGAATTACTTAAAGTAAGTTTAGAATTAGTCAGAGCAAGTAACTTACAATATAGTAATTTTTATCATAAATACCATGGCACTATATATAAGAAGGTAAACAGAAATGGAGCTTTTACACAATATTTTGTTCTTTTGATAAACACATTGCTACATTAAATCCAGGTTTATATACATACTAGTTGAGGTATACCACATTGATTGGGACAAAAATAATTAAGACTTGAGTAAATTTGAGTAAATTCTAACAACAGAATAACATTCAGTATTGTGACAAACTGCAGAAAGAGATCTTATGTTGATAATACTTTCCAGAAGAAAATACTTCACATGACAAGAATGAACAAACTTTTTTGATCTAAAGAATTCATATAATTCTTCTTTGATGTCAATGATAAGTATACCACATCATCTTTCAGCACATTGTTTACATCATTTTCTGTTTTTGGCTACACTGGTTTCAAAACAATCAAATATTTTCCTGACATGGGGAGTTTTGCCTACATTTTTAATTTTTACAACAATCAAATATATATCAAAACCATGTCTATTTTTCTATTGATAGCCAGTTTGTATATTTTTGTAAAAATACATTACTTCTCGAAATTATGTACCAGCTCAGATAATCTAGAACATTCCTTCAATATTATTTTTCAAAATGTTCATCTATGAACATTTTAAGTGCATTTCCTCTGTCGACCACACAACATGTAAATTATACATTTAAATCATATAACATCAAAGAAAAAATTCAACAATTGATACAGAACAACACATACAAAAGTAATAAATAAAAAAAAATATCATTATCATTTTCTCTTCGCATTGTGCACATGTATTTCTGCCTTGTTAGTTCTCTTGATATAAACTCCAAGTTAGTCCCCTAACTTAGGCATGACAATGAATCAAGCCACAACACAATTTGCCTAAAAAAATATTTTCCTTTAACTTCCATAGAATAGGTTGCTGAGACACATTGGCACCTCAAGATGGAGTAATGGTTAGCGCCAGAATAATTACGGCCAAGGGGTTACCAAACCTCACCTAGACTTCTATAACTTCGACCTTAAACCACATGTTAACCACAACTGAAAAACTCTCCATTTCAATATGTGTGATTACGTAACTTATAATCAAATTATAACTGACTTATAGCATTTGTCTGCTAGGGCAATATTCTTCGACTTTTCAGTTGAACATTAACTCTTTTTTTATCTTTCCATTTTGTTCCTTTACTCTTTCTTTTTTTTTCTTTATTTGTTTATTCATTCATCTCAGCACTAATCAAAACCCACATGTTGACCAACCAAAGGACTGATTTACTTCAGTTATCCTTTGCCTCTTTTTATTTTTTTTTCATTTTATTTTGTTAGTTTGGTATCAACTTAGTGGCATCAACCTACTCTTTATGATAACCTGGAAAAAACCTTAAACCAAAACAACATACATGTTGTACAAGAGTGATGCAACGACGATTATTAATTCAGCAGGAGGGTCCAAAAACTTGTTATCTTTTTTATAAAATCACTTGCCTTTTTCACGCTGATAAAATGACAAAATTTACTACTAATCTTTTATATAAGTGACTACGTCATCTTTCAACACATTGTTTACATCATTTCAAGGCCACTTTATCTGATATTGGCTACCCTGGTTTCAAAACAATCAAATATTTTGCTGACATGGGGAATTTTGCCTATATTTTTAACTTTGACAACAATCAAATATTATCAAAACGATGTCTATTTTTCTTTTGCTAGCCAGTTTGCATATTTTGGCTGTTTCATAAAAATCCACTTCTCAAAATTATTCACTAGCTCAGATAATCTACAACATTGTTTGCTGATACTTAACAGTATTAAAAAAATAAATAACAATTTTGATTTTATAAATGACCACTGGCAGCCTCTACTGACTTTGGAGGTCAGAACTACCTATCCCATGTTTATTTTCATGTTCTGTTACCTTTATATATTAATCATCAGCACCCTACATCCAGCTGTTTGTTTGACTGTATATAATGCGTGCATACAAGCAAACAATTTCTGAATTTGTAGTCATAGATTATATCAGAATTTGTGTTTGGTGTTGAGCCCAAGATGGTGGCGGCAGCAGCAGCATAGGAGGTGGACACATAATGGCATCCATCTTGTTTGCATGGTGGCTGTAGCAAGGTCTCCTACAGTGTGCAATAGCTGCTGGCCACATCATGTTCAGATTTGGGCATAAGTCAGTAGTGGCAGCATTGGGGATGGACACACAATGACATCCATCTAGTTCACATGGTGGTTGTTTTGAGTATCAGGAATGTGCTATAATTGTTTTGTTTTTTGTTTTCACTTTATAGTTTACTAAAAAATAATTCACATATATTTGAAGGTTATTTTCTTATAGATTATATGAATAAGTATTGATTCTAAAAAATATTAACAAAAAAATTCAAATTTTTTTTTAAATACTGAAAGTTTTTTTTTTTTTTCATAATTTCTATTGATAAACTTTTCTAACTTAGAACAGGAATACTTTAATATGAGAAAAATTTTGTTAAGAACTAGCTTGTTAAAATACAATAAAAATTCAAAGAATGTTAAATTTTTTATTTGTTCATTTTAAATAAGTTTGATACATCTGTCATTTGAAAAAAGTTTAATACGTCTGTTTTTGAAAAAAATTTAAATATAAGTAAATCATAGGAATAATTTTGTTTTTGTATATACCAACATCCCTTCAGGGTGTAGGGCATCATGGCTTTCTGCAGCTTAGGAAATATAGTTGCATGATTTTCTGTTGCCTTCTCTTTTGAATTTAGAATAATCTCTCTCTTACACTTGGCTGTCACCCAAGGTCAGTTTACCAAACAAATTTAATCCAAAACTGAGTGAATAAAAAGTGAATTATTGCCTTTCATTTCTAAAGGCATTTATGCAAAAATAAACATAACATTATGCTTGAATTTGAACTCAATTTGCTGATTGCACATTCTGCACTGATAACTCTACTCAGACATCAATATAAATAAAAACAGTTACAACTGCTGAAAAATTAATTAAAAAAGTAAACTGTTTATTCCAAAGCTAATTTGACCTAAATATTTCAGCAATAGTACACTGGTGTATTAAAATGTCACTTTACTTTTATCTTTTGATGAAAGATTTGAATTAGAGTAGGGTACGCATTATTTACATTGTTGAGACTGTTGTCCTCATCTTTATTGTGTTGTTTACAATGTTTTAGCCATTGTAATCTCCAGTCTTCTTCAGGTGCTAGGAATTTGAAACTGAACCCTTTATGTAAATCACCAGGGTATATTATTCTCATTTATTATATATGGGGTATATAATTCTCATATATCTATACCACTTCCAGTAACCCCTTAACTAAGTTATTTGTTTACCACTGCTGTAGCCTGGTATTGAACTCACAACTGTTTGAGTCAAGTCACTGGAACTAACCAACAGCTATATCCACTGGGCCATGTGTCCTTGAGGACACATGGCCCAGTGGATATAAGTGTTGAGCATGGAATAAATAACTTAGAGAGTTAAGTTAAGGGGTAATAACTACATGGCTACCGGAAGTGGCATTGCACATAGAATGAGAATTGTATACACCAGTAATTGAAATAAGGGGTTCAGTTTGAAATTCCTAGCACCTGAAGAAGGCTGAAGCGTACAAATGGCTGAAATGTTGTAAACATGGCAATAAAGATAAGGACAATAGTCTGAACAATGTAAATACTACATCATCTCAGAAGTATAGAAAAATAGATTAGGGTTCATTTAATATTATATGTTTACTTGTATTTAATTGTATAATTATTTTTAATGATAGTCATCACAAATCGTCCTGGGGAAGTGAATCATCAGAAAGAAATCGACCTGGACTAGCACCAGATTTTTTTGAAAGGTAAAATTTTCAGAGAAATTCTTTTTTTTTATTTATTTACTTTTTATTATAGTAATAATTGCATATTTGCTTCTCTTTCAAGTATTCATAACATAGCTATTATATTTTAAATATCACTTTTTTTACCATTTATTATCAGTGATGAAAATATTTTGTTTTAGTAAATAAATAGCATAATTATGTTAACTGATGAACTAAATCAGGAAAAAATGGAAATTAAAAGGTTTTTCAAATTACAAATATATTAAATTGCTTTGAAAAGGTTGAGCTACTGAAGCAAATTTCATTTAAAATCTTTACGCCTGTTATTAAAAAAAATAAATCCTTTCCATTGTGTATGATCAACAATTTTGTAATTGTAGACGACGTTATGAACGAGAACGTATTGGTGAACTCGGTGCACCTGAAGTGTGGGGACAATCTCCACCCAAGCAGCTGGATAGGTATGTTTTTTTTTTTTAAAAGATTTTGATTTGATTAGTTTAACTGATTTTCTGTAATCCTTATTGCTACACTTGCTGCTTTTTTGTTTTACTTTTTACCTGAAAAAATTTTTTTTGCAAAATGAAAATATTTATACATTTTATTAATCAACATGCCATATTTTTTCTTTTCTTTCTTTTTATTTTTCAAAATTTACATCTTATTCATGTGAACCTAATTACTTGTTTTCAGTTCTGATGATGATGATGTAATTCCAATTACAAATAAGACAAGCAGTGACAGTGGGAGCAGCAACTCCTCCTCTCAGCATTCTAAAGGTCAGACAACTCACCATATTTAATTTTGTTTTAATTTCTTTTTGTTTAAGAAATTTAGCTTTATTTCTGAAGTTATTTCAATTGTTCTCTCTTAAATATACTTTAGATTGCATCTCAATAAAATGTGTCTAATTTGTTTTATTCAATGAAAAATCAAATACAGAACAAAGTGTATACTGTCAACTATTAATACACACACATTTTTCAAGAATATCATGAAAAAAGAAACAAACAATAAAGTGTGTTAGGCTTGCTTCACACACAAATCTACTCTAAAAGTATTCCTAACATAACTAGTGTATCCTTGCACAGAGTCTAGTCATGAAGACTATAGATATGGACAGTGGCATGGTTAACAAGAAGTGTAATTTGGACTTGATTAATGCTCAAAGAACCAAATAACTTTCATGTGTATAATAGCTGCTGAATTAAAAGTAGACCTGAGGACTATTACAATGGCTGTACCTGATGACTTGGGCCTCAGACTATACACCAAGACACTGTTTCATAATAACCATGAAGAATTTTATGGTTATGGGATGCACAGATTTTTAAGATTGTGTTGAGGTTATAATTCAAAATAAATAAATGACTAAATTACTTGTTTAGATATTATTTATGAGTTGTATTAAAGTTATTAATATACTGTTTATGTATAAGTGAGTTACAAAGGTTGCAGCAGTTTTTTTCCCTACTCTATAAAGTAAAAATAGCTGGCATGAAAATAATTTATGAAAAAGATATTTAAAAATTGATGCACTTACTGTAAGAACTTATAGAGCAAAATATGTCTTCTTCAGAGATGCTGATAGGTACACATCCTGACATATAAAAATATAAAAGGATGCAAGAAAGTCATATCCATGTGTCCCAGGGATGCACCTAAATTTTTCCATAATAAAAAATGATATATGTGGCAGAAAGTAGCTTTGTTTTATTTTGAACCGGAAATTTCCACTGAAAATACCATGAGAGAATTTACCTCCCCCCCCCAACCATTTCAAGCTAACTGTTGTCTGCTTTCTTGGAAACTGAACAATTTAAATTTGTGAGATGGTTAGTGAGATGAAATGAATTCCACCAGAGGGCGTACAGGGTGGGGGTTAATCCCAAATTATGAGTTGTTTAAGAGAAAAAAAAAAGTTGCTTTGAACTAATTCTCAACTTAAAGAAATTCATTTTCTTAATTTGGGGCTATTTAAAATAAACCTTACCAATATCATTATTAGGGATGGATTAAAGCCATGAGTACCAACATTTCCTTCCAATGATCATATGTACAAAAGCCTCATGTTGTTTTAGTGCTTAAAAGAAACATTCAAAAATAAATAAAACTGATTTTTCCTGTTAATTCACCTGCTAAATAAAAGCCTGGTAGCCATTAATGATAAAGTTACAGGAAAATAATCACAGGAAAAAGTCACAAATAATCTATACTGGCCTGTAATATTTGATGTACTTTAGTTTTATTTTACTTTTAACATTATTTATTCTACAAAAGTTTAAAATTGGGCTTCAGACTGAATAAATTCAGACTATTTTTTAATTAAATTTAAACATTTTTATGAAGTTTGGTCATTTTTAAAAATTATAATTTATTTGGGTGAATTAATATAAGTATATTTACATTATTTGAGGGTGCCCTGGCATATTAACAGAAAAGATCCCAAAACTTCAATATCAGTCTCGTTCTGTTTACGTTTGTAAATATGCTCAAGACATGTTTTTTATCTTTGGAACTATTTATATTTTGAAGTTAAAACTAAAATTAAGATTTTAAAGGCAATTTTTATTTTTAAAATAAATTAGGTATCGCTATCTTTAATTGTTTTTAAGTTGAAGTTACAGTTTACGCTATGGTGTGGCCTTTTTTATTTTCATTTTCCATCAAATTACTATATTCTTCATTTTCTTTTAACAATTGAAGGTAAAAATAAATTACTATCATGCTCTTCTTCCTTCATAAATTCACAGCAGTTAAAGATTGACCCACAAAATAAATGTGACCATATGTCAGTCAGTATCTGGAGTATCTTTGGTCTCTTAAACACTTTCTTGTAAGGAACATTTAAATCATTAAATATACATTTCTAAGTTGATCACATCAATAGAAATATTTGGCTATCTTTAGGGAAGGGGAATAAAAGTGTATTCTTTTTCTATTTCCTTTTTTTTTTTTTTTTTTTTTACCATTAACATGTCAATTTCTTCAAAGTTATTGGAATTGGAGAGAAATAAAAGGGGAAAACATGGTGGTGATGATGGGGGCTTACTTTCCCTAATACAATTTAAATCATTTTGTTTTACAGACATACATATGAAAATAATTGACTCTTTCATCCAAAACTACACATTTTAAATTTAGCCCTGATATAATTTCTTTAAATGACACTGCAATTCTGAGCATACCTTATACGAGATCCTGTAGTCTCCAAGTGAACAGTGAGAAGGAAGAAAAAAACTGAAACCCACTGCTGGCCAGCAGACTACTGCAGCTGGATTTTCTGCGTTTTCCATCACTAAACCCCTCCCAGAGCCTACTGAGTTCTCCGAGAGTAACTTAATCCTATTAACAAAAAGTGATGAACATGGAATCACATGAAGCTGCCATAATGACTGGGAGAAAGAAAGGCTGCAGAGGCATACTGTTTAGGTCCAACCCCCACATGGGGAATGTACACTGTGTTGCCCATTCCCTGGCCTTGTACACATCTCAAGCAGCAGTCAATAGCAGATCTCAAAGGGCATCATCACACACTGACTGATCTGTTCTATTACTCTCATGCTAGTCCAAAACGAGCAGCCAAAATACGACACATACAGAAACTGCTGGAAAACCCAATGCTCACTTACAAAGAACTGCATTACATCGAATAGCTATCATATTACGATGCTCTTCAAGCTGTGCATAGGACAATTGATAGCCTGCTGAAATACTTCGCTGAACTGTTCCAGGATTTCAGCAAAGATCCAAAGTTAAATGGCCTAAAAAAAAAAGAAAGACTGCAACAGAGAAGTTCATCAGCATCACTGCTCTCATGATGGGTGTCATGGCCCCAGTTACAATTTTATCCCAGTTCCTGCAAACAGAAAATGTGGATGTGGCTTTAATAAAAGTGAAATTAGATATTGCTATAAAAGATCTGGAAAAGATCAAGGAAATGATATCTCCTGACCTGACAGTATTAGCTAGGGACATGCAAGGCAATATGTACAAGATAAGCATCAGATCAGAAAGGCTACATTCAATCTGTAACAACTGTGCATCACATTTATTAATAACTCAATAAATAACATGCACTCAAAGTTTTTAAACACATCTTTATTGTGTGCTTTTGGTGTGTTATGTCTCTGTCTCATCTGCTTCATGGGTAAAGAAGAGCTGAAGGTTTATGGAAAGGAGAAGTTGGAATTTCTAATTTCCCATGATGGGCATAAGCAAACCCACAAATGGATTGAGAATGGAAGGGATTGCCAGATGAATATGCAGCCCCTCATCAATGGTGTTTAGTCTCGACCAGAGTGGGACCTGCTTAAAAAAGTTGTCAAAGCACAGCACTACCCCAGAGACAGCTTGTGGAAACTTTGGACATTGGTAACAAAATATCACCTAAAAGACTTCTTTACCTCAGCATCCTTTCTCAACTGGCCACCACCTTGGCTATACATACAGCTGTCTGTGAACAAGGTTTTCTCTGCTCAGAATCTCATCTTCACCTATCACTGGAACAGGTTGTCATTGGAACAGCAAGAGCAACTTCTTGGAGTCAACCTGGGATCCAAAACATCTTGTTCCCTTTTGAAGAGGCTCTAGCCTAATGGCAGAGGGTAAAGCAGAGAAATGACTTACAAGTAATCACTCGCAAATGCTCTTCACATTAATCTGGTCAGAATGCATCACAAACATACCTGCACCATTTGATATTTCCCAACATACTTTTCACTGTTTTCGTTAAGTTTCATGTTTGTGCTAAATGTTTCATAGTGATTTACTTGGTTAATTTCCTTGTCAGTTAAAATCAAATATGATTTAAATATTTTTAGACTAAAAGATCTTGGTGACAGTTTGTAGACTGTCAAGGTAATGAGAATGTTCTGTTCATGTACTAAAATCAGTATTCTTATTATTAATTTATTTTGGTGCTACAGTGATGCTCAGTGATAGTAATTAGTGAGTAACTTTCCTTTATCATATTAGTAGTTATATTATTAGCAAAGGAGATGTTGTATGATCATGGACATAAATTTTTGTTCAAAGTAGCTGAGAATTAGGAAGGTCGTAGCTAGGGAGAGTATCGAAGGAACAAAAGACTAGATAGAGGAACCAAAGAAGTTTGTTAAATACTTATACATAGAGCAAAAATACTTGAGTAAATCAAATCCTACTCTAATGCGGTTATTTGTCATATTTATAAGTTAAAACTGTCCATTACCACAGCAGTAGGGAAGAGCAGGAAGTATACTGAGTCCTATTCTTTTAGTTCATATTCCTGAATCTGACTGAATACCTTTTTTTTTGTATTTGGATTCACCTCCAGCCAGCTAATACATTTTCTTTTTTCTACCAATGGAGGCGGTACCACTTCATCTAGTGTTACAGTAACCATGGGCAACTGAAATGTATCACACAGGTGTTTGAACAACAGTGCTGTCAACCAGGAAGAGTTTTCCTTTCAGTCTTTTCACCATAGCTGTTTTATATGTCTCTTGTGCAAATCATTTTGATTTTGAACCAAATATATTACCATTCACATACAACTGTTTCCTTGATGAAATTTCTTAAAAAAATAGTTTATCTCTGATTTGGAGGGTTGGAATTTTATTTCTTATTTTTATTTTATTCACTCATAATTCAGGTAACAATTTAGAGAATATAGTTCTTTTTTAGAGAACATTAACTCTGTGGGTAATTTCCACAACATATTATTAAGATTTGGTGTTTGTCTGTACAAAATATAGAAATAGGGTGATGAGGAAGTTTTTACATGTTTCACACATGCACCTTGCAGGAATTTTGAAATTCTCCAGATAGAAATTAAGTGCCATTGTTTGATACCATAGTGCTTGGTATTCCATATCTTAAGAGTTCTCTGAGGAATTTTTCTGTGCTTGTCATCGTAGCATTTTTACCCTGATAAATCTCAGGTCATTTCATGTAACTGTCTACCACTACAACATAATAAAATTCTATTATTGGTCCTGCATAATCCAGATGCAATCTTGGTTTGTTTCTGACCAAAAGGTTTAACTCTTATGAACGAGGATTTTGCTGCTAATGTGCAGTTTTAACTTTATTTTCAATGTCTTAGTCCATAGTCTTCTAATAAACATATGAGACTAATGTATGAAGTGGTTAATGTTAAAATGTGAGCTGAAAAGGCCAGAAAGGGTTAATCCTAATATGAAGCATAAGCTGGAAAAGAGAGAGAGAGCGAGAAAGGGAATGGAAGTCCTTTCACTGAGTGATAGAGAATGTAAGAGCCATCTGTGTTTCCTCGCCATTACAAATTGTAGTGATGCACGAAGAATTTTTTTTTATTTATTGAGAATCAAGCATGTGGTAAAACGATCAAGAAATAATTTTGTCTCTCCTTGAGAATTTGAGAAAACAGATATTGTTGACAATGAAGGAGAAAAGTCTGGTTTATATTTTTGCTGGACAGAGATAAAGTCCTGGAAATGAGAAAAATTTTATCTCTTCATTAAGATAGAGAGATGGATGGGGCTTATATTTTCACTGATGAGACGAATCAGAAATTTAAACAAAAAGTAAGCTGTTTTCAAGGGTTGAGGTTATGAAAACATGCTCTGTCATTGACAAGCGAGTAGGCTGGGTTATACTTTCGCCAGACAGAAATATGTTCAGAAATTGAGAGAATTAAAATTAATGTCTAGAATGGAACCCTTCCCATTTACCTATATATTTTAGAAAGTAGATTTGTTGCAAAGATTGCCTGAGAAAAAGGCTGTAGTTGAATGCTGAGGAAGAAGAGGGAGAAATTAGCCCCAACTGTATGAAGTGATGGCACGAGATGTAAATTGAAATAATTTGGAGTTGAGGGAAGGAGCAATCACAAAAAAGGGGGATAATTCTCCAAATTTGGAAAATTGATTTGGAATGCATAATTAAGGGAACAAAAAACCCTATAGTAATGCAAAAATTGGAGAATGGCTCCAAAACCTGTCAACCTCATGCCAATTTTTGACCAGAATGCATATAAACAGCTGGCTTTGGAAACTCAGAAACTTGCACAGTGAATTCCCACATTGATGCCACTGGTCTTCTTCGAACCCAGCTCCAAAATTTTTGATAAGGCCCTGTGTCACTTTAGAGATTGTTATGGGAAGGGTTAATGTTTCTTATACTAAGAACTATATAAACTAATTGAAGATTAACCCAACAGTTCCTTTATTTATTTGTCTATATTTCTGAGCTGAGTTAGTATTTACACTATTTACATTATTTGGACTATTGCCCACATCTTCATTGCTTTTTCCATGATGCTTCAGCCATTGTGTGCTCTGGCTTTCTTCGGGTGCTAAAAATTTCAAGCAGAACACTTTATTACAATCCCTGGGTTATACCATTCTCATTCCTTGTGAACTGCTTCTGGTGGTCATGAGTTATCTCCCTTTAACCCAACTCTCTAAGTTACTTGTTCACCACTGCTGTAGCCTGATATTGAACTCACATGTCTTTTTGGGTCAAGTCACTGGAACTAACGCCTATATCCAGTGAATATAGGCCTATATAACACTTAAAATCACTGGGCTTATGGTTAACATGTCATCCTAAGACCTCGAAGACCAGACAGCTACACCATTGCATGTGGGTGGTGTGTAGAGGGGGCTATAAACATAGATTTCCATAAGGGATTTCATTCTAGAAATTCATGTAGGCCATTTTAGAATTGTTTCGATAATGATTTAGGAATTGCTACATGGTCTGCATGTATTCATATACCATCACAAATAGAAAAAAATGTCCTTATTTGCAACACTTAGCAAGACCTTATTTTTTATTCCTTATAATTAGGTAGTTTTTCATGTTTTCAATAGACTCATTATGTTTGGCTTTTTTTTATTTCACTGAACTTGACTGGTAATTCCATGATGTTATTGCATAAGATAGTTATTATTTATGGATGCCTTGAATTTCATTGCAGCAATCACTGAATCCTCAAAGTGAGTTTTGAATTTTAGTATTAGTCTTGACAAAATGTTCACATGCATTGATTATTTTTTGAAGTTACAAAAAAATTGGCAGCCCAACCTTGTAGTCAGTGATGTCCACTGGAATTCCTTTTTTTAGATCTGAAAATGGTTAAGATTGGATGATGGTCTATTTGCAACACAAAACTTCTGCTGTAAATAAATTAATGGAATGTTTTGACAAAAATAATTGCTAATGGCTCCTTTTCTATTAGATTAGTTTTTGATTTGTGGAGGATTAGAGCCCCCAAAGTATGAGCCATTGCTTTTTTTTTTTTCTTCCATCCTTTAATTTGTGTAAAATAACAGCCCCAAATCTCTAGTTACTAGCACCTGGCACATCAATAATGTCTAACTTGGGGTTGAAATGCGTCGGTGATAAATCGAAAGTTAATTTTTTTTTTTTTCCCCCAAAAGACTTTTGGCATTTTGAAGCCCAATTTCAACCTGTACTTTTTTAATAATGTATTTAATGTTTTATGCAATTCATGCATGTTCAGTATTCAAGAATTGTAATTTACAAGGCCCATAAAGATTGTAGTTCTCAAATTTTAGTTGGAGAAGGCATATTTTGATGGCACTGAATCTTCAAGTATTCTGGTCTGTGTCTATTGAAATTAATAATCTGAATCTAAAATTTTCAATTCATTTGATAGCCCTGTTGGCAGGGCTTCAGAATACACCAACTTCACCTCTGCAGGGGGTAAAAATTCCCCAAGGTTAGGTTGCTGTGGGTTAGGGCTTGTGATGCTTGAGGACAGGATCCTGGTGGTTAAGGGTTTTAGGAATTTGGCTATACATATACTCCTAAACTCAAATATATTACTTTGCCCCTTACTTAAGCAAGATGAACAATTGTAGAGGCTCAATCTAATCAACTGGTTGGTCACATCCAACTAACAAAACAAACAAAATGTGCTCACATTTACCGTACCAAATATTAAACTAAACGTTTGTTGTAGGGTCAATCAGACTGGGAACAAAAGGATGAGACATGATTGTGTCAACCTCTGAGGTTCTAAGTACCTGTTATATCCTGGATTGTTTTCTTTTATTCCACTTGACTGGTAATTCTCTGATGTTGTTGCATAAGATATGACAGGTGCTTAGAACCCTCCCCACATTTGAGTATATCAGTCATGTAGACCTGGAGGAATGATGCGAATGGAACTCCCCTTCTCATCAACTGCACCATATGGGCTTCCAAGGTAGATGGGAAGCATGGTTGATGAATAATAATAATAATAAAGTATGAGCACAAAAAATCCAATGATATAAATAAAGTGATACAGAAAATCAAAGAAAAAATTTTTGAAGTTCATTGTAGTAGAACTGAAAACAAACTAATAACAAAATTGTCACCATCTGTAAAAGAAAAAATTTAGTATCTCAGCTAACTCCAAAGACAGTGAAAAAAAAAAAAAAAAGCTAGAAATAATGTTACTGGAAAAAGTAAAAGGAAAACATGATGCTGAAACTCTACTAAGGTTGATGATATAAAGGTAAGGTTCTAATCACACCAATTTTTAAATTCCTCCAGATGCATGGTGAGAAACATGAAAAGAATATCTATTAAAAAAAAAAAAAAAAAATGATAGAATTCTTTATATCATTACTTTTGATGCACCAGAACCACTGCAGGAAATGAAAATTGTTTATATAGTTTCCAAAGTATAAAGATATATTCCAAGCCCATTAAGATGCTTCAACTATCAAGGATATAGACTTTTTTTTTTTTTATACATAATCATTTCACCCCAAGCAAGGCAGTGCTGTCACTAGTGTGAAAGGGGGTTACATAAGAGGAGAGTGACAAGAAAGAGGATCAAGTTACAGGGGGTGTCAGAGAATGGGTGGGTAAGAGAAAGATGAGAACACTTGTGTGAAGAGAGCTGCATGTGAGTAGAGTGGAAAGGGAGAAGAACATGACACAAGGGTTGTCAGAATGGATATGAGTCAAGGAGATAAGAGATGGCAATTGATATTACATTGAAATTCTTGGAGATTGTAGCTGTCAGGGAAGCAAGTATATGGAAGGGAATTCTACAGGCAGGAAGTGCAAGAAAAAAAGCCACTAGAGTAGAGGTTGCAGTTACATTTGATTAGTTTCACTGTAAAAAGATGGGACCTAGTTGCTAGTCTACTAGCTCAAGTAAATTCATGAAGAGGGAGCATTATTGCATTGGAAGTCGTGAAAGTATTTGTAGAAGTGACAGAAGGAAGCCACATAACGTCAGTGAGAAAGTAACTGCAGTTGATCTATCAGGTCGGGATTAATTACATTGCAAATTCTCTGTTGAATTTTGTCAAGAACCCCAAAATGAATGTGATGTGACAGCAGTATTCAATGCCTGGGCAGATGGTAGATTTATATATGTGCAAGATGGATTCACAAGAGAAAAACTTCCTGGCCCTACACAGTGAACCAGCCTTCCTAGCAGCAGATTTAGCTATTGATTCAATGTAGTCATTCCACTTGAGGTTGGCTGAGAAAGTTAGGCCGATGAGGCGCAATGTTTTGCTTTCAGGGAGACTAGCCTGATCCATGATAATGGGAGGGTAGGAGCAATTGTTTATGGTGGTTAAAAGATAAAAGTTTCGTTTTGGTAGCATTAAAAGTCATGAGCCATTTCTTACCCCAGTCCACCATAGACTGGCGGTCCTTTTCAGGATCAGCAGTGAGGTTTGCTTTGTCAGCTTCAGAAGACTTCTTATCGAGGTAGGAGTAAATGGTAGTGTCGTCAGCATAGATTCCTACATCAGATCTGATTACATCGGAGATCATTGATGAAGATCAGAAAAGGCATAGGACCTAGAATAGAGCCTTCAAGAGTCCCCACATTCGTATGATAGTATCTGGAAGCATGCTTGTTCAATACTACTTTCATTACATGATTTGAAAGGAGCAACAGGATTAGATTAAACAAGTCTCCAGTTATACCATAGCCCTGTAGCTTGCATAAAATGCCAGCATGCCAGACTCTGTCAGATGCTTTGGATATATCTAGAGCAACAGCTCGAGCTTCTTAGTATGGTTGTTAGCATATCTGCAGTAGACCTGGTGAAGCAGAAACCATACTGTTGATTGAAGAGGAGGCTGTGAGATGTTGAACCACTTCAGCATTTACACTATTTACATTATTCAGACTATTGTCATCTTTGTTGCCATCATTCAACATTTCAGCCGTTGTACGTTCCAGCCTTCTTCACGTGCTAGGAATTTCGAACCAAACTCTTTATTACAATCACTGGGGTATATCATCCTCATCCCTTGTGTAGAGCCTCTTTTGGTAGTCATGAGTTATCTCCCTCTAACCCTCTAAGTTACTTGTTCACCACTGCTGTAGCCTGGTATTGAACACACAACTCTTTGGGTCAAGTCACAGGAACTAACCAATGTCTATATCCAAAGTTGTTCTTGTCCTTAAGGTAGGCCATACTTGTGAGGTAGCTTGCTGTAACGTGAGACAACTACCTGTATGTCTTAGGCTGGAAGTGATCCTTGTTCTTAATTAGTATCTGCGACAGCTGTAATTCTGTTTCCAATGTGGGGTCTTTCTTTACTTTGTTATAGCTACCACTTCTAATGAGGTTTTCCAGTTTTTTGGTGTACAGGCTACAGCAGTGGTGAGCAAGTAAATAATACCTCATTTCAGAAATATAGACAAACACTTCATCATTGATAATAGCCTCGAACACTTTGCCAAAAATCGATAGGAGGCTGATAGGGTGATAATTAGCAGGGTTGTCCAGAGTTCTTAAATACAGGAACCACAGAGGAGGACTTCCAGTAGGCAGGAAAGCAAGAAACAGAGGCAGTAGTTGTAAAGTTTGGAGAGGATAGAGGAGAGTTCGAGGACACATTTCTTAAGGACAATAATTGGGATTTTGTCACCTCCACTCACCTTATGGGGTCAAGCTTTGAAATTATGTTAGAGACCAGCAAGAAGGGGGTAATGTTAACATCACTCAGTTGATCCTCAGTTCTAGATGAGAAGTCGGATGCAGATACCCCTGATGAATCAAATGTTCAGTTGCTGGAGAATCTGCAAGCAAAGCACTCAACCTTGTACACTGAAGATGTGAGGACCTCAAATTTATTGATTAAAGGTGGGATTGATGGTTTGCTGTTGTTTATCATGTTTTTACAGAGTCACTAGTAGTCTTTGGAGCCGAACTTGTGGAATACTATATGTTGCTTCATTTTGTCAGCAAACATCATTTGGGATCTTGCACTCATTATATGCAGAGGCAAAAAGGTGTCTGTTATGGCCAGACATGTGGTTCAGATAAAGCCAAAAGTGATTCTTGTAGACAATAGGGGTTTGTCATAACTTCCTGGCTGGGAAGAAAGCATTGATGCCAGCTTTAATCCAAGAGGAGACTTCAGATGCACACTCTTCAATGGGAAGACTAAAAACTTTGTTCCAAGGGATGTCACACAAGAAATTGTGGAATGACTCCCAGTCTGCTCATTGGTAGCAGTAAAATATTCTGTTGGTTGTGGGTGGGAGTGGAAGAAGATATTAATGAAAACCACAGCATGATCAGTTGCCAAGAGGGCAAAGCTGTATGACATGGCACGAGTCAGGGATAGAAGTGAAAAGGAGATCTAGCCATGAGTCAGGCCCATTTGGGTTATTGGAGAAACACTTGGGAAAATTCACCACTTGCATAAGAGATTGAAGGATTGAAAAATTTATGGTATAGACCTGTGACAGTTTTCTAGCCACTTGGTGTGATGGCCATTAAAGTCTCTAAGCACAAATATATGAGCAAATGGATGAGACAAAATAACCTTATCTATATTGTTCAAGATGTTGTCAAGTACAGAACAGTCAGGAGATGAAGGGAAGCAGTAGAGAAAGAAAAGATAGCTAACCAAGCTTAGTAAAGAGCGACAGAGACACATGTAGGAATGATCTAAAGTGAAATCACCTTAGCTAGAGGGAGATGTTCACTGACATAAACGCCAATTCTATGCATATGGACAGTGGAGTTCTTTTTAAAGAGTGGAAGGTAGCCAGGGATATAGAAATCAGGAATGAATTGAAGGATCAAGGTTAGTTACACAGAGAGCTAAAATGTCAGGTGAGTATACTTGGAGGAAGGATTCAATGCTGCAAAAGTTGGTACGGATACCACAGATGTTCGAGAAAGATGTTAACATTGTAAGAATAAATGTACAAGGATTTAAGTATGTGGGAAGAATGATCCTAACCTCGCCGAGTTCATATGCCTAAATGAAGCCAAATGTTCTAATTGTAAAAAAAATCATAAGGCAACTTCAAGGGATTGCAAAACCTGGAAAAGTTTCCTACTCGGAATCAAGGAAAGGCAGTGAAACAAACTCCAAGACACCATCATAAATAAAAATTACCAAAGCAACATCACTTGAAATTCCAAAGAAAAAGTAAATATTTTTTCGAAGATACAAATTAATTTACATTGCTTGGTAGTATTAGTAATTTGAATTCACTTCATTTTCCTCTTTTTTCTTAGGTAAGACTTTACTATCCTGTCTCCCATTTCTTATAAGATTTGCCTTAGAATTTTTTAATTCTCCTGAATGCATGTATGTATTCATTCATTTATATATGCATTTTTCCTTCACTTATTCTAGTTTTCTCCAAGTGTTCTAATTTCCCTCTATCTTAATATATTCATTTTCTCATTTTGAATGGGCCTATTTTTTATTTTTACATTTTTTTTTAATATTGTTTTTGCCTCTGTTTACCATTTCTCCATTTTCCACTTGTGTTCTTAGAGTGACTGTCACAGAACAAAGTCTTCAGTCTCCCTGTTTCATAGTGAACCTATGAGGTCTCTACCTGGCTGATAGCCAGTATTAATCCTTGCATTCTAAGAAGGAAATTCAAACTAAAACCTTGTTCTTCTTGTTGATTTTCTCCTGTTTGCTTGACTGCTACTGCTCACAGGAATCACTTCTGTCTTTACGAAGGGATATGTCTGATCATAATAGGCACCTCTTTGTCTCTGCTCATAAAAATTGCAAGTGTGTCTTAAACAATGCTAAGCTTTTGTTTGCTGATAGAAGGAAGAATCCTATAGACAAACAAAAAACAACCATCACACAATGAAACTGTTAAACCAAACCATGAGGAATTCAAACAACTCCTTACAGATTACAGTTCAAATATAGTATGCTTGCAGAAGAATTTCTTTATAAAAAACTGACAACATCTCCTTTAAAGAACATTAAACTTATCAAAAAAAAAAAAAGTATCAACAATAAAGAATAGGCCAGGTTGGGGTACTTCAAAGAAATCAGTGCCCCATGAAAAACTACAATTAAATACGAATCTGCCAACCATGTTAGTAGTAAAAGTTTCAATTCATTGAACAATAGCCAAATGTTTAATTTATATTCCTCCAAAACACAGACTGTAAAACTGAAATACAAGGGCTAACTGGCCAACTTTCTGCTCCATTTCTACTAATAGGAGATTTTAATGCACATAGTAAAACATGGAGCTGTAGGAACCCCAATGAATTTGGTCAAATTATATAGAATCTCTACTCGAATTATCTGATCTAGGTACCCTTAAAAACCAAATGCAGACATACCTACATCCAGATACCAGATCAATATCAGCTACTGACCTAATCATATGCTCCCCATCAATTTTTATAGACATTCAATGGAAAGTTCATGATGATCTATGTGGCAGTGACCATTCACCTATTTTTATTTAAATATCAGCAAGCAAAAGAAAGGAATCTAAAATGGCAACTTCACAAAACTAACTGGCAAAAATTCAATGTACTCTATTCATCCCAAATCAAAAGGAAATTCTAAATGAACCGAAACTAATAGTCTCCAAACATACTAACACAAATAGCAAAACAAACAATACCTAAATCTTCCTTTAAACCACATATCAAATCAAAACCCTGGTTTACAGCAGAATGCAAAGAAGCAATTAAAATCAGTAAAAACCTGCTAAAAATATTCTTACACAACCCAGCAATCAATCTACAAAATTACAAGCAAACTCAAGCAAAAGCATACTATATAATTATAAAATCCAAAGAGAATCTTGACAAAACTACATCTCCAGATTAAACAACAAAACCTCAATAAATAAAATATGGGAATAAGGAATATTAATGGGAAAACATCACAAACTACAGTAGTTCACTTAACCAAAACAAATGGAGATAAATGTACTGAGAAAAAATAGCTCACCTAATAGCAACAGAATTTTAAAGAAACTCCTTAACAAATCACTACACTCCTAAATTTCAAAAATATAAAACACAAAACAAGAAAAACTTACATTCACTTCAAACAATAAAGAAGAATACAATATTCTCTTTACTATGACAGAATTAAAAGATGCCATAAACAAAATTAAAAACTAGTCCAGATGAAATTCCTTACCAATTTTTGAAATATCTGCCAGAAAATTCTCTTTTAATACTTCTCTAGATCTTCAGTTATATATGGTGTTTAAACAAATTTCCCAGATTGTAGCTTGAGTTGTCATTGTTCTAATTCCTAAACTCGGCATAAACCATTCCAACCAAACAAACTACTGACCCGTTGCACTAACAAGTTGGATTTGCAAGACGATGGAGAGAATGGTAAATGCTCAACTAATTTGATATCTGGAGAGAAACAATCTCTTATCTAGCTATTAAAGTAGATTCTGGAAAAACCAAGGATTTCTGAGATGGGAAAAATTATAAATCCAATATGCACTAAAACTACAATGCCACACCAAAAAACATATGAACCTCAATATATCCAGTTCTAAGGAATTTGATATCTGGAGGGAAACAATCTCTTATCTAGCTATTAAAGTAGATTTTGGGAAAACCAAGGAACCAATGATCAACTTGTACAGCTAGAATCCTTTATTCATGATGACTTTGTTGAGGTAATCCTAAAAGACATGTCAAGATGGGAGTGAAAAGACGAATGACTATATTCATCCAAAACTTTCTATCAATCTGAACAGTTAAAGTAAAAATTAGAAATACAACATCAGACACGCACAAGCAGGAAGTAGGAGTACATCAAGGTAGCATTTTATCATTTACATCATTTATTCTCAAAATAAATAGTATTATTAAAACCATTAATACAGGAATTGAAAAAAAGACTATATATAGATGATCTCTCAATATCATCCTCATCACCAAACATGCCTTCCTTTGAAAGATGTGTTTTAGCACATGTTAAAACAAGATAGCAAAATGGTCAAATGAAAATGTATTCCATTTCTCTAAAACAAAAATTGTTTTATGCATCTCTGCAAAAATAAGCCTACCAGCTCAATCCAGAATTAAAATTAAATGGACTCTTAATTTCCATAGTCCAACAAATATAATATCTAGGAATAGCAAACTTAACTTCACAGCATTACCTTAAACAAAAATAATAAAAAGCTTTGAAGTTTCTAAAAGTAATATAAAAACTGAATTGGGGTGCTGAAAATTAATGCTCAGAATATACTCATATATATTGGTCACTCATCGGATCAAAATAAAACTATGGATGCATTATTTACAGTGTCACATGTAAATCCTATCTTAAAAACCAACAAATCATACAAAATCAAGGACTGAGATTAAGTTTTGGTGCTTTCTGGGTGTCACCCAAGCAGTTTCCATATGGAAGCTAATAAACCCCCTATATTTCTGAGAGGGGAAAAATTATAAATCCAATATGCACTAAAACTTCAATGCCATCCAAATACCTTAGCACACCAAAAAACATATAAACCTCAATATATCCAATTCTAAGGGCATAAAACAACAGCCATCCTTTCACTTGGACTTTGAATTAATGAAGCACTGGAACAAATAAACAAAGATCCTAATAATGTAACACCAGTCACCATAAATAAGGTAGCTCTACTGACAATCTTCAAACCTCATATACACCCTTGTGCTAAATTAATTGAAACAACTGCTTAAGTATCCTTTCTTTTGCCATACTGTCAGTTTTAATTCCACTGGAGTGACAGGGTGTAATCGATTTCTATTGTTTCCCTCAAATTAGGTCATTTGCAGTAGTGTGCAGGAATATGAATCTATTTTCGGGGTGTATGATGAAATTTGTATGGCCTTGAAAAATATTGCATCATCAGTGATTGCATCAGGCACCATTGTCTAGACTGTTGATTATTTGTCCTATAGCCATTGTCTGCAATTTTATTTCAATTAATTTGCACAACATTAACATTGGCACAAAGCAAAAATGTATGTACAGAGAATTAAGACAAATATCATGACTATAAACCATTCTACACAGATGGATAAAAATCCTAGATACAATAGGTGCAGCAGCCACAAACAAATTCATAAACAAATCAGGCTACCAAATAATGCATCCATCTATACGGCTGAACTGCAAGCCATTAAAAGATAGGGAGTCTGAAATTATTATAAACTTCCTATCTAGTTTAACAACAATTAAAGGAAAAAGCACAAATCATTTCAGTATTCAAGAAATCCTAGAAACTTGTCATCAGTTAATAAAGCACAAAACAATACTATTGTCTTAGATTCCTAGCCATATAGGCACCACGGGGAATCATCATGCCAACACACTGGTAAAAGAGACAACAAAAATGAAAATAACCAACAACAAACTCTCATATACAGGTTACAAAAACAAAATTATACAATACATCAAAAGAAAATGGCAGGCAATCTGGGACATGTTTCCAAACAATAAACTATTACTATTTGGTCAAAATTGATGTCTACCATGTTTTTTGGTAAAATATAGTTACTGTAATTTTCATGCTCTGCAGGTCTCAGTTTCCTTAAAAGCAGTTGTGCTTTTTCTTCTCTGACCAGGCTTAAACAATCTGTCTTAAAGATTCCCTTATATTTTCTGGAGTATGCCTCAAAGATATGACCTTCTTCAGGTTTATATGTAAACTCTCTCGATTTTGCTACATTGTCTGTTTCTGTTTCATTTATCTTTTGTACAAGTAATACCATTTGTGTTTTTTGTTCTTGCTGTTATTGTTACTGCAAGCTTACTGTCTTTAAATCTTCCATTTTTGTATGAATTCGAAGACTTTGTTGCTACTATTGTAATGTTGTCTTTGTTCAAAATAGCTGAGAATTAGCAAGGCCATAGAGTGAATTGAAGGGATAGAAGACAAGGTAGAGCAAAGTTTATTAAATACTCATACATAGACTAGAATAACTTGAGTAAACCAAATACTTCTCAAACCTCCTCTAATTATATATATTGTCACAGTAGTAGGAAACAGCAGTAAATACAGTGAGTCCTAATCTGACTCATTGTGAAGAATTTATTCAATTTTAATATAAAATTGACCATAACTTCTTCAAAAACAATAAGGTATACAAAACAATATAATAACATTAAACTTGAAACATGAGTATACAAAATAGATTGTAAAAAATTTCCCATGAAATACTTTGATGAGATATCTAGAAATTTAAATAAAAGATTATATGAAAATAAGAATTGTTTACAGAACTCAACCCTATGCATTTTGATTAGTAGAAAAAAGATTTATGTCAACACAGCCATACATACTAAATAGCAGTTACAGGAAAGATTTTTAACAAAAACTTAGTGAATAATATCTTGTAATTAATTAGCAACTTTGCCTATTATTAAGAAGCACCTTACAACTAAAATTGACTTCTTTTTATAAATGTAAATATACAAAGAATAAACAAAACTAACCTTCTCTGCTAATTAAAGCACCTCCTCCCTACCAACAAAAATCACTTGATTAATCACAATTTAGAAATATTTGAGCAGAAATAATGAGACAACTTTTTATAAAAATCATGTATCCAGCAATAATTTTGATAAATTTTATTCTGCGATTTTTGTCACCTCTAGAGATTTCTACCTGTGTCTTATAAGGCAATTACTTAATTCACTATAATACGATAATATATATTATTTCACTATAATACAATAATAGATGTTACCAGTATACATAGTTTTAATAATTAAAATCAATTTACATTGAAGATAAAATTTACAGGAATTCATATGTGAAAGGCTACAAAATTAAAAATAAAAATTATCTGGTAAATATTTCTCTAAATGGATTACTAATTTTTTTTTAATCTAGATAATATTTTTATGACTTAAAAAAATATAAATTTTAAATTTTAACTCTTAATGTGAATTGTACAAACATTTTATAAATAAAATGTTAAGATAATTTCAAAATTTTTAGTGCTAGTTTCTGAGATGTCTTAGGTGAATGAAACAATTTTTGAAAAATAAAAAAAAATAAATTTGACAAATTAATCCTATACTTTCTTTTCACATCGAAATGATACATTTCAAAAATTAATTTAAAGATTTTCATCAAAGAATTTCTTCAAGATTTCTATTTAACACCAAAAATCAGAAAAACACCAATTGAACTATAGTACACAGTGTAATTTTACATTACCACAATTCTTAAAAAAAAAAAAAATTCCATATTTTTAAAATAATAATTTGTATTATTAAATATTTCTTCTTCTGTGAAATAATCTTTCCTTGTAACATAGCCTGCTATATACAAATGTGACATTTTAATATGTTTTGAGATCCTAATTTCAAGGTCTAGTAAGTTATCAAATGTTTGACATATTTTTTCATTCAGCAATTATTCATTTTGAGAAATTATCAGTTGGATCAAGTTTGGATCATTCAGTTGAAGAAATTATTTACTTTCTTTCAATATGAAGTTTTTCAGTAACATTTTACATTATTATCAAATATGCCTGATCAGAAAGTTGTCTTAATTTTTCAAATTCATTTTCTAAATGGTAAATTTATGAAGCATCACAAAATTAAATCCACTGCTTAACATATATCTACCAACATCAATTAAATAATTGCTTATGGTCAACGTCTAAACTATTGTCCCTTGTAAATGATTTAACCTTTTTGTTACTTTGCTCACTTTATTTTTCTAATTTTTCAAAAATTAGAAAGTAATGTTAAATGTTAGTCATCTGAATCTGATATCACTTTTTTTTAATGGGATATTTTACTTAATATGACCAGGTACTTTGACATTGACAGTTTAGACAACTGTCTAAACTTGCAACACTTTTTCAATAAAATGAAATGTTTGTCTATGGGAGAGTTAATCATAGCTACGGTTTGATCACAAAACACTTATTGAGAAACTTTTTGTCTATTAATGTGGGATAAACTGCTATATCAGTTTTGACAGTTTAACTGAGTTTTTTCATACTTAAAAACAATTTCGCATTTTGCTCTCATTATGTTTTTGGCCTGCAGAGTAAAACATTAATTTGCAACATTAATCCAATCATTTTTATTTTTTTTAATTAATGAAAAAGTAGGTTTAAACCATTCTAGTTATCCAAGACTTATTAGAAACAATGGCAAATATTTTTTTAGAAAATTTGATTGGTTCTTCTGTTATTGTAATATACAATTGACTGGGTATTTAATTGGTTGATCATATCAACAACATATAAAATTTATTCATATAAAAAATTACCTCTAATTTATCAACTGGGATCATTGTAAGTATAGATTTTGGTCTCTTGTTTAAACATGATGCCCAACATTGTTTTTGTAGGTTTTTCAGCAAAACAAAATAATTTCCTCAATGATAATGTAGTGCAACTTTGACAAATTTCATCAGTTAAAAGAGCATATTTTTATGATTCAGAGATTTTATTAAATATATCAAGAATTAAAATTTGAAACTTTTGATGTTAAGGCTGAGAGCATTCACTCACTTGGTAACTTAAAATTATTCTGATATCTGTTATATAATGACATGGCTGTAGCAAAATATTCAAATGCCCTGATTGAAATATAAGAATCATAAACTTTTGTTCCAATGCTTTGTAGTGACATAACATTGATATGATTTTTAAAACTGTTTTTATTCAATTTTTAAGTTACTGTGATTATGAATGATCTGTGACCAGCACTGAAACTTTAATATTAGATTCTTTTGAAAGAGAACAAATTGTTGAAAATATAGTCACATGGCAACATTCAAACCACTTTTTTTTTTCTTTCAAATGTTTTACTACAATAATTTGAAAAAAAAAAAAACAACAGGTTGGATAAACAGCTGATTTATTGTGGTTAACACAAAATTCTCTTGATCAATATTATCATACAAATTTTCAATAAGCAAAATTTTTATTTATCATTCTTGACTTGGGTTGAGGACTTGATATCAAATGTTCAAATATATTGATAGTAGATTTTTGGGTTGTCTAATAACTCCTGTTTCATAGTTAAATAAAAATAACACTAATTTGTCAAGGTTCCAATTCCAGTTAAGTTCATTATATTTACTTATGCAAATCCCCTTGGGGAAGGTATGAATCCACCTCTTCTCCTTCTCCTCCTCCTCCTCAAAACCATTATTATTTCCCCCAAAAATTCTTACAATCTAAAAATATTTTTTGGCTTTAAATAATCTGCAAAAAATTGATAAGCCATAGTAAATGAATGAATGAATCAATCAATCAACAATCATTCATTCAGATCTTGTGGAAGACAAAATACATGAACTTTATTTAGTTCATTGTAGTTGCCATGGTAACCTATTACACAGTAGTTTTTCATAATTTTGACAAAGATTACTTTTTTTAAGAAAATTAAACAATATTAGCTAAACTGTTACTTTGTAAAAATTACTGTGATTCTAAAAAGTTTATGAACATTAGATTCTAAATTCCGAAGAGCTTAGACTTTAGTATTTATGATTGAAAATTGAAAATTTATGGTTCATATAAGTGTGGGAATTTTAGCAGCTAGTATGTGGATTAAGACTCTAAGAAATAGGAATTTACAATTCAGCCTTTACCAGCACAGGTTAATGCAACTTTATTGTCATCTTATATATTAAATTATTTGACTCCTAATAGAAATCATTTGTAGGGGGCCTCAGTATTGCTTGTCAAATTGGCCTTGTGTCAAACACAACCGAAGTTCCCACAATTTAAACTATCATAAGGTTGAAAGAATGATTGGAAGAATAAATGTGTTTTGTTTGTACATTTAAAGTAAAATTTTTATTAACAGAATAACAAAATTGTAAGCAGAAAAGTAAAATGTTTATAGAGAAAGTGCTTGTAGTTAGTTGTTCAAAGAAAAATGTAAGTATTTTAAATGTCACACAGAAATTTAGTTTATAGTTGATAGTAGCAGAATGCATGTATGTGAAAAGATTAAAAAGGTTGCAAATAAGTCTGTGTTCTTTTCCCTTTTATGGCTGAAGGAAAGTGAAAAAGAAAGTCAAGCAATGAAGGAGATTGCACTTATCAAAGTCAGTTGAAGTATCTTGTTTTCTTTGGTGTGTGGGTGAAGATGAAGAAAGGAAAATTGGAAGGAGAGGTAGAACGAATGTGTGACGCGCACTTACATCAGGGTTGGCTTCTTTAAATTTATTCCTTACATTGTGTCAAGGTCCTTTAGATTGCTCCCGTGTCTGACTGCTTTGACCAGTCAAGAGATGTTGTTTAAATAGTGGATTTTAGTCATGTATCGGCTTGGAACGAGGAATCGGGAAGCCAAGTTTGAATTCCAGTCGAATTCCTTGCATTCACTCACACGCAAATACCCTTGGAAAAGGTATTAATGTATCTATTCCTTCCAGTTATGGGTTAAATAATAGGACAGATTGGGTTCTGTAGCCTTGGTCGGCAACCAGTCTACCGCAGAAAGCAATGGCAACCTACTGTGGGATAATCTTCTGCCCAGTCAGTCATGTCTCTTTTGAGACATCATCGCCTAAAGTGTGTATCACGTATGGCACTTAACTGACTGACTGGCTCCACCTGTGTACCCAATTTCTAGGTGTGAAAAAAAATTTCAGAAGGAAAAAGTTGTATATTTTGTCTATTTACAAAGAACAATAAATCTCATGCTTTTTTTTTTTTATTCAAATAAAGTAAATTATCTAACCTATATGTTCATTCCTATGGTTAAAAATATTAGCATTATGTGATTTTTTTTTTTTTTTTTTAGTGAATATAACTATACTGCAAAAATGTATTATCTTCCCTTTTATATTTTTGCACTATATTTCAGAGAACAGTTATAAACTTAGTAAATTTATGACATTAAATATCTGGGGTTTACCCCAGATATTTAATGTCATAAATTCTTGAATATTTTTCATTAATTTTGTCATGCAAAATATTAAATTTTTGTCTTGTATTTACAAAGGGTAGTAAAATTAAACTTCAACATGCTTTTTTTTTTTTTAATACCTGTAAGAAAGAAAAAGAAATTATTCATCAAAAAATAAATTCTATAATCAATATGTTCATTATGAAGAATAATAACAAAAAAAATTTGATAAAATACTGCAGGTTTATATAAAATAAAATAAATGAACACTAAGTATTTCAGTTTTTTTTTTAAATAAAAAATTAACTTGATCCAAGGGTAAAAATTAAAGATTTCTTTTTAAAAAGACTAAACTGCTTAAGCAAATTCCAGCAATTAACTCAGTATTAAGAAAAGCCTGTGGACAAAGTGGAGCATTAATTTTTGAATCCTTCATGGTAAATCTATGTCCAGGATCATATAACACTTTCCTCCATAAAATTACAATTAATACAATATGTGATAATTAAAAAGAAAATCATAAATATAAATCATATAAACATTATTTTGGACATAGGATGAAATGCATCAGTAGAGTTTTCCATCTTGCTATTTATAAACTTAAATAATAATACTAGGCCTCCCTTTGTCTGTTCTATAAGTACTTTCATGGCTTCTGCTCAGACGAACTTAAGTCACTGGTGCCTCCTCAACAGATGTTTACTCGTGCAACCAGAATGGCAACTGGGTCCCACCCATTCACAGTTTGGTTAGCCAAATGCAGACGACAATTCTACTCCTGCAGCTTCTTCTCTCGCACTTCACGCATGTGGAACTCGCTCCCATATTCTTGCTTTCCTGATGGCTACAACCTCCAGAAATTTAAATGCAATGTCAATACTCATCTACTAACCACTTGACTCTAGCCCTTCCCCCACCTTGTATATCCTTCCCTTTCTCTCCCCGCTTGCAACTGTCATTACACCTGCATTTTCATCTTTCTATTGCTTCTTTCTAATTGGTTTGTAATCCTCTTCTCCCTCCTCTAATTAATTTTCTTTCAGTTATGTAGCCCCCCACACATCAGTGGCATTTACGCTTTACCTGGGGTGAAATGATTAAAAAAAAAACAAAACAAAACTATTAAGTATTTTTAGCCCAGTTATTTAATGTTTATAAGGTTAGGATTCATCTACATAAACTGAAAGTTTCATCTGAAGTTTTTGTTTTCTTCTTCAGAAAAGAAAAAGAAAGAGAAGAAAAAAGGCTCAAAGAAGATAGATAAAACTAAAAAGAAACCAAAAAAACATAAAAAGTGAGTATATTATTACTAAGTAAATAAATCTTATTCTAGCTTCATTTTTCCTGTATGTGCAATTTAGAATTAAACGCTTTTTTGTTAATTTTTGTTTGACTACTTTTTATTATATCTTAATATTGCTAGGTGATGATGTTAATGGAAAATCTTCACCATCAATTAGATTATCTGAAAAGAACTATCACATCACTCAATAAATCCCAGGCCTAACTTATAAAACAACAACTTTTAGGCAAAATTTGACTTTATTCATCAACATAGTCTTCAATAGTGATACCCTGATTCCAACGCTTCTCTAATATCAATGCCTTTTTTGTAGAACGATTTGTCTTTGGTCTCAAAATATGCCTCAGTTTCATGTAGTTTTGCCATCATTACAATTAACTAGTGACATGGTGTGTTGTCTTGGTGAAAGATCACTTTTTCTTCTTCATTTGTGGCCATTTTTTGGTGATTTCTTCCTTCAAATACATCAATAATGCTATATATTTGCTTTTGATGGTTCTTCTTTTCTCAAGGTAATTGGTGCACAAAATACCTTGTGCATCCCAAAATACGGAGGCCAAAACCTTGTCTGCTGATGTTTGCGTCTTTGGTCACTTTGGACGGTTTTTACCTGCTGCTGTCCACTCCTTAGCTGACTGCCGATTTGACTTCGGAATGAAGTAGTGGATCCATGTTTCATCCATTGTCATATATTTATGCGAAAACTCCTTGTTGTGTTGAAACAGTTGCAAATAACACTCTGAATCATTGACGCAACTGTGAGCAAACATGGCACCCACTTTGAACAAAGTTTTCTCATTGACAAATGTTCATATAAAATGGTGAATACAGTGCCTTCTGTTCAACTACTTTGCTATGTCACACAACTTCAATTTACAATCGACCAAAACGAGTTTGTGGATTTTGGGTGACCTGAGTCTTCGGCATCATTTGTGTCTGTATGACCACATTTAAATAACACTTACTAAGCTTTGCTTGAACAGTATATTTTCCCATCAGAAAGCAATGCTTTATCAACGCACAAAATTCAGATTTTTTTCATTGTTTTGAAAATTTTCAACAGTAGCTAATTTGTAAACTAATAATCTGATTGGGCCCAAATTTTGTCATGTGCCATTTGAAGGTTAGTACTTCATAAAAATCATATGGATTATTTTTATTAGTGGCAATATCTATATGTCAGTCCCAAGACTTTTTGAGTGATGTGGTAAGTTATGAATTTGCTTTTTTTAAGTTAAAATTTAACTAAAGATTTTAATGTTTAATTTGGAAATATCGAATGTGAATGATATATTCTTCCAAATTAAGCATCTATGTTGAGTGAATTTGAAGAACAAATTTTGTTCTTTGATTTTTGTTTTGTTTTCACTGTTTATTGCTGTTAAATTTTAAAAGAAGCTGGTTCAAGTGATTTTACTGATAAAATCAAAGTGGAATGCAAAGCAACAAAAACTCAGTAAGCATTTGGCTAGACGTCTGTCAATAAATTCTTACTTCAATAGTATTCATAAAAATTCATAATGGAAAGAAGATAAATAATTAATAAATTACTTTTAGCTATGAAAAGGTTATTTTAAATACCTTCTATTCCAAAGTGTACTAACTGATAAAAGAGTAACCCAAAAATTGATTATTATAACCTGCGTATAAAGAACAGACCTTATAGTATAATGCAATAATTTAAAAAAATGGACTTTTAATAATTTAAGCTATAAAATATTAGGAGCAAGAATTATAATATAAACTTGAAACCTATTCAATTTAACATTTTCTCAACGTATCGATATACTGAATTTTTTTATCTACTAATTTGGAGAAGTGAAATGATAAATTATAAAACATGAAGAAAAGCCAGTTATCTCTTTAACTTGCTATGAACAACTGCAAGTGCTTTTCAAGGTAGAAATAAGTTATCTAAAGTAGGTACCTCCACTGAAGTCCAGTCAATTTTTCTATACTTAAATTTAAATTTTAAAAATAAGTTATCTTCAAGCTTTAAAATTAGCTTTAATTGAAAGCCAAGAGATTAAATTTAATAATTCTAGTAAGCAAAAAACATACTGGTGTATTTTTTTTAATTAAATTCTATTGATTTAAATCTAAAGTTTTATCAGTTTTTTTTAAAAAAAATACCACCATTGTTGATTGATTGGCTCATTACTTAAACAGTAGCCAAATTTCTGTTTTTAAAAATCTTGAAAAAATAAAATATACTGTGCTGGCATGTTATTTAAGTCAAATTTTAATATTAAAACTTACCTTTATCTGTTTTCAATCAATTAATAATTGCTTACTCCCAGAAATTTACAATAAAAAAAAATTAAATACAGTAGCCACATTTTTTGTTATGTAAGTCATGGAGGAGCTGACAGATGACAGCTACTGGATGTTGACAGACACGCAATGTCTGGTGACCAATCGTGATAAAAAAAATTTAATTTTTTTAGGTGGGGGGTTTTAACTAAATAGTGAAATTAAAAATTTAACATAATAATTTCAGCACTTATATAATATTTTATAGAATTTTAGTTTACATTTATAGCCAGACATTTGAATATGCTTTCTGAATAAATAAAAATTTTAGAAACATAGATAATAAAATATCGTAAGATTGAAATTGCATTCTTCTACGGGTAATAACCCAGAACGCTTGTTAACTTATAAAATCATTTTGACCCATATGGAACACAGTACTTTATAAATTTGAACATTGTACTTTATAACTTTGAACATATTTGCACAAATAATTTTTTTTCTTTTTAAAAATATACGTGGTGAAAAATTTTTATTTTTTATTTTTTTATTTTATAGGCAGTATAATCATCAATTCTTAACTAATAAAAAAAACGATTCAGTTCTTTAAAAGATTTTAAAAATATTTTTAAAACTTTATGAATTATGTATAATGAAAAAAAAAAATAATTCTTTTAAAATTTTATTAGTAATCAAAAAAATTTTTTTCTTCAGACTATAATGTCCTGAATTTTTATTATTTATTCCAGTAATTAAAAGCTTATCAAATTAAATTTTATCAAAATTTTATTGCATTTTTTATATTTCTCTTCAGAGCAGATTTTCGTATAGTGAATCATAATTTTAAATAAAAAAATACATGATTTATATTTCCCGATGAGTTCTTCGTTTAACTAATAAAACAGAAAATACCAGAAAATTAAAATTTATTAAAATTTCATGAATTTACTTGAAGGTAACAGAGTTAAAAAAAAAATTTTTTTTCAGCAATATTTTAAAAAAAGTAATAATTTCAAAAATAATTTTATTCATTTGTGAATGAGTACTGAAAGTTTCATTAAAATCCGACAAATATTTGATTTTTGCAAGAATTTTCAAATTAATGTGTTTGTCACCGGAAAAGTGAGTGACGTAAAAAAAATTAGGTAATCAATTGTAAAATAGTCGTAATATTTTTGACCACCCTAACGCCAAATCAAAACAAAATTTTCTGCCAAAATTTCGAACATGTTAAAAGGGATTAAAAAATTTTATAAAATAAATAAGACTTACTTAGATCTTTCCTTTTCATAATATTATAAACATTTTGGATTGAAAAAGTTCGTTTTATTAAGTTTTGAACCTTTTAAACCTTTTTTATGCTGGATTTTTTGTTATGTAATGGAGATAATTTAATCTAGATTTAGTTTTGATGAGTTGCATTAAACTAAATGCAGCATTAAATTCTCAGTCTTGATTAAATAAATGTTTTCCATTTTCCAGGAGAAAACTAATGTGTATTTTTCAAAGTTCTGTTTATTGTAATTTCTTTATTAAGCTAAGCTTAGATTGCCTTTGCAAATGAATTTTTTGCAAGATTAGCTTGTTAACCACTGAAAGCACCCATGTTGTTTGTGATAATATATACTGGCCTTCTGCTTTTGTTGACATAAATATGGTTTTCAATTTCATTCACTTCAGAATATTAACTTTTCTGTCTAAACTAATATGGCATATATCAGGAAATAAGACAGGAAATTGCTTTTATTCATTTTGGTTTGTTTTTACTTTTCATTCATCTCATTTGTAGGTCTTATTCAGCAGCTTAAAAAAGTGAATTTCTTCCATCTCACAAAAGTTGTTCTTAGAGTTGACCTAATTTGTATTCCTGCTTGTTTTCTTAATTGATATGTGGCATGACTATCTCAGTCATACATGATACATCATTTGACATGGCTCCTCTTTGTCTTTGTTGTTTGACATCCATTGTCTTTGTGATGTTATGACTTCACCAATGACTTTGTCAGCATTTTTTTTAATAGGAATAAAATAAAAAAGAAGAAAAAATCAAAGAGATCAGAAAGCTTTTCTGAGAGCAATGAAGAAACAGAAGTTTGGATTGAAAAAGATGGTAAATTTTCTTTTACTTCAGTTTGTGGTTTTAGATATGGTAAACATTAGCTATATATTCAGTCAGTTTTACTTTGTACCATAAAATAAATTTTTGTCTTCATTTATCTGAAGTACAAATGTTATAAAGCAATGTTATATGGGTTTTTAATTATGCATATTTTTGTATGTTTATGATTAATATAGCTTTATCTTGATTTTCTGTTTCCAATATGAAATTCATTAGATTTTCAAATAGGAAATATTAGTTGCAACTATAATTTCTGTTACTTTAAAATTGAAATATTATTGCTGATCCTTAATTTTTAAGCATAAAATTATTCATAAATGATTGAAGACATGAAAAGGTAAAATCAGACTACATCGTAATTGTCTCTAATCTACATTCAAATGTTTATACAGTTGTAAATTATTTTTGCTTTTGCCTTTAAATTTAAAAATATATTGCAAATCTTAAGTTTTATGTAACATTTTTGTCATTAACAAAGTTCTATGTTCATATTCTCAGATTATTTTTCTTACTTTGAATAGATTTTATCAAAATCTATATGTCCATATCACATAGACTCTAACTTAGTAATACTGGAAATATCAAACTCAAACAATAGATGTTATTATAATCTTTGCTGCAACAAATCTAAATATTGTTCATTTTGTTACAGACTTAGAAAAGGAGGAAGAACTTGATGACGATCCTGTTGGCCCTACACCATTTGTACAGCAGACAGAAATGCAGAGCAAAATTAAGTAAACAAAACATTTTATGATGAATATCTAACCATATGAAATATTAACATTATAATGATGTATTTAAAATAATTAAACATTTGAATTAATATCAAGAATGTTGTATCAGCTGATCGATGAAAAAATAACATTATTTGAAAATCACTATTTCCAGATTTTTCTTTCTTGTTTCATTTAAATATCTTATAAAACTAAACAAAATGACTGAAAATTTTATATTCTTGTTTTGAAACTTCAATTAATTAAAATTTTATAATTCTCCTGCTAAAATTTCTTTTCTGCTATGCAATCATCATTTTTACTAGAGCACAACATATATTTAACTGTAGCTCAAAGTTGATTTCTACATTTATAACTGCAGTTATGGTAAGGCTCTACTTCCTGGTGAAGGTGCCGCAATGGCTGCTTACATTGCTGAGGGGAAGCGAATTCCTCGTCGAGGAGAAATTGGTCTTACTAGTGAAGAAATTCAAGCCTTTGAAGAAGTTGGTTATGTAATGAGTGGAAGCAGGTATGTAACATGACCAACTCAGAAGATAATTTTCAACATACTAAAACCTTATTTTCTCTGAGTTTGTTCAAACTTCATGTTATTTATAAAGAATAAACAACTTGGTTATTAAAATGAATGTATTTTATGGCTTTAATGAAAACATTTTACAAAACTTATTTTGGGACTTAAATCTTAGCAAGATTGAAGTTCTTAATGAAAGACCTTAATTTATTTCAATGTTACTTCACATTGCTTATTTGTATGCTTTTTCTATTGTAGACATCGACGTATGGAGGCTGTTCGATTGAGAAAAGAAAACCAGATTTACAGTGCTGATGAAAAAAGAGCTTTGGCAAAATTCAATCATGAAGAACGAGCGAAACGTGAAACAAAAATACTTTCTCAATTTCGAGAAATGGTGCATAAGAAGATTCAAGAAAAGCAATAACTGATTACAAATTCTTCTTTTTATTCATACCTTTTCATCTTTGTCTTTTTGTGAAATTTTTTATTGATTGATATATAGGTTTATTTTTGTAAACAGATCATTTTTAAAATGATTTTCATTGTAAAAGATATTTATAACATTTTATTTCTGTAAGTGATAATATGAACCTGATAATTAAAAATCAATTTGACAAGTCTATGATTGAAGCAGAATCAGTTTTCAAACTAGGCTCAATCATTCTAATTGATTTGGGTTTCTTGTTCTTTAATTTGATGAAACTTGATGGGTTTAAAATTTTTGTTATCTACAGTAATTCTATCATGAAGGTGTATCACAGTGGTTCATATTTAAAAGAAGATATCTTTTCTTAGTTTTTTTTTTTTTCATACTAAACAATAACAGTAATGGAATTATGAATTGCTGTGAATTGTCTTCATGCTCTTTAAAGCATAATCTACTGTTTACTAACCCAATGAATTTTTAATTGCTGTATAAAAATATATAAATATTATTCTATCTACTTCGATCAAAAATTAATATTACTATTTTTTTCTAATTTTATCAGAATATAATTTTTAAGTTAATTTCATAACACTACCTAATTTATAAATATATAAAATTCTAAATGAAGTTCTTTGAAATCTTTTATCTCATTGCTAATTTCATTTGTTCTATTTCATAGTTTTCCAGTTAGGTTCGGTCATTTTAAAGTTTTTCTTTGGAAGAAGAAAACAGGACTTCTATTAAAATTTATGCAAATAATTACCCCATTCTACTTTTTCTGTCTGTATATTGACTCATAAATCATAAGTATTTTTTGAAAGTGTTCATAGTATCAACACATCCTATTTACATTGGTTCTGTTGTAGTTGTATAATCTTGGTTTACATTCTTAATAATTGTTAACTTTCCTTATTACTTACATTACTTGCATTTCAGAAGTTCAAGCTCATATAACACTTGTTCTTATGAGAGGAACTCAGCAATCTTAGTTAAATATTTCTTGGATTTTAGCAATTATCCTTTTTTATGATTATGAAACTTGTATCTCCACCAATTTTTTTCAAGTAATGTTTTCCCATTAAATGAAAGTAATTCTTCTGAAACAAATCATATTTGATTAAACAAAATAAAAGTAAAAAATTTAAAAAATGCTTCTCTTATTCACATTTCATTCTTGTTAGATAAGGCTATAGGCTTTTCACAATGAAATTAGTTGTTAACTTCACATTAGTTGGCAAGGACAATCCCTTTTCATGATTTCACTTTTTCAAGAAGCAAAAATTTTGTAATATATTTATTAGAGCCCAGGAAGTTTCCAGAAAACCTTGAAGGCTACCAGTCTGAATATATTTTTTTTTTATGTACAATGATGTTCAGGAGGTACAGCTTGTGGGGTAAAAGTTGACCCTAGACTTGAACAGGTTAATATTGTAGTGACTGGTGAAGCATCAAAGTGGAACTAAGGAAACTCTATCAAAACTGAAAAGTGAAGATTGGGCAGCTCCTGCCTTAATATCTCAGCAGTAATTGATTTCTGAAATGTCTCTTGTAAAAATATGAGAGCAAGATGAGTCAGGTACTTAAGCAGTACAGAGATCGAACTATTTTTTCCAGCATCTGGAGATTTTGGTTGTGTTTAAATACCAATAGGTGCTCAATGCACTGAACCTCCTTGAGAGAACACCTTTTCAACATGATAGGTGAAAATTCAGGGTTTGCTCAGTGATGATGGAATGTCACTAGCTTGGTTTTTGAAGCATAGAATGTGACCAGCCATTTTTTTTTTTCTCACTGAGCTGTTAGAGCTTGGTCAGAGGAGAGAACAGCTGCCAAGCTTTAAAGGTGTACCCATAGACTGTTGTATCATCAGCATAGGTATTCACAAATGATCATTTCTGTAAAGTAGAAAGTGGTTTGGACTAAGAAGTGAGCTTTGGGAAATGTCTGTGTTGATTGCGTGGACCTCAGAAGACTGGCCATTAACAATTATCTTCCAGGAAGGACTTGATAATTAAGATTCTTCCCATGATTCCATTGTGCAGTAACACTCTCTGCCACACCTTATTCAAGGCCTTTGAAATATGCAATTGTCCTTGGAATGGAATGTATGTTGTATCTGATTCTGTGAGTAATGATAGGATATCAGCTGTACTGCTTGTTACTTAAGATGTTGTTCATACTAAGGTGATCAACAGCCTTAACAAGACATGCACTTAACACCATCCACAGACTTGGGAAGAATTTCTCCTTCAAGCAGCAATTAAATAATTTTACTAACATCAAGGATAACTTGAGGTTAATATTCTTAAGGACAACCACTTGGATTTATCTGGACCAGTAGCCTTCTTAGAGCCAGGATTTTGAGACTGGGCTGTAATAAAAATATTACTTCATTGATATTGTGCTAAGTGAAATGGTGGGGAGAGGGATATTCTCTTTGTCATCTAACATTTGTTTAGAGGCAAAGATCATGTCAAAAAGCTTTGCCTTTTCTGAGAAGGATGAGATGACCTCTCGGCCATTTGTAATAGTAGATACTAATGCTTTCACTCTATTCAGAATTTGATTTGAAATCTTCCAGATTTCCTGGGATCCAATTTGTTTGCTTTTGACCTTAGCTTGAACTACCTGTGCATAGCTACACTTTCCATTTTCTAGAATTCTCTTGCAATGGTTGCAGGCTGTTCTGACTACAGCAATTATCTTATTACACTTTTTGTTGTACTAGATATTGTAGTAGTGGTTACAGTGAGCTATATAGATGCAGCGTTTACAGGTAAGTTCACTGCATAAATTATAGATTTAATTAATATATGGGTTATGTAGCTGGGGTTATGTAGCAATCGGAGTCTAACCGTACTGATGAGCTGTGATACAGTGAAACAGATCTGTCTGCGGATGACAATGATTTAATTATATATATATTCAGGTAAAAAGAACCAACAGTTTTACAATTCCGAGTTCTCTGGTATTTACTTTTTTTTTATAAACAAAAGTGCTCAATATAATAATTATTGTAGAGCATAATATAATCATATTAAATTTGTCTTAATTAAAAATACATTGTGACACAAATTTCTGTTTTGAGATTTCTATCTCATCAGGCAATGTTAGATCATTGTTGTGAAAATGATTTTCATTTAAATATAAGAAACAATACGTTTGTTATTTATAGATATGGAAAGACAAACATTTGTGTGTGTTCAATTTAATTAATCAGAATAGATTTACTTATAAATTTCTTTTTCAAATTTAATTTTTTGGGAATACATGATTTCTTCTTTCAATCTTAACGGCCAAAGTGTTAATCTAATTTAAAAAAAAAACCCTGTCTAGACCCTATTTCCATTGATGTATCCATTATTGTTATAAAATGTTTTTTCTTTCAACTTTCTCTATATTCCAACATTTTCTAAAAGAAAAGAGATGAAGAAAGAAAGAAAGAAAACATTTTATATTTTTGATCTAACTTAAAGGGACTTTTGAGTAAATATACTATTTTTATTTTGATGCAGAATGCATTTTATTCTAATTTTTCAAAACTTTTAATTTTTAAATGACATATATTTCTGGCAATTAAAAAACAAAATCCCAGTTATTACCTGGGATATCATCACAAAGTAAATCTTATAACAAAAAGATTTAATTTATCTCTTGGAAAAACTAGTTATCTTTAATCACTTCAATAACCCTAATTTAAGAAATAAAAGAAGTGAATTGATGATAACATGGAAACAAATATCTGGTCAAATACATTGACCTGGATTAATATAGATTTTTCTATGTAGACCTTTTTACAATTATTAATTTGTTTCTTTTTTCCTTGTTTTGCTAAAATCAAGTAATCTCCCTTGATGCATATGCACATATCATATACCCTCTGCTTTAATACATCAACTTTTGAGGTTTTCTTTTGAATTTTTAGTTTAAATTAAATAATCAGAAATTATATTTCAGTATTATAATACTTTACATTACAAGAACCAGAAATTCAAATCCGGAAGTCATGCTATAGATGCAGGATAATGTGTATATTTATTAATATCTACTTAATAGCACTGTTATATTACATTGAGTACTGTTTTATCATCACCAGAAATAAATATATATAGTGTGTGTGTGTGTGTGTCTGCATGAATCTAGCTATTTCCATAAATATCTAAATGGGTTGAATTGAACATATTGGAAAAAATAAAGACCAATTAAAACTTTCTTTTTGGTGGATTCAAAACTTGTTCTAAATTACAATGAAGATAATTGTATTACCTGTTAACCTGTGGCATTGGAAACATGAGTGGCTTCATTGGTCTAAGTCAGTTCATAGGTGACAAGTCTCAGTAATATCTGCCTCTTTTTTTTTTTTTTTTTTTCCAGTGATTTTGTTCAATTGGACTAACCACTTTGTAGTGAATATTTAGTAAGGATGTTACAATCATTTGAGCTATTCAGTCAAACATTACAGTCCCATTGTCCTTGAGACAATACAGAGTGAAAATGAAAGCGGTACTGTAGATAATATGATAGATCAGGATCCTTGGTTTCAAGGTCTCACATGTGCGAAAGATCCTTAATATAGTTGCCAAATCTGTGGCCCTGGCTCTATTGATGGTTATTTTTAAATATTAAAGGTGAGTAGCCTGAGATAAATGAACTGATAACAGTTTCAGTCAAGAATAGGTGGTTAGATTTGGCATAGTCCTACCTCTGGAAAGTTGGAACATAGAACCCTTTTATTGATGGTGTAGGATATGGTGAACCTGGGGTCTACTTTTGTCGTTGAGAGGTGTGTGCGTGCACGTGTGGTGTTTTTTTTTTCCTCTCTCTCTCTCTTCAAGGTTTATTTTGAACATGTTTAGGTATCAGTGTGTTCAGGTGAAGATTCTGAGGAGATGCATGCTTCAGCAATCTGGATTGAATTATTCAGCGATACAGATGTAACATTACTGTTCATTATGATGTTGAGAGAGCCCATTCATATAATGGTAGTACAATAGACCTGGTATTATACATCTTCTCATAAGATAGTCAGGGACCTGAACATTTGAGTAACTTCAAAGGAGACTATCATCATGCCCAAACCCTGAAAATGTTTACCTTCAGCACTTTAGGAATCCAGGAAAGAAGATACAGGCATGATACCCTAAGTGAATATGTCCCATCTACCCAAAAATCAAGGTAACAGAACTTCTCCTTGAGTCAGTAATATCGTACCAGTCTGAGACCTCAGCTACTGAAACAAGCTCATTCATATATGAGGACTAAAAGACCCACTAAGAGAATCTGGAGGTACATCAGCCTCCTGTACTCCCATTAGATTGAATCTTATTGTTACAAAAAAATATGTGAATGAGAGCTAGTATTGATGATTATCTATTTGGAATTGAGGAACAATATTCTAGTTAATATACATTTGGAAATTGAAAAGAAATTCAGATTTACCAAAAAAAAAAAAAAAAGTAAAATAAAATAACCAAAATGAATTGGAGTAATATATAGATGAAAATAAAGTTTTAATTTTCAGAAAATGTATGCTAGATTTTAAGTAGATTAAACAATGTCAGTATTGCAAATGCATGCACACATATATATATATATATATATATATATATATATGTGTGTGTGTGTGAAGACCCATATGTACATATATAAATTAGCAAAAGTTTTATGTAGGATTAAAGTTTTAAACACTAACTGAAAAAGTCAAACATGCAAAGCTATTTTTATTTTTATGTAGTGTTCTCAGAAAGATAAATAAAAAACAAAATTTTAAAATTTAGATGTATATAGCTACCAAGAAAAACAACCGATTCATCAGTTCAGTTGTTGAGTTAAATGTTTCAATTTAATTACTTGCAGCAAACTGATAGTGTTTTGCTCTGCCTTAAAAGACAGTTTGCATTAGCCAAGAATTATCTCCAATCTTGACAATTTTTTAACTGCTGCCTTTAAGGAGAAATCTTTCCAAGCCTACAGAGGGTATCAAGTGTATTCCTTATTTTCAAGATTGCACATGATCACTTATCCTTGTTGCAATATTTGCCTATCAGCAAACTCTGTGTCTATGATCAACAAGAAGGTAGTTGATTCTCTTCAACAGTGATAACTTCTAATAAACAATATAGATTTTGCTGTTATACCCACTGATGACATCCTAATAGTCATTACATAGAGAATCAGTTAGGTGTCACAAAGACTATCACTTTAGATATATTGAATACCTTTGACTAGGTGTGGCATACAGGATTGCTATACAAGTTCTCCAGGAAGAGTTATCTCAATCAAGTCCTTCCTAACAGGTAGATCAGTGAAGCTTGTGAATGGCCAGTCCTCTAAGCCTATGAGATAAATACTCAAATCCACCAAGGCTTACTCTTGATCCTACTCTCTTCCTGATTTATATTAACATGCTAAGAGCCTTACTCCAATCATTAGTGAATATTTATGTACTGGTAAATGGGTGCACCTCCACAAATCTAGATGTCTAAAGAGTAAATTGAAAAACCTTTTTTGTAAAGTTGTATACTCAAGATGAACATGTTTATGATTTTCTTATCTAAAAATGGGCTTTTTAAGACAAGAGTTGGTCAAAAAGTAATTCCTGAACATTAATTGAGCAGCCTACAAAAGTTTTGGGATTCCAAATCTAGTTACCATTGCAATGTCATTTTCACCTTTGAATGAGAGCATGTATACCCCACATCCAACACCCCAGCTTATAGCAGCTCCTTGGATGTTTCTTAACTGTGTGTGAGTTGATTCTTTTATCATTAGAAAATGACTCATTTTAGTGCTTGCTTCATGCATCTATATAAATAAATTATAGAGCAAATGAGACAACAGTGTTCAAGCTATGATTTCTTGTCTGGTCTTTAAGCTGCTCTTATGTCTTGCAATGTTATAATAGTACATCAGTCATATACAAATGTGGCTGAGCTTGAAGAAGCTTTGCTTTTAGTTTTAACAGTATTTGTATTATATTTATAACAGTATGTTCATGTAGGAGTGAACATCAATGACAGTGCACCTTACCTTGAAGAATTATTGAGATTTAAGTTCACCTCAGACCTCAAGTGAAATTTATTTATACAATCCACCACTAAAGATGCTGGTTCCTTTTGGAACTTCGGTAAGAACCTGACTCCACATGCTATGCTCTCCCTTTACAAGAGTCAGATCAGACTGAAAATGAAGAACTACTTTTAGTATCTTTGTAGGTCAATGTTCACTACTATGTGAACAAACTACTAAGTTCCTACTAAAAAATAATCCTACATCCCTTCAATCAGACTGCCAATTTCAAATGCATTGATATGGTTCATTGCTACCATCAGTGTCCAAACAAAATATCACAAGTTTTATATTTTTATTCAGAGTTGGTTTTCTGAAATAAGCAACTATTGAAATATATGAGGGTTGTTCAAAAAGTTCTAAAACTTACAAAGAAGGAGTTGGAGAAACAAAACATTTTCTCAATATAGACTCTTCCCCCCACACACACACACTTGACATCAATGCACTTGGTCCAATGATGCTTGAGCATTGCAATAACCTCATGTAAGAAGGTGGTATCCTTGTCCTTCAAAATCTTATCTCAGCACATGATCTCATTGTTTTTTTCCAAAATGGCAACCACACAGGTGGGAAACAAAGAAGTCAGATGGAGCTAAGTCTGGTCAGTAAGGGGAATGGAGTAGCAATTCAAAGCGACTGTTGGCTGGTTCAACTATTGTAACCTGAGCAGTGTAAACAGGCATATTGTCCTGGAGCAAGAGCACACCTGCTCTCAGCTTCACTCTGAATTCTGACTTGATTGCTTCCTTCAGTTGTCTTAATTCTGATGCACAGTGCCATCCATTAATAGTTTTTCTCTTATCTAGGTAGTCTATCATGATTACACATTCAGAATCTCCAGAACCAGAAGCCATCACCTTACCAACATATGCTACCTGCTTGAACCTCTTCAGGGGTGGAGAACCAGTGTTTTACCACCATTTGAATCTTTAATTTGGGTTTGAAGTGGTGTATCCAGGTTTCATCTTGAGTTAGTAATCTGCAATGGAAAGTGAGTCAGAAGTATCCTTGAAATATCAACCATTTTCAGTTTCTGCTCTGGTATCAGTATTCTTGCTCATCCCCAAGATCTCAGTTAAAACAATATGAACCAAATCAGGATTAATATAAGACACCTATCTTCTAAAACTATACATTGAATGGTATCGACTTGTTCATCAGTGGTTAAGGTTTTTGGACAACCTGACTGAGGGTCATCTTCTATGTGGTCTCTATCCAGCTTGAATTCCATAGTCTACTTCTTCACAGTTGCAAAGGACGGAGAATCTTCAGCAAGTGCTTGTACCTTTTCTTTATGAATTTCCTTAGATGTTATACTTTTCTTTTGCTGATACTTTATTACTGCTCAGGCCTCTGTTTTGTCTATTTTTAGATTTTCTCTAACATTTGTATAGGCTTTACCTGAACAAAAATTAAGACAAATCTGAATCAGTTTTTTTTAATTTTATAAGAAGTAGTGTGGTGCCACAATACAAAAATGTTCAGCTATTGTTTTTCTTATTGGGTGAGACTTAGAATGATCCTTGTATCAACAATTTCATGCTTGGTGTATTGATTGGAATTTTTTAATGTTTTGTCAATATACAGCATATATTGTATGCAAATATTATTAAGCAGTCAAATATATAAATCACTATTTACTGAAAGGCATAATTATAACTTTAAAAATATTTTTTCAATAGCAATTGAAATATATAATTGTAGCATGTATGCTGATAGGCCTGTTTTTGAATCATGTATAGTTCTCAGATGTTTAGTTTGAGAACAAATATTAAATGATAACCAAACCATTTTCATGATTCACAATAAATTTATTGTGGAGCTGGGTCAGGAAATTTAGATTTCTTTTTTTAAAATGAACTGAATGACATCAGAATCCGGATTTAAATTATACATATTTGATGTTATTATATTTGTGAGATTTTGAAACAATATGAGGAAGATTTAGGAAATAAAAGAACAGGTCTCAAGGAAGACAGAAGATGATGATTTAAGTTGCATTTAAATTTTTGAAGATCCTAGTTTACAGGAACACAAGTAAACCCAAGAGGATTCTACAAGCAAGAAGTGCAAGAGAAGAAACTATTAGCACAGAATTTATGGTTACATCTAGGAATTTCAACAGTAAAATTATGAGACCTATCTACTGATCTAGTACTGGGTGTAAATTCAAGGTGCCAAAGAGGAAAGCACATCTGAACCATTATGATGAAGATATTTTTAAAAAGGCAGTGGGAAAATAACTGAAGTCACAATGTGAGGTCATGACCATTATCATTACAGGTTCTTCTTTGAATTTTGTCAAGAATCTCTAATTACATTGCACAAACACTAGACTAGATTTGGCAACTATAATTAATGAATGGTAGACTTATGTATAAAATAGATCCTGGCAAGAAAAACTGTCTAGATTGACAGTGAACCAGATTTCTTAGCAGTAGACTGAGCAATTGATTCAATAAAATCATGCCACTTCATGTCAGTGGAAAACGTTAGACTAAGAAAGTACAATGAGTTATTCTGATGCAGTCATGTTGATTCGGAGCAAAAAATGGTTCTCTAAGTCAACTAAATGAGAGCAGTATTTTTTCAAGGCATTAAAAATAAGCCATTTCTTGCCTCAGTTAACAGCAGATTGAAGGTTACATTTAAGATCAACTACCAATTTGATCTTATGGAACCTATAATAATCTCCTTTCAACAGGAGTAAATAGTTCTGTCATCAGCATGTTAAACTGATAACATTGAGAGGTCGTTGATGAAAAATAGGAACAAAACATATCCTGGGATAAAACCCTGGGAGACATCTGCATTAATGTACACAGATCTAGAAAAGTGGCTGTTCAAGCAACATGCTTTGCACAATTCTTTTGGTATATCAAAAAGGACAAATGTCTCAGTGGATATAAACGTTGGTTAGTTCCAGTGACTTGACCCAAAGAGTTGTGAGTTAATACCAGGCTACAGCAGTGGTGAACAAGTAACTTAGAGAGTCTGGTTAGAGGGAGATAACTCATGACTACCAAAAAGAGGCATCGCGCAAGGAATGAGAATGATATGCTACAGTGATCGTAAAGTGTTCACTTCGAAGTTCCTAGCACCTGAAGAAGACCGGAGCGTACAATAACCGAAACGTCGTACAAATGGCAACAAAGATGAGAACAATAGTCCGAAGAATGTAAATAGTGTAAATAGTACCTCATCTCAGAAATATAGACAAATACAGCGGGAACATTGTTAACATTAGAATGATTGAACCACTTTACATGATGAGCATTAAAATCATCAAAATTATGTTCGAGGATGAGCTATTTTGGTATTATCAGATATTTCATTTAATAAGCTACAGTCTTGTGAAAAGGGGACAATAGAGGAAAAATATCTAATAGGTATAAACACCAAAGTCATGCATGTGTATTCTATAATCTTTTCTATAATTTTTTCGACAAAGAGTAAGATAGCCTGGAACATATAATTTACTGGAAAAAATCAAGAATTTTCCATTAGCTTCACAAAGTGCTAAGATGTGTGAAGGTGTTGTGATTCCAAGCAAGCGAGGGACCGGATGTTTGCCCTCAGAGATCCAGATAGCAAATGACCAAAACTGGTCTTTGCGCATCTGGGCTCCACGCAGATGTTCCGGTGGAAAACAAAAAATAAATAAATATCAAATTCCTTTTATGGACCCTTTACGCTAGCCGACGTGAATTTTGTTTATCGTTCAATGGGAAGCCCAGAATTAAATCCGGGTGTGAATTCCCAAATAACTTGTTCGGACCCCCGAAGACGAAATAAAAGGCCGACACAGGAAGCATCGCCAGTTGAAAAAATACGAGCATAATTAATACGTCCCTCGACCATGTCAAGCGATCGTATTATGCTTGCCTCTCTTTTCTCTCTCATCTTCTTTACTGTTCACTGAGCTACTTACCCGCGGGACTGAGCGGAGACATCAAAGACACTCCTAACAAACGCTCACGCATACATACGCACAAACACTTTTCGGCAATTACTGCTATTAACATTTTAACGACCTTTGTACCAACCAAAAGACATTACTTTTATTTGTAAAAAAACCTTAATTGATAAATATGTGTGTGTTTCTATACACAATTTGATTTTCTTGTTTTATACCCCCCTTATAGTGGGCTATCTACTAACAAAGCCAAATTTAATTAGTATATTTCAACACACAAATACACTCCACTATAACGGATAACCCACTATAAAGGTTCCACGAGAAAATATTTCTCATTACGAATAACTCAAATATTGGAGAAAGGTTGAGAATTTTAGATGATTTTTTGCTTGCTAGTTAAACTTTATTTCTTTTAGTTGTAAGTTGTAACTGTCATGAGAAGATTATTTCAGTTTTTAAGGAAAAAAGGACAAATAATTATTGCTGTCGATCGTCTAAGGCAATACAAATCTACCAGAAGGTGGCTAAGACTGAAACATAATGTGGCCTTAGGGTTGCCCACCTGAAATACATGTAGGAATACATATCCATGCACGACATGGCACTTCAAATAACCCTATATTATACATTTGTTGACCAGAGCAGCCTTTCTAATCGCTATTAAAGAGTTCTGGCTCCATTTTGTCTGTCAGTCAGAATGCGGTAACCAGAAAATTGCTGATTCGATACCCCATAATGAAAAGTCCGTTGCCATTGATAAGTTAGCTTACACAAAATTTAAGACAATTAAAATAATTAAGACCATGGAAAAATAAAGAAAAAAGGTAAAAAATCGTCCTTAACAGGAAACAAAAGATAGACATAGAAGGAGTACGAACCAGACGATAGACGAACCTATATACTCATATAAATAATAATAAATGACTCTTAGAAATAAAATGTAGATCTCTTCATTTATATCTTGAATTATTTAAAAAAGACATGAAAGGTATGGGAAACTAAGCGCCCCCAATCACAAAGGATTTGTGACAGATGAAAAAAACGAGACAATTGCAGTTTAAAATAAATTTTATATAAGAAATACAATACATCTTATAAAAGAGTTGCTAAAACGTATTCTTTTAGCAGTTAAAGTCAAGATTTCGTGTCCGAAATCCAAATGCATGTATCTGTTTGAATGTGAATGTAACACTCATCTATAATCTTCTTCCATAGGCTGCATTATTCAGGTTGTTCTTGGCCAACATCGTCTTCTTTTGGGGAAGCCAAAACGTCCGTTCAGTACATTGGTCTCAAAGCTTTATAACCCGGAGCAGGCCAATATATGCTCTCATAGAGTCAATTTTGTTGCCCATATTAAACGGTTTCGCGACAAATCCTTTGGCTCCAAAATTTGGGTCTATTGCCAGATAATGAATTCTTCTAATAATTAACAATCGAAGGGGAGATAACCTATATTTAATCTTGTATGATAGATAACCGGTGTAGATTGCTGAAATTGAAAAAAAATCTAATTTTCAATTTGAACAAATATATAGTTGGGCCTTATAAGCAGATTTTTTTTTTGTTTTTGTTTTCGTTGTTTTATTTTATTTTTATTTTTATGGGTTTTTTTTTGCAATTTCAAAAAGACATTGATCACCAAGTTGTTTTGCTGATTTTATGATCGATGTGTGTTCACTCCAAGTAGGCTTCATCTAAGTGGCTTATGATCCTTTTGTTGATATTATTCTGCTATAGACATTTTGCTGTTGCTTTTTGTAACAATTCTGGTAAATTCTAAATGTTATGGCGTTGTAGCAAAAAATTTCGTAAATGATATCTTACTACTTTTCTCCTCATTGAATCAACTAAAAAATACTGGGTTTTGGTATTTTATAGTTTGGATTGTATTAAACAGAAATATGAGCCATTTGAGAAAATGAATTGTTGCTTCTTGGGCTAGAAGCGAATGCCTAGTAGCCGGCTTCACCCAAGGCTTCGCTCCTCGTTGCACTTGATAATCAGGGTCAATGCTCGAGACGTCTAACAAGGAAATGCTGAAGGAACTTGTTTGTCCCTACTTGCACGGAAGTGTTTTTCTACTTAACCTTGTCAAATAAATATTAATTTTTGAAATGTTAACTAACATTCACTTCCATGGAGAAAATCTGAAATTTGAAATATCGATTCAAATAAAATAAAATCATATTGACACAATAAGTGGTATTTATCGTTTCTGATAAAACAATATATGTAGGCTTGTCTACAAATAAATAAATAACTGTACTGTTAATGAGAATAATTGCAATCACAAAAGTGACAAAACCGTAGAATGCTCGTTATTTCACTTATTTTTATACAATGGTATTTGTCATTTCATTGTTCCACTTGATGGAACTTATTGATAAATTTACTTGATCCTTTCACAAAATACGCTCCTATTTTATCTTTTTGATATACTTTAAGTTTAACTAATTTGAATTGTCATATTTTTTCTTTTCAGTTTAATTCGATTTCATCAAATATTTTCGACACATCACTTTTCTACCATTTGTGAATAATTTATCCTCGTACTCCAAGCTTTCTCTACGCAATATGGCACTATACAAGTTATACTAAGCTACAAAAATTCGTTTTATCATCGCAATCCGCAATACAATAAAATTTCTCTCTTGTATTTGTCCAAAACACTTCAATGCTTGCTGTTACTAATTCTCAAATCGATTAAACTAACATTTATTATTTATCACATTTTCCGTCCAAAGACTGATACCTTAACTTAAGTGGTTTTCTTCGATGTGTTTATCTTTTTTTAAGATGGGCTCAGAAAAGAACAGAATTTAAGTGACTAGAAGGGCTTGAGGGTCTTCACCACTAAACAGAATAAAAACAATCTCTTCCATGTGCTAGCGAAGCTTTTCACTGATGAGAAGTTACCAGATGGAGAAATGTGAAATTAGTAATAATGTGTGATCTGTTTTTAACAATGTCTGCTTTAAAGACATAAGAAAAAGGAGTATTGCATTCTCATAAATCGATTTTACGGGGATTAGGAAAACATGTTAATGTTAGACATATTTTTCATATTTCATTTCAATTAATATTTTTTAATATGAAAAATAATATTACAAAGTAATTCCTTTTGTTTTATATTATAACATGAAGTAAAAGGCTACAACCAAACATTTTATAATTCTAAAGTGCTTTCTAAAAATTTACCTGTTAATAACTGATTCGTTTTAATACACGTCTTATTTATGATCTGAAAAAAATAATGAAATAATTTTATCTTTTCTGGGTATTTTAGATCACAATATAAACGGCAAAAGTTATTCATATATTTATATGAATGTGATCCGTTCAAAACGTTATTATTTCTGTATGATAATATATTTAGAGATATATGTTCTAACCTAAATGTAAATCTAGTTGCCACTGTTAAATTAGCCTACTTACCAGACATTTTTTACAATGATGTCCAGCCTGTACCAAAAGCTATTTAAGGCATAATAGGAGACACACTTTATGGGGAAGATAATGGTTGATCCTAGATTTGAACAGGCTAAGATTGTAGTGATCGAGAAAACATTCTCTTTGGAGTCGGTTCCACAAAGCAGTGGATCATGAGAGGAACCTGCTCGAGTGGAACCTAGATTTTACTAATGAGGGCATAGCGGATCTTAGTTGTGAAGGTTAGAATTGGGGGAAGGAAGCAATATAGTTCGTCTGAACACTTTCCATGGGAAAAACGAGAGGTTTGTGGTGTTTCGCAAGTGAGAAAGGTGGGATAGAAAAGGGGGAAATAATTTGTCACTCACACGGAGACGCTTTTGAAGTTTATCAAGAGAGGAAAGTAAAAACTGAGCACTTCCTGACCTTATATAACAGCAGTACTCAATTTAAAAGGTATATGAGAACAGGTAAAGCCAGGTATTTGCCGAAGTGGTACAAGAAACGGAACGTTTTTCCGGCATCTTTAATGATGGATCTTATGTACGAGTTCTACTTGAAGTCTGGATTGAATTTAAGGTACAATAGAAGCTCAAGGTATGAGGCCTCCTTGAGAAAAGCACCCATTCATCGCGGTAATTGATAATTCAAGATCCGTTGGGTGATGATGAAACGTCTCTAGTTTGGTTTTCGAGGCATTGAATGTATTCAACTAATATGACCGTAAAGGGACCTACCTGTTAGAAATACTTGATAACTGAGAGGACTCTTGCCATGATTCTGTTGCTAGAGAGTTTGTGTAACGCTCTAAAGTACAGATTGTCAAAGGCCTTTGAAATATCTAATGCAGTCGTCCTTAAGGTGCATTTACGATGCATGGAAGTTTTATGAAGTAGTACATATACATATGCTTATGTAGGCATGGAAAAGCTTTGCGAGTAAAGCGAACTCCAGAATCGGAAACTCTAAGACAGTTCGTTGTTATGTTCAGCTTTATTCTGGTAACTCCGGCAACGATGCCGGTGCCAAGCTGCATTGGACTCTACCTTTTCCTTGGAAAACATCAGTGCCGTGGAGAGGGAAAATGCCCTGCGTGGACAACTGCCGATCTCTCATCTGCGACCTGAAGAAAACACGGCACGTCACACCGCCACGTCAAAATACGGGAAGCAACAATCTACTGATTTTTTTTTTTTAATTTTTTTTTTTATAAGCGTTTCACCCCGAGCAAGGCATGTCACTGCCACTACTGCGCAGGGGGCTACGTAGAGTGGAGAAAGGCTGATTAAATATAGGAAATGTCAGAGGCTGGGTGATAGGCGGGTAAGGATACTGAGAATGAGGGTTGGGTAGATGAGAATGTTCTGAGAATAGTTGGGAGTTAGTGTGATAGGAGGTGTCTATTGACCCTACATTTAAACACCTGGAGATTGTAACTGTCGGGAAAGCAGACTTGTGGAAGGGAGTTCCACAGGCGGGAAGCGCGAGAGAAGAAGCTGTTGGAGTAGAATTTACGGTTACATCTTATTTGTTTAACTGTAAAAGGGTGGGACCTAGTTGCTAATCTAGTATCTCGTGTAAATTCCTGCTTAGGCGGCACCAGTGATCTAAGCTCATCGGAGCAGAAGCCATGAAAGTACTTGTAGAAGAGGCACAGGGAAGCCACATCATGCTGGTGAGTGAGCGGCTGCAGCCGGTCTGCCAAGTCAGTATCAATCACGTTACAGATCCTCCTTTGTATTTTGTCAAGAAGCCCAAGGAGAGCAGCAGGGGCACCCGACCAGATATGGCAGCAATATTCAATACACGGGCGGATGGTAGATTTGTATATGTGCAGAATAGATTCCGGTGGGAAAAATTTCCGGGCCCTGCACAGGGAGCCGACTTTCATAGCAGCAGATTTGGCAATGGATTCGATATAGTCATTCCATTTGAGGTCCGCCGAGAGTGTAAGGCCAAGGAGGCGTAGTATTTTACTCTCTGGGAGGCTAGCCTGTCTCATGCTAATGGGAGGTAGATGCGATTGTCTATGGTGGTTAGTTGATAACAGCATTGTTTTAGAGGCATTGAAATTTACCAACCATTTCCTACCCCAGGCCACTACGGATTGGAGGCCACTTTCAAGTACGGCAGCGAGGTTCAATTTGTCGTCCAGACCTGGTTTCTGATCGATGCGAGAGTAGATTGTTGTGTCGTCGGCATACATGCCAACTTGGGATCTAATGGTGTCGGGGAGATCATTAATGTAGATCAGAAAGAGCGTGGGACCTAGGATGGAACCTTGAGGGACGCCCGCGTTCGTATGGTAGTTTTGGGAGGCATGCCCATTTAATACCACCTTCAATATGCGGTTAGAGAGGAAAGACTGGATGAGGTCAAACAGATGTCCAGTTATCCCATAGCTCCGCAGTTTGCACAAGAGGCCAGCATGCCAGACCCTGTCGAATGCTTTGGAGATATCCAAGGCAACGGTTCGGGCTTCACCATTCTTGTCGAGTGCCTGGTATATGTACTCGGTAATGGTCGTTAGCATATCAGCAGTAGACCTGGTGAAGCGAAACCCGTACTGTTTGTCAGAGAGAAGCCCGTTGGCCATAAGATGCTGAATCACCTCGGCGTTGATAATGGCTTCGAAAACTTTGCTAAAGATTGGAAGGAGACTAATAGGACGTTAATTGGCGGGGTCTGAGGGTTCGCCAGAATTCTTAAATATAGGAACTATGCAGGAGGACTTCCAACAGGCAGGAAAGCAGGAAGCAGATAGGCAGAGGTTATAGAGTTTAGAGAGGACAGAGAAGAGTTCTGGGGCACATTTCTGATGAGAGGCTTTAGTAGTTTCTTCTGTACGGTGAACTGGCCATTGGCAAGAAGACACGAGGATGACCTCATGTTCGTAGACTGTTGTTGGCTTATTGAGTTACCCGCGCATTATACCTAATAGGAGCAAATTATGTGTTTGCTTATTAGAAATATTAGTTTTTTAAAATGTTCATTTGCTACATTTCACGGTGATTATAAAATAGAATTTAATTTATATTTAAAAATATTCGAATTCGTTATTCAACTGTATTTTGCTTTGGTTATTCGGTTTCTGGACTCTAAGAATGTATTTTTCTTTCAAGACATGTGATAATATACTTAAAGAAACGATAGTACTTTATTGATAAGAAGAAATGCATTGTCCGATAAGGACTCGTTTTTCTTCGTACATTAAATAAAGGGAATTATTCAGAATGTTACCGAATAGTTGTGTCATTATTGCTGTCGACAAGTTTTCCTTTTGCAAGCTGTGTCACTGTAAATAACAAAACCTTGTACATATTTGTCGGCGACATTGCAAATGCGGTCTACAGCTTAAGTGGCGATGAATGCCAGATGATTGAATACTCAAGCCCAGTGCTCATTCATCATCTTGGTGATCAGAGCACTTCTTTTTATGACCTATGTTTGGTTTTCACAACCAGTATTGTAAAATGATTTTATATTATGTATGCATATTAGTATGTTATACTTAAATGAAGCTATTAGCAACAGATGAATTCTGAAACATAAAATTATTAAATATACATATCAAAGAATTGATTTGGATGTGATTTAAAACACTTATCTATTCCGTATCTCAATGCAATTTATGATTAATTTTTATTAAAAAGAAAAAATTAATAATTTACCCCCAAGGAAGGCAATAAAGCCACTAGGACACAAAAGAGTCTTAGAGAAGAGATAAAAATTATTATTACAGAAAGAGGACAATAAACGAACAAGAATTAAGAAGACAGAAAATAACGATTGACACTTTTGAGGATAAGTGTTAACTGGGAAGTAAGAAGCCGGAAAAGAGTTCCAGAAGCGAGAAGTTTGATAGAAGAAACTGTTAACATAGAATTTATGCTTACATGTAGCCATTTCAAGTGTAAAATGATGAGACCTTGCCGCCAATATAGTACTGTGCTTAAATTAATACTAAGTACTATAGAGCAATTATCATGAAAGTATTCATATAAAAGACACACTGAAACTACGTTGCCGAGGTGGAAAAGTGATTGAAGACGATATGCCAGGTCAATGCAGATTTGTTTTGATTTTATAAAGAATCGCTAACTATAAAGCAGGAGCACCAGACTAGATGCAGTAGCAATATTCAAAACTAAAACGAATGATAGACTTATAAACATCTAAGATAGATTATAGCGAGAAAATTGTCAAGCTCTACACCAACGTTCGTAGTTGCAAACTTAGCAATTGATTCAATATAGACTTTCAGCTTCTTAGCTGAAAACTTTAATCCTAGAAGACGCAATGAGTCACTCTCTTGAAGGTTAGCATCAACCATATTGATGGAATGTAAAAAGTGTTTTCTGCGACGATTAAATGGAACAGTTTTTAGTTGGGTTAAAATTAACAAGCCACTTCTTGCCCCATTTAGAAAGATATTGTAGGTTATTTTTTTAGATCAACTACCAATTTAATCTTATCGTGTCGATCAGACTTAATATTACAACAGAAATAAATAGTTGTGTCATTGACATAGATATAGAGCTGCGAACTGATTACATCAGAAAAGTCATTTATTAATATTAGGATTATCTAACAATAGTGCCCCGAAAAACACTCACATTGATGAAACACGATCAAGAAGAGTGGCTATTTAAGATCATTTTCATTTAGCGATTTGATAAGTTTTGAAGAAAACCAGTATGTCGAACCTTGTCAAATGCCTTCAAGATATCCAAAGTAACAATCTAAGCTTCACCATCTTTATCTAAGAGTTGATAGCCTCTGTCAGAAATAATCGTTAATACACCAGGAATTGACAGAGGAAAGCGAAAGTGATATTTCTTATCTGAAAAAAAAAACTCTCCGAAATGAGATATTTGACCCGTTCATAGTCTCTAGTCAAACTATGGAAGGGGGTTTGCAGCAAGCTAGGAAAGCAAGAAAGACAAAGCATTTATTGTAGAGTTTAGAAAAAATATGAGCAAGTTAAGGAGTACATTGCTTGAAGAATATTACAGGGATACTATCACCCACAATGTGATGGTCTAATTTCGAGATGATAGCGGAAATCATGGACTCTATTGAGAAACATGGATATATCACTCAACAGACACTCAGTTCTAATTGGAAAGTCCAGCAAAAGTACTCCAGGTGAGTCAAGAGTAGAATTTAAAAAGAATTTACGAGCAAAACACTCTGATTTATAAAATGAGGAGAAAAATTAAATTAATGAGAAGAGTGTTTGAAGCCATGTGAAAGGTTTTGTTTCAGTTCCTCGCGACCAGCGTTGAAATATTCGCCTTGTATAATATTTTTTTAAAATTTTTTGCAATAAAACAACCGAGACAGTTAGAAACAGAAATATTGGTAAAGAGCAAGAACAAAAGTAAGAGGAAAATAGCGACTGGCATTGCATTATATTATTGCAGAATAAAGTTTTCACGTATAGAGCCACAAGCGAGAAATGCGAGAAAAGAAACTATTAGCATAGAATTTACGTTTACATCAAGACAACTCAACTGTAAAATGGTGAGACAGTCTAGTACTGAGCTTAAATTCAAAACATCTAGGCACTATAGCGAAGAGCTCATCCGAAAAATTACCATAAAAGTATTTATAGAAAAAGCACAGAAAGGCAATCTTACGGCGGTGGGAAAGTTACTGAAACTGAATATTATTGTTGATTCTTCTTTGGATTTTATCAAGGAGCTGTACAAACTAGCAGGAACGCCTGACCATATGTGGCAGTAATATTCTAAGCATGGACGAATGGTAGACTTATACATATGTAAGATAGATTATGGAGAGAAAAATGCCTAGCACGACACAGTGAACCAACTTAGCAATTAACCTAGGAATTAATTCAATATAGTCTTTCCACTTCAAGTCAACTGAGAACGTTAGCTCAAGAAGGCGCAATAAGTCACTCTTCTGAAGGTCAGCGTCAGCCATGTTGATGGATGGCAGGAAGAGATTATTAGCCGACTATTAGAGAACAGCTTAGTTTTGGAAGTGTTAAAGTTAACAAGCCAACTTTTCTCCCGGTTAACAACAGAGACTGAAATCCGTTTTGTATATCAGCTGACTTTATCAAGCGGATTAGGCTTATTATCGAGACAGGAGTAAATGACTGCGTTATCAGCGTAGATACCAAGTTGAGAGTTGATAGCATCAGGATGGCCATTAATCTATATTATAATAGGAGCCGTATGTGCCCGTCCATCACAAGGTCTTATTAATGAGTGAGAGATATGTCAGTCTTTTTTCTGAAAAAATGTGTGAGGAGAGTAAAAACTCAGGACTGCGGTTAAATCTCTTGATGTCTTGGGAGAGAGGAGAATGACTGCGTTTCATTTCCTTGAAACTGTATGTATATATGTATGTCTTTTTCTCACTGAAATTAAGTAGTCTTTTCACATACATACTAAGTATCAAATCCCTGTCTTATGAACGTTTCTCTTAATAATAATAATAATAATAATAATAATAATAATAATAATAATAATAATTCAGCAGATTATGTCATTCTATTTTATTTTATTTTATTTTATTTATTGCGATTGGATTTTTATTTTAAAGACTTTTATTTCCCTTCATTATTTCTTTCTTTTGTCGTGGACCCGGTTAAGAGTCCAGCAAAAAAATAATACAACAACCAAAATAGGAAGTAACGATATATATATTAAATACAGCAAAATACAATTACTTGGAACTCTGTTAGTAGAACAATAAATACGGATTAGGAAGTAATACAATAACTGGGACTCGCAATGGTAGTACTGTAGCAGTCCTGGCTATCTCTGCCTATCGCTCTGCCTTAAGCTGATCTGCTGATCTCTCTCTCTCTCTCTCTCTCTCTCTCTGTGTGTGTCTCTGTGTCTCTGAGTTCTTCTCTTGTGAGGGGAAGTATATGTAGTTGTAGGAAGAGTTCAATCCGTTGTTATGGGTGATGCCACCATGACATCTTTCTTTCTTTCTTTTATATTCTCACTAAAATCAAGTATAGTCTTTTATCTGTTAAATATTTGGACTTAACAAAATATTTCAATAACAATCATAAATACAAATGAACAGATTTCAAATTGGCAACTTTTCCCATTTTATTGAACACTTTTATCTTCTCTTCTTTTTTCTTTCGTTCTTTCTTTAATCATTTATTTCCTGAAACCAAGCAGCGTCTCTGATATGTTTTCTCACGCTATCAAATTGTAATAGTCTCTTATTTATTAATTATTTGCAGAGCGTAACATACATAATAACTAAGAAACTAAAGGAGGAACGTGTTGAATTAGAATAAAATAAATATAAACGTTATATTTGGTAGATATCCTATTTTTTATTAAACAATGTAATTGACGTTTACAGGGCTAGATAATCGAGATTTTCGGTAAAGTTTGTTGTTAGTAATCAATATTTAATAGTAATCAAACATATGGTTGATTCTGCCACAGCTCAGTGATTATTTACTCCAGCAACATATCTTTTATCTGGAGGCTCACCTTGACACGCTCACACATAGACTTTTCCTCTTTTATTCAGTGGGTGACTTTTAAAGTAAAAATCTGTGAAAAGAGATTCGGATTTTTAGAATTTTTCAAAAACTTTTTGAGCATGTTCATTTTTAAACTTTTAAAGATTTTTTCGTCAAAGACTTCGGATATATTTGTCTATATTTTTAACATTAAGTATTGTATTTATTTACACTATTTACATTGTGTGGATTGTTGTCCTCATATTTGTTGCTATATTCACGACGTTTTGGTCGTTGTACGCTCCGCCTTCTTCAGGTAATTGAAATTTAGAACTTAACTCTTTATTTCCTTCACCGGGTTAGATTGTACTAGTAAATATATATATATATACATAAAGTAGGATCAAAGATCAAATCCAGGGAGACTCTTGCATTAGTACGAAAGGATCTGGAAGAGCGGCCGTCCAGGATTAATTTCACGCTCCGATAGGAAAGCTCAAAAATTTATCCTGAGACACCGTAACATTTCAGCTTGTAGAGAAGGTCTGCATTCCAAGTCCTACAAAAAGCTTTCGAGATATCCAAAGCTACATCCTGGGCTTCATCAGTCTTATCTAGAGCTTGATAAATTATTTCTGCAATTATTGTCAGTACACCAGAAATTGATTTGGAGAAACGAAATCCATATTACTTATCAGCAAAAATGCCCTGCGTTGTGAGATGCTTAAAGGCAGTGAAGCACTTATTACACAGTTTAGAGAGAACAGGAGCCACTTCAGGAGCACACTTCTAAATGACTATTACAGGGATACCGCCAGGTCAACATGCTTTGTGAGGATTCAGTATAGAGATGATAGAAGAAACTATAGAAGGGTTATATATATATATATATATATATATATATATCACTCAACAGTGACTCAGTTTCAGGTGGGGTGTTAGGCAGTAATATTCCAGATGAATCAAGAGTAGAGTTTAACGAGAATATACAGGCGACACATCCAGCTTTATCAAATTGATTGAAGAGAGGAAGAATAGGGACGTCGTGGTTATAGACGCCATTACAAAGGCGAAGGTAATGACGGGAGCAAACATTTTGATGCAATATTACTCGTTAATTATATTATCGTACTCTAATCACCACGAGGCACTTCAAATAATTTTCTCTGAACAATCCAAGAAAACTAAATATTTCAAATAATCTCACTTCGTCTACTTTTGAATATATGCAAACCATATATCAATAAGCAACAAACTCTCTTACCTTTGCCCTAAACAATTTTTATATTATTCTGTGTCAGATCATTTAATCTGCTGTACGAAAATTTCCTCTTCATGACAATGCGTTAAAACTATGAACTTTAAGAATTCTGATTTATTTACCTGAAATGAGCTACTGACACAACTTCAAGCCTAAATTCGTGCATAAACTCCTAATGTTGTTTTATTGAAATTACGCGTGTGTTTCCTCGTCATTATCTTCTTGGCATGCGTAAAATCAACTGTTCATTTTAATCCCGACACCACTATAGGTCAAAGGATATTTTATGTAAATATTATTTTTTATCCCTTTTACAACCTTATAAATTTTTGTTTAAAATCTTGTTGTTTTTTTCAACGCAGTACCTTAAATTTTCATGAGAAATTTTAGCGTTTTTTTTTTGTTTTTTAGCAAAAACATATTTTTTAATTTTTGCAATGATCAGACAATTGTCGAACTTTTAGAACTTTTCAGAAATGAATTAAATTACATTAATTTATTTTTAAATGTTTCTTTTTTAAAAAATCTTTGCAAAAATATTTGTTTTTACATCTTTTCATTAGTTTTATGAAATTCCGATAAATTCTTCTTTCTTTTTTCTCTTTTTTTATTGTAGAGATTAATGTTTCAAATCTCTGACAAGTTATCCTTACAACAAATATGAAGGACAGTTTTAAAAATAAAACATTTTTCAATTAGAAAAGTTTTTAATTACTTTTATTAATAAAATATATTGTGAACAATACTACGAAAAAGATTTACTATGAACAATGATTTTTTGCAAGAATCGGTTTCTTTTTTTTTGTTTTCCGATTAGAATAATTAAAAATTTTCAAATTTCTGTATTTTTCATAGTGGTGAAATGTGTAGAGGAGCTAAGAAGTCCCTCAAACAAATAATAAAAAGAAAAATGCAGTACAAGTAAAGTAAAATGAACTTTTGTTTATTTTCGTAAAAAAAAATAAAAGAATTATTTTTTGTACAAAAATGAAATTGTCCGTAAAGCTGTAAAAAAAAGGGAGAAAGAAAGAAACTGGGAATGTGAGAGAGAAAGGTAGGGCGATGTGTAGCGAGCGAGATGAGAGAAAGAGAGGGTGAAAGAATGTTCACTGATACATGATACTGCCTGGTGTGTGAACTGTTGAATTCTCTCTGTGTGTGTACTGCTAGCTGTCCGTGTGACCTTTTGGTGTCACATAGTTGCTGTTCCCTCTGGTCTGTTGAGAGTTTCAACCTTCCTTTTATCTGAATGGTGAGGATCCGGAGAGATTAAGAAATGGGTTTCTTATGTCGAGCCCTGATTGGTCAATAAATCATATTTTTGACCACGTGGTGTGCTTTCCACTACGTCCGAACTTTTGGGTGCGCCGTCCTTGTTTTTGACCCCACAGGGTATGGTAAGGAGTGAATTCCCGCGCAATTGTATTTTTTTGAGATACACGTAGTGTGAATTAATTTTTATTGTGTGTGTGTGTGTGTGTGTGTGGAAAATAAAATAAGAAACTGCACAAGTGATACTGTTATTAAATCAAAACTCTATTTACTAATTATAAATGAAAAAGTTCGTTCAGACCTGTAGTCTTTTAAAAAGGATTTTGAATATTTTTTTTTTTGTATGTGTGTGTAAATATATGTCCATGTATGTAAATACGTAGATACATTAAACATGTAGATACATGACATTATCAGAAGGGTAGTATGAAAAAAAGGTTACTACTACTTCTCCCACCCCTAATCTAAATGGGTCTGTTTGATTGGCTAAGACGATTTTCCTTGACCAATCAGTGGACACCTAATTTTAGCAGGATCAATGCAAAAATCCTTATATCTTGCTCTTTTTTCAAATGTTCTATCAAGGAACAACAGGTAGGAAATTTCCTCTCCTTATTTGAGGCTACTTTGAACATTCTAAGAGTCGTCTAATTTATTTGGACGTTAAAGAACATTTCATAGTTGGACTTCTAAAGCCGCAAACACAACTAGTTTTGCAAGGACTTTTCTTCTCTGTTATTGCCTTTACAATTAATACTTGTTTCTTTTTCTCTGTCTTGTGTCTTTTGTATTCCTTTTTATTCAGCAATTCCAACTAAATTCACCTTATTTTGCAAAACTAGTATACGTTTGACTGCTTGAAGGAAAAACAAAAAAAAAAAACGAGGGAACGAATAGACGCATCTACGAAAAGGAAAGTCGACTTAAGGAGCCCTATGAAATATAAAAAATTGTTTAAACGTGAATACGCACGTAGAAAAAGAAAAAAAAACAAAACTAAAAAACAGTGTCTTTAAGTAAAAGACAAAATTTTTGCGTGTGATTTGTTACCAAAACAAAAATTTTAAATTATGTCTTCGTAAAAAAAACAAACAAAAAAAAAACAGTGTCTTTAAATAAAGACAAAATTAGGTGTGACTTGTTACCTAAAAAACAAGGGTATATCAAATCATTTTAATTTTCTTCGTGAGAAAAAAAAATTACTACACGTGTTCAAAGGGAGAGCACTTCTGCGACTTTCTTGAAATTATTTGTTAAAATCATATTTCCTTACTACTTGTCTAATTATGACAGAAATTGTTTATTGTCGTCTGCAACTATTTTAAAGAAATTGGAAAATGGAGAATTTCAAAGCCTTAAAAGGTGTGAAGGCACTGGTGGACTCTCGGAATATTTTAAAAGACGAAATTACCCTTAACGTAGAGATGTTAGAAAAATGCGAAGGACTAAGGAAAAGGGCTTCTGAAGGAAGAAGCTATCATTAAAGAGCTACAATTGGAAGTTCATTCCTTAAACGATAAAATTAAGGGTCTGTGCATTAAGGCAGAACTTGATTTAAAGAAGTGTGGATTTGTGGAAGAACAGAAGAAGGAGATTAGTTTTCGGACTAGCTCTAATGAACGTCTCGCTGTCATTGAAAATTCTGTTGAAGAATTCGCTCCGTTGGAGAAATCTGAAGCTGCCCAGGTTCCTTTGTTATCCGTTTCAAAGCTGCAATGTACAAACTTCAGTGGAATCAATTCTTCCAAGTTCGAGTTTAAAAATTTCATCTCCCAGTTCAAAAACTGTACTGACTCCATTAAGTCCAGTAAGGCAAAGCTGGCTCTTTTAAAGGGATATTTGAGCGATTATGCCTTACAATTGGTTTCCCATCTAACTTTAGAGGATGAAAATTACGGTGTTGCTGTGGACCTGCTAACAAAAGAATTTTTAGATGTCCCTTTCATCATTAATGAAATTTTCAAGCATATCATTTCTGCCTTTCCTCAGTACGACCCCGAATTTGTGTCTGTGAGACAATACCTTGTTGAAGTGAGGGCAGATTTGTCCGAATTAAAAACTTCGTATTGTATTTATTTTTTTGAAGATAAGTCTCTGGGTTTTTTGTTGATCAGTCACATTATGTTTGAAAAATTACCAGTGGTTTTAAGAAGGGAGATTAGTCACAGAGTGGGAACAAATTACCCTACCCTGTCAGAAATATTTTAAAACTATAATGAGGCTATTCGTGCTCTGTCCAGGAGTAAAAAACAATTTCGATCCTCAGAAAATCATTCAAAAATTGATAAGGGACAAGTCAAGAATCATGAAAAAAGGAATGGAGATGCTGCTTTGCAAAATTTTACCACAAGCTCTTCCAGGACATAGTGCAAACTTTGTACTGTATGTGGCCACTCTATGTTAAGTTGCACCAAATTTTCTTCATATAAGAACAGAATTGAGAGGTGCAAACAATTAAAATTATGCACAGGATGTTCCAGTTTCAAACACAAAAGCGAGAATTGCCCAGGACTCCAGAGCAAATCACCTCTCATATGCAAATTATGCCCCTCTAAAACGCATATAACACCATTGTGTGATAGTTCTAAAGGAACAATTTCTCTATTTTCACACGCACATGAGACACAATACTACCTATTGTGGCAATTTCTCTGAATAACGGTAATAGAAAACCGACTATTAACTGCCTGTTGGATACTGGAAGTCAGCGTCCCTATTTCTCTATTTGATTGATGATAATTTTAATCTCCAAGTTGGCATTTAGTAATGAAAACCAAGGCAATGCTATAGAAATACAAGATATTTTTCAGTTCATTACAGGCTCCAGGATTATTAAATGCATGAATGGATGTGCCTGGGACTTGCCTCAGGGGATTGCTCCATTTAGAAATGTGCAACATTTTTCATATCCTCAGCAAATCACCCCTGTGGGGCCTGGGAGCTACAAACTCTGCTCCAATTACCATACAGTAATATCGGACTACGCCCATTGTCCAGAGTGACAATTAAATTCCATATTGGAACCGAATTCAACATACCCGGATCCGTTTCCTGATATATTTGAAACTTCGAATGTGGAAAGAAACTTGGAAAACATGTTTGCTGTAGACTCTGCAGCTGCTCCCCTTGGCGAAGAACTAATTAGTGACTACGACAGGGGATAAAATTGACAGCTTTAAAGAGTCTATTGAATTCAGGGACAATTCTTATTTTGTGGATCTGCCCTGGCATAAGGACAAAACCAAGTCTGTTCCTTCCAACTTTCAAGTCGCTCTTAAAGTGCTAGACAAAACAATGCTTTCCTTGGAAAAAAGGAACTTGGATGAAGCCTATACAGATATCTTTCGTCAGCAAGAGTCGGAAGGGATCATTGAAAGAATTGAAGTCAACCCACGAGATTTCCACAAATACATCTGGACACCCCATAAACCAGTCTTCAAGTTAGACCAACAGGTAACAACCAAAATAAGGCCTGTTTTTAATTGTTCTCTGAAAACTGGAGATAGTTACTTCCTCAATGAAGCATGTTATCCTGGTGTAAATATGATGAATAATATGCTTGAACTTTTGCTCTTGTTTGTCACCAACAAATACGTCCTATTGGGAGATATAAGGAAAGCCTTCCTTATGATCAAACTCTGATGAGGACAAAAACAGATTTTGTTTTTTTGTGAAAGATGGAGACAATTTACTCTGTTATCGGTATTGTACATTAATATTTGGCTTCAATACCAGCCCATTTATTTTAAATTACGTTCTTCAGCACCATGTGAATCACTTTCCAAATGATACATGCACTGAGATGCTAAAAGGACGTTTTTATGTGGACAACTTATGCATGACAAGCAACTCTTCCGAAGAAATAATTAGCCTATATAGGAATGCGGTACATCGTTTGCAGAAGGGAAATTTTCAACGGAGGTCGTGTAATTCCAATTATGAGCCTCTACGAGATATTATGATTAAGGATGATAGAATTGTGCAGCATGGTTGTGAATATGAGAAAGTTTTAGGGTATAAATATCACCCTGACTTGGACAATATCAGCGTTGTTAACACTTCTTCTGTTCACAAAAACATTCAAAAAGGGATATTTTAGCAGAGACAGCAAGAATATTTGACCCATTGTCACTCTGTGCTCCTGTTACAGTTAAAGCGAAAATTCTTCTCCGAAAATTGTGGTTGCTCAAATTGAGTTGGGATGAGAAAGTACCAGCTGACGTAATGACAACCTGGAGGAATTTGGCCGAGGATCTCTCTGGGTTGAGGAATCTGTTTTTCTCCAGACAAGCTGTAGACACTGATAGTCAACCGGAATTATACTTATTCTGTGATGCATCACCTCAAGCATATGGCTTTGTAGTTTATGGTGTGCAAAATGGGAAATCCCATATAATATTTTCTAAAGTTGGAGTAGCTCCGATGAAAACAAAAACATTACCTTTGATGGAATTGCTCGCAGTATATACTGCACTCAAGGCGTTAAACATGCTACTGAAATCTTACTCTGGTATCAAGATTGAGAACATCTTTGTTTCTGTGGATGCACAAGTTGTATTGTCGTGGCTTCTCAAAGACAATGTTAAGGCAAAAAATTTGATATACCAGAAATAGAATCAGAGTTATTCGAGATATGAAAGAGAAGTTGTGTAAAGAATTTGGAGTAGACATTCATTACAAATATGTCCCCTCTGCCAACAACCCGGCTGATCTTCTCTCTCGTGGTATCACTCTGGAAATCGGCACTCCAATTTGTCGTTTCGAGTCGTTATCCACTGCACCACAACGCACATCAAAAAGTGCCCATCGTGCTAATTTCAAATGGTAATTCAATGCTGAATCCCGAAGAATTCAACATGTCGGGAAAAAACATCCGTGTTTTTACGCTTATACTCCCCTTTCTACTTTATTAAGAAGAATGCAGCAGTTAATTGAGAATAATCACATTTAGTAAAATGTATTCACTTTCTCTATATCTTTCTCTATATCTGCAAACATCAGAAATTATAAAACTGTATATGAAAAGATGCATCCATAAAAAGGACACAGTTTTATATGCAAAGTTTTTATTGCAAAAATGTAAATTGATTTAAAAAGTTTTAAATTGTATAATAGTTACTAATTGTATTATAATATTGAGATTATGGTTAATTACTAGCGCCGCTATATTTGATTCTTCATTTTGGCCTTCTCTATTATTAAATTTATATATTTTCTTTATGTATGGAATATTTTCAGTTTAACGAACAATTCATTTTTCCAAATAAAACATATCGCATTTTTTACAATACTTTTTTATAAGCTATTTGTTTGATTTGTTTAAAAGATTAAAAAAATGTCAAGATACAAAACACCTAATTGCTGAAAGGGTTATTAACAGTAATAAATTCAAGATGAAAATATCAAATGTTATAGAAACGTTTACAAAATGCGAAACAGACTACTTTGAAAATTTTGACATTGATACACATCTACTTTTGCACAAATCCTTCGACAGTTTATTCTACCGAAGACAGTCTTACTGGTTTCTTTTGAAATACCCCATCCACCCAGCTGGACTTGATAGATTAATAATACTAATGCTATAGGTGCAACAGGTGTTTCCAAGAAAAATCACTATGACCGAGCAAAACTCGTCAAACCTTTCTTCGTTAGATGTCAACACTGCAGTTTTGATATTCGTCCCAGAACTGTCCAGTAATGATCACTTCCACACTACCCAGCCCTACATACTGTTTTGTTTGCTCATGTCAGTATTCATAAGATTTCCATTTTTAATGTCAGGACTTTGGAAAATGAAAAGAATATCTTCAAAAGGTTTATTTAAGCATTGTCATTTTCTCTTTAGATGCTCATGTTTCATTGTTGTATTAAAGTCTTATGTTATCTTAGGATTTGGCACTACTAGTATAAAAATAATAATAAGGAAATATAATTATTTGTTGTATAAATAATAATTTGTTGTATAAAAAGTAAAAAGTACTTGATGGGTCTATTCACTATGTCTCAGATTTCGTAAAATTTGAATGCACAAAAAATCCGAGCTTACACACTTGTTTATGAGCCAATAAAAAGCATATACTTTTATAGAATCGCCAATTAAAAAAAAAGCTCCTTTCATAAGACGGTTGGTTCGATGAATTTTCTTTGCACTAATTGATTCTTCTCTTTTCACATTGACTTGTCGCTAACAAAAATTTGCCTTTTCTTCACAAATCCATTTCATCTGACCTTAATTGAACGTGAATTCTTAAATCATAAAAGAAAACATTATGCAGGACTTTCCAATATATGTTACTTCAAAATAGGTACCTACACTCATTTTCTATATCTAAATTTTAAATTGAATTTTTAAAAATAAATGTTTTCTTGAAACTTTTATGTTAGTTTTAATTGAAAGCTAAATGATTAAATTTACTATATCTAGTAAGCATATTACTCTGATGTATTTCAAACAGAAATTATTTTGATTGGAATCTAAAATTTTTCAATTTTTTTAATCTTTCAGTTTTTCCGCCATTTTTAAGCGATCGACACATTTGTAAACAAAAGTTAATTATCTGTTTTTAAAAATATTGTAAAAATGAAATATACATCTGTGACACATTATTTTGAAAAATTAGCAAATTTTATGTTAAATTAATCTGATTTACATAAGTACTACTTATTTATGGCGTGAACTTTAGAATAAAACTATTTCTTAATCACAGAGTTGAACTTTTTCACCTGTCCGCCGTATATCAAACGTGTTGACAGGTTGCAGATTAGAGATAAGCGTAAAGCGGTCACAAGTGACAAAATTGTACAAATTTTTTCGGATAAGGGGAGAAAGGATGTGCGTTGTGGTGCATTGGATATCGACTCGGAACGAGAAATCGGGGAGCCGAATTCGAATTCCCGCTGAATTCATTGCTTTCACTTACCCACAAATACCGTCTATTCCTTCCAGTTATGGGTTAAATAACAGGACAGATTGGGTTCTATAGCCTTGGTTGGCAACCAGTCTACCGCAGAAAGCAATGGCAACTTATTGCGGGATAATCTTCTGCCCAGTCAGTCATGTCTCTTTCGAGACATGATCACCCAAGCGTGTATCACGTATGACACTTAACTGACTGACTGAAGGGGAGAAAACTCTGACCTTGTAATTTGCACTTAGAAATTACCACACACACAAAAAAAAATTAAATTATTTTAAGAATATGAAAGCCAAACAATTTGTATTAAAGTTTTCAATTTTCGATAGGCAATATAATCTTCAATTATTAACTTAAAAATCTAACTGCAACAAATCTTTGAAGTATTTTAAAAATATTTTTGAAACTTTGTAAATTATTATAATTTAAAAAAAATGAAAACCATTCTTTTAAAATTTCATTAGTAATCGAAAAAATGTTTTTCTTCAGACTGTAAAGTCCTTAATTATTATTATTATGTCATTTTTCATCATATTTCGATTTCTGCTTTGGTCTCACTACCAACCAAGTCTGGGGGGGGGGCGGGGAGACCTAAGGCAGGTAGTGGCGTGTTGTTATGGCTCCATTTCATGTTTTTCTATCTTCCTATCATCCCTAGCATTACATAGATAGTTTTCCTTAGTGTGTGGGCTGTACTTAATAAGACAATTTTTTGTATATCTCTTAAGCTGGGGTTTCCAGGGATTCTTTCAATGTGTTGTTTTGTTCTATTTTTTTATCATTCCAAGTGCACCTACTATCACTGGCACAACTCTTGTTTTCAATTTCCGCATTTTTTCTATTTCAATTTCCAGGTCTTTATATTTTGACAGTTTTTCAAATTCCTTGATTGCTATGTTACAATCCGCTGGACAAGCCATATCAATTAATAGACAAGTTTTCTCCTTCTGGTTTTTAACAATAATGTCTGGCCTGTTTGCTTCAATTTTTCTGTCTGTGTAGATGGTGTAATCCCATAGAATGGTTGCATCTTCTATTTCTGTAACCGGTGCTGGGTGATGTTCATACCAGTGTTTGTTTACAGCTTTTCCATAATGTTTGCACATTGCCCAATGTAAATATTGCCCAACTCTATCGTGGCGATTTTTATATTCATTTGGGGCAAGCACAGAACAGCCTGAGATTAGGTGGTCTATTGTTTCTTGGTGTTTATCACAAAATCTGCATTTTGGATCCATATTATTATGCATAATATTTGCCTGAAAGTTTCTAGTGAAAAGACTTTGGTCTTGTGCTGCAAGAATAAAGCCTTCAGTTTCAGACTTTAATCCAGATGCACGTAACCATCGATGAGTATTAACTTTATCAACATTGGATTTATTGGCACGTTCTGGATATTGGCCATGCAGAGGTTTGTCTTGCCAGCGCTGTTTCATCTGTTCAAGAGCTTTATCTTTAGCTTTCATTTTCATATTTTTTGCCGCAATAATTGGTTCTTGGCTTCTGTTTTGCTTTTCTACAGAATCTACTAACTGTAAATCTTGTTTGTATTTACTGCCTTCTTTTATTATTGAATATTTTTTCTTTCTTTCTTCATGTTGCCTTACTAATTGTATCATCCAATCCTTTGTTGTTTCTATGTATGTTAGTAAGCCAATAGTTGTCTTGTATGACAATTCCAGCTGAATAAGACCTCTTCCACCTTCTTTACGGGGTATGTATAGACGGTCTACATCAGCCTTTGGATGATGCATCTTATGCTTAGAAAGAAGCTTTCTTGTTTTAGCATCCATTCGCCTGATGTCGTTTAGAGTCCAGTTTAAGATGTTAAAGCTATATTGGACAACTGGGATTGCAAGGCTATTAATGGCCATAACTCTGTTCTGTGAATTTAATTCAGTTTTTAATATCATTCGTAGCCTTCTATAGTACTCTTTACGCACTATTTCTTTCATTTTTATATGGTGAATGTTTTCGCTCTCATTTACACCTAGGTATTTATAAGCTTCTTCTGGTTTCAATTCTTTTATTGTTACAGCAGGGTCTAAGCTAATTGAGGATGTTTCTTGTATTGATCCACGTAAAACTGTAGCTTTAGCACATTTATTCAAATTAAATTTCATTCCAATGTCTTCGCTGAAGACCTTCCAGCTCATTATCATTCTTAGCATATAACTTTAAGTCATCCATATAAAATAGATGGCTTATTTTCTTTTGGCCTATTTTATAACCACATTCTGTCTTATTAAGTTGACTGATTAGTGCTATTAATGATATGCAGAATAGTAAGGGAGATAAAGAATCACCTTGAAATATACCTCTTTTGATGTTTATTTCATCAGACTTATAGGTTCCATTTATATGATTGAGGTAAAGGGTTGTTTTCCATATAGACATGCACTGTTTGATGAAATTGATGATGACGGGCGATATCTTGTATATATTTAAAGACTTTAAAATCCAGGAATGTGGCACACTATCGAATGCCTTTCAATAATCTATCCAGGCAGTACTAAGATTTTTCTTTGTACTGTAGCAGTTTTCCAGGATCATTTTGTTAATTAGCAATTGGTCTTTACAACCATAACAGCCACGTTTGCACCCTTTTTGTTCAAGCGGTATCATGTCATTTCTTTCTAAGAATAAATATGTCTGTTTTGTTAAAATAGATGTTAATAGTTTATATGTTGTCGGAAGACATGTAATTGGTCTGTACTTTTTCAGGTTGTTTGTGTCACCATTCTTGGGTAGAAGAAATGTAATTCCTTTGGTCATCCATGCAGGAATTTTAGTGGGATCGTCAACCATTATTATTATTATTATTATTATTATTATTATTATTATTATTATTATTATTCAAGCAATTAAAAGCTTATCAAATTAAATAATATCAGTTTTATTGCATTTTTTAATTTACTATTCGGAGTAGATTTTCGGAAGCAGAGGCCAAATAAAAAAAAATAGATGATTTATATTCCCCAATAAGTCCTGCGTTTAACTAATAAAACCATTTACCACAACAAAGTTTAATTTAATAAAATTTCATGGCTTTACGTGGAGGATGGTAATATATGTTAAAAAGTAGACTAAGTTCGAGAATACATTGCTTGATCATTCGGTTTAATTTGGCTACCACTAAAAGCAGTATATGTACTGGTACTTTTCTAGTTTGAATGTATTTGGGGTGTTAATTTTCTTTTAACTAAAACCGAGTATCCGTTTCAAACGTGCAACTGAAGATGCCCAACGTCTTTAATGTTGTTCCGTCAAATTGGTTTAACTTTAAACCACTTTCTCTAACTTGGATCGGTCTATCTTAACCCAAAAATTTGTTGGAATTAGGCTTATCTCGCTACCCGTGTCAACTTGTATGCTAAATGTACGGCCATTTATTTTCACGTTCTGGCTACCATTCTTTTAAGTATTTACTGCAAATACACTCGCTCCCTGCTGTTCTTCTTGGTGGAGGGGTATTACTTCCATTTTTTCTACATGTTTTTCACTTCTGCAAACGGACTTAAAATTATTAAATTTTCCGCATTTAAGATACCGTTTTCCCAGCGCCTGAATTTATTCTTTTCATGCGCCGTTCCGCAATAACTGCACTTCACTTAGGCTTTGGTTATGTTCAACCTGTATGACTCTAACTCTTCGTTTGGCTGGTGAAAATTTCTGATTTGCTCCAGCTGCTATAAATAGTCCAAACTTAATTTTAATTTGAAATGTATGTCTTGCATGCATTCCAGTACTTTTTGTCCTTCTATTATTCGTAAAATAATCAGCTCGTCTTCAATTACATGTCTTGAGACCATAGTTTCTCAAATTCGTAGTTCTTTGCCTGTTCCTTGAGTCTGTGTACTTACTGCATAATAGATTCCTCCGGCCGCTGCCTGGCTTCCAGAAATTTCGTCCTTTCAATGATGACCAGTCTTCTTTTCAGCCTGATGTTTCTTTATATTATACTGACAACTTCCTCAAAAGACATCTGTTCTAATTCCTGTGGATACGCCATTGTGGAGATTTTCTTTAAAGCTACAGAAGCCATAAACAAGTTCATTGTTTGGTTCTGTCTACCTTCCATTCTTGAGTCTTTGAGATTACGCACTTTTGCTGTAACCGCAAAGGCTTTTCAATAGGTACCTCCACTCCATTTTCGATACCTAAGTTTTAAATTGGATTTTTAAAAATAAAAAAATCTTGAAACTTTAGTTTTAGCTTTATTGAAAGCTAAATAATTAAATTTACTATTTCCACTAAGCAAAATACTCTGGTGTATTTCAAACAGAAATTATATTAATTGAAATTTAAAAATTTGAGATTTTTAAAAGATTTTCAGTTTTTTGAGCGATCGACACATTTGTAAACAAAAGTTAATTCTTGGCTTTAAAAAGTTTGCAAAAATGAAATATACATCTCTCACTTGTTATTTTTGGAAAATTAGCAAATTTAAAGTTAAATTAATCTGATTTGAAACAAATATTACGTTTATTTATGGGATGAAATTTAGAATAAAAATGTTTCTTAATTACGAAAATCTGACTCGTTGACCTTTCAAGATGGCGATGACAATGTTATGGTTTATAAAATGGCGAGTGTTCTAAAAATAGAAAAAGATAGACACACTGACGCCAAGAATTCAAAATTGGACGGCAAAATAAGGAACCGTTTCTTTTGGTAGGAGTAAGAAGTAGGAGTTAAGGACAGTAGTTTTGTGTAGAAGGTTGAAAAGGGGGAGACGCTAGTCAGTTGACCACTCGAGTCCAGAAGCGATAGGCTCGTTTACTACTAGCATCCCACAGTGAAGAGAATTTAGCGAGTCTGTTTCTGTATCCACACAAAATTTAAAGGTTGTAACTTGATGTAAAAAACCTTAAAGTTTTATAGCAAAAATAAACATCATTAATTCAAGTTTGTGTTATCTTCTAATGATACCAAAACGCAACACAACAGTGCTGACCTCGACATACGAACAAAAAGCAACCTCATATACAATATATATATATATATATATATATATATATATAAAAGGATAAATGGAGCAGGCAAGAGAGCAAACGACTCATCAAGTCAATATCAAGGCACCGGAATTCATGGAAACTGCTGTAAATGGATGTGTTACGATATTAGAAGCCCAGTTTCACTTGCGAAATGTGACAGCGTTGAAAAGAAAGTTTTATACAGTAATCTCGTCGTTACCAGCCGAAGAAGTGGGTAAACTACCAAATGCTACCCTCGCATCACAAGACTACGAGGAATTATAACGGACTCTGATAGAAGTTCACGAACAAACAAAACCGGAGCTTCTAGAAAAAATAATGCCGGCTACGACTATTTCAGGACGACCGACAACCTATTTGCACGAAATGATATCCGTAGCTAAACGGATAGGTATTAGCGACGACATTGTGAGACACAAATTCCTGCAGGCATTACCGTCAACAATAGCTCCAGTAATAGCCTCGCAAAAAGATTTAAACCATACCTAACTTGGCAGGTTAGCAGATGAACTGATGCCGTTATTGAATAACGATAAGGCATTTGTTGTTCAGCGACCCTTATCTACTAAGAATAACTTACAAACAAATTATAAAGGAAAATACAGCCAAGAAACTTCAGTGCCACTAAATGTCAGGCCGTATCGGAATAACCAACTGACAAAAATTTGCAGAGCACATATTTATTTCGCCAATGAAGCAAGAACGTGTAAACCTTGGTGTAAATGGCCCAAAAAGAACAATCTACAAATGATGCCTAGTTCCCGACCAGCAACACCTACGAGAAGTGATTCGGAAAACTAATAGGGCGAATAAGTTCAGTCCCACGAGGTTCGCCGCTATTAGAAATTACCGCAAAATTAGGGGCGACCAAATTCAAATTTATTGTAGATACTGGCGCAAGTATCTCAATATTACCAACTTCTGCAGTAAATGGTATTACATTAAAACCGACTCCCATATCACTATCCACTGCAAATGGGGAGAAAATAAAACGCTACGGACAATCGAGTTTGGAAATTGGAATACCCAGTTTAAGGAGATCTTTTACTTGGACACTCGTGATCGCTGATATCACCAACCCACTCCTTGGACTGGATTTCCTCAACAAGTTTGGTCTAATAGTAGACTGCAGTAACAAAACCATTTACGATCCTACAACAACCCAGAGAAAGAGTTTAAATATATCTGCATCAGCGCTGAATCGTCGTAAATGAAACGGAGCTGCCGTCATTCATACGGAACATGATTAAAGAAAAATATCCGAACCTAATCACACCATATAAGAACAGTAACAAAAAACACTGCGGCGTCTACCGCAGAATTGACACAGGAAGCCATACGCCAGTCTTTGTAAAACCCAGGCGGCTTAATATAAAAAACTGGAAGACGCACGTAGCGATTTTAAAACCCTACAAAAAGACGGAGTGATCTCCCTTTCCAAAAGCGAGTGGTCTAGCCCACTAAATATCGTATCTAAACAATGCGGAGGATTTAGATGTTGTGGAGACTATCGTTCTCTCAATAGCATAACCAAGACTGACAGGTACCCTATACCAAATATAGACTCTTTTTCAGCAAAACTTGCGAACAAACGACGATTCTCCAAAATCGATTTGATTTCAGCCTACCACCAAATTAAAATGCATCCGGACGATGTAGCATAAACTGCTCTCACCACACCATTTGGTCTTTATGAATATAATTATATGCCGTTTGGATTAAAAAATGCGTCAGCTACATTTCAACGGTATATGGACAAAATGTTTGAAGACATTGATTGTGTTTTTATATATATTGATGACATTTTAATTTTCAGCAATGATGAGATTTCTCATAAAAAAGACATTGAAACTGTTTTTAATATTTTAAAGGAACACAATTTAAAAAATTCAGCCACAAAATCTGTTTTCAATGTGACTTCCCTAGATTTCTTAGGTTTTCATATTAGCGTAGATGGCATTAAACCTACAACTAGTAAAATAGAAGAATTAAAATCTTTTCCTTGTCGTCAGGACGAAAAAGGGCTACGCAGATTTCTTGGAATGGTAGGATTTTATAGAAAATTAATACCAAAATTTTCAGAGATAGTCTTACCCCTATCTGAGAGAATGGGGTTATTCCCTAACGGCCCATTCACATTAGATGAAGCTGAACGACAATCTTTCAATTCTGTAATTAAGGAACTTAATGATACATCCTCATTAGCTCACCCTGAACCTAACTGTACAAATTATCAATTAGTCACTGATAGTAGTAATTATGCTGTCGGTGCGGCATTGCACCAAATGGTGGAAGGAAATCTCATACCGATCGGATTTTTTTCTAAAAATTAACAGAAACACAAATGAGATACTCTACATTCGATCGCGAACTTTTAGCAGCTCTTTGTCAGTGATGCACTTCCGTCACCTCATAGAAGGTCGCCAAGTGCTACTTTTAACTGACCATAAGTCATTGTGTGGTGCATTTTATAGTTTAAACCCCGCTAAATTAGACAGACAACAGCGACAATTAGCTATCCTGAGAGAATTTATTTCAGATATTGAACATCTGAAAGGTAGTCAGAATATAGTTGTTGATTGTCTATCCCGACCAACTCTTGCTGTACAAATAGATGCGTGTGATTTACCTGCACTTGCAGAAGCACAGGCATCTGATACAGAAATTCAATCTTTTCAGGACTTAAAAAAATTCACCATACCTGGAGATAACCAATTTATATGGTGTGACTTTTCAACGTCTTACCCCAGACCTTTTGTTCCATCTAAATTGCGTGAGTCCATATTCTATAGTATCCATTCCATAAATCACCCTGGCATTAAATCATCCATTAAGATGATTAAAGCTAGATATTACTGGCCAAACATGGATAAATCAATCAAAGACTTTTGTGCATCATGCACAACCTGCCAACAAGCAAAGGTCTACAAAAATACAAAATTACCTATACAGACATTAGAAATACCATCAGCTAGATTTCACACAGTCCACATAGATATAGTAGGATCACTCCCACCAGCAAAAAGCCCAAATAGAAGTTACATTAGCCCGTATAGATTTATCCTCACATGTATTGACCGCACAACTCGTTGGGTAGAAGCACAACCCATCAGCGAAATCACCGCAGCTAGTGTAGCTGAGGCTTTTATAAACACGAGGGTCACACGTTGGGATGTCCTGCTACATGTTATAACCGACAGAGGCCGACAATTTGAAAGTGAGTTGTTTAGTGAAGTAGCAAAAATAATTGTTTTTTATAGACTACGTACGACAGCTTATCATCCTCAATGTAATGGTTTGATTGCGAGAATGTACAGGAATCATTAAAACTGCTATTATAGCACGAAAAGCTCTTCCAATAGTACTTCTTGGGATTCGTAGTATGCCCAATAGCTCTGATTTTTCTCCTTTTTATGCTGTCACAGGCACACAATGTTTGCTACCACAGCTACCAATAGATAACACAAGCAAGGAGGCTATAACTCAAAAGTTCACAAGCGATTTACATAAAACCATATCACAAATTGATGTGAGAGACTTCACCAAATAAGTTAATAAGTCCGCAAAATCTTATGTCCCAGAAAAACTTCAAACTTGTGATAAAGTTTGGATTAGAGTGGATCGTGTTCAAAGACCATTGGAGGCACCCTATTCAAGTCCCTACACAGTCGTTCAGCGAACACCTAAATATTTTCTGGTTAAGATAAATAATGATATGGATACTCAAGTTTCTGTGGACAGGTTGAAACCATATATAGAAGTACGAAAACAAATAGTAGAGAAACAAGTAGAAGAAAAGATGAATAAAAACAAAACGCTTAGTGATTCAGAACAAGAAATAAATACAAGAAATAAAAAAGAAGATTCTCCCATGATAAATACAAAATCTCGTTCAGGTCGAAAAGTTTCTCGGAAGAAATATAACGAGTACTATTATTATTAGTACACTCCGTTCTAAAGGGGGAACTTCTGTTATGGTTTATAAAATGGGGAGTGTTCTAAAAATAGAAAAAGATAGACACACCGTCGCCAAGAATTCTAAGTTGGGCGGCAAAATAAGAAACCGTTTCCTTTGGTAGGAGTAGGAGTAAAACGTAGGATTTAAGGACAGTAGTTTTGTGTCGAAGATTGCAAAGGGGAAAACGCTAGTCAGTTGACCACTAGAGTCCAGAAGGGATAGGATCGTTTACTACTAGCATCCCACAGTGAAGAGAATTTAGCTAGTCTGCTCCTGTATCCACACAAAATTTAAAGGTTGTAACTTGATGTAAAAACCTAAAGTTTTATACCAAAAATAAACATCATTAATTCAAGTTTATGTTATCTTCTAATTATACCAAAACGAAGCAACACAACAACAGCATCTGTATGATTACCAAAAGTTGACATCACCCAGTTTAACATTTCGTAAAGGGAACAAATCTTAAATAACGTATTTTTAATGCGTTTTTGATTTTACCATTTGGAACAGATTTTTGGGATAATGTTCTCGTAATTAAAAAAACTATTACATGATTTACATTCCTCAATGAGTCCTGCATTTAACTAATGAATAAAAAATTGGTATAGATCATGAAGTTTTATGCAATGAAGTGGAATGGGGCATAACAGATGTAAAAAAAACAGTTCTAAAATTTTCTAAAAATAATTATTGCATAAATACTTTCATTTATTTGTGAATAGGCCCTGAAAATGTCATTAAAATCAGACAATTAGTTGATTTTTGCAATATTTTTCAAGTTAATGTGTCTTTCAGCGCTAAAAAAACTTGTATAATATTCCGTTTTCCTTAATAGTCACATTACTGACGGAAAACAAAAACAGAAATTTTAGCTGAAATTTCGAACGTGTTAGAAAGAATTACAAATTTTGAAAAATAATGACAACAAAATTTGATTTTTCTTCTTAATAACAGCATAAATATTTTGATGATAAAACTTTGTTTGTATTAAGTTTGAACCCTTTTAACATCATACTATCTTGTTTTCAGCGAATGACACGTGACGTAATGGCCTCACAACAGTTAGCAGCTTAGTCCTTTAATACAACTAAGTTCATCTGCATTGGATATCACAGACACTTAAACTAACAATTGATAAAAAATAAATGAGAGTAGAAAAGGCAAAGTTGATAAATCTAGCAAAAACAGAAAGTAAAAATAAACGATTTTCAAGATAGTTGTACAAAAACAAATACTAATAGAGAAAAACCGGTAACTATGAGAAAAGTAGAAAGAAACAATAATAATCAATACATATATACAAATAAATATAATAATCAAAATGTATATTATAAATGAAATAAAGGAAATAATAATTGTGAGTTATATTAAATGATGAGTTTTAAGCGATGTATAGATTTCTTTTTCGTTTGTTTTTTAGTTAAACTTCATATTTTTTGGAGATTTGAAAAAATACGTTATCTCTCCTTGAGTTCAGAAGCCGTAGTGATAGTTTAAGTAAGCACTCACTAAAATCTGCTTTTCGTCATATTGATCTTGACTTGTACAATTTAAATATTCGTCACATTTGAAAGAATTTAGAAACTTGAATAATCTCCGGCGTTATGGGGAGGAATAATAGAGCTTCAAAACCACTCAGTTTTTGCTGCAGTTGAGAACTAAACAGAAAACAAAATTGAGAACTGAACAGAAAACAACATTTGTTTTGTTGTTTGTGAAATGAGCTGCATCATTTATTTAAAAATCATGACTGACAATAATTTTTAAAATAAATCATAAAATTTCATTTTCCTTCTTTATTTTCGAAACATGAGCTTTTATACTATTTGCATTATTCGGACTATTACCCTCATCTTTGCTGTCATGTTTATGACGTTTCGACTGTTGTACGCTCCAACCTTCTTCAGGTGCTAGAAATTTCGAACTGAACCATTTATTACGATCACCAGGGTATATCATGCTCAATTCAAGCGCGATGCAACGTTTAGTAGCCATGAGTTATTTCCCTTTAACTTAACTTATTTGTTCACCACTGTTGTAGCCTGGTATTGAACTCATAACTCTTTGGGTCAAGTCTCTTGATATCCACTGGGCCATGTGTCCTCGAGGTGATTGTTTTCAAGCAAAGAAAACTTCTGGGAAGTCATAAAAAATTGTTACAAATTAACGTAAAACAATAGATAAATTAAGAAGTCAACGAACAGAAATTACTGATGGGAGGTATAGCATGCCAAATAATCCATATTTTGTCAGTTAAGTGTCATATGTGATATGCGCTCGGGCAATCATGTCTCGAAAGAGACATGACTGACTGGACAGAAGATTATCCCACAGTAGGTTGCCATTACTTTCTGTGATAGATTGCTTGTTAGACAAGGCTATAGAACCCAATCTGTCCTGTTATTTAACCCATGGCTGGAGGGAAGAGACGAATTAATACCTTTCCCAAGAGTATTTGCGCGTAAGTGAATGCAAGGAATTCAACTGGAATTCGTATTAATACGTAAAACAATAAATATTAATTTTATATTGTGTTAATTAAATATAGTTTCTATTGCAAACACTGAATTGATTTATAAAAAAAATGATTTTTAAATGAACATTTATGTTGCACTTCGTTAAAAATAAGAGCTTTATAATAAAATTTGTTAGATATATTGCTCATATCCAACAATAGTTGGTAAATATTGTTATTGTAAAAACACTGACTTGCATAATAAAATCTATCTATGAAATATTTGTATATATTTCTGAGATGAGGTATTGTCATTACTTACACTATTTATATTGTTCGCGCTATTGTCCTCGTCTTTATATATATATATATATATATATATATATATATATATATATATATAATCGTTTTACCCCTTTCCTAATCGTTTCATTACTGCCACTGGTATGCAGGTGGTTACATAAGAGGAAAGTGAAGAAAAAGAGGAACAGGGTAGAAATGGGTAAGAGAAGGATGGAAACACTGGTGTGAAGATGCATTTAAACTCTTGGAGATTGTAGCTATCAGAGACGCAAGTATACAGAAAGGAGTTCTCCAGGCGGAAAGTACGAGAAAAGAAGCCGATAGAGTAAAAGTTTCGGTTACATTTGATTGATTTCACAGGACCTAGTTGCCAGTCTAGTAGCTCGAGTAAATTTGTGCAGAGGAGGACACCGTAAAAATATTTAGAGCAAAAGCCGTAAAAATATTTGTAGAAGAGACAAGGGGAAGCTACATCTCGTCGGTGAGAAAGTGACTGGAGTCGATCTGCCAAGTCAGGATCGATTACATTGCAGAATCTCCTTTGGATTTTGAGAACCTCCAGATGAATAGCAGGGGTACCCGATCAGATGTGACAACAGTATTCAATGCACGGGCGGATGGTAGATTTGTATATGCGCAAGATGGATTCAGACGAGAAAAACTTCCCGGACCGACACTGACCCGAACTTCCTAGCAGTGGATTTAGTTATTAATTCAATGTAATTGAATTAATAACTAAATTAATTCAATCTACTTGAGGTTGGCTGTGAGAATTAGACCGAGGAGGCGCAGTGTATTGCTTTCCGAGAGTCTAGCCCAATTCATGTTGATGGGGGGAGGTAGAAGTGATTGTCTATGGTGGTTAAAGGATAGCAGTTTCGTTTTGGAAGAATTAGTTTACGAATCATTTCTTACCCCAGTCCACAACAGATTGGGGGTCATTTTCAAGACCAGCAGCAAGGTTTGCTTTGTCAGCCTCGGCATATTTCTTATCGAGGCAGGAGTAAATGGTGGTGTCGTCAGCGTAGATGCCTACTTGGAATCTGGGAGGTCGTTCATGAAGTTCAGAAAAAGTGTAGGACAGGATAGAGCCTTGAGGGACACCCACGTTCGTATGATAAGATTTGGAAGCATGTCCGTTCAATACCACTTTCATTATGCAATTTGATTGGAACGTCCAGTTATACCATATCCCAGCAGCTTGCGCAGAAGGCCAGCATGTCAGACTCTGTCAAATGCTTTGAAAATATCAAGCTTCGCCGTTCTTATTGAGAGCCTGGTATATGTACTCTGTGATGGTCGTTAGCATATCAGCGCTAGACATGGCGAGGCGAAGCCATACTGTTTGTCGGAGGCTGTGGGCCGTGAGACGTTGAACCAGCCTTGAACACTTTGGTAAATTCGGTAGGGCGTTAATTAGAGGGGTCCGAGAGTTTTCCAGAGTTCTTAAAAACTGAAAACACGGACGAGGACTTCCAGCAAGCAGGAAAGCAAAAAGCAGAGAGGCAGTAGCTGTAGAGTTTTGAAAGAACAGAGAAGAGTTTAGGGGCACATTTCTTCATGAGAATAACTTGGATTTCTTCACCTCCGGTCGTCATATGGGAGTCAATCTTTGAAATGTTAGAGACTAATGAGGGGGTAATGCAAACGTCACTCAGTTGAGCCTCAGTTCTAGGTTAGAAGTCGGGTGCGGATACTCCAGACAAATCAAATGTAGAGTTAGTGAAAAATCTGCGTGCAAAACACACGACCTTGTTCGCAGTAGCTGTGAGGACCTCAAATTAATTGATTAAAGGAGGGCTTGAAGATTTACATCTTTGCAGAGCCACAAGTAGTCCTTAGAACCAAACTTACTGAATGCTATACGCTGCTTCATTCTATTAGCAAATAACAGCTTGGCATCATTTAGGAGTCACTTACAGTCATTGCGTGCAGAGACAAAAAGGCGCCGATTATGGTAAAGCCGGAAGAAGTGGTTCTTGCAGACAATAGCGGCCAAGCAAGCAGGAAAGAGCCAATAAGAAGAACGAAGTTTGAGTTGAAACTTCCTGGATGGGATGAAAGCATCAGTGTCGGCTTGCACTCAAGAGGAGACCTCAGATGCACAGTCTTTAGCAGGGAGACTAAAAACTTCCGCTCTTTGATATTCTGCAGGTAGAATGGCTGGCTATTCCTTCAGGGAATGAGTGGGAGTGAAAGTAGATATTAACGGAATCACGGCATAATCAGAGTTGCCAAGAGGGCAGAGCTGCATGGCATGGCAAGAGTCGAGGGTAAAAGTGAAACAGAGATTCTGCAGTGAACCGAGTCCAAGGATTATTAAGGAAACAAGTGGGGAAATCTACTACTTGTATGAGAGATTGAGGGGTTGAAAAGTTCATGGTATGGACAGAAGTAAGAACTGTGACAGAGTTTCCCAACCACTTGGCATGTTGGGCATTAAAGTCACCGAACACTAGCGGATGAGAGGAAATGGCTTTGTCTATATTGTTCGAGATTCTGTTTAATACGGAACAGTCAGGGAAGCGGTAGAGAAAGAAAAGATAGCTAACCGAGCTTAGTAGAGAGAGATAGAGATACATCTAGATGTTCACTGACATTAACACCGAGACCATGCATATGGACATTGGAGTCCTTCCTAAAAAAGGGAAGGTAACCAGGGACATAGAAATCAGAAGAAGGAATAGAAGGGTCACAGAGAGCTAAGATGTCAGGGAAGTTTTCGTAAAGGAAAGATTCAACGCTGCAAAAGTTGGTTCGGATACTACGGACGTTCGAGAAAGAGATGTTGATAGGTTTAGGTGTTTTTAGTTTAGCTGGTTTAGTTTTATTTCTTTGATTGTATGACTGCAGCACAATATGACCTCAGGGTTGCCCACCGAAGGCACTTGCAGAGACATCCATCCATGCGTGACACGGCACTACAAGAACCCCGATATTATTCAACTGTTGTTCAGAGCGGCCTCTCAAGACACTTAGGAGTTCGGGCTCCTAATTACCAGTCAGACGCAGCAATCAGCAAACTGCTAACCCGGTACCATCAGCAATGAAGAGACATATTTAAAAATATTTTTGCTGTTAGAATATCTACAAACAAAACATCAAGGGCTGAGTGTGAAATATTAAATTTAAAAACTGGCTCTTGTAATTATAGAGGTTAGCATGAGAAGTTCAGATCCTTATTGGAGTGGTACAGGGAAGCCGACCATTTTACCTGCATCTTTATAGATGGATCGTATGTACGAGTTCCATTTGAGGTCTGAGGTCCAATAGCTGCTCATGGCATAGGGCCTCCCTGAAGGAATAGCCAGCCATTCATCGTTAACTAGTGGTAGTTGAACCCAGTCGGCGATGATGGAATATAACTATTTTAGTTTACGAGACATTGAATATAAAAAGCCAGTTCCCTTTCCCCCATTGATATCTTAGTGAGATCGGAGAAAAAATCAGCTGGTTGTCTCGATTTTTGGAGGGGTACTCATATACCGTTGTATTATTAGCATATATAACAAATGATTAGGTAGTTCATTTACGAAAAATTAAAAGGAGAGTTGGTCCGAGAAGTGACCCCATTGAGGCGTCTGCGATGATTGCTAAGACTCTGGAGGACTGGCCATTAACAACGACCTTCAGGGAGGTCATTGTTCTTTAGAAGACTCTTCCAGTGATTCCATAGCTAGAGAGCTTGAGCAGCAATCGTTTGTTGTCAACGCCCTTCGAAATATTTAATACTGTAGTCGTTGAGATAGTCAGAACATCTACGAGGAACAAGCGTTAAAATCAAAACCATACAGAAATTTAACTCTGACGGATAATAGAAAATGTGGCACCAAAATCCAAAGGTGCAGTAGCGAAAGATTTCTTCCAAAATTAATTTTGGGAATTTATCGCAATGCCATTTTTAATTATATAAATGTTTATAAATTTTTGATATTATCATCTCATATTATTTTAAGTAATAAATTAAATGCATTAATTTTTTATTCTTCTTAAAGTATTTAAGAAAATAGAAATATTTTATGCAGGCGTAATTAAATCGGTGTAAATATTTCCATGAAAGCATAATGTAATTTGGTCAAAGTAAATGCGAAAAGAATGCAAAAAAGCTAATTTAGATACTGTTTATATATATATATATATATATATATATATATATATATATATATATATATATATATATATATATATTATTGTTGCTGTTATTACGTTAGAACATGTGCAAAATACAAACTACTACAAAATTGTACATTTTGTTTCGACATTGAAAGAATAATGTCTCATCAACAATGATGCCAATAAACGTTTTATTTTTAAAAATTCTTTTACAAACAACACTTCCCTTCATTTTGGGATTTTTCTCCGTACGAGGTAAAAAGATACTAAAAAGAGAAAAGAAGTAAGAAAAGATCAGAAAATAAGATCAGAAATAAGATCAGAAAAAATGATAAATCAAGAAAAGGAAGAGAAAGAGGAAAAGGAATGACACAGAAGAAATATAAAGTGGAGAGGAAAATAAGTGAGAAAATGTATAGAGGCCAATGGAAACGGCTGAGAAAGAAAATTTTAAAACTTTGATCAAAAGTGAATTGCAGACAGATATAGACATCGGTTACAATGTTTCAACTTTTGGCATTAAAAAAATGATGAAATCACACACACAAACAGAAAATTACTTACAAAGCGTAAAATAAATTATATTTAAAAAACACAACACAATGACATAAATTCATTAAACCTAATATTATCAATCGGAAAGATAAAATAATATCAATAAAAATTAAATTAAAATAAAATAAACAAATAAATAAATAAAATAAAATAAACATAGAAAATAAAAATATATAATAAGAAGAATAAATATCAAATATATAGCAAAATAATTAAAAAAAGAATAATAATAAATAAAAGAATTAAAAATTTACAAAAATAACAAATAAATAAAAAATGCAGGTATAAATATAAGCTAGTACTTATATTTAATTATACTTACGGCAATAAATAGATCACAATTTGTAATAGAAAATAAAGATGAAATAACATAAGAAAAAAATTATATAGTTAGAGTATATTATCTAGATAGTTTACAATTGCTATTGTTTCATACCTTAGATTTAATAATACTCGCAGGATTGTGATTAATTCTTTAATATGTTTACAATTTACCTTTGATTTAGTAATATGTCATTTTTCGTGTACTTTATAATTTCCATTTTCTCTTGCAGACAGAGGAAACATGATTCGTTTACCGATCTAGAGATTCTAGCTTGTTTGAGAATTTTCCATTTAACGTTAGATGTTTTATTCTCCTCTTTTAACTTCCAAAAATATTTAGAAAGTGAGGTCATATTTCGTTTGTCATTATTAGTAAAAGATGAGAGATGATTGTAAAAACATTAATTAAAATGGTTACCAATATAAACTTTAGTAACCCTTGAATTTTCTACTGATGAAATAGAGCGCATATAGGCAAGGGATTTAGTTAAACACTTGTTAGATAAAGGGCACTTGACCGGGATTTCTACAATTGCATTAGTTTTTACAATAGGGCAAATTAATATGTGTAGTAGAATAATTATTGTTATTGTTATATAATTTCAATATTTTATTGTTATGTAGTTTAATTATTTTTTCCAAATTATTAGTGCAACTATAACTAAGTTTTAGAATGGTCCGACTGAAAATTTTACTGAAATGATTAATTTTAGGAAAATGTTTATCAATTAAGAAATTTATATTCTAGTTGAATATTAACTAATTGATTACATGGCGTATTATACCATATGATTTTTCTGTTTCTATTTTTATTTCTAGAACAACTATATTCTTCCGCAAAACTAATCTCAGAAGATCTAAATTCACTATCCATCAGAACTTTCACGCAAATAGTTTTACATTTAGTGTAAGTTTATGAGACGTTCAACTGATGATGTAATATGTTTGATAACAAATGGTGGTTGATTAGAGCCAGGGTTTATATAAATTGGGTTAGAATTGTTTTTCATGTAAGGTTGAAAATTATTTGAAACTAAGTATAACGTTACGTCTAAGAAGTCAACTCGCTTTATATTATAATTAATAACAAAGCTACATCCAGTAGATTTATTTACTATCATGAGTCCATCTTCTCTATAAAGCCCTATATTATTTAAATCAATATCTTCATATGCAGTGAGAAACAATCCAACTAAATCCGAAGACTGCAGAATCCAGAGCTCCTATAGATAAATCAAAATTATGAGTCGAATCCACTGTTCATTATCGTGAATGAGGACTGACTTTCTGCAGTTCAAAATTATGTGAATTTCTTCTTTTGAAATATCTAAATAAAATTCAGTGAATTCCAGCGCCAGACGGAAGAAGTCCTTAGATGGTTAAAAATCCACGATATCAAATTGAAGAAAAGTACAATTGTTTTTGTCATCGATGTTTTAAACCAGTCGATCACAGAAGTACCTCTCCACTGTATAAGTTTAAGTTGATTTTTTATTTGCAGGTTTACTCGTTCTAATATTATTTTACTAATTTTACCAATCTCTTATTTAGTTGGGTTGATAAATCTAATGAGTAATTTTCAGTGAAATTCAGGTGTGTGATCTTTTAATAATACATAAACCTCCTTCGTAGTAATTTTTGCAACTCTGTCACTGATTTTTAACTTGTTAGTGATTAGTTTATCTGAAAGGTTAATTGTATCAATGTAATTAGAATTTTCCATGTTGATGTTTTGTCGTTATCCATTAAATTTTCTTTATTAGAGCTTTGTACTTCTTGGGATAAATTTTGCAGAAATTAGAAGTTTTATCCGATTTCACAAAAATCTAATTAGATTCAAAACCAGTGCACACAAGAGTTTTTGAAATTTGTTTTCATGTTTATGGAAAGTGATATTTATAAAATCAAATAAATCACTCTCAAAGTTAGTTCGTCAATGAGAGGCGCAGTATTTAAACTTTTAAATCCATACTTATCTTTAGTATTGGGAACACCATGGTATTTAATGAAAAAATGTGCTTTCCATCTCATCCTTCGTATAAGATCTTCAGTCTTAGGACTAACTTTTGAAAGTACTCCTGTTTGTTTAGAATAGGACTACTTTTCGATGAAATGTCGAAATTAAGTTTATCCATGTTCAAATTTATATTAATGGCAAGAGTGCTCAACCTCAAATAGGAGCTTATTATCCAAATGATCAAGAACGAAGAAAATAATTGCAACGTTCACAACAGGTCCAATTTAATTATGACAAAAAACTAAATATTTAAATAATTATATATATATATATATATATATATATATATATATATAATTATTTAAATATTTAGTTTTTTGTCATAATTAAATTAGACTAGTACATAGTTGTATTCAATACAATTATATTGTAGAACTTATGAATATTTTTATTTGTAAACGAGTTATTACGCAACCCAGGTTTCTATCTTTTCGTTATTATAAATCACCTGACAACACCGAAAAGGTAGAAACCTGGGTTGCGTAATAACTAGTTTACACACACACACACACACACACACACACACACACACACACACACACACACACACACACATATATATATAACGATAAATATATTTTTATATATGAAGAACAATTTTGGAGAAAAGATGTGTAAAAAAGTGTAAAAAGACGAGGTTTGTTTACGTTGATGCGGCTGCACACAAACACACAAACACACACACACTCACACGCACACTCACACGCACGCACACATATAGATGTACACTCACACTCACACTTACACACACTTACACAAACATACACATACAAATATATTTCTTAAATAATTATTTATTTACCTCACTTTAGCTCTGTTGAGCGAGGTGTGAAACCGGTTAGCTAGCACGTTTTTCAGTTTTATTTTTTAATTATTATCATCATGGGTGGTAATAAAAATAATTTTTGTCTATTCATACCGGTAATGAAGTTTTATACCACAAATCATATTTTCATATATATATATATATATATATATATATATATATATAATCATTTCAGACCTAGCAAGGCAATAAAGCCACAGAGATGCAGGATGTTACTGAATGTGAAAGAATATAAAAAAGAAAAGCATTATTACAGAGTGAAAACAAAAAGGAACTAAGAAGACACATGACAACAATTAGCATTGCATTTAAATTGGGTCATTTATGGAACATGGTGGATAAAGCTATTTGCATGCAAAATCGCACACCTTCAAATATTAGCCATCGATTGACACCTATCAAGAAAATATGGCTCAATATTACTGCTGAACCATATTTTCCACCTACTTGTGGAATCGGTGTTACATCTCTCTCTCTCTTTCACTCTCTCTCTCTCTCTCTCTCTCTCTCTCTCTCTCTCTCTCTCTGTACGTATGTGTGTGCGTGCGCACGCGCGAAATATAATGAATTTCATTGTTCTTTTTCTCTTCCCTTTTGTAGTTCTCTTTCTGAGTTTTATGGTTAATACTTTTAGATTTTAATTTCAGTCAAAAGTAAGATACTATTGATTCAAATTGTCCATAACAAGCACCAGCTTTTAAAACATTTACCTCATTATCGATGCTCTAAATATTTTACAACTGCTTTCTCCTTTAAACCAGAATTGGGAAGTTTTCCTTATCTCTTCCTCCATATCCGTTCAAATGTCAACCAAACTATCCGTAAGCATCAAATGACATGCAAAATGAGCGTAGAACTAATTAATAATTAATACAATATTCAAATGACAAGAGTAGGAAGGAATATGTATGTATTTATACGTGACAGATCAATTGTCAGCTATTCAGAAAATTTGACCTCAAATTCATCTCAACTATCATGGATACCCTGAAGAAAAAAAGTAATTTGATAAAATAATCAACTTCACAGCAAATGACTGCACCAATAACAAAATACCCTTCATCAACCAAGAATATGAGCGAGTGCTGAAAGTTCACAGCCCAAACAAGTATTCTGATGTTTGGTCATCAAATCGAATTTTATAAGTGGGATGTACATATATAACTGAGTTATATATATATATATATATATATATATTGTATCGAGGCAGCAGATAATTTTCTAAACATATACTGTTAAATATAACAGACAATGAATGTCTGTTATGTTTAATCATGAACCGTTCTTTAGAATGTTTACATCGTATTTTGGATTTAATTTCAGGTGAAAATAAAGACAAAAATTGTCCAACATTTGAATATTTTTTTATTATACTGGTTCATCTGAGCAGAAAACTTAGAACCAGCATAATGAAAAATATCCAAATGTTGGACAATTTATCTCTCTCTCTATTTGCGTACGATGATTTTGTGAAGAATTCAACATCAGTTGCTTGTTCGTTTATTGCTGGCAAAGTCAGACTCAAGACAGGCAAATTTTTCCATAACGGCAAAAGGAGAAATTCTGTGATCCAGAAGAATTACCAGTTTTAGGACATGACTTCTTTTCTTCAGATTTAATTAATGTAGTTTCCACTAGGAGAGTTGTCGTGAATGTTGCTGCCGGGAGAATTTTTTCTCTACTGGTTGAGCAATTAAAATAGTTTTGTTTCCAACTATCTAGATACACATTTTCTATTTAAATTACATTTAATAGAAAAGTATCTGACACTTTAGATAAATGTATAAAAGTAATATTAATATCCGGACCCCATTATTATGAAAAAGAAAAAAAAAACTGCTCCCCCGCAAAAAATAGGTTAATAAATAAATTAAACAAAGAATTGGATGTTTTAGAAATTTGTAGATTATTGATTTTATTCTAAGCTTAGGCTTAAATGCTTTGTATTGTCAAAATCAAAATATATATGGATATAATATGAACCAATAATATAGCAAATATAATAAGATAAATAAATTAAAGTTATTTGTAAAACGCTGACCATGCATGCTTGCTGCTGTCATGCTCTTTTGAACATGAGAACGGCATATAATTTAGAATAAACTATACTTACAAAAGTTTATTTGAAAATTGTAATTATTGAAGAATGCTTAAAAAGTGTTGAAATTCTATTGAAATCAAGTGGCTAGATCTTCGTAGTGATTTTTCTTTTTGTTTTTCCTTTTTGTTTTTTCTAACTAGCTTTTCAGAAAATCTGCTCCGAATTGTGAAAACAAAAATGCAATAAAACTATGTCATTTTTATTTAGACAAACTTTCAATTAGTTTTATAAACAATATATATTAAGGATATCATAGTCTGAAGAATTTTTTTTCAATGAACAATTTATATTTTTACAAGAATTGTTTTCATTTTTATTATTTTTTACTAAAATAATTTATGAAGTTTCAAAAATCTTTAAAAATTTCCTTCTTCATCGTTCACGCTAGGTTAATTAACGAATACTTTATTTACTAATCGAAAATTGAAAAACTTAATACAAATAATTAAAACATTTATTTGTGCGCATACTGATGACTCGTATTTTCTGTTTACGGGTGGCCGTACGTGATATATATATATATATATATATATATATATATATATATATATATATATATATATATATATATATATATCATTAAAAGGTCACGTGTTTCAAAGGTGGCGCCCTTACAGGGAAAAAAAATATAAAAACATTTTCGACAAGGTACACTACTTGAATATGTATTGTGGTGCAGTGGATATCGGCTGGCTCGGAACGACGAATTGGGGACCGAGTTCGAATTCCAGTTGAATTCCTTGCATTCACTTACGGACAAATACCCTTTAATCCATCTTTTCCCTCCAGTTCTGGATTAAATAACAGGACAGATTGAATTCTACAGCCTTGGCTGGGCAACCAGTCTTGGCTGGACAACCAGGTATCGAAAATGAGTGGCGGTACCAGATTTGAGTGGAGGCAACACATTTTTCTTATTTATCTACTTTTATGTGCGTATAAATACAAAATATAGCAGCGGTAAATAAAATGATATTGTCTGAAAGAGACATTTAAAGCAGTAATCGCGGTCATCTATAGCTATAAATTAAAAAGCTGATGAGGCGATCTTCTGAGTGGAAATGTGTCAAAAAAGCTGACTAGCGGTGTTGAGTTGTTTATTTACTTTAATGGAAGTTTTATAACATCGAAAGTAGAAAATGCAAAACTTAAGAAACGAACCACTGTTAAAATAATCTGAATTGCAACTAATTAAGAATGTGGATTAGCACCAAACAAAATTTAGTTAACAAAATGAGGTTTACAAAGTTTCTGCGATGTTACATAAACTCCTGCTCACAACCTACCCGAAACGTCATTTTTTAAATACATTGCCCTTAAAAAATGGATAATAACTTCCAGAGGATATTAAAACGCGCATTCATCTTCTAAAAGAGTGATTCTCAATTAAAAAATGCAAAAACAAATGTTACACAATCTATACATATTGTTAAATGAAAAGAAAGTATTCTACTTATTTAACAAGTGTGGAATTTTCCAGGTACAACACTACTTAATGTTACTATAACGATATATCAACATTGCAGATGAGTGGTCAGTTTTGGATCAGAAAAATAGTTGGTTGCAACATTACAATAACGTTGCCACAATGTCACATATTCGCTGCCAAAACACATGTTTACAACGTTGCAAGAACGTTCCATGTTAGCTGGGCAGAACATTGATTGTTTTTTTTGTTGGTCAGATAGCGATTCTCTTTTCTATTTAATTAGACATGAAGTGACGAAATTCAAATTCAGCTGTGATCCTCTTTTTTACATAATTTATTCTCGAACTAGCCTTATGATGTCCGCTACAGATCCTTTTCGCTGTAGCCATTAACAGTGTAAATATGTCATATAACTCAGGGTTAATAAGCACAGATATCAGAATATACATCAACCTCATAATTTGTCTGAAGGACGAATTTCCATTTTTTATTGAAAATACGTACCTTCATTTGACAGTTTAATACCTAAAGAAACTGCCTCATTCAAATATAATAATATAATATATATATATATGAATATAATGCAGATATAAAAATAAAAAAAAACTGACGTATTCAGATATAATGATGAACATAAGCTCATTATATTTATATATCCTGAACTCCAATACAGAATAATGACGAATATTACCATGAATTCTTGTTGCATTTATGGAATTCATGTTTCTGGAAATGTGATTTGTTTCAGAAGTTCTATTTAAAATTATCTCAACTAACTCTCGCACTTCCCGCCTGTGGAACTCGCTCCCGTATTCTTGCTTTCCTGACGGCTACAACCTCCAGAAATTTAAATGCAAAGTCAATACTCATCTACTAACCACTGGACTCTAGCTCTCTCCCCACCCCTGTATAACCTTCCCTTTCTCTCCACCTATGTATCTGTCAACGCACCTGCTTTCTATCGTTCCTTTCTAACTAGTTTGTACTCCTCACTCTTTTCTAATTAATCTTTTTACATTTATGTAACCCCCTGCACATCAGTGGCGTTTCCGCCTTGCTCGGGGTGAAATGATTAAAAAAAAAAGAAAAAATAGTTAAGTGTTCGACGAATGCCGCATTCATCGAACACTTAACATTTCTCTAATTTTATAGACAAAATATATATATTTTATGAAAAACTTTAAACTCAATCAATCTGAAATTGAAATTGCGTGCCTAAACGATTACCATTTAGTCAATTTCCAAAAACTGGTATCTCCAGAATTTATGATTTAATGAACTCGTTCTCTATAAATGACTATAAATATTATAATTTCACAAAATAAATAAATAAACAGAAAATTGAAAACAAAAGACAAATCATTAAAAGCTTTCAAAATTTACGTGGAAAAATATGAATAAAATTGATGAATAAGGACTGAGTGAACATAAAACATTCATTAGCAGTCAGCAATGCTTCTGACGGCCATGTTTTTGGAGACATCTGTTATGGTAATAGGGAGTTAATCAAATCTTAAATATGCTCGCATTTATCATGGAGACATTGACAAATCTATTTTCCGCCACCTGCTCGATCATTCATTTCAAGGCAATATAAATCTTTTTATGTGTTTTAATGATTTCATTCAGTTTGATTTATAAATCTTTTCATCTGAACACCGGCTAAAAATAAGAAGCAACATGGAAAACAAGATTTTTACTAGTGTTTATTTCATGTAGTCTAAACAGTATGCTAGTTTGTAGGCCTCAACTGCATTGTTTTTAAATTTCTGTTTCGAGAACTTGATCGGCTCATTTATCTAGAATATTTTCTTCAAATCTATGTTCAGATGTTATGATCCTTACTTAAAATACGGTGGAATTTTTTATTTTATCACGAATATGGTTCATCTACAGACGTAAATAAACCCAACGATTGTAATTTATTTTATATATATAGCTGACATTCACTTGTTTTTGGTAAAGAAAAAAATTCACGTTTGTCAAATGCATTTGGATCTCGGAGTAAACTGAATTTCATTACTGTCATGACTTTGGAGGGAGGTTAGTGTAATGGTTTCCTGTTACCTTCTCCAGGGTGAGGTTATTACTGCTAATAATTACTTCTGCAGCGAATTCATCTAGCAATTCCTTTTCGATGGAAAGCAAAATGTATGATTCCAAATTCTCATCAGACACCGAGTTTCTTAACCTTGTCTTTATGATATTTAGCTTTGAAAATGTCCTCTCACATTGGACTTGAACAACCGATAGTGTGCAGATGACATTATAAAGTTTTTATTTATTTTTATTACTAAAACTGTAGCCTGTGTTTGTTACTTTACTGCATTTTATTTGACATAGGAGCGCACTCCATCAATGGCCAACGTGCAAGATGACACCCCGACCAGTCCACGACTGATAATCTTAGTCTATGATATTTAGATGGTACTGTTGATGATAGACACAAAAAGAAAACTGAAATGACTCTTAGACAAAAGAGTAAAGGAAAAGTATAAGAAAATATTAACTGTCAATTGTAAGAATACAAAATGTATGATCGTCAACAAGAAAGACAAATCAATGTGTGAACTACGAATTGGAGACGTCAAAATCAAGGTGTGATATTAATAACTCCCTTTATCCACTCCCTCCAAATCTGAGTGAAGCTGAAGGAAAAAAATATCAGAAAGAAATTGTCTGGATGCTTCATCAGAAACCTTGAAGCATTCGATAAGCTTACTACAGGTTTGACTGTTATTCTCTTCTAGAGCCACCTTCAAGGCCTCATCATCAGGGACTTATGGCCGGCCACTATGGGGTTCACGACAGAAGAACAGATCTTCCGACCTAAATTTCTGGAACCAATGCCTGACGGTGCATTCACTCACAGCATTGTCCCCAAAAGCTTTACGCATTCGGTGACGATGCGGACAAACTCACCTTTTAAGGTCATCAAGCAGACAACTTCGAACGAGCTGCTTCGACACTGCCACGTTTCCTCGCTGCTGCAAAAGTTATTACTGATGTTTGTGAGCAAGGCACCTACATTGGTCATGACCATTGTCCACACCCACAACCACACCGTTTTCGCGACTTTTGACGCACTCTTTTGCGTATCAGTGATCACTTCTTCCCACACGACGTAAAAAATGGCAGTTACTTTTTGGTTACCTTATGCAAGCGCGACATGCAGACTCTTGTTCATCGTTGGTGAAAATTGTTTAGAGTGAAATTATTTTTAAGTTAAAGAATATAAAAATAGTTTAGACAATTGAAAGAAAAATGTGAACAAATTTGTTATCAAAAGGGAATTTATTTTTTATTAAGTGCAGCCGTCTTTTCTTTCTTTCTTTCTTTCTTTCTTTTTTATTTTTTCTAAGTGTGGCCAACATTTTAACAAAATAACAAAATCCTCCTAATTATTTCTTTTGCTCAGTTATCCGGGTGCAAACTTAGATTTTATGTCTGTTACTCGCTACTAACGGTTATAATACTATGTATCGACCTACTCCAATGGAACTCGATGGAACATTCTATCAGAACTTTATCGGAACGCTATCCAAGACGCCTTAAATCAGTCAATGCCATACACTCTTCGGTGATCATTTTTCGAAAGAAACATGACCGACTGGGCAGAAGGTTATCCCGCAGTAGGTTGCCATTACTTTCTGCGGTAGACTGGTTGCTCGCCAAGGCTATAGAACCCAATCTGTTTTGTTATTTAACCCATAACTGGAGGGAAGAGACGGATTAATACCTTTCCCAAGGGTATTTGTGCGTAAGTGAATGCAAGTAATTCAACTGAAATTCGAAATCGGCTCCCCGATTTCTCGTTTCGAGCCGAACGCAAACTTTCTTTATTTATAGCGTCTTGTCTAGTTCACTTGTGTTACCAGAGATATTTTATTTTCTCTACAATATCCCCACTTTTTATATTTTTATATTTATTAAAAATTATTTATTAGTATTCACCCCTTCCTCTATTTGGCAACTTTGTATTTCTTTCGTAATTTGGGCCAACCACTAGTTTTTTGTTTTTGTCTTTTTTTTCGTTTCCTTTTTCTGGTAATCATACTTGTACTTTCAACGAAGTCTTGGGGTGTTGGTACGTCTAAAATATCATATAGTACTTGCGTAGGTTCTTCCTTCCTTGCAGGCTTTACTTCAGTAAACCTTTTCTTTAACTGATACCACTGTTTTTTGTGTTCCCATTTTTTTTCCTTCCACCATATAAATCCTTTTTACCATTCCTAACCTTATTACACTGTCTTCCCACATTTCTTTTCCATTTTTATCTATTATGAAAAACACTTTTTCAATACTTTTGTTATCCATTCTTATTCTTTTTTTATATACCTGGTAAAAACTTTGAATTCTTGGCGTCAGTGTGTCTATCTTTTTCTATTTTTAGAACACTCGCCATTTTATAAACCCCTTTAGAAACCCATTTTAAACCCATTTTATAAACCCCTTTAGTTCCCCCTTTAGAACGGAGTGTACTAATGATAATAGTACTCGTTATATTTCTTCCAGGAAACTTTTCGACCTGAATGAGATTTTGTATTTATCATGGGAGAATCTTCTTTTTTATTTCTTGTATTTATTTCTTGTTCTGAATCACTAAGCGGTTTGTTTTTATTCATCTTTTCTTCTACTTGTTTCTCTACTATTTGTTTTTGTACTTCTATATATGGTTTCAACCTGTCCACAGAAACTTGAGTATCCATATCATTATTTATCTTAACCAGAAAATATTTAGGTATTCGCTGAAGGACTGTGTAGGGACCTGAATAGGGTGCCTCCAATGGTCTTCGAACACGATCCACTCTAATCCAAACTTTATCACAAGTTTGAAGTTTTTCTGGGACATAAGATTTTGCGGACTTATTAACTCTTTTGGTGAAGTTTCTCACATCAATTTGTGACATGGTTTTATGTAAATCTCTTGTGAACATTTGAGTTATAGCCTCCTCGCATGTGTTATCTATTAGTAGCTGTGGTAGCAAACATTGTGTGCCTGTAACAGCATAAAAATGAGAAAAATCAGAGCTAGTGGGCATACTGCGAATCCCAAGAGGCACTATTGGAAGAGCTGAGAGCCAAGACTCTTTTCGTGCTATAATAGCAGTTTTAATGGTCCTGTGCATTCTCTCAATCAAACCATTACATTGAGGATGATAAGCTGTCGTACGTAGTCTATAAAAAAACAATTACTTTTGCTACTTCACTAAACAACTCACTTTCAAATTGTCGGCCCCTGTCGGTTATAACATGCAGCGGGACACCCCAACGTGTGACCCATGCGTTTATAAAAGCCTCAGCTACACTAGCTGCAGTGATTTCGCTGATGGGTTTTGCTTCTACCCAACGAGTTGTGCGGTCAATACCTGTGAGGATAAATCTATACGGGCTAATGTAACTTCTATTTGGGCTTTTTGCTGGTGGGAGTGATCCTACTATATCTATGTGGACTGTGTGAAATCTAGCTGATGGTATTTCTAATGTCTGTATAGGTAATTTTGTATTTTTGTAGACCTTTGCTTGTTGGCAGGTTGTGCATGATGCACAAAAGTCTTTGATTGATTTATCCATGTTTGGCCAGTAATATCTAGCTTTAATCATCTTAATGGATGATTTAATGCCAGGGTGATTTATGGAATGGATACTATAGAATATGGACTCACGCCAATTTAGATGGAACAAAAGGTCTGGGGTAAGACGTTGAAAAGTCACACCATATAAATTGGTTATCTCCAGGTATGGTGAATTTTTTTAAGTCCTGAAAAGATTGAATTTCTGTATCAGATGCCTGTGCTTCTGCAAGTGCAGGTAAATCACACGCATCTATTTGTACAGCAAGAGTTGGTCGGGATAGACAATCAGCAACTATATTCTGACTAGCTTTTAGATGTTCAATATCTGAAATAAATTCTCTCAGGATAGCTAATTGTCGTTGTTGTCTGTCTAATTTAGCGGGGTTTAAACTATAAAATGCACCACACAATGGCTTATGGTCAGTTAAAAGTAGCACTTGGCGACCTTCTATGAGGTGACGGAAGTGCATCACTGACAAAGAAGCTGCTAAAAGTTCGCGATCGAATGTAGAGTATCTCATTTGTGTTTCTGTTAATTTTTTTGAGAAAAATCCGATCGATATTGGATTTCCTTCCACCATTTGGTGCAATGCCGCACCGACAGCATAATTATTACTGTCAGTGACTAATTGATAATTTGTACAGTTAGGTTCAGGGTGAGCTAATGAGGATGTATCATTAAGTTCCTTAATTACAGAATTGAAAGATTGTCGTTCAGCTTCATCTAATGTGAATGGGCCGTTAGGGGATAACCCAATTCTCTCAGATAGGGGTAAGACTATCTCTGAAAATTTTGGTATTAATTTTCTATAAAATCCTACCATTCCAAGAAATCTGCGTAGCCCTTTTTCGTCCTGACGACAAGGAAAAGATTTTAATTTTTCTGTTTTACTAGTTGTAGGTTTAATGCCATCTACGCTAATATGAAAACCTAAGAAATCTAGGAAGTCACATTGAAAACAGATTTTGTGGCTGAATTTTTTAAATTGTGTTCTTTTAAAATATTAAAAACAGTTTCAATGTCTTTTTTATGAGAAATCTCATCATTGCTGAAAATTAAAATGTCATCAATATATATAAAAACACAATCAATGTCTTCAAACATTTTGTCCATATACCGTTGAAATGTAGCTGACGCATTTTTTAATCCAAACGGCATATAATTATATTCATAAAGACCAAATGGTGTGGTGAGAGCAGTTTATGCTACATCGTCCGGATGCATTTTAATTTGGTGGTAGGCTGAAATCAAATCGATTTTGGAGAATCGTCGTTTGTTCGCAAGTTTTGCTGAAAAAGAGTCTATATTTGGTATAGGGTACCTGTCAGTCTTGGTTATGCTATTGAGAGAACGATAGTCTCCACAACATCTAAATCCTCCGCTTTGTTTAGATACGATATTTAGTGGGCTAGACCACTCGCTCTTTTTGCAGGGTTTTAAAATCGCTACGTGCGTCTTCCAGTTTTTCTACATTAAGCCGCCTGGGTTTTAAAATCGCTACGTGCGTCTTCCAGTTTTTTTATATTAAGCCGCCTGGGTTTTACAAAGACTGGCGTATGGCTTCCTGTGTCAATTCTGCGGTAGACGCCGCAGTGTTTTTTGTTACTGTTCTTATATGGTGTGATTAGGTTCGGATATTTTTCTTTAATCATGTTCCGTATGAATGACGGCAGCTCCGTTTCATTTACGACGATTCAGCGCTGATGCAGATATATTTAAACTCTTTCTCTGGGTTGTTGTAGGATCGTAAATGGTTTTGTTACTGCAGTCTACTATTAGACCAAACTTGTTGAGGAAATCCAGTCCAAGGAGTGGGTTGGTGATATCAGCGATCACGAATGTTTCAAGTAAAAGATCTCCTTAAACTGGGTATTCCAATTTCCAAACTCGCTTGTCCGTAGCGTTTTATTTTCTCCCCATTTGCAGTGGATAGTGATATGGGAGTCGGTTTTAATGTAATACCATTTACTGCAGAAGTTGGTAATATTGAGATACTTGCGCCAGGATCTACAATAAATTTTGATTTGGTAGCCCCTAATTTTTCGGTAATATCTAATAGCGGCGAACCTCGTGGGACTGAACTTGCTATATTAGTTTTCCGAATCACTTCCCGTAGATGTTGCTGGTCGGGAACTAGGCAACATTTGTAGATTGTTCTTTTTGGGGCCATTTACACCAAGGTTTACATGTTCTTGCTTCATTGGCGAAATAAATATGTGCTCTGCAAATTTTTGTCCGTTGGTTATTCCGATACGGCCTGACATTTTGTGGCACTGAAGTGTCTTGGCTGTATTTTCCTTTATTATAAGTTATTTTTAGTAGATAAGGGTCGCTGAACAACAAATGCCTTATCGTTATTCAATAATGGCATCAGTTCATCTGCTAACCTGTCAAGTTGGGTATGGTTTAAATCTTTTTGCGAGGCTATTACTGGAGCTATTGTTGACGGTAATGCCTGCAGGAATTTGTGTCTCACAATATCGTCGCTAATACCTATCCGTTTAGCTACGGATATCATTTCGTGCAAATATGTTGTCGGTCGTCCTGAAATAGTCGTAGCCGACATTATTTTTTCTAGAAGCTCCGGTTTTGTTTGTTCGTGAACTTCTATCAGAGTCCGTTATAATTCCTCGTAGTCTTGTGATGCGAGGGTAGCATTTGGTAGTTTACCAACTTCTTCGGCTGATAACGACGATATTACTGTATAAAACTTTGTTTTCGACGCTGTCACATTTCGCAAGTGAAACTGGGCTTCTAATATCGTAAACCATCCATTTACAGCAGTTTCCATGAATTCCGGTGCCTTGATATTGACTTGATGAGTCGTTTCCTCTCGTGTCTGCTTCCATTTATCTTTTTATATGTGTATATATATATATATATATATTGTATATGAGGTTGCATTCTGTTCGTATGTCGAGGTCACCACTGTTGTGTTGCTTTGTTTTGGTATAATTAGAAGATAATACAAACTTGAATTAATGATGTTTATTTTTGGTATAAAACTTTAGGTTTTTACATCAAGTTACAACCTTTACATTTTGTGTGGATACAGGAGCAGACTAGCTAAATTCTCTTTACTGTGGGATGCTAGTTGTAAACGAGCCTATCCCTTCTGGACTCTAGTTGTCAACTGACTAGCGTCTTCCTCTTTTCAAATATCCTACACAAAACTACTGTCCTTAACTCCTACATCTTACTCCTACTCTGACCAAAAGAAACGGTTCCTTATTTTGCCGTCCAATTTTGAATTCTTGGCGTCAGTGTGTCTATCTTTTATTTTTTATTTTTAGAACACCCGGCATATTATAAACCACAACAAAGCTATCCACTGCCAACAGAGAATGTGATACGTTTATTGGACCAGCGAAATCAATGTGCAGACTTGACCACGGATTATCTGTCTTTGGGCAAGGTTGTAATTTCGTGGTAGATGATTTTATTGCCACAGCTTCTGCAGAATTGCATTCAGTTTTCAGTATCTTGATCCGTTTTGGTCCAGTATACATAACTTCTCATAAAAACATTCATAGCTTAATCCTTGAAATTCTCGGATGCTCACTATGAAATTCATTTAATATCCGCTTTTGTAATATGATAAGTATTACTACTCTTTGTTTAAACATCAGTACTCCGTTATATAGCAAATAATCGTTCAAGTCTGGATTACGTTCTAAAAATTGTTTATCTGTAAATTTGCTAGTATCTTTTAAAATAAGCAGAAATTCCATCATCTGAATTGTATCTATGAATTCAGCTATGCCATTTGCCACCGCTCTGGGAGTGAATGAACTTGTGGAATTTTCCGTTTTCTTCTGTATTATTTTAAATAATTTTTTTGTTGTTTCTGAAGTTCAAATCACTGCTGTTATTAGTGTTGCTGCATTTTTATCACTTGGGCTAATAATTCTTCCATATTTAAGAATAGCTTTTTTTCTTCTTTACACACAGCAAATAAAAAATTACACCAGTGTGATTTTAGTTTCTCGGAGCAGAAGCTGTGAAAATATTTGTAAAAGAGACAGAAGGAAGCCACATCTCTTATACACAATGTATGTAGCGCCATGTCGAAGATTTCCGCTAATCCGAAACTTCACTCACTTCATTCTCAGTTATATTATCTTACAGTAGTTGAAGCAATCATAAGAATTTTATTTAATTTGTTTTTTTTGTTGTTGTTGTTGTTTTGTTTTCTTTTTGTGCATCGACCATACTCATAAAAAAGTGGGAATGACCACTGCGTTAATCGCAGTGATCATTTCCGTTCTATTTGCTGGAACATTCTAGAATTTTTCTACACTGGTATAGGATGTTCTCTACTCATTTTCATATAGCAATTGTAGAAACAGCTTCTGTTAAATTATTTTTTTTATCAGTTTTCTGTTCATGCGAAAATCTCTCTCTATTCCGCAAATAATTTTGTTGTTATATCAAAATATGTTATCAGGCAAATTTATATTATGAAAATGTTTTTTGTATAGCAAATATACCTTTCCAAGATCACATACTTTTTAAGCCCCACTATATACGGATAGGCTCAACTGAATGACGTCCACATTACCCCCTCACTGGTCTCTAACATAATCTCAAAACTTGACTCTCACAAAGCGAGCGAAGGGGACGGAAACCCAATCATAGTCTTGAAGAAATGTGCCCCTGAACTCTCCTCTGTCCTCTCTAAGCTCAACAACTTCTGCCTATCTGCTTCCTGCTTTCCTGCTTGTTGGAAGTCTTCTTCTGTAGTTCCTATATTAATACTGGAGAACGCTTGGACCCCGCTAATTACCGCCCTATCAGCCTCCTTCCGATCTTTGGCCATTATCAACGCCGAGGTGGTTCAGCATCTCACAGCCCACAGGCTCCTCTCGGACAAACAGCATGGTTTCTGCTTCACCAGGTCTACTGCTGATATGCTAACGACCATCACTGAGTATATATACCAGGCTCTCAACAAGAATGGCGAAGCTCGAACCGTTGCCTTGGATATATCCAAAGCGTTCAACAGAGTCTGGCATGCTGGCCTTCTACGCAAACTGCGGAGCTATGGTATAACTGGATATTTGTTTAACCTAATCCAGTCATTCCTCTCTAATTGCACATTGAAGGTAGTATTAAACGGACATGCCTCCAAAAACTACCACACTACTATGTCCTTCAAGGCTCTATCCTATGTCCTACGCTCTTTCTGATCTACATTAACGATCTCCCCGATGCTATAAGATCCTAAGTAGGCATGTACGCCGATGACACCGCAGTTTACTCTGGCCTCGATCGAAAATCTGGTGTGGGCGACAAAACGAACCTCGCTGCCGAGCTTGAGAAGGGCCTCCAATCCGTGGTGGACTGGGGTAAGAAATGGCTCGTAAATTTTAATGCTTCCAAAATGAAGCTGCTATCAATTAACCATCATAGACAATTGCTCCTACCTCACTTTAGCATGGAATAGGCTTGCCTCCTTGGGAGTAAAACACTACGTCTTCTTGGCCTCACACTCTTAGCTGAACTCAAGTGGAATGACTATATTGAATCCATTGCTAAATCCGCTGCTATGAAATTCGGTTCTCTGTGCAGGGCCCGGAAGTTTTTCCCGTCTGAGTCCATCCTGCACATATATAAATCTACCATCCGCCCGTGTATTCAATACTGCTGCCACATCTGGTCGGGTGCCCCTGCTGTTCTCCTCAGGGTTCTTGACAAAATACAACGGAGAACCTGTAATGTGATCGATACCGACTTTGCAGCCCGGCTGCAGTCACTCTCTCACCGGCGTGAAGTGGCTTCCATGTGCCTCTTCTATAAATACTTTCACGGTGCCCACTAGGTATAAATTTGCACGAGATACTAGATTAGCAACTAGGTCTCACTCTTTTACAATGAAACAGATAAAATGTAACTGCAATTTCTACTCTAACAGCTTCTTTTCTCGCACTTCTCGCCTGTGGAATTCCCTTCCATATACTTGCTTCCCCGATAGCTACAATCTCTAGGAATTTAAATGTAATGTCAATAGACATCTCTTATCACACTAACTCGCATCCATCCTCTCAAACACGCTTCCCATCTACCCAACCCCCATCCTCGGTATTCTCATCCGTCTATTACCCTCTTTCCGATACCACTCTTTCTCATCACTTTCCCCGATGTAACACCCTGCGCAATAGTGGCAGTGGAATGCCTTGATTAGGGTGAAATGATTAAAATAAGTGAATTGTGGTGAAGTGGATATCGGCTCGAAACAAGAAATCGGAGAGCCGAGTTCAAATTCCAATTAAATTCTTTGCGTTCATTTAAGCGCAAATACTCTTCTCTCAGCTATGGTTCAAATAACAGGACAGATCATGTTCTATAACCTTAGTTGGCAACCAGTCTACTACAGAAAGTAACGGCAACCTACTGCAGGAAAATCTTCTGCCCGGTCAGTCATGTCTCTTTCGAGACATGATCGTCAAAGCGTGTGTCACTGACTGACTGGTAATGGTCAATGGTTAACCGTTTCCTTATTTGACATTCATAGGTCAAGCAGCTTTCGGTTAAAAGTTATAAAATATTTTTCTTAAAATTCATTTTACATAAACCAGTAGCTTTTATCGCTCTTTCCAGTATTGATGGAGGATTTCCTTCCGAACACACACACACACACACACACACACACACACACACACACACACACACACACACACACACACACACACTGTTTTCACTGTCAATTATAAACGCATAAATGCACAGAATAAATATATTTTTATATAAGTTAAAAGAACCATATTAAAATACTTCTGAGTCGTTCCTCCGATTTAAATGTCTTCAAATTTTTAACTTTACTAAACTAATATGTTAATCGTTTTATAATTTATCAGTGTATAAGATGATCATGTATAGCTGATAATGAGATAGCATCTGTTTTATTATAAAAATGTTTTTTTTTAATTTTTTTACTTATTCCATACTACTTTGATTTAAATAGCAAAGTTACTTTACATATTTTAAACCACGCAAATATAATTCTTTCATCTAAAGAGCATGAAACGTATTTCAAATCTTTACAATTTAGTTACAGGTAAATATAATGATGTTGGTCAAAATAAATGTATAACTGGCATCTTGCCATAATGACCATCTTTTCCAATTCTTACATTAAGCGAAAAGTAAATCGGTAAAAAAAATTCATGTTTGAGTTTGCATCATTTATGCTAACAACAGTTGTTTATATTGTATTCTTAATACATTGAGCTCTCTGCCTGCATCACTTTTTAATATTAAATTGTTTTAATATTGATTAGGATCAGGTTCTTGGAATTTACCTTTCTACTCTTTCACTTCGGATTAAAGAAAACCAAAAAAAAATATTTTGCTCCCACACCTTCGGTGGTTGAGCTCTCTTGGTTCATTCCCGGATCTTTCAACTATTCATTCTGCTGTTCCAAAATGGAGAAGTTTACCCCGGATTATTCCTTGAAAAATATTCCTTACCCAAACACTCACTCTTTTCTCCTTCACCTCACCGAAAAAATTGAAAACTTCATAAGGAGACTTCGATGGAAGGCACACTTTTTTCTCCGCTCTACAGACTCTGCACATCATTCCACGGATTCCTTTAACCTGAGGTCCCAGCGCCCCCCCCCCCCCCCGTATGCAGATTTCTGAACTCTTTCGAGAAGGACCTTTTCGACCTGATCCCCAAAATCAAATTCTGTGGGGCTTCAAATAAATTCCAGAACTTACTAAAATCAGACATTAGAAACCTGAAAAAATCTAAGCACCTGTGGGTAAAATCCGACAAATCTAACAACATTTATAAATGTGATCCTTTAAATTACATAAGTGTCCTTAAAAATAACCTAACTAGTAATTACAAAGTAGACAGAAGGAAACTAGCATTATCTGAAATTAATACAGACACAGCCAAATTCGCCAAAGAATTAAATATTAGTGACAAAATTGGCAAAATCGCCACTAAAGAAGCTTACGTTTTATTTAAGGAACACAAACCAAATTTCCAAAACAAATTACAAACCAGGCTAATTAATCCTACAAAAAGTGACTTAGGCATAATTTCCAGGGAAATTCTAAAAAATATAATAGAGAAGCTACTATTGAATCTACAACCAAACCTTTGGAAAAGTTCTTCAGATACGATAGACTGGTTTAACAACATCAAAAACAAATCTAAATCCACCTTCCTTAAATTCGATATTGTCGATTTCTATTCCTCTATATCAAGAGACCTTCTTGAGAGTTGTTTAAGATTTGCTAAAAATTACGTGAACATTTCGCATAGGGACTACGAAATTATCTTTGCGGCCAGAAAATCCATTCTCACCTTTGATGATTCCACATGGACAAAGGGGCCGGGGGAGGTTTTTGACGTCCCTATGGGAGCATATGATTCAGCCTAGGTGGCAGATCTTGTGGGAATTTACATTTTAGATATTCTAAGCAGATTTTTAGACCCAAAACAATTAGGCCTATATCGGGACGATGGATTAATAATTATCCCTAATTCCAATGGGCCCTACACAAATAGGATACACAAAAAAATAATTAGAGCCCTGAAGCACCTCGATTTTTAAGTCGAAGTCACCTCTAATCTTAAAATTGTAAACTATCTAGACATCACCCTTAACTTAAATGATGGATCCTACCAAACATTTCTCAAAGAAAATAGTTCCCCCACTGATATTAATATTTCATCCAACCACCCCAAAAATATTATAAAACAGATACCCAATATAGTAAATAATAGAATCAACCAATTATCATCCAACATTAAAACTTTCAACGCAAGTAAAAATATTTACAATAAGGCCCTTCAAAAAAGCGGATATAAGAACAAGTTAACATATAATAAACCTACAATAGACTCCGAATCATCCAAAAATGAAAATAAAGGAAACTGTAGAAAAAGAAAGATAATTTGGTTTACCCCCCCCCCCCCTTATTGTAAACTAACTAACATCAATATTGGTAAATATTTTCTTAAGTTAATAGACAAACATTTTAATAACAGTAACCCTCTACGGAAAATTTTCAATAGGTACACCCTTAAAATTAGTTATTCTTGCACCCCGAATATGGACAGCCTTATTAGTTCCCATAATAGGAGTATTCTGGTGAACTTGCGCAATGCTGAATCTAGGTCTGGAATTCTAAGCGAATGCAACTGTAATTCTGTGGACGCCTGCCCGGTGGAGGGAAAATGCAAATCCACCCAGGTGATTTATGAAGCCCGCATTTCTCCATCTAAAAAAAAAAAAAAAAAAAAAAAAAAAAAAACGACTTCCGGACCTATATCGGTATGTCCGCCGGTCCTTTCAAACAAAGACTGTATAACCACAGGTACTCCTTTTCGAACCCTGGTCAGAGGTACCAGACAGCCTTTCGCGGGCATTCTGGAAAATGAAAGAAGGGCTGGACCCTGAAATTAGCTGGAAACTGATAGGTTCAGCCCGTATTCCGAGGAATTTTCGTGATAGGTGCTGTCTATGTTTACTGGAAAAAATTTCAATATTAAAATACCCCCACCAACACCGGCTACTGAATCTTCGGAGGGAATTCACCAGTAAGTGCCGCCACAAGGCAAATTATTCGAATACTTAAATTTAGAATTTAAATCCCCGTTGACTATATGTTAGAATATAAATTAAAAGGATTCAATTTAAGTTTTAATTTTAATTTTACCCTAAAGTTAACCTTCCTATCCCAAGCTCCTTTAATTGCCTATCTTTAGAAAATATGGATTCTTTTACTAAACCCCTTTTTCCTTGGTTAACACATATATGTATATATATATTTTTTTTCTCTAATATTTTTTAAACTGATAACTTCATGTAATTGGCCTTTTCACTCACTTCTACCTAAAAGGTTTAATCAAATAAACTTAAATAAAAATTTTTAAAATCTTATATTGAAACCCATTCCTTCTCGCCTAAATACACCTCTTCAAACAGCCCCAAATCTTAACTTTAAAAAGTAATTTAACTCATTTAGTTGTCTATCTTTATAAAATATGAACTCCTATTCCCCCACTTCCTAAATATACCATTTCAACACCTTGTAACCCCGCGACTACCAGCTCTGTCCTTTTCCACTTTGTGACCGTTGTTAACCAAAAACCCTTCCACACTCTAACTCAGAGCCTTCGCCATTTGGAAAAACAATGTCGCTGACGTGACGTAGTGTCTCTGTTAGAGATCCTATGTCGAAATGTACATCCGACACCTTTGAATTTTGAAAATTTTCTCTAATATATATATATATATATATATATATATATATATATATATAATATATATATTTATATATATATATATATATTAGAGATATATATATATATATATATATATATATATATATATATTATGTTTATCTTTCTAACGTTTCATTTTTATTTTTTTAATTATTTTAACTGAATTTTTTAAAAATTAATAGGATATTTTGGGATACTAGTAAGAGTAGTTATTTTTCAAATTGTATTGAAATTATGTTGCACAATTTAATTTTGTATTGTAAATATATCCCATTATATTTCAAATTAAATTTCAATATTAAATTTTGACATATGTTCATATCATATTACAGCTAAATTATCCACGTCAGGTTAATATTAGTTTATAGCAAAAGTTTGTTATATTTTTTATTTTTAGTTTTAGTTTTTTATAATTATTATATTTATAGGTATTTTTGTAATTTCTTTTGTCTTCTTTTGTGATAGAATTATTATTATTATTATTATTATTATTATTATTATTATTATTATTATTATTATTATTATTATGTCTGAGAGAAATTTTGTTTATATGTATATATAAATGCCTATGTATGTAAATACATATGTATGTATGTATGTATGTATGTATGTATGTATGTATGTGTATATATGTATGTATACATATATTTGTTGTCTCTTTATTGTTTTATTTGTTATTATTATTTATTATTATTATTATTATCTATTATTAGTATTGTAAGTATTTTAGATAATTTTTAAGATTGTATTTTAACAAATTATATTTTCCTTATTGGGAGTTATTATTTTAACTATACTTAGAATAAATTACTACTAGTGGCTATAATCTAATTTATGTTAGGATGTATGATTTATTTTTCACCATAAATATTCCCTTTAGTCGGTATATTTTAATATAAGCGTAAAAATCCCTTGTCACGTTTCTAAGAATGAATTATATACGTCGGTTTCGATCTAGCATTTTTTTTAAAAAATTTTATTATTTTAAAATCCGTTCTATCGTGATTTCTTCTTTTTTCTTTCTTTCTTTCTTTTTTTTTTTTTTTTGTATTTCCCCCTTCTGTTAGATTTATTAAATTTTTCCTGTTTCTATATTTATATTTTTTTAATTTTAGTATTTTTAATTATTTTTACAACATTTTTTAAATTAGCATTAATTTTTAAAATAATAGTAAGAGTAGTTATTTTTTTTCGAAAGTATTAAAATTATGATATACAATTTTTTTGTACCGTAAATATATCCCAGTATATTTGAAATTAAATTTCATAGTTAAATTTTTTCCATGTTTTTCTAAGAAAACAGTTGGGTGGTTTGAGACGCTATTACGAAAAATGATGTCCATTTATTTTTCGTGATTCTGTATTTCCTTTTATTGTATTTCTTTGTCTTTTCTTTTTCTCTTCTTGCTTTCCATTCAGTTTTTTCCGTCTCCCCGTTTTCTTTTTTCTTTTTGCTCGTTTCTCTCTTTTCTGTTTTCTTTTTCCCCTTTTTCCTCTTTTTTTTTCTCTTCTTAATCAATTGTTTATCTTTTCTTTATCCTTGCTTTCCTCTTTCTTTGGGGTTCTTTTTCGAATGAGCGAGAAATTTTCGTAAATAACCGTTACAAATATGGACATGTGAGCATCTATGTAAAATTAAATAAAAGAAAAGAAATTTTTTTGTGGGGGCGGGTATTTGAGGATCAAATGTTGTACTATTTGGGTCTGACGAAACACGATAACAACATCAAGATGCGATGAAATATGTATTACCCATTGTAATAATCTAAAATCTTTTAATATATATATATATATATATATATATATATATATATATATATATATATATTCAGTCGGGTTTCAATCCTGGGTTAGGAAGCGATCGGAGTCTAACCGTACTGATGAGCTGTGATACAGCGAAACAAATCTGTCTGCGGATGACTATAGTATTTAGGTACCTCCAATAATTTGGTGAAAAAACAGCATAGCATGAAGAAAAAAGGTCCCAAACATAATAAAAACAAAGTTTTTCAGTTAAAATATTTATTAAGAGGGAAGATCAAAGTAATTTTTCATTATTTTTTAAATTTTTTCATCCTTTCTAAAACGTTCAAAATTCTTGTATATTTTTTCGTCAGCGGATGACCAAATTGTTACTATGAATAATGCAATATTACGCAACTTTGAAACTCGAACTTTTGCCTTGAATATTTCCAAAGCATTTGAAAGCATTTGACAGAATTTGGCATGTTGGCCTTCTGCGCAAGCTACAGGGCTATGGTATAACTGGATGCTTGTTCCATTTAATACAATCGTTCCTATCAAATCACGTAATGAAGATGGAATTGTACGGGCATGCTTCTAGATTATATCATACGAACGGGGGAGTGCCCTCAAGCTCTGTCCTATGTTCTAAGCGTTTTCTGATCTTCACCAATGATTTCCCGGATGTAATTAGATTCCAAGTAATCATTTAGGCTGGCGACATCACCATCAACTCCCACCTCAATAAGAAAATTTGCCAATGCTGACCAAGCAAACCTCGCCGCTGATCTTAAAAAGGGCCTGAAGTGAGAAATGGTTCTTAAATTTTAACGTTTCTAAAACAAAGCTGCCATAGGCAATCTCTCCTACCTCCCATCAGCATGGATCAAGCTAGTCTGCCAGAAAGCAATACACTGCACCTACTCGGTCTCACTTTCTTAGCTGACCTCAAGTAGAACGACTACACTAAATCAATAGCTAAATCTACTACTAGGAAGGTCGGGCCACTGTGCCGAGCTAGGCAGTTTTTTTGCATCAAAATTCATCTTGCCCATATCTACCATCTGTTCGTGCATTGAATACTGCTGTCATATCTTGTCGGGTGCCTCTGCTATTCATCTCGGGCTTCTCAACAAAATTCAAAGGGGAATCTGTAATGTAATCGATTTCTTGACTGGTAGCTCGACTCCACTCACTTTCTCACCGACGAGATGTGGCTTCCTTCTGTCTCTTCTACAAATAATTTCACGTCTTCTGCTCCGATGAAGTTAGCTCTCTAGTGCCCCCTCTACACGAATTTATTCGAGCTACTAAAGTGGCAACTAGGTCCCACCCTTGTAAAGTCAAAACAGTTGCCATCACTATGTTTTTTTTCTCGCACTTCCCGCCTGTGGAACTCCATTCCGTATACTTGCTTCCCTGATAGCTACAATCTTGGTAAAATTATTTTTTGTATCTGTTACCTCCCTCCATGTAATTTCATGAAGTTTCAAGAAATTAAATTTCGTGACGAAAATTAGTTTTAATGGTTAAACGCAAGACTCCTTAAGAAATGTAAATCATTTTTAAACAGTTGGCCGTTTTACCAAATGATAAAATAAAAATTCAATAAAACTATGTCATTATTTATTTCGAAAAGCTTTTAATTGCCTTTAAAATATATTAAGGGTATTATAGTGTGAATATTATTTTATTTTCGATGAATAATGAATTTTTACAAGAATTCTTTTTTTCTTTTATTTTTTCTTTTAATAATTTATAAAGTTCAGAAATATTTTTAAAATTCTTCAAAGTCTTGTCTCGGTTAGGTTATTAACTTATTAAGTGAATATTATATTTACTAAACGAAAATTGAAAAGTTTAATACAAATCTTCCGGCCGATTTTTTTTTTTTTTTGAACAGGAAGTTTTCTTTTTTAAGTTTGGTATTTTCAGTGATACATTAAAAAGTCATGTGTTTCGCGCTTTCTACCCCTTACAGAAAAAAAGATTAGACAGTTATGTCAATTTTGGTCAACCATACTTAGATCATCACATTTGGCTGTGACACTATCTCCCACATGGATACTTCCCTTCTCCCGCGGGGATACTTCCCTTGGTTGGTTTAAAACAACGGAGAGAGAAATTGATATTGGCAATATTATTAATGCTTTATTGCAACACGCGATGTGAACTTAGAAAAAAAATAATTTCAATACTATCAAGTACTTCTAAAATCCGGGGAATATAAAATCTAACTATTCTGGGAAAGAAGAGAAAAAGGAAATATATATTTCTCTTCTTTCGGGTTTGAAATGGACATTACAGGTAAGTTGAAAACGCTTAGACAAAACAAGTGTCAGAATTATTTGATAAGGTCACACGAAGGCCAAGGTTCCCCGACAGACCTTCTGGTGGACACAGGAGTCTGTGGGAACTCGGAGGAAATCGAAATCTAGTGTGAGTTGGCAAAATCTCATTCGTCGAGCTAAGGCCTTCCGCAAATCGAGTGGGTGGAAAACGATTTCATTGGCCGAAAGCCGTGAGCCGGCTGGATCCCCAGAGAGGATCAAAATTGGTTATAAAAATAGATGCTCGACAAAAAAGCCCAGATTTTGGGCAGAGAGCCACCGCCGGCAACACCTCCACATTCCGTCAAGAACCCGAAAGAACTTTATTATTTCACTTTACATCACCAAAACGACTTAATTTAAAAAAAAAATACGAACTAGATTTTAGTAACACATTGAACCGATCTGTTAACTTTAACGCCAACGAAACTAACGAAACTTAGACAAGACATTTTTTTTATTAAGGATTAGAAGCTATTTAGCGAACTTTCTCCCTCCGCTGTAACCAACATTTTCATTAGGTTGTTTAAATTGTGGCATCCGGTGACAAATCCAGGCATAACGTCCAGGGTCCTCAAAATATTCTCGCTGTACAAGTTGAACAGATCCGATGAAAAGACACATCCTTGTCTTGCGTCCCTTTCTATCTTTGTATATCTGCTGAATTCGTGACCTGTCCGTATACAAGCGGTTTGATGCCAGTAAAGATTCTTGATTACCCTTAAGTCTTTTCCAAATATGTCAAGGCTGCCGAGCATCTCCATCAATTCTTTGTGGCGTATTTTGTCAAACGCCTTCGCATAATCAATAAAGCACTGGTATAACTTCTTCATTGGTATTGCCCTTTCAGAGAGCATCCTAATAATAAGTATAACGTTCCTTGTTCCAGTGTTTCTGACTAAACCGCACTGTTCTTGTCCTATCTCTGGCCTGATTCTGCTCTATTCATCAGGATTCGGACGATCAGTTTTGTTATATGGCTCATTAAACTGATGGTTCTGTGGAGTTCCCACTCGTTTGATCATGGCTTCTTAGGTAGTGCTATGAAGATAGACTTGCTGAGGTCATTTGGTATGACACCACTATTATATATTTCATTTATTATTTCTGTAAATTTCTCTATACCAAATTCTTCCAGGGCTATCAGCAGCTCTATGACTTCTGGTCCAGCTGCTTTGTTTCTATTCAGTTTGGCTATAGCAGATTCCACTTCACACTTTAATATTTCCGGTTTGTCCTCATTTTCGCGTATTATCGGTTGCTCTCTCTTGCCGTGGAAAATATCTTTTATATATTCTTCCCATCGTTAGAGTATTTCCTCTTTCTCCAAAATGATTGTTCCATCCTTGGACTTTATATTCAAAAGAAATCTGCAGCTAAAGGACACAGAATTCTCGGCGAGAAAAAAAAAACATGTAGTGATTGGTTTAGACGATTCAAAAATAATGATTTTGATGTTGAAGATAAAGAACATTTGGTGGGAACAGCTGAGTGCAGTCTTTTATGAGCTACCCAAACCGGCCAAAACCATCACGAGAGATCGCTATCGACTACAATTGATGCGTTAGAGCTGAGCAGTGAGAAAAAAACAAAAAAATAAAACAGCCGTTATACGAGCAGAAACACAAAAAAGTGATTTTACGACATGAGAACGCTATCCACCTGTTGCAAAATGGGTTAAAACCTACTTGGAAATGCTTAAATGAGAAGTCCTACTCCACCTTCCGTATTCACCAGATATAGCTCCGTCCGATTATCACTTGTTCCGATCTGTAGCTCATGGCCTGTCTGAGCAGCACTATCATTCTTATGAAAATGCCAAAAAAGTGGGTCGACTCGTGGCGAACCTCGAAAGACGGCTTGTTTTTCGATGTGTAATTGAAATGCTGCCAAAAAGATGGGAAAAAACAGTGGCTAGCGACGATAGTTTCAGTGACATGTTTCTTACTAATTTTTGTAAATAAAACATTTTTCATGAAAAATCAGCGAGAACTTATTCAAGAACCTAATATATATATATATATATATAATGAAAGGTCCTAATATATATATATATATATATATATATATATATATATATATTAGGACCTTTCATTCATTTTACATTGTTATGATCTTTCATTTATTTCGTATTGATTACTTTATCTTGAACGCTGACCAACTGGCATTAGTTTTAATCCGGAAGTACACGGCAACCAAATGCTTGTCATTTGTATAAATAATTTAGCAATGTAGAAGAATCAAGATATTAAAGTTTATGCAACTGAGTAGTAATAATATCAACAGATATAAGAGTTATTCATAAACAGTCTTGCTTATTAGCATAAACATTGTCTATTAGTTAATAATGATATTCATCGCTAATTCTGCACCTGCTATATCACATACAGACTCAACAAGAAAAAATTAATTATCTTTAACTTCAAGTACCATTTAATTATTATTATGTCATTTTTCATCATATTTCGATTTCTGCTTTGGTCTCACTACCAACCAAGTCTGCGGGGAGACCTAAGGCAGGTCGTGGCGTGTTGTTATGACTCCATTTCATGTTTTTCTATCTTCCCTATCATCCCTAGCATTACATAGATAAAGTTTTCCTTAGTGTGTGGGCTGTACTTAATAAGACAATTTTTTGTATATCTCTTAAGCTAGGGTTTCCAGGGATTCTTTCAATGTGTTGTTTTGTTCCATTTTTTATCATTCCAAGTGCACCTACTATCACTGGCACAACTCTTGTTTTCAATATCCACATTTTTTCTATTTCAATTTCCAGGTCTTTATATTTTACAGTTTTTCAAATTCCTTGATTGCGATGTTACAATCCGCTGGACAAGCCATATCAATTAATAGACAAGTTTTCTCCTTCTGGTTTTTAACAATAATGTCTGGCCTGTTTGCTTCAATTTTTCTGTCTGTGTAGATGGTGTAATCCCATAGAATGGTTACATCTATTTCTGTAACCGGTGCTGGGTGATGTTCATACCAGTGTTTGTTTACAGCTTTTCCATAATGTTTGCACATTGCCCAATGTAAATATTGCCCAACTCTATCGTGGCGATTTTTATATTCATTTGGAGCAAGTACAGAACAGCCTGAGATTAGGTGGTCTATTGTTTCTTGGTGCTTATCACAAAACCTGCATTTTGGATCCATATTATTATGCATAATATTTGCCTGAAAGTTTCTAGTGAAAAGACTTTGGTCTTGTGCTGCAAGAATAAAGCCTTCAGTTTCAGACTTTAATCCAGATGCACGTAACCATCGATGAGTTTTAACTTTGTCAACATTGGATTTATTGGCACGTTCTGGATATTGGCCATGCAGAGGTTTGTCTTGCCAGCGCTGTTTCATCTGTTCAAGAGCTTTATCTTTGGCTTTCATTTTCATATTTTTTGCTGCAATAGTTGGTTCTTGGATTATTATTATTATTATTATTATTATTATTATTATTATGTCGTCATTTTCCATTATAACTCGATTTCTGCTATGATCGCACTACCTACCAAGTCCGCGGGAAGACCTAAGGCAGGTCATGGTATGTTGTTATGTCTCCATTTCATGTTTTTTTCCTATCTCCCTAACATCGCTAGCGTTACATAGACAAAATTCTCCTTAGTGTGTGGGCTGTACTTAATAAGACAATTTTTTGTATATCTCTTAAGCTAGGGTCTCCAGGGATTCTTTCAATGTGTTGTTTTGTTCCATTTTTTATTATTCCAAGTGCACCTACTATCACTGGTACGATACTTGTTTTCAATTTTGACATTTTTTCTATTTCAATTTCCAGGTATTTATATTTTGGCAGTTTTTCGAATTCCTTGGTTGCTATGTTACAATCCGCTGGACAAGTCATATCAATAAGCAAGTTTTTTTCTTTTTGGTTTTTAACAATAATGTCGGCTTATTTGCTTCAATTTTTTCTGTCTGCGTAGACGGTGTAATCCCATAGAATTGTGACATATTCTATTTCTGTAACCGGTGCTGGGTGATGTTCATACCAGTGTTTGTTTACATATTTTCCATAATGTTTGCACATTGTCCAGTGTAAATATTGATCGTGACGATTTTTATATTCATTTGGGGCAAGTACAGAACATCTTGAGATTAGATGGTATATTGTTTCTTGGTGTTTATCACAAAACCTGCATTTTGGATCTATATTATTATGTATAATATTTGTCTGAAAGTTCCTAGTGAAAAAACTTTGGTCTTGCGCTGCAAGAATAAAGCCTTCTGTTTCAGATTTTTAATCTAGATGCGCGTTAACATCGATGAGTATTAACTTTATCAACAGTGGATTTATTGGCACGTTCTGGATATTGGCCATGCAGAGGTTTGTCTTACCAGCGTTGTTTCATCTGTTTAAGAGCTTTATCCTTGGCTTTCTTTCTCATATTTTTTGCCGCAATAGTTGGTTCTTGGCTTCTATTTTGCTTTTTTACAGAATCTACTAAATGTAAAAATTGTTTGTACTTACTGCCTTCTTTCATTATTGAATATTTTTTCTTTCTGTTTTCATATTGTTTAACTAATTGTAGCATCCAGTCCTTTGTTGTTTCTATATATGTTAATAAGCCAAGAGTTGTTGTCTTGTATGACAATTCTAGCTTAATAAGACCTCTTTCACTTTCTTTACGGGGTATGTATAGGTTATTATTATAATTTTTATTAATATAATTTTGACATATTTAATTTTATGCTAATTTTTTCGTTACGTTTTATCGCAATTTTCATCATAAAAATGAACAATAAAAATAATATTGCTTTCCTGTCTTCTATGTGCCGTGTCGCTACAGAACGTTAACGATCATGACTCTACAACTTCCAGTTCTTTGTAACTCTTAATAAATGTTCTTTTCGCTATCTCTCTTGTTTCCATTTTCTCTAGAACTTCGTCGTTGCTCACGCTCTCTGTTCATAGTAATTTCAGCATTCTTCTGTAGAACCACATTTCTTTTGCTTAGAGTCCTTTCTTCATCTGTGAGGACTTCGTCTAGTATTCACTGCCATATAGGAAGATTGATATTGCATAACAGTTCAGTAGTATTTCATTTGTTTCTAACGCAATGTTTTTCTTTTTCTTAGCCTTTGGAATGCATCTTTTACAAGCGCAATTCGCCTTTGAATTTCAATGTTTCACTTTCTGTCCTCTCTTGAAACATTTTCCAGATATTTAAATTATTTGTACTTGTTTGTTTTCGGTATTACCAAGGACACATGGCCCAGTGGATATAGACGTTGGTTAGTTCCTAACTTGACTCTTAGTGTTGTAAGTTCAATACCAGGCTTCAGCAGTGGTGAACAAGTAACTTGCAGGGTTAGAGAGAGATAACTCGTGACTTCATGAATTCCAATCGAGGCTTTACGCAAGGAATGAGGATGATATACCCTAATATAACAAAGGGTTCGGTTCGAAATTCCTAGCAGTTGAAGAAGGCAACAAAGATGAGGATAATAGTCCGAATAATGTAAATACTGTAGAGCGTTTCGAGTCATCACGTTTAATTTATTAGAATGTTAAATTTTGTAATGTCATAAAGATTTTTTTCTTTTTTTGGCCGATTCAACTTCCAAATAAGTTAAGTTTTTGGAAGATTCGAAGTAATTTACTTTATTCTTGAGGTGGTTTTTGTTTTTGTTTTTTCAAAGCTATCCTTTATTAGATCAGTAATGGATTTACTAAGTTATACTGACTTATACTAAATTAAAACTTAGTATTTTTTCAGTAAGAGTAAATAGGCTCTGTTATCGACCTGTTCATGCACCTTCCCATTCTTTTGAACAGAAGTAGATGCTCATCTCTTGTTTCCTGTTTAGGAATGTGTTCTCGATTTCTTTCCTCTCCTCAGGCCTTAACGGTGGTGCTGTAATGAGTTTGCTTTGTGATGTATGTGAATGGTGGCAACGTCCATTCATATTAAAGGGTTGGTGATCTTCTAGTTGATGCGCCCGACTGGTAATTAGGAGCCCGAACTCTAGCCTAGCGTCTTGACAGGCTGCTTTGATTAACAGTTAAAAATATCGAGATTGTTGCTCATGGATGAGTGTCTTTGCAAGCACCTCAGGTGGGCAACTTTGAAGCTACACTATGCTGCTGTCTGTGCCAGTTCCCTTCCCACTCATGTTGCATTTGATGACTGACTGCTACTACTACTATAGGGCTCTCCTTGCCTATAAGTAAAAAACACGACCATAAACAATCAAATCTATAAAACTAAATCAACAAAACAAGAAACACTTAAAGACCTCAACATTTCTTCCTCTTCCTCTATTCGTACCAAATATTGGCACTGTGAAATCGTTCCTAATTGAAATGTCTCCAGACATCCTAGCTTTCTGTGAAGCGAACCCTAACTCTGTAATCCCCTCTTCCAATTTATTGATTCCTGGTTACCTTTAGGAAGGATACTAATGTCCACATGCATGGCCTTGGTATTTATGAACATCTCCTTCCGGATATGGAGATCTCTCTTAAATCATTCTTAAATGTGTCTCCGTCTTTCTCTATTAAAATAAATCAGATATCCCTTCTTTCTTTACTGCTTCCTTTCTTCTCATGACTGTTGCGTACTCGATAGTGTTTCTGACAATACAGAAAAATTCATTTCACTAAATCCTTTTTCAAATGTATTTGTATTCGGTGACTTTAATGCCCATCATGCAAAGTGGTTTAAACGCACTGTAGCTAATCTTGTTGGCGTCCAAATGAACCTCTCAATCAATCGATTTCTCACCAACGTGTTTCCCCAGTAACCTTGAAAGTCATGTGTCTCTTTTAAATCTCTTCTTTATTTCGATGCCCGACTCATGTCATGCTATGCAGCTCTGCCATCTTGGCAGCTATGATCATGCGGTGGTGTTTGTAATCGTAAGTGAAATTCATCATAGCTACTTTCATCCCAGTGGGTAAATTTCAAGTTAAACCTCGTTAATCTCCTTTGTTCTCACTCGCATGATCAGCTGCTATTACTCACAGGAATCGCTTCTTCCGGTTGTATCGGAGTGACATTATTGTTCGTAATCAATTCAAGCATGTTCTGATATACCAATATTTTTGGTGCGGAACGGTGATGATTAATTTTATTAATTGATTATTAACTATAACCGGAAAATCTTCTAATGGCTATTATAGATCAGAAGAGAACATACTAAGAAAAATTTTCCTTATCCTCCGTATATGAGCAAAGGAAAACTGAGATGATTAATTTTATTAACTAATTATTAACTATAACTTGAAAATCTTCTAATTACTATTATAAGTCAGGAGAACGCACTAAAAGACATTTATCTTTAAAGGAAAAGAAGGCAGGGACGAAAGATAACACATGGTATTTCTCTGTTATTGTAAACCCGGAAAGAAAAAGAAAGAAGAAAGAAAAGAGAAATGCATTTGTTTAATGTCATAAAGTCGATTTCGGCCCACCTATGAAGGTTAACAAGTGTCATTCTAAATCTAAAAGTAAGATAGATTCAATTGCTATTTTGCCGGCAAAAGAATAGAAAAAGAAAACCAGAGAAAGAAGAAAAAGAAAGAAGACTTAAATTTGTTTCAATGCCACGAAACAACAGATTTCGATTTCGGCCCACCCAAGAAAGCTAGCAATTGTCATTTAAACAAGGGGAAATATAAATTTAATTGTTATTTTTTCTGGTATCGGAAAAGGAGATTTCATTTTGTGTCCGATTGTCTCGCTAGCATGAATTGAAAAAAGAATTGAGATAACAAATATTTTGATTCTGAGTCGAAGTAATTTAGAGAAAAAGTATTTCCACTTGACAGCAGGGTGGGCCAGATAACGAGAGCATTTCCCGTTAGTGACTCAGAAAATGGATATTAAAAACACAGGTGAACATTTTTTATCTGGGATAAAATCGTGTCAGAATCGTGTCAGTTTGTTTTGGGCGAAGTCAGTTCAAAAAGGTTAATACCTATTGTTTTAGAAAAAAAATCCCCGAAATTGTTTCGTGAGAAAGAAAATTTTGAGACAGAAAATTTGGTTAAGAAAAGGGGTATGGGAAGATGACGTCATAAGACGGAGAGGAATTCCATTGGTCCCGTAAACAAACCCCGAAAGGGGGAGACAACTAACAATTGATGTCATGGAAAGCAGATTAATCCCATTGGGTAAACCAGAGGCAACAACGAGTAGCAGCTAACCTCAGCATTCTATTGGTCGCCGAGATGGGGGGTTAGACACCCAGCGACCTTCGGCCCCACACCATGGCATGAGCATAAATACAGGGTCCCGAGGGACCAAAAATCAGTTGGGACCCAGCGGCGGTTCGAGGCAGTTCAGTTTCAGTTCCAGTTACCGACCTAAAAATGTAATGACGAAGACAGGCGCCATGTTGTTAGGCGCCAACCACAGAGCCTGCCAGCCAACCTGAGTTAAAGAAAGAAGAGAAGTGATTTTGCAGACAAAGTTTTAAGTTGGAGTTGCAGAGATCAACAGAGAAGTTTTGAGTTGAATTGGACTTAAGTTTCAGCGGCGGTTCGAGACAGTGCAGTTTCAGTTCCAGTTACCGGCTTAAAGATGTAACGACGATGATAGGCGCCATGTTGTTGGGCGTCAACCACAGAGGCCTGATGCCAGCTAACCAGAAATCGACAGAAGAGGCCTGATGCCGGCCAACCTGAGTTAAAGACAGAAGAGAATTTGCAGACAAAGTTTTTGAGTTGAAGTTCGAGTCGGAGCACAGTCCAGTCGGAGTGAAGTTGCAGAGATCGACAGAGTAGTTGCAGCTGAGTGGCAGAGAGTTCGATTTCCCGGTCCAGAGACGTAATGACCAAAGACAGTTCCCAGCCGAAGAAGTAAAGAGACAGAGAGATGATTGCTATGCCGTTGGGTGCCGACCGTAGATTGGCCTGTCGCCAATCAACCAACCAGAGTTAATAGACAGACAAGGAGAGAATTTGCAGACAAAATTTAGAATTGCTAAACGAAGAGAGTAACCCAGCACTTCGGCAATTTCCGTAACATTCCGGAAAGCAAGCAATACGTTGACAAGACTTATAATGAACTTAGACTTCTGTTCGGAGCAGCGAGATGCGGCCAGCCAGATTTCTAGTTATTACTTCGGAGAATAATTCGATTTACCTAAGAAACGTCCGTTCCGCTACCAGTTGATAGAAGCAGGGATTGGGAATTATTCAAGAGACTATTGTGTATATTCTGTATATAAAGAAGTTATTTTACAACATTTCAGACGTCGGTCCACTTATTTTTCTTGGTGCTATATTTCTGTCTTTTATTACTTAATTGTGTGCACGCTTCCCGGTTTGGTTTAGCTCGGCAGAGAGACAGCTAGTGGAGAACTCACGTGACTACCTTGTGATTAATCAACACAACGTGGAACAAGGGAGAACACTGTGACAGAATCAATCTACGACTAGCTGACTGGATCGAAACCAACAGCGACCGGCCGGGCAGTGGCATACTAAATTATGCAAAGTTATTGTTTGCTGATAGAATGAAATAACATACAGCATCTTGCAAGTTTGCTTCTAGACATTACTGACTGCTCTGCAAGTGCGTGCCATCTCTCAATCCCTTCTTTATTCAATGAATTCGAAATCCTTTCTTCTATAGCAGACAAGGTTGAACGCTTTCCTCGCAAATTCACTTTCAACTCCACACTTGACTCGTCTGACGTACCCACACCGTTGATAATTTTATAAAGAGTGATTATGTTGTTGAGTATTTTTAACAAATTTTAATCATTGAAAATTTACTTTAAACTCATTCACGTAATATAAAATCTATACAGTATTGGCTTCTGCCGTTAAAAACTGTATCAAATTTACATAGTATAAAAAACGGCGAAGAAAAAAATTGGAAGAGAGTTCCACAGGTGATAAGTGCGAGAAAAAAAAACAATTAGAATATAATTTACGGTTACATCTGAAACAAATGCATAGAATAGATTAAGTTGTTTTAATTTTTCTTTTGTTGGCATCAGATTAGCTAAATGAAATAGGCGGAAGAGAGTCCGTTTTGACATTTTTGTTTTAAAAATGTCTAAAATCTTTATTTAATTACTTAGAATTGTTTTTCGTATTTTACAGATTAACTTTAGTTAATTATGTTACGATTAAATCAAAAGAACTTTCTAAGAATATTTTTTAAATGTTTTTTAGATGCTCTTGAATGTCTGTGTACACATCTGATATTTATCAATGAGTTTTTCTGCTATTTACTACGTTGATGAAAATCAATTTTCAAAATTCATATTCACCATTGAAATGATATTTTAGAAATCCTATCCTTTTCTATTATTATTACTAATATTGTTATGTCATTTTTCATCATATTTCATTTCTGCTATGGTCGCACTACCTACCTAGTCTGCGGGAAGACCTAAGGCAGGGCGTGGCGTGTTGTTATGGCTCCATTTCATGTTTTTTCTATCTCCTCTATCATCCCTAGTGTTACATAGACAAAGTTTTCCTTAGTGTGTGTGCTGTACTTAACAAGACAATGTTTTGTATATCTTGTGGGGGATTTGGTATTTGCTGGGTTGTATGTGCTTCCGTATTTTACGGGTCTGGCTCTCTAGATTATTTCCCCCACAAATACAACACTCTGTTTTACAATCGCGTAAAGTGAAAGGAATAATTCACAACGGACATTAAACAACAAACAATTTATTATGTGAAAAATAAAATGGTACGTGGAAACAAACAAAATACATGATGCGAAAATTGCCTTTTGGGAAATAAAACTTGGCAAGAAGTTAAATTTGTTCAAAGATGTGTATAAGTTTACATTAGCAGAGTTCCGTAAATAAGTCTTTCCTACTTACATTTAGTTCATTTCAGTTGGCGACAGCGTGTCGCGTTGCTGAAAGAAAGTTCGTCGGTTTTTTTCTTTTCAAGGTCCTCGGAGCTAGGTCATGAACTTTGGCGTGGAAGAAAATACTTGGCCGGACAAAGTATCGGTGGCATGCGGACTTAATGGCTAGCTTGGTGACTGACCTTTTTTTTCTCTAACTGTGTGTATTATATACATTAATAGGGGATCAACGAATCTTCCTAACATTAGGGTGTGAAAACCTTTATTGACCAATCAGATTTATTATTTTACTATTTTGTTTTGGGGCCTAAATATTTTTGTGTTAATTTACTTCCGATCCTATTTTTCTAGAATGTTCTTATTCTAAGTTTTTACCTGATTGGTTGAGAAATATAAAAATGTAATCTAAATTCTACTGCCGTTTTGATCCAATTTTTCTAGAATGTTCTATTGTGATTTCCTGTTGCTTATTTTAATAGAAAAAAAACATGTATCCCATAATCTCTTAAGCTAGGGTTTTCAGGGATTCTTTCAATGTGCTGCTTTGTTTCATTTTTTTTATCATTCCAAGTGCCCCTACTATCACTGGCATGACTCATGTTTTCAATTTCCATATTTTTTCTATTTCAATTTCCAAGTATTTATATTTTGACAGTTTTTCGAATTCCTTGGTTGCTATGTTACAATCCGCTGGACAACCCATATCAAGTAATAGACAAGGTTTTTCTTTTTGGTTTTTAACAATAAGGTCGGCCTATTTGCTTCAATTTTTCTGTCTGCGTAGACGGTGTAATCCCATAGAATTGTGACATATTCTATTTCTGTAACCGGTGCTGGGTGATGTTCATACCAGTGTTTGTTTACATATTTTCCATAACGTTTGCACATTGTCCAATGTAAATATTGCAACACTCTATCGTGACGATGTTTATATTCATTTGGGGCAAGTACAGAACATCTTGAGATTAGATGGTCTATTGTTTCTTGGTGTTTATCACAGAACCTGCATTTTGAATCTACATTATTATGTATAACATTTGCTGAAAGTTTCTAGTGAAAAAACTTTGGTCTTGCGCTGCAAGAATAAAGCCTTCAGTCTCAGAGTTTAATCCAGATGCATGTAGCCATGGATGAGTATTAACTTTATCAACAGTGGATTTATTGGCACGTTCTGGATATTGGCCATGCAGAGGTTCAAGAGCTTCATCTTTGGCTTTCATTTTCATATTTTTTGGCCGCAATAGTTGGTTCTTGGTTTCTGTTTTGCTTTCCTACAGAATCTACTAAATGTCAATCTTGTTTGTATTCACTGCCTCCTTTAATTTTTGAATATTTTTTCTTTCTTTCTTCATGTTGCTTGTGTAATTATATCATCCAATCCTTTGTTGTTTCCATGTATGTTAGTAAGCCAATACTTGTTGTCTTGTATGACAATTCTAACTGAATAAGACCTCTGCCACCTTATTTACGGCGTATGTATAGACGGTCTACATCAGCCTTTGGGTGATGCATCTTATGCTTAGAAAGAAGCTTTCTTGTTTTAGAATCCATTCGCCTGATGTCGTTTAGAGTCTAGTTTAAGATGTTGAAGCTATATTGGACAACTGGGATTGCAAGGCTATTAATGGCCATAATTCTGTTCTGAGAATTCAATTCAGTTTTTAATATCAGTTGTAGCCTTCTATAGTACTTTTTACGCACTATTTCTTTCATTTTTTATGGTGAATTTTTTCACTCTCATTTACACCTAGGTATTTATAAGCTTCTTCTGGCTTTAATTCTTTTATTGTTACTGCAGGGTCTAAGCTAATTGAGGATTTTTGTTATAACGATCCACGTAAAACTGTAGCTTTAGCACATTTATTCAAATTGAATTTCATTCCAATGTCTTCGCTGAAGCATTTTACAGTTTGCAGAAGACTTTCCAGCTCGTTATCATTCTTAGCATACAACGTTTAGTCATCCATGTAAAATAGATGGTTTATTTTCTTCTGGGCTATTTTATAACCACATTCTATCTTGTTAAGTTGACTGGTTAGTGCTATTAATGATATGCAGAATAGTAAGAAAGACAAAGAATTACCTTAAAAAAATACCTCTTTTGATGTTTATTTCACCATACTTATAGGTTCCATTTATTTGATTGATGTAAAAGGTTGTTTTCCATATCGACATGCATTGTTTGATGAAATTGATGATGACAGGTGATATCTTGTATATATTTAAAGTCTTTAAAATCCAGTAATGTGGCACACTACCGAATGTCTTACGATGATCTTTCCAGGTAGTACTAACATTTTTCTTTGTAATTGTAGCAGTTTTCCAGGAACATTCTGTTAATAAGCAATTGGTCTTTACATTCGTAACAGGCCACGTTTGCACCCTTTTTGTTAAAGCGGTAACATGTCATTTCTTTCCAAGAAGAAATATGTCTGTTTTGTTAAAATAGATGTTAATAGTTTGTATGTTGTCGGAAGGCATGTAATTGATCTGTAGTTTTTCGTGTTGTTTGTGCCACTATTCTTGGGTAGAAGAAATGTAATTCCTTTGGTCATCCATGCAGGAATTTTAGTGGGATCGTTAACCATTTCTTGAGGTTCTTTGGCTAGTTTTTTATGTGCTGGATTTAAATAATATAGCCAAAAGTTAGGAATTTTATCTATACTTGGAAATTTCCAATTGTGCGCTTTTTCCGCTTCTGTGATTCCAGCCCATGTCAGTTCTGGTTTATTTTTGATTCGTTCTATCTCTTGTGCAATCCAATCTACTTCTTTGTTATGTTCTTTAGGGCAAGCCCATATTTTTTCCCAGAACTGTATAACTTCTTCCATTTGGTGGGGGGGGGGACTTTCACTTCAGTTCTTTTTTTTACCTATTTCCCTGTAAAATTTCTTTGCATCGGTTTGAAAAATCTTGTTCCGTCTGTAGAATCTTGATCTTTTCTCATAGCGTCTTATTCTTTGAGCCTTCAGTTGTATTGTTTGCTTTATTTTTTCCTTAGTTGATAGGACTTCATTTTCATTACTTATGTTGTATTTTCTTTCGACTCTTCTGCCTTTTCTAGTTCTTACATTTATTCCTCTAGTCAGTTCATCCAGTACTGATAGTTCACTTCTAAGTTCTTCGATTTCTTTTTCTGTTCTTCTTTTCCAAGGTGGATCTTCATGTCTGTGTAACTGCCTTGTTTTTAATTTGATGTTCAATTTTTTTGTTGCTGCTATTGCTGATGCATATATTCCTTCATTGAGATTTACATGAGTGTCTTCTTCATTCAAAATTAATTTGAGTGCTGCATTGTAGAGCTTAATAGTTTCGCGGTTATGCTTTGTTGGTTGTAATTTTGGGAGCTGTCCTCGTTCCTCCATTGCAATATTTTGTATTTGACTTATATGGTTCTTGATTTCTTTCTTGGCTTCCTGTATACTGTTCTTTTTTCCGTAAAATAATTCTGTTCAATGTGTTCTGAACTCGTTTTATTGTCGTCTTGTAACTGACTCAGATCACATCTTTCCAGCACTTCTAAACTTACAGCATTATCTTCTCAGTGATTTGTGTGTATCACGGTTTCTACATTATGATCTGTGGCTTGTTTGACGTTACTACTTTTTATTTCTGATTCCGGTTCCTTTTCATATTTTGTTGATTCGTCTATTCTGGTTACAATTCTTTATTATTATTATTATTATTATTATTATTATTATTATTATTATTATTATCTGATCCTTCATTTCGACAGAAACCGTTGCAAATGGATGCCTTTTGACGTCGATTTTGAGATGAGTTGCTTATATGCAATTATCCTTTTAGTCTATCAACATTCATGTTGTACCAGGAAATAAAAAATAATTGTAGAGAAAAGGTAAGAAAAGTATGTCGAAACATAAATGCCTTATAACAGCAAAATATAAGCTATTAGAAACTTAAAAGAGAGCAGTTAAAAAAAGAAAAATAGAAATAAAACTGATTAAAAATGTCGAATTTTCAGTTACCATCGAAATATATCTCGATGAATACCAACATGTATATAAAAAAGGATAGTTTTTGTAAGCCTGAAATAGGGAAAAGGTTGATCGTTTATTAAATTGGTCTTGTGTCAAACATAACTAAACTCCCTACAACTTAAAGATGATTAGAATCATTAGAAGGTTGAAGATTGGAAGAATATAAAGATTTCGTTTGTATGTTAAAGTAGAATTTTATTAACAAAACAGAATAACATCAATTGTAAGAGTTGAATGTTCCAAAAGAAATAGTAGTAAGGATTTAAGTGAATCCAGAGCTTGTAGTTGTAGGCAGCAGAAACTATTTATGCAGAATTAACAGACAACTAATAAAGTCTGTTTCTTTCCTTTTGTTATGGCTGGCGAGAAAGTGAAAAGGAAAGTAAAGCAATAAAGGAAAATGGTACTTATCGAAGTTAATATTTAAGAGTCAGTTGAAGTATCTTGTTGTTGTTGTTGTTGTTGTTGTTGCCGTCTTCTTCTTGGTTGACTGTGAGAATGGCGAGAAGAAAGAAGAGATAAAGGAAATTAGCACACGAGAAGAAGGGAAACGAACGTGTGACGGGACCTTATGTCCAGGTCGGTAGATTCAAATTTCTTTTGTCACATCTTGGCTGTGTCGTTACTAATTTCTGCTCCCATTTGACTGACTGACTACTGATTCGACTTTCTTTCTTTGTTTTATAGCGATTTAATTTTTCACATATGCTTGTTAACTTCTGTCTCAGTTTTGCAAATAGCTTCCTTTCACTGGTTGATAAATTAATTTAACATCGGATCACGAAATTCAGCTTCGTCTTTTTCTTTCAGTACGGAGTCAATCCTTTTCTTATTTGTCAAAATTTTGATTTCACACGGAATTGTGAAATTTTTGTAAAAGTGAAGAAGAGAAGAGAGTTACTTTTAATTCCGTGTTCTCCACAGCCTACGATCAATTCCGTGCATGTGCCTACATATGAGCAAGTATATACATGCGTTGAAACATTATTCTACTCATTTGTGATTGTATCCTAGCATGTGTGTGTCTCTTAAAGTTTTTTTTACCGACCAACATAAGTCACGAGCCACATGTTCCACTCGACTGATTTTACATATCCCACATGCTGTGTGCTGTTGTTAATGTCTAGCCAAACAGTAGCATATATACAGCCAGTTTTTATTTACACACTAAAATATTATATATACATTTTAAGGAAATATTAATGAATGCATATTTACACACGTGTGTGTGTGTGTGTGTGTGTGTGTGTGTGTGTGTGTGTGTGTGTGTGTGTGTGTGTGTGTAAATATTTGCAGATGAAGTGTATCTGAAGAAGATTCAAAATGAATAAAGAAGAGACCAGAGGAAAAAAGAAAACTATACTCAGTCGTAGCGTTTCGTCCTCTGAGGGATTTTATAAAGGCAATGTAGAATTTATTTTAAGCTGCGCGTGTTTATACATACAGAGGCGAGAATGTCGATGTTTTATCAAGGTTTGTAAATTTGAGAATGTTCATGAATGTTCATCAGGTGGTTGAACTGTCATTCGAAGCATGAGGAAGGCACATTGTGTCCTAATTCAAAATCTGGGGAAAAGTAAATTGAGCAAGTAGTAATATTCAATATTTTTAATTAACATTGTTTGAATTGTGATTAGGTTGTTGTGGTATATGAGGTGTACGTTTGTGCTACACATAGTCAAAGGTTGAAGTGATGGATTTAATCATTTTCTTTTGATGTTTAAACAAGTTTGTACTCGTGTATGTTGGTTTGAGAAAATAGTAATTATTTCAGGAAAGGTGAGAAACTGGGTATAGATAAATATTTTGATAATATTCAATAGTAGTACTCTCGAGGATTTTCCTTTTGAGTAAATTACTCCCTCTTTTGATGAGTATTGTGAGGAACTGTTTACATATACCTACTTCTGAATTATAATAATCTTAGCACCTATTATTTACCTATTCCAGCGTGAGTGTAAACTCCTTTCTCCTTTAATCCAAAGAGTAAAGTTATGGTGTTTGAATTTCTTGGGGAGTCGGCATAATGTCCATGGCTTTTGAATACTTTATAGATTTGGTATTGATAGCTTTTTAATAAAGTATTTCTTTGGCACCCACGAATTGCCAATTATGTCCTGATCTGGCATCCACCTCTTTTGAATAATGTTTTGGTATGACACAAATGCACCACTTTTAAATAATGCATTAATATGGTACCGGAAGCTTTTGAATTATATCTTGATTTGGCACCGATAAAGTTTGAATACTGGCCGTATTTCTTACTTACTGGTTCTGAATTTCTATTCTGATTGGATATCTGCCCTTTGAATAATGTCCTTCTATGTTAAAAACGCTGATATCCAACGCTTTTGAGTATCGCTCTAATTTAACACTGGATGCTTTTGAATTATCTTCTGATTTGGCATCTGACGCTTTTTTGCCATCTGCCCTGATATGTCAGAATCGCTAGTATCCGCCACTCTAGAATATTGTCTTGATGTGACATAAAATATTTAGGATAATATGTTACTTCTGCTTAATATATTACTTCTGCTTTTCAATACAGTACTGATATAGTACAAACCACTTGTGAATGTAGTGATGATTTCTTCCTGATTTGACAAAAAACGCTTCTTGTTTTGCCCTTAACGGATTTTGAAGTATATCCTGATTGAGCAAAGACTGTTTGTGAATACTTTCAGTATTAGAATCGAAAATTTTGAATTGTATCCTGATTTTGCGCCGACCGCTTTTTGAAACAGACCTGAGATTTCATCGTCTGCATTTAAAATGATTCAGCAGTGGAGGAAACAAGAAAGATTGGGTGAAGTTGAAAACAAGACAAAGCACCAAGTAACAGCAAAATGGACAGAGAGAGAGAGAGAGACCTGTATACGTGGATAATGGAACACAGAAACTCAGAAGTCACAATTAGTATGAAAATTATATATATATATATATTCATGGTTATAACTAAATTTTAGACCAGTACCCTGTTGTATTAACAAGTGCCCAATACATTTATATCGTAGAGCTTTTGTCTGAGGATGACTATATATATTTATATATATATATTATTTGAAGTATATAAATGTATGACAGCACAAATTAAGGCGGACTTCGTACTTACAGGCGTATCAGTGATGACAAATAAATAAAAAAAAAGAAACGAAAGAACAACCGACCGGTTTCAATCCCGTTTTTTATCAGGGTTCAACTGGGACTTTTTTTTTTAATTCTTCAATGTTTTGAAAATACTAAAACTGAAGATAAGTATAATAAGGGCAAAAAAAGTGGGATGCGGTGGGCCAGGCACTAAATGGTAATAATGTGGAGTCCCAACAGACATTCTCTCTGGTTGCAGAGAGATAGGGTCCTAGGTTTAATGTATAAAGACTCCAACGCCTGTGAGTGAAACATGGAGTGTGAAACATGGAGTGTGAAACAGACAGCACAGTGAACTGGTTCAAATTAAAGCCAGTTACACAATTTCTGCTACTTATCAAATGTTCAGTAATTGCTGACCCGGAAGTGTTCAAAAGTTGACCCGGACGAACATCGAATTCTCAAAATGGCTGCTTTTATTTGTCATCATTGACGTGCTTGTAAGTGTGAAGTTTGCCTTGTTTCGTGCTGACATATATATATATATATATATATATATATATATATATATATATATATATATATATACTTGGGAACATCGAGAAATGAATAATAATAATATCATCTGTCAACGTTACAGCTCATTTCTAACATCTTTAGATTATAATATACGAAAGATTAATTTCCATTCTTTTCCTTTTTTTTCCAATTGGAGTAGATAGACTAAACTATCGCCTGGTTCACACACCACCCACGTCTATTGAACGGGTGAAGAGGCTCAACCCTTGTTTCCTGTTTAGGATGTGGTTTCCGGCTTTCTCTTTTCCAATCTTTTCACTCTTACGTAGCCCCCTGCACATCAGTGGTGTTACCGCCTTGCTCGGGGTGATATGATTAAAAAAAAATCTTGGAAGCAAGAAAACTCACAACAAACATGGGAGTAAAGCAACTTCAAAGGCACTACGTCTTGGTGTTTTCTTTTCATGAAGCGAAACAAGTTATGCTTAAAATGTGACTATGAAGAGAAAATACTGACTTTCCAACAACTTGTCATTAATGTTAGCAAGAACTTGTTCGAACTTAACGAGATCGGGAATATGTATGAAGTTCCTTTAACATTTGACATAACTACAAATAAAAGCATAGATGTGAAAAGCATTAAAACAGTCACTATTAAAATCACCGGTCATGAATAGGTTCCCTACATTGCATTTTTAGCTTTTTGCGCTGATGGTACCAAACTACCACCATTGTTGATTTTAAAAGAAAAACATTGCTCAAGGGAAAATTGACAAATAGAATTCATGATATTGCGTTGCACAAAGGCTGGATGGATGAAGCGGGAGTTAAAATGTGAATGGAAAATGTTGGGTCCGATCGGCCAGGTGGCCTGATACGAAAAATGCATTACTAGTATGAGATCAGTTCAATGCACATAGGACAGACAACACTAAAAAAACTATCAAGAGAAATGAACCTAACGTCAACAGTAATTTCGGGGGGGGGGCTTACTTCCCAGCTGCAGCCACTAGATGTGAGCATCAACAAACAATTCAAGAATAACGTGCGTGAAGAATGGTCTAAATGAATGACAGAAGAAAGACATGAAATGATACCGTGTGGAAGGATGAAACGCCCATCAATAGCTTAAATGTGCGAATGGGTGTTGAAATTTTGGAGTGCTATTAATACTAAAATTGTTGTGAAGTCTTTCAAAAAGTATGGTATAAGTAATGACTTGGATGGTAGTGAGGATCATTTATTATACATGACTGACAGCAGTGATGACTCTGCAGACGATAGTTTAGAATTTTTACATGAATCCAGCAGTGACGAATCTTGGAGATTTGAGTGATTTGAAGAAAAATTTCGTTGATTCTTTTATATTTTTACATGCATATTTTTAAAATTTTTTATTCATATTTATGAAAACAAAAAACCCTCCTTGGACAATGAAAGAGGTACTTACCACCAACTAGTATGTCATTGCCAAACAAACAAAATCGAACGAGAGATTAATGTAAACAATACGTGGTGCCAGTATGTCAGGGACGCATGATGAATGTTTGGTCGTATGAGAACTTTTTTCTTAGAAATGTCTTTCCAGTATCAGGGTTCGTCTTCCAAGCCGCACCGGAAACCAGAAAATACGGTATATTCGGATATGCAACATCCTCATTTGGATGCCACCATGATTTCACAAAGGTCGTTTTTATATTCTCTCTTGATTTGGCATTGATTTTAAACTATGTTCTGCTTTCTCAGCATCCACTTTTTAAGAATGTACTGATTTGACATTTCTCCGACTTTCTCGAAATCCCACTAGGGCCTTTTCCTCATTGGTCATCTGATCAACTCCGTTTCCTTCCCATTTTGTATGGGTGCCTCTCACCATAACCACCCAAAGAGCGTAGTACAGCCGAAACGGCCATTTTTAATTATCGTTCAAAATCCCATTATCGTGCCCTTGTGTGTGGTCGTTTTCGAAACTGGTATTTATCATTTTCGACCCTTTTACCAACAAGTGACAAAAAATAGGGCAATCCCTTGATTTGAGAAATTGTTATCGTATTTCAGCAGACTTAAAATTTAATCACTATGCTTTTCTATTTTTTTTTCTTGGAAGCCAGTCTGCTTTCAAAATCTAATTCTTATCAGTCGACCGTATTTCGCGCCAGCAGTCGCTCTTGTATTCAAAGGCCATAAAAAATTATCTTAGCCAGTTGCTCGTTTCCGATGATCGTAAAAACATTATTTCTGTCCACTGCTTGTTTTTAATGGTTGTAGAAATATTTATCTATTCTTGTTAGGAGGTTTTCAGAATATGTCGCCACTTATCTCAGCTTTGACCAAAACCAGATGCCTTTTTCGTTTTCAAAATTTTAATTATCATTTCCTTTCCTATTTTTCTTCGTTTGGCCATCGGTATTTTTTTCAGTTTATCAAAAATTAATGTTTTTCTGCCTCCTAATTTTCCCCAATTCACTAGCGCCTTTCAAATAGTGTCACACGAGCAATTTCAACAGATCTTTGTGGTATACTTTACCGAATGCCTTTGGGTAATCTATAAAACACAGATACCCATTCTTCTGCATCTGTATAGCTCTTTCTAATATTATTCCGAGCATAAATATCACGTTCTTGTTCCAATGTCTTTGACGAACGCGCACCGTTTCTGTCATATTTCCGGTTTGATTCTGCTGTGCGTTGTATTAATCAGAATTCGGATGATAAGTTTCGTTATATGGCTCAACGGTCTGACTGTCCGATGCAATTGAAATCCGTTTGCACCTAGATTTTTAGACAGTACTATGAAAATTGATCTACCTATGTTCTCCAGTATATCACCACTATTGATTTTTTTCATTTATTATTTCTGTAATCTTGCCTATGCCGAAATCAATTAAGGTTGCCTGCATTATAATTCCGTCTGACTCTGCTGCTTTATTCCTGTTCAATTTGGTTAGTACATATTCCACTACAGATTTTAATATTTCCGACTCGTCCGTACGTCAGTGTATTGTCAGCAGTTCTCTTTCATCATAGAAGAATTCTCCTATATATTCGGTCCATCTCTGAAATATTTTCTTTCTCTAAAATCAGCGTTTCGTCTTTGAATTTTATGCATCCTGTTGATGAGCATGTTTTTCATCTTGTAAGTTCTCTCATATTTATGCATATCTACTTTATACTCATTCTGTCAATTTCTGCACAATTTTCATTGAGCCATTCCTCTTTAGCCTGTCTGAATCTGTTCCTTATATCTTTGTGTAGTGCCCTATATTCTTTTACGTGTCTTGGCATTTTTCCCTTTCTGTTATGTCGAGAATTTCATCTACCATCCATTCACTTTTGCTTCATTTAATTTCCTTTGAGATTCTCAATTGCTAATGTTACTTGAGATTCTCTTAATATTTCTACAAGTTTCCATGTTCATATTGTCCCTCGTATATGCTTTACAAACTGTTCCTATATTCCGCCTTCAAATTTGAATCATTCAAGTGTCTATCGTATTCCAATTTTGGTGCTGTCTTAGGCCTCTTCAATGTTTCACTCATATCACTAGAGAATGAATGCTTCCACAGTCGGCAGTTGGATATGTTAGGCCTTTTGTGTACAACTGCATTCCTAGAACTCTTCTTGATTGTTATGTAATAGATTTGTCCTTTTTATGTTTTCTTCTTCTTCTTGGATTCTCCATGTTCATATACGTCGTGGATCTTAAAACCAGGTGTTGGCTATTAACTGACCATTCGCCATGCATCATGGACCTATTTTCCATTTGTAGTAACTACAGCATTGTGAAAAAACTGACAGATGGAAATAAGAATTATCAAATGTAACTCTCCACACTATCGAACAAGACACGTTTATAATATATACACGTTTATAATATACACGTTTATAATATACAACGGCTTTCAGTTCGCTTCAACATAAAACAATGACGACTTGGACACCGTCATAGCCAAGTTTGACTAATACTTTATCAGAGATATAATTATAATGAGACGAATAAACAGTATATCATAAGTGATCAGAAACAAGGGGAGAACATTGATTCATATGTAACTAAGCTTTATAATCTAGCGAAGTCTCACTACATTTACTGTTACCTCACCGCATTTCAAAAAGGTTTCCGTCGATATCAGTAGGTCAGACACCCCATTAGACCTTGTGTAAATTGCGAAATATTTTAGAACTGTGCCCACTTCGTTCTGCATCGCCAGATTGGAATTGCATATCTTTGTGATAACATCATCGTGTTTGGTTCAGGAGACGAACTTGATGAAAGCATAAACAGACGATGATTTAAACCTAAAATTGCTATTGAAATGATGCCGCAAGCAGAGAATCATGCTTAATGAAGAAAAAATTCAGCTGAAGGAATCAGCAATTAGCTTCATGTTGCACCTTGTTACTCGTGATGACCTACTGGTAAAAATTAATTCAGTCCCCAAATTTCAACCACCCACTTCAATTGAAGCAGTACAGCATCTCGGGAGAACTGTAAATTACCAGGAAAGATTTCTGTAGCAACTACCTTCTGTTATGAAGTCGATCCTAGTACAGCAGGAAAATCCCGTAGAATATGCAAGCAGTGTCTTCACTGCATATATTGAGAAGGAAATGCTTGCAATAGTGTTCTCACTGGAGAAAGTTCACCAGTAGATAAAATAGAAGAACAGAGATTCCCACTGACTTCAAACCACTAGAATCTATAGTGAAGAAGCCACTTAAGGAAGCACCAAAGCGTCTACAGTTAATGTTACTACGTACCCAAAAATACGATATTAACGCAGTATATGTCCAAGAGAAACACTCCTATCACACACACACACACACACACACACACACACACACACACACACACACACACACACACACATATATATATATATATGACAGATGAAAAGAACTGCCAAAGAGTTGTCACATGTTAATATGGTCAGCTTCCTTCAGATCCGTGATAAAAGGAGTATGCAGATCCGCAGAGCAGCAGACCCGGCCGAAGTATGTGACCGGCTGAAGAAAACCATATTACAGAGGTTGTCGTGTGAAGAAAGCCAATCTAAATAAATCTGATAAAGCTAGGCTACACCAATATTTCCATTTACATGATGAGATATCTGCTCAAAATGGTCACATATTTAAAAGTGATGGTGTACTCATCCTTCCTAGCTTGTGGAGTGGCATTAAACATTCATTTTATTTATCACACATAAGTATTAATGGATGTCTACTACGGGGTACAGAATGTTTTCTGGCCAGGCATGTCATAGGATATACGGGAGTACATTTCTACACGTGAAACTTGCTGCGTTCACAACAGAAAAGCTTAAAGAGATACTTATATCACACGCTGTACCTGATCGTCTGTGATAGGAGCTTGGTGTTGACTTATTTGATTTTGGCAGGCGTTGAGCACCTCGTAATTGTCGCTTACTTTTCGAACTTCTGGAAAATAGATCAGTTTGAGGACACTATTACCTCAACTGTCATCCACAAATCGAAGGTGCACCTCTTTGCAAGATACGGGATTCCATGCCAGTTGATTTCCGACGGAGAACCCCAGTTTATGTCCTCATCATTTAAGAACGCTGAAAAATGATGTTTTGAGCATCTCATGGCGAGTCCTGGAAATCAACAAGAAAATAACAAAGCTGAATATGCAGTTAAAAGTGCAAAACGGCTTATGAGGAAAAACGAGGACACCTGCACAAACCAGTTCTGGCACTGCTTGACTTCAGAAACGCTCTAACCTTCTCAGCGTCTTAGAACGGCGACCTTTCAGTTAAGTGATAAGACACTACTGGAATAGAAGCATAAGGCTTAGGCTAAATATTACGATAGTCAAATACGTGATTTACCTGTGCTGAAAGAGGATGATAGTGTATGAATGTGACTGAGTGTAAGAGAAAGGTGTCATAAATCTGACGAAACAGATCTCACCGACGAAAATCATCAGAACTAGTAAAGCACAGAACAAAAGGTCAATCACAACCAGCCCCTATCGTTATTTTAAGTTTGTCAAATGACACAGCAAAAACCCCAAGAGATCCACCACTTCTAACTGTATCCTCATCAGTCTCAGCTGTTGTGAGCGAAAGCACTAGCTCAATTTAACTAAAGAAATGTGGAATCACACGGGCGTTGGACGAGGAATTCGACAACCAGTGTACCTGAAAATCTATGTGAAATGAGTCAAGGACAGTATATAAGAGCAAGCCATATTTTCAAAAGGCGAGGAATGTTACATTATTGTTTAATGTATACTCTCTTTCTATTACAGTTTAATATATGCTCCCTAGCCAATGTTAAAGAACGCGTTTCTCGCTCACTTATGCATCCCTTTCACATCTTTAATTTTTATTGTGGATTCAGGTTATGTGTTATCATTTCTTTCATTCTTTTGAATAATGTTTTGATTGGGAATCGACAGCTCTTCAATGCTATCCTGTTTTGGAAACGTTCACTTTTGAAAAATGTCATGATTTGGCACCGACTGTTTTTAACAATATTTTGATATATCACTGAACGCATTCGAATACTTTCTAGAGCTAGCATCCAAATAATCACATGATCAGGCACCAACTGGTCTTTCTTGGATACTGTCTTGATTTGGCACCGATCTGTTTTTCAATACAGCGCTTTAAAAAAAATATTGCTTTGATTTGGTACCGACCGCTATTAAATGATATGGTGCAAACTACTTTTAGATACTTCTTTGATGTGGAACGAACCGATTTTGAATATTTTTCTGGTTTGACATCGACTATTCTCTTGATATGGCACTGAGCGCTTTTGAATATTGATACTGTCAGTATTTGGCACTGATATCTAATGAATAATGTTTCGCGTATTCTCCTCATCGTTACCGCCATGCCTCCTATGTATGTTAGGAGGAACAAAAGTCAGTTTTTATGTTTTCTTGTGTCTGATGTTGTGAAATTCGCTAGGTAGTTATTTCTTTTGGGGAGGGTGAGGCTTATTTGTATTGGCCCAAAATAATAAGATACAATATGAGTTTATTGGTTAATAAATATTTTATCTTATTATTTTGTTTTATCCATGCATATTCCTCTAGAAATTTACCCACTACGATAGCATCGCTGGTACGTTCATTTCAAATATTTTTCTCTTTATATTGACCTCCTTTAACATCGTATTATTAATTGAACATTTGTTTATGGTACTTACCTTGATTGTCAGTGGTATAGAAAATGGTGGCGGTGAATGGTATAAGGTCGAAACCTTTCATGTTGTCCCGATTCATTCGTCAAGGTTGCCTGCTTTCGCCGATTCTGTACAATCTTTGGTTGGAGACCTTTTTTCGCAAGCTTAAGGCAAATCTGGTCCTACATGGAAGTATTCTCCCTGGTTTGACTACCTCGACCAGGTATTCCCTCTATGCTGACGACATGACTGCTTTCATGCAAAGCAGTGCCGAGATTCCCGAAGTCAGTAAGGAAATCAGCAGGTATGTGATGGTAACAAGAGCCATGTTCGACCGTGACAAGTTTGTGAGCTTACGGTTCAGTACATGGAAGGGAATCTCTCTTTCCGGACCTTTCACATGAACGGACGGGCCCGTCAAAATACTCAGCATCTGGTTTGTCCCCGACCTCCAGTTGAAAAAGAATTAGTTAGAGGCACGAGAAAAGGCTGAGGTGGCAGCTCGTCTGTGGTCTCGGAAAAGGTTATCTTTGAAGAGGAGAGCGGAAGTTTGTGCCTCGTACATCTGCCCCATCCTACTGTACCGGCTCTCGGTACTTCCTCTCCCGTGCGCCGAACTAGTTTTACTGGTTTAAGTTTTGTTTCACTTTTTGTGGTGCAACAGATTTCATTAAGTGCGTCGCAAGGTCTGTTGTCTCTATCCAGCTGAGGGTGGTTTAGGGATGCTTAGCGTCAACAGATGCTGCGGCTCAGGTTTCTGGATTGAATGTGTATCTTCTGGAAGAAAGACAATAGGAAAGCTTTTCCAGCTTTGACAAGTGTGCGTGATGGCGAGGAGGCGCGCCGTAACCCCGAGCCAAATGCTCCTTCTATCGCGAGTGTCTCTGAAAGAATTTACATAGGTCTCCTTTGACTTATCATGTATCGTGTATCATGTTCGTGTTTGGGGGAGGGGGGTCACCTTGAGTGATGAGCTCGGTTTGACAAATGAAGAGTTTAGCTCTCTATGGCCTTGGAGGTACCTCAATAAGGACGAAACATTCTCACCTGGCTGGTGTTGCAGAAGGCCCTCGGAGTCAGCAAAATCTCTGTGCAACCAGGCTGGTTGTTACGACAAAGTGCGCGCGACGAAGTGGGGCGGTGGAGTCCTTGGACCACATCTTCTTTCGCTGTAGCGTTGTACGGCCGTCATGCAAACTGATTGAAGGTTACATGGTTCACGTAATTAGGTGGAAAGATTTTTATCCTCAAGTCCAGTTCCGTTTGTAGCAATGTCATGCCGCAGCTGAAGAAAAATGAACACTGTCTTGTGTTTACTTGACATTATGAGAGTCGTGATTTGGATGATGCGAGACAAAACGAATTTTATGAATGTGAGAAGTTTTCCTCTTTTCAACTAATTTTTTTCTTTAAACATCAGCTTAAAGTCAAGATTAGAGTGGGGAAAGAAGCGACTCTCTTTATTCAAATTTGGCGTTTAGTTCGTATGAGAGGTGATTATTTGGAGTGGCGTTTGGAGGTGACTTAGATCTAAGAATATTGGTCGCCTAATTTAAACATTTGTCAACTCAGCCCAGTGTAACATTAGCGTAGGATGTTATCCGTTTTGTTTTTTATTGAAATTAACTTAGTGATGTAATGAATATATAATGAATATGGAAACACCTTGTTTTCCTCTCACTGGAATGGGATTGGCTGGTATCAGCCATAAATACAGACGAAGGCAAGGACGTTGACAGAGTGCGTGAGTGAGAGATCTATCAGTCTTTCCACTAGAGATCTAGTGGTCTACTATTGACTACGCCTACGTCTCAGGACACTGTTTACGATGAATACGACGATTACGTCTACGGACTAGATTGTTCTATCGGATTACATTTGCCTTAACCACTTAACAACCTTGTATTGATATATAGCCCATTCCAGGACATATTAAGCCCTCTTTTATTTTGCCCTTTTTTATCTTTGGTTTATTTTCCATCCCCTCCATTTCCTAATTGTTATTGTGTCTAAATGTGTGAATGGATGTTTGAGTGATAGTCTAACGTATGCAGAGAATTTTATTTTAGTAGTTTTCATCCAGCTAACTGCTATTTCTACTATGATTAGACTGTGGATGTTACTCCATATTAACACCAGTTTTGTTTAGTAGTGTAAATATATTCTGTTTATCATGAACATTGGGGAATTATTATTATTATAACTTTCATGTCAACCCAGCCCTCCACAAATGGGATTAGGTAGAAATTCCTAGAACAAATGTGGTATTAAAGTGCTTACGATGAAAGGAACAATATTTGAAATATTTGAATTTATCAGTGATAGAAGCTAGTTAAGTTAAAGATAGGACAAATGAATATCAGGCTTTTTGTTTTGCCTTGTAAAACATTTATACTTTTTGTATAATAGATAATTGTTTGCGTGAAGAAACCGGCGCGTGGTCGAAACCTCAGTAGCAAGTAATTGGTGTGTACCCCTTTCTTTGACACACACGCACACACACACACACACACACACACACACACACACACACACACATATATATATGAAATTAACTATCAGTTATTATATTATTATATACATTTACTTACTTCAATTGCATAATATAATTTCAGTCCACCTTAATTGGTGGAATGAAATTATTATTATAAAAATTATATCGATTTCCACATGTTCATGCGTTGGTAATACTTTTTTGCTCTGCTCTCTCTCTCTCTCTCTCTCTCTCTCTCTCTCTTTCCTTGGCAATTTATGTTTTCCAGAGTATCTTGAGATCAAAGAATCATAATCAATGACTTGCTAGTTTCGTTGACTCATTGAAACAATGGATGATTCATTTTACTTTCTGTCTGTTTGAATGTTTGCGTTGACGAGCTTTTTCTACATGTACGTGAGCATACGAATAATGATTCGTATGCTCACGCATCTAAGTGTATGTTCATACTTATGACCCTTCGTGCTTACATTTTGTGTCGGTACTTACTTTTACACGAGTCGGGTTTTAAAAAATGTCACAGCTTGGCTTGTTACACCTTGAGATAGAGAACTGTCAAAACGAACTTGCTTTATGACGGGTTTCACTTTCTATAAAGAAAAACTACCCAGAAAATTGCAGCTGTGACATCTGATTATGATTATCATGAACAAAAAAAAAACAAACCAAAAACGTTGAAGGCAGATTAGAACGGGATTACCTTTGGGTATAGCGTGTATTACCAAATAATATCTTCCAGACGCTTATCAGACAATAATGATAATAAACGCATACCTTGAAAAGGAAATCTGCACATGACATCTTCTATCCATCAACATGTTTCACATGTTTTACATTAGCAAAATATTATTTTAGTGACTTTTATTGAGTAAAAATGTTAATATTTTCTTTATAATTTTTAAAAGAAAAAGCATAAGACATTTTGTGGAGTGGGGGTGGTTTGAGTCCTTTCCTGTAGTTCTTGCTAAAAAAAAAAAACAACTCTGGGGAGCCCTCCGACCCTTCTAACTATCGCCCTATCAGCCTATTACTGCTTTTTGGCAGTGTTCGAGGCTATTATCAATGCTGAAATGATTCAATATCTTACATTCAACAACTTATTCTCTGTGAAGCTTCCGCTTCGCTAGATCTACCGCTGATGTGCTAACAGCCACCATTGAATTTATATATCAGAACCTTTATGCAAACAGCGAAGCTCGGGCAACAGCCCTGGGTATCTCGAAAGTGTTTGACAGAGCTTGGCATGCTGGTTTTCTGCACAAACTACAGGGTTACCGTATAACTGGACGATTGTTTGAGTTCATCCAATTGTTCCTGTCAAATGCTAAAATGATGGTTGTTCTGAATAGGCATGCTTCCAAATACTTTCATATGAACACGAGTGTTCCTCAAAACTCTATCCTAGGTTCAACGCTTTTCCTGATCTTCATCAATGATTTTCCTGGTGTAATCAGTTCCCAAGTAGGCATCTATGCAGATTACACCACTATCTACACCCCTCTCATTATGAAATCTTCCAGGGCCGAGAAATTAAACCTCACTTCTGCTTCTGTGATGGATTAGGATAATAAATGGCTCGTAAATTTTAATGCCTCTAAAACGAAGCTTCTCTCCTTTAACCACCATAGAGAAGCTTTCCTACCTTCCATCAGTATGGATCACGCTAGTCTCCCCGAAAGTAATATACTGCATTTTCTTGGCCTCACACTCTCAGCTGATTTCAAGTGGAATGACTACATCGAATCAATAAGTACATATACTGCTAAGAAGGTTGCGTTGCTGTGCGGAGCCAGGAAGTTTTCCTCATCAGAATCCATCTTGCTCATTTATAAATCTACCATTCATCCGTGCATTGAATACTGTTGTCACATCTGGTTGAGTGCTCCTGTTAAAATAAATAGCAGTACAGACTGGACCCTATAGTCTTATTTATCAAGCAGTCTATGAGAATGAAAACTATGAATTCAAACTAGTCTGAAGAATGTTAGTTTGCCCAAAATACACCAATTCTGCTACAGTTGCAGTACTTGTGATGCACCTCTGACTCCCAGGCCTTATGGAACTTGTGATCGTAACACATCATGAACAGCACATTTTTTTTTGTATTCCGTGCAGTGTTATTTCATTTCCTTCGGAGAAAAATATCAATTATAGCAAATATAGCAGTTTTTTCTCTTATTTAAAATGGCGATATTTTTCATTTTGACACACCATAAAAGAATATTTATTGTTTATTTCTTATAGAAACAACCTTAATCGTGTGATAAGCCAAATTTCTTTGTGCTGTGTCCTGAAACAATATGAGATAATTAGAAATCTTAAATTTACTGGCCAGAAAGATAAAAGAGAAATAAAAGTTGTGTAAATAAATACATATAAGTATTCATTCCTTTTTTTAAATTGATTCTCTGAAAGATATCATTTTCTGAGTAAAGGCTTTATTTTCATTTGGATTAGTCGATTTTTGCAAATCCCTAAACATCATTCCTGTTGCGATTTACCTCTGCAGTTAGCTGCTACGTTAGGAATCTTCTGATATGTGGACGCGGTTTGCACATGCCACAATTGCGTACTACAATGACGTGACTCAACCGAGACTGTTAATGTGAGATCAAAGAGTTTTCGAACTGACAGTTTATCTTGTGTCGTGGAAATTTTAATTATCTAAATTTTGAAGCCCGGCAGCAGCATCAAAAAATAAAACTTGAGTGCCATTTTTAAATAACTTGAACTACACAAAGAAAGAATCCAGCTGGGATCAATCTGCTTTAATCGAGCTGGTCATTGAGGTCATTTATAGTAGGTCTTTTCACAAGAGCTCTAGAATCAGATAATACATTGATATAGGATTCATTTTTGGCCGGAGTCGAGATTTATCTCAGTTCCGAAAAACACATCAGTCCTTTCTTCAACTTTTTTCAAATTCACCCTGTAAATGGTTTGATTTTTAAACCAAATTTTAAAAAAATCTTTCTATAAGAAAGTTTTGACGATCTTTGCTATTTTGGGATTTAAATTTTTTTTTTTTTTCGATTTTCGTGCATAATGTTGTAACAACAAATTTTTTAGGAAGGCAGATTAGGACAAACCTGATAGAATCCCCAAAATAGAATATTACTCAATTATACAAATCAACTCATAATGGTTTCTGGACAGAATTATGATAAAATTGAAAAAAAAAAAAAAGAAAAAAAGTCAAATTAGTAAGAAAGTATTTTAATTCGAAAAATGATAGATGTCGCTCAAACTTTCTCGTGGTTTCTAATACTAGGGCTATCTCGTGCAAATTATTTTCCCGCAAACTTCAATCTTTATTTAATTCTACCGCTAAGCCGTTTTTTAGTTATTACCGAATTATTTCATCTGAAATTTTCCTTTAAAATGAATGTGTACTGTCTTAATCTATTCTAAACTGAATTTTAAAAAATATTTGAATTATTGAGCAAGTTTATTTATAAATGTAAAAATATAACACCAGATAAATAAAAGAGAGGATATGCCGAATGGCGGTCCCAGATTCCAGCATGGACTTGCCTGAGACTTCCTCTTCTCTGTCAAAAGCTGAGGTCCAGTAATTCATTCTAACTTTTGTATTTGTTCAAAGAATTTTTACTAGCGGTTGACACCGTTTTGTTATTTTTTGTTTCATTTTTATGTATTTTTACTTTTCCTTAACTTTTTTAAAAATTTTCCTTTTTTTACTTCTTTCCTGCCTTCATTGTTTTAAATTTCCTTTTATTTTTTACAAAATAATTTATTGTCGATTCCCAATATTACATTTAATTGGGAATTCTTCCTTGTGCGGGAAGTTAAACGGGAACTTTTTTCTTGGATAACGCTTTTCCAAAAAAGTAGATATTAGGACTTAATTTAAAACGAAATAATTTAATTTATTTTCATTTTTTTTAACAAGTTAATAGGAGTAGCTAGGCTCACCTATTCTCCGGTTCGGTCTCCTATGTCTACTGAACAGGAGGTTAATCTCTTGTTCCCTGTTCAGAATATGGTTTACTGGCTCTTTTTATCCTTTATTATTTTCTTCTACCAGGGTTAAAATGATTTAACTGTCTTAAGTATTTAGTAATCGGTTGGAACCTTTCATTGTGGAGGTACCGGGTTGGCAGTTTACTGGTTGTTGCATCCGACTGGTCGTTAGAGAGGCTGCTCTGATCAACAGTCGCATAATATCGGAGTATTTGTAGTGCCATGGCGCGCATGGGTAGGTGTCCCTGCATGTATTTCTGGTGGACAACCCAGTCTTGCTCTGGTTGGTTTGTATTGCCATTGACGACAAATAGTGACAATTATTATAGTTTTTCTCTCTCTCCTCAAATCGAACCTCATGGAAAATACATATTAAAAAAAGACGATTAAACCAGTAAAAGATCCCATACCCACCTCAGCCTTTATTTTACTAATATTTGTGTGATCCGTTCCAACTCCTGCAGCGTAGAATTTTTTCTCTTGGAACGGTCGCCAGATATCTTTGCCCTCTGTGAAACTAACTTAAAATCTTCCATTGCTACCAATGAACTCTTGGTTCTAGACTAGCTTCTACTTTGCCGAAAGGATTCCAGCATTCGCATGGCTTTGGTACATACATCCGGGATAATATTCCAATGGCAAGGGAATTATCTCTCGAGGCACTACTCCTTCATGTGCTTCCATTTTTCGTTTCTAAATTCTGTTTCTCAGCCATTTTTTGAGCAATCGACACATTTGTAAACAAAAGTTATAAGAAAGGACTACAAATAAACTACAAGAAAACCGAATGCATGTTCATCAGTAAAAAGTGCAGCCCAATATGCCAAATATAGGTCGGGGATACTAGAATCAAGCAGGTACTAAAATTTAAATACCTGGGAAGTGTTATAACATAAAAAGGAAAGTGCAACACAGAGATCCGAAGGCGAATTGGCATGGCGAAGGAAGCATTCCAGAAGTTGAGTAAAGTATTAAGAAACAGGACAATTTCACTAGAAACAAAGAAGAGAGTACTGGATTGCTATGTGTTGTCAGTTCTTCAATATGGCAGTGAATGCTGGACAATATCATCAAAGATGAAGGAAAAAATGAAGCAACTGAAATGTGGTTCTACAGAAGGATGCTGCGAATATCATGTATCGAGCATGTGAGCAATGATGAGGTCTTAGAAATGATGGAGACGAAAATGAAATTAATACTGAGCATCAGGAAGAGACAACTGAAGTTCCTGGGACATGCAATGAGGAGGTGGGGGGCTTGGAGAACCTGATACTAGCAGGCCAGATAAAGGGAAAAAGAGACAGAGGAAAGCAACGGATAACATATTTGAAGGACCTAATCAGGTGGATGATGGAACGAGGGTTGCATGGTGTAACAGGGATAAGGAGACGTGGAAAGCCATGATCGCCTACGCCCTGAAGGGACAAGGCATATAGAAGAAGAAGTTAATTTTTGCAAGAACTTTCAAATTAATGTGTCTTTCAACGCCCAAAACGACGTACGTAATATTACGTTTTGCTTAATAGTCACATTATGTTAACATAGCGTGAATCGCAGAAGGAAAACAAAAAAAAGAAATTTTAACTGAAATTTCGAACTTGTTAGAAACGATTACAATTTAAGAAAATAATGACAACAACATTTGATCTTTCCTCTTTATAATAGTATGAATATTTTGATGATAAATCTTTGTTTTTATTAAGTTTGAGCTTTTTAACATCATGTTTTTTCGGCGATTGAGTGGAGGTACCAACTGTTAGCTACCTGTGTTTGCTTATCACTCCCCCTCTTCCAAGAAATGCAGTATATTAGACATGGTAGCTGACAGTAAAGAAAAGACACCTTCTCTCCATCTGCGAACATCTTTGTCTTCAGTGACTTTAATGACACGTTGCTGAAACATTCTAAAGTTACTGGTGTTGCCGCTATTCAGGCATTAAATTCTTCCATTGACCAATCTCTTACTCAAATCGTGGACTTCTCTACTGGACTAATTTTTTACCTCCTCTCCTCGATTTTGACGAGATTCGCAATAATGCCCTCTCGGTAACTCTGATTACTCTTTGGTAGCTATGATATTTCGTTCTAATCACCTATTAAATAGAAAAATCCTATTCATAAAACCTTTTTCCGTTATGTTGATTGGAATTCACTTTGTGGTTTTTGTCATGACGCCCCATGGAGTGACAACCACCAGCTTGAAAATTGCACCACTGAGGTTTCTTCTGGGGTCAAAGCCGGCATGGACGCTTTCATCCCTTCTCGAATATACCAGCTGAAATCTCAATCCTCTCCATAGTTTAAACCAACATGCTCGGCCGCTATAACACACAGGAACCACTATTTTTTACTATATCAGTGTGACAGCCCTAGTTATACCGGGTTCCTATTCATTGCTGCTCGTAATAAATGTAAGCGAGTCCTCGACGAAGCAAAATCCGTATTTGCCGAGAGAATGAGGAATCGCATAGACTCTAACAAATTTGGCTCTCGTAATTACTGGCGGTTCCCTAATAATGTAATAAATTAAGTCTTGAATGCTTTGCCAGTAAATTCTCTTCAAACTCTATTCTTGACTCATCCGGAGTATCTCTGCCGAACTTAGAACTGAGTCTCTGTTGAATTATATACTTCTTCTCTTTTTGCCATCATCTATAACCTAGATCTCCATAAAGCAGGTAGACTAGAAGACACCCCTGTAGTAATCATTAAGAAGAGTGCTTCCGAACTGACTTCTGTTCTCTCTAAACTGTATAATAAAACCTTTGCTGCTTCCAGGAAATCACCTTCTGTTGTTCCAGTTTTTAAAAACTCTGGTGAGCCGTCTATCGGCCTTCTACCTCTTTTTGGAAAATTCCTAGAGGCCCTAATCAATGTTGAATTGGTTAAGCATCTCTTATTGCAGAGCCTTTTTTCAGACAAGCAATATGGCATTCGTTTCTCTAGGTCAACTGCATATGTACTGAGAAAAATTGCGAATTGAGTCTATCATGTTACAGATAAATACAGTGAAGCCTGAGCTGTAGCATTGGACATGACGAATACATTTGACAGGGTTATTTAAGTTCTTCATTCAACTGTTGGTGAGTGATAATTTTCTGTAAATCACAAAGATCTATTGTTACTACATTAGTTGGCCTTTATAAGCAGTCTGCAACTTTTTCGTGTCCTCTTATATTAGAAACGTCTGTGATATATTCGCTTACGACGTTGTTTTCTGTCCGACTTTAAAGGCAAATGGGTAGTAAAAACATTGCACAAAGTTTTATAATCTGTTAACAAAAGTGTATTTCTACCTTTCATGAGGTGTTTAAAGTGCAATACTGCTAGATATGTAGCGAGCAACTCACGATCAAAGGTGGAATATCTTTGTTGGGTCTGAGACAACTTCCTAGCGAAGAAACCAATGAGAATAGGCTGGTTGTTTATCATTTGATAAAGAGCAGCACTTACCGCAGGATTCGAACTATCCATGACAAGTTGATGAGTTTTAACGTTCGAATCCGGGAAGGCTAATGTCGTTACACTTGATAATGCCTTCTTCACTGCTTAGAAAGAATCTAATTCCTCTTCGGTTAAAATCAGTTGATTTGCATTAGGATTCAAACGGATACATTCTGTGAGCTGGAAGTTGGAAGTCACTAAATTTTGGTATTAATTTTCTGTAAAAATTGACCATTCCAATAAATCGTCGCAATGTTTTGAATTTTTGGGAGGAAGAAAATTGTTCAGGTCCTGAAGCTTATTAGCGTTAGAATCTATTCCTTTGTTCGAAATTTTAAATCCAAAGAAGTAGCATTAAAAATACATATTGAAATTGAAATTCTAAGATCGTACTCACTTAGCTTCCAAAATACTTGATCTAGATGTTCAGAATGAGAATCCTCATCATCAGAGTATATCAAAATATCATCGATATATACAAATGTGCATTCCAAGTCCCTGAAGATGTTATTCATTATTCTTTGGAAGGAACTAGCGGTGTTCCGTTTCCAAAAAGGCATGTAGTAATATTCAAGAAAGCAGTTTTACATATATCATCAGGATGTACCGGTATCTGGTGGTATGCCAAGAACGGATCAATCATTAATAATATTTTTTTATGCAATTTCGTAGCTAGTAAGTTAATATTGGGGATGGGTCCGGTGTCGTAATGGTATTCAGTTGTCTGTAGTCGCCCACTGGCCTAAATGTGCCATCTGATTTTGGCACTATGTGAAGTGCCGAACTTCACTCTGATTAGGGGAAATTATGCCAACTTTTCGAAGTTTTTTAAATTCTTCGTCAGACTTCTACTTCGACAGATGTCACACTTTCGTAAATACAGGAGGATTGCTCCCGTTTCAATTCTGTGAAATACTTTTGATCTTTTTGTGTTAGGATCCCGACGTGGGGTGGGTATTAGATTAGGGTAGCCTCCCATAATTTTTTTAATTACCTCGGCATTTTCATTCTCATGGATTGAAACACACAACACACAAGTTGACAGCTTGTTGACAGCTTGATGTCACTTTACCTATTGGTAATTGTGTCGATCAACTTAATATTTTTACAATCCACTGTTAGTCCATAGTGAGTTAGGAAGTCATATCCCAAAAGTAGTTTTGTAGTGTTAGCTACAATAAATGTCCACGTGAAATTTTTCTTAAGGTTTCTTATTGCCACGTTTCGTACAGTCTGTCCAGAGCACTCTATTTTTACATTGTTTGCTGAAACCAGGGCAATATTTGTAGGATATAGGACTGTGTTTGTGGGGTATTTGTTGGAAATAATTGATACGGCAGCCCCAGTATCCAGAATGAACATAATTTTCTGGGCTCTTAAATGTACAGTTACTTCCAAAAGTAGCCGGAAAGTGGAAGCCATCACCTCCCGCCGCACTAGTTTTCTGATTTTTCTTTTATTGCTGGTGAAGGGAGTTGGGGGGGGGGGGCAGCTCTAATAAAATTTTCCTTTTATTCAGCCAGAAAATGGTTTACAAGATCTAGTAAGATGTGCATAGTAGATGTGCGATCTGCATTTAGTCGAGATGGTATGGATTTAAAGTAAATTGGAAACCGTAACTCCGGCTACGGCAGTCTTTTTCTTCCTTTGGTTGAACCTGATGAATGGGGTTGGGGTTTTGCTGATTAAAATATAGCAGTAGGTCGTCGGCCATTTTTCCAAGTCGTTCTCTTTCTAAATCCGATTGTGCTGCTAGGACTGGTTTTAGATTTAGTTAGCATTGCTTGGATAAATTTGTGTCGTATGACGTCTCTGCTCACTACGATTTTTGTAGCTAACGCTATTAGCTCATTTAAAAAATAAACGGTCATAAACGAATAGGCATCAAGCAACTCTGGCTTTGTTTTTTCATGGAGAGCTATGACTTCTTCTTTAAGTTTTTCATAGTCTCCTGACCGTAAAACGGTGGGTAGTAGTTTGCATACTGTCTCTGGCGTTAATGCAGCCAACACTTGATAAAATTGCTGAATGGTAGTCCTTATCTTCATGACATTGAACTGTGCTTCCATAATTCCAAGCAAGCACATTTGATTCCATAAACATGGGCAGTTTGATGGATACTGTTTGTATCGATTCGTTGGCCTCTGTTGATGCTTGATTCATATCTATTTTGTTGTTAAACATCTTGAGTTACATGAAAGCCGTAAGAATAGATATGTTTTTAGTTTCCTTGTACGTCGTAGTTCACCAGTGCGGTAACGTAGCAATAATGGCGAAGTAACACACATGTTATTCAGAATGAAACAAAATAAGAATTTTTTTACAAATTTTCATATATGTAATTGTCAGTAGCTTGTTCCAAGACAAGTAATCAAACATTATAAGTTCTTAGATTTGATGAATACAGTGGCAATTCTAGGGGTGGGGGCTTTTCTAGACCTCTTCTTTCACTATTTAAGGTAGTCATCACTGTTAACCGAAATGATTTTTAAACAAACAATCAAGTAAACCATATGTCTTTTTGTCTGTCTCATATTCGATTACTTACGGCTAAACACAGTTATATTTCCAAACATCTTACAAAACATAAGACAAACACACACACGACACTACAACTATAAACCAACACTGCATTATGGATATATTATTGAATTATAAAAAACGCACTTCAACAACAAACAGCGACACCGAAGAAGCAAGAGTATCTGCATAAATGTTGAAGTTAGATGCTGAATATTCTGCAACTGTTATTGAACATTCATTTCAAAAACCGAAAAATAATGATACCACCCCAATTGACATAACCCAATTCGCTTGTGGTATTTCAATTCAACCACGTTTGAGCACAGTGAAGAAAAGAGCCATGTTCGGTCATTCGTAAGTGCTTGGTTCGACAAATACCAATGGGTCGAATATTCACAAGAAGAGATTAGATCTCCACTACTATGAATGAAAAATTATTTCTTTTGAGTATTAGTATGTTACTTCACTAAATTTAGTAAAGTAACAGACTTATACCCAAATTCCTAAGTTGTGCATACGGTAGTTGTGTAGTATGAAGATGAAGACGCTACTTGAATTTGCCCACCTCCTCCTCAGAAAAATCTCGGCCTCTTTATGCCCTCTCCACTTGCAAAGTTCCACAATCGCCACTGGATGAATAGTCAAGAAGAGAATATGTCCATATTAAATCAACAGACACGAAATAAATTTCCAAAATGTTTAAAACAAATTGAGAGAGTTCGGTTTTCACAAAAAAGTTATACAGTTACATTCAATATAAATGAAAGATATAGTTAAGGTACTTAGTTTATATGTAGAATAGAGTTCTTTGAAATTCCGAGTTGTCATTAGAAGCTGATAATATATCAGCGTGTAATTTGACACCGGCGTTATTCAGATGCGTAGTACACAGCTTCTCTCTCTTTTTTTCTCTCTCTCTCTCGTTCTTTTTCTCTCTCTTTCTCTCTCTCTCTCTCTTTTTTTCCTCTTTAATTCCAACTGTCACTGACCGGCAGGGCACGTTAATAAGTTGGCCGACTCGGTCCCATGGTCGACTCCTAATGGAAACTAATTTTTGGAAGGGAAAAATATGACATGGATCATTAAAAGTTCAATTTGTTATTTTTTGTAAATCGTTCACTTTTCATTGGTTCATATTTCACACTGGCTCGCAAAACTTGCCATGTTTTTTTTTTCTTTTCCTTTTTTTCTATTGTTCAAGAAATATATTTTCGCACTGGCTTGTGAATTTGAAAATAGTGAAGAAAAGAGAGTTATTTTCATTTCGTATTCACCACATATCTACCCAGAATATCGTGGTTTGATTAAAATGTTACAATGCAGACAGGTACAGTATTCGTACCAGTTAAAGGTAATTAAAACAAAAAAGTCAGCATTTTATTGATAATGCTGCAACGCAATAAATATGTTACCAGTAGACATGCTGCTTTCTGAAATTTTCCATTTGTCGTGAGACATGTCAACGCCTGATAAACTTTCGGATTTTGGAATTTCGGATAAACAATACTCAACCTACTTAAGAAATTGTTTGAATGGAACCTTCATTTTACTGAGAAAATTAAATACTCGTGATGTGAAATGCACTGATTTAAGCATTTATCCAAAGTTATAGTATGCATTTTATAGGTATAAAAGTACTTAATTAGACTACTTGGCGTTATAATCATGAATTTTAGAAGCACCATGTGTACAACTCTCAAAATAAATGCCCTTTGTTTTCTTGACAAGGAATTACGCTGTTTAAAATCAAAGAAGAAATTCAAAATGCTTTGTTTAAAACTATTTTTAAATAATAATAATTTAAAAAACTATTGTTAATTTTTTCTTTTTGCGATTTGATTCATAAATATTGCTAATACATCCGCCAAATTTTCTTATGCATATTTATATTTTCATATCAGTTTACTGTAAGGTTTTTTATTTCATGGTTCGCTCATTATGCCAGTGTAGAAAGCCTAATGCAGTGCTCTTTCTTCTTGATCGGTGTCAGCTTTCATTTTAATGTATTCTTACTGATTTTAACAACCTTAAGTTAGTCTGATTATTCTTAAGATTTGAAAATGTCAAGGGTTTTCACTTTATTTCAAACAAGTGGCTCACTGCTTGTCAAAGAGAGAAAGGTTAGGAGGACTTGAAGCCCAGCTAAAGTAACAAAGATTTATTCGTTAAAGGCAAATGGGCGCCATTGACATTTTTTCAGAGCAAAAGTATCTGCATACAAAACTTTAATCATATTTCTTCAAAATTTATTTCCAAATGTTCATGATTCTATTTGTTTTGAAGTATATAATTAATTCAGATGTGCGTATATATCTTTTCAACATTTTTACTATTTTTAAATCTGCTTTGTGTGCAAATGCATAAAATATCTATAAGGAAAAATATGTTTAATTTTTTTAAATACATATAAGAGGCTATGACTGTAAAGAATCCATTTAATCTCACAGAAAAGTGACAACTATTTTGATTATGTGTAATGTTTTTCGCAAGAAAAGTTCCGTTTTATTTTTGTGACACTATTGTCTTCGGAAAATTTTCAACCAATGCTTGCATATAGATTTCAAAGTAATTAAATTATAATTTAACTCCTGAAGTATATCGATAGTATTACATTGTCTTTCATTATTTTAGCTTAACTAAGAACTTTAAGTAAAATCCTACGATTAAAAACCTCTCAAGGAATTTCTTTACTAAAAATGACGAGTAAGGAAATGCTCTTCAGTTAATTCAGGTTTGGAACAATATAAACACTCGACATCAATTAATGGAAAGGACCACATAAAGTTTTAAACATTAAGCAGTATTAATAAGAAGATAAGTACTTCGTTTGCAAGAAAAAAAAATTGCAATGACACAACGTGAATAGGAATAAACACAATATATTCTTGGTTCTCTCCTGTCAGTTCAGCCGCTAAAGTCTACTTCCTCCGGTTACACAACTTCACAGTTCGGATCATAACAAACTGCTCTTTCTATCCGTCGTCATGTGTATTCACTGATAGAATGTGACACTGTATAGCCCCTCACAAGTTTGGTACTAGAGGTTAATGACGGCTCTGCAACAGCGTGTGGAACAAAGAGTTTTGTAAGGTCATATATACTAAAAATAACGCCTCCGAAGAATACTGTCAGACCTTTTCCTTTTTCCCTCGAATGCTTATTATGTACCCATATATATATATATATATACTATTTTACAACGACACGTGATTCCAGCAGCACGATTCCTTTAATTACATCAAAACGAGGTCGACTATGTTTTCTGGCGATCCGTGTTCAAACTCATTTCATTCATATAGGACACCTCCTCCTTTGAGACGACTTCCTCTAGAGTCTAGAGTTTTTCAGCTTTGTCTCAATATTTAAACATTCTGTTCTTCTTCTTGTCAATACAATATTTCCATAGGTACCTCTTTTCGGAGACTTACAAAATCACTGGATCTTCGTTTTAACTGATTAAGGTGTCGCTTATGTTCCCATCTTTGTTCTTGTGCCATGTATATTATTTTACCGATTTTTTATAGCACATCCTCCCAGAATTCTTTATCAAGTTGATACATTTTAAGAAACACCTTATCTCCAGGTTTAAAGTATTTACTTATATTGTTATTTTTTATGCTCTCGCCTTACGTTCTAGTAGTCAGTCAATTAAGTGCCATACGTGATTCACGCTTGGGTGATCATGTCTCGAAAGAGACATAACTGACTGGGCAGAAGATTATCCAGCAGTAGGTTGCCATTGCTTTCTGCGGTAGACTGCTGGCCGACCAAGGCTATAGAACCCAATCTGTCCTGTTATTTAACTTATAACTGGAAGGAATAGACGGATTAATACCTTAATTTATTAAAAACGAACATAATCTTCCTAGCGAACATCAACCATTCCAGGCGATATTCCAGACACAGTGTTCGGGTTTAGTTTTATTCTGAAAATAGTCAGAAATTCTTGTAGCATCACTTCATCTGACACCTCTTCCTCCGACTTTTTTAGCGAACATGTAAGTTTGGGTTGTTTCCTTTGATTTTGGATGATAAGTTTTAATGTGTTCTATTGCTAATGATTTACAGAACACTTTAAATTCACTAGCCTTGAATTGTGTCCCGTTATCTGAAACAATAGAATCAGGTACACCGAACCTTGCAAAAATCTTGTGTAAAAATGTATCGGTATCGCGATAGTCGGTCTTCTACATTTTAATATTTCTAGCCATTAGTGTAACTATCGATTTCCCCTAGATAGTATGCCCTTTTTAACGGTTATGCTAAGTCTATATGTATTTTGAACTATGGAATATCGGTTTTTGGCCAAGATTGAAATTTTATAGGCGGTAACTTTGTTACCAAAGCACAGCCTCTGCATGACTTTGCTAAATTTTCAAGAACTTGATGCATTTTTGGCCAATACACACAACGCTTCGTTAAGGAGTTCATTTGAGAACTTCCTTGATGTACTATGCGAAATTCTTTTAACATATGTTTTTGCAACGATGTTGGCATGACAATTCTTTCTACGTACATAAGTACATAATTGCATAATGAAAATGCTTTATTTCCAGTAATATTCACTTTTCTATTTTTTCTTTAAATCTTTTTTACTTTTTCGTTTTTATTATAAAAATGTCTTTTTCCGACTTAATTCTTATTTCCTCTAATATTACTATATTGTATGTTACTGTATTGTATAATACACTATTGATTTCATTTTCGGCCTTCTCGCCGTAATTACTGTGTTCTCAAGTGGTTCGCAGAATTTTGAGAGAGTCCGTCCGCATGATTCAATTTTAGATAGTAGAACTCCATTTTATAATTATAGTTTAATAGGATAGTTCCCCAGCGTTGCTGCATGTGTGAGAATAGCATTTTTTTTATCCATATATGGACAATAAGGGATGATGATCTGTCTGTAATATGAATTCTCTATGTACGAGTTTATGAAACATTTTCTGAGCAAATATGATGGCAAGTGCTTCCTTTTCTATCTGGCTGTAGCTTTTTCAGCTGCTATTAATGACTTTGAAGTATGAACTAATGGTCTAGTATTTCTGTCCTCATATTTGTGTACTATTACCGCTCCAATACCCGAATCATTTGCATTTGATGCAACCACAATCTTTAATTTTAAGTCAAAATGAGATAGTGACAAATCTCTTCGAAAGCATTTTGATATTTATCTGACCAATTCCATTTAATATCTTTCTTTAGCAAGTTATTCAAAGGTTCCTTTAATTCATTCATGTATACATGATAGTAATTAGCAAACACTAAAAATGCTTGTAATTGCGCTCGACATAGAAGGATCTGATCGTCTAATGTTTCTATCAATAATTTTTTCTAGATTTTTCTTCACTGATCTCAAAACCGTACTCATTAATTATCTCAAATACTATTTTTAAATACTCCGTATGTTGATTTCGGATCTCACTTTTAATTAATACATTATCTAAATACTGGTGCATAATCCAAACCGGCAAGCGCCGTATCCATAATCGGTTGGAATATGCTTGGTACTACATTTATAACGAAAGGAAGCCGGTCAAATTGTTATAGTCCTTTTATGAGTGTTAATTAGCACTAGAAAAAAAATGAAAAATCAGCACATGCGTGAATTTTATTATTTCATTTTTGGTAACTGTTGGTAATGCCCATTCGAAATAGTCTATTTTTGATATCACACCTAACTTTTCTAGTCTCTCTAATTCCTTATTAACTGACTCTAAAGCAGTAAAAGGTAGACTCCTTTTTCGATTAAATATCGGTGTTACATTCTCTTTTACTTCAAATTTAGCTTTTGGTTTGTGCATGTCCCTAGACCTTCTGAGAAGACTCCTGGAAAACTCCTTTTTAATTAATTCTTTAATTTTTAGTTGCCGTATTAGCACTGGAGGTATCAATATTTATTTTGTAGAAGAAAGAGTTCATTGGGGAGTCCCAAAGATCAAATAATGCAATCCAATCTGTTCCAAACAAATTAGCAGCATTCTTTAATACCACCACTTTTTTCGTTCTGCCAATAAAAGAAATATTACAGGTAAATACACCCATCAAGTTCAATTTCTTTTCTGAAAATCCACTAGCATCTCTTTTAGAAGTTAATAAACTAGATTTACCCATTTTCTCCATATCTGTTCATTTATGATGGTGATATCAAATCCTGTAACTAGATGTAGTTTCATTTTTACATTATTAATTTTCACAAAAACAAATTTTCTCTTTTGAGATGTTTCTAGCTCAGTTAAAGACACGTTTTTTTATGCTTTTTGACTTTACACCATGTATTTACCATGTTCACATGTTTTATTTTTCTTCCATTCTTGTATTTGTAATAAGTATTTTTGTGTCCTAACCTCCCACATTCATAGCATTTTATGTTATTAAAAAAACAATTACTTTTCAAATGCTTATCTCTACAACCGTGGCAAGTATTAGGTATTGAGGTGGGGTGTATCTTTTTTAATGTTCTGTTAGAAGTTGAAAAACGTCTATAGTCTCAGACTGTCGGACACTTGTGAAATGTCTCTTTCCTCAATCCTTGCGGTATCGAGTTTTAGGTTTACAATACTCTTCGGTATTTTCTGTAGAGTTAATTTAGGATCTATTTCTAATTTAGCAAGTGTCCTGGATCTTATTTACGCATCCTTATTAGAAGTTAAGCCCTGATGACAAAATTATTTACATCTATCGGATGTAAGTCAGATAGACAAAATAAAACTAAAAGCTGGTCTTGAAATTTACCTCTAATCAGTTGGTAATCGAGTCTAGGAATGGTTTCTAAATTTTAACACCACCAAAACAAAACTACTATCTTTTAATAACAATAGAAATCTTTTCATGCTAACCTCCAGGAGAGAAACTCATTGCATATTTCACCATCTTGGTCTCATGCATCTCATATTAAAAGATATGTATATGACAATCGAAAATAATACTCGATTAAAAAATAATTGTGTGATGATTATAAATATAAATTCATATTGAAAAGAAAATAACTTACAATCATAATTTTCCTTAATAAAACAAAACATTCAATGCCTCTAATTCTCTGTACCTCCAAATTTGGAAATATCGGTATTGAGAAGTACTGATTAAATAGCGTGGTGAGCTTGATGCATTCATTTAGGTACCTCCACTAAATCGCCGAAAAAAACAGCATAGTATTAAGAAAAAAGGCCCCAAACCTGATGAAAACGAACCTTTCCCATCAAAATGTTTATGTTATTATTAAGAGGAAAGACCAATATGTTTTTTAATTAATTTAAAAAAAAATTAAATATTTTCTAATACCTTCGAAATTTTGATAAAAAATCTTGTTTTGATTTTCGTCAGAGGATAACCAAATCGTTACGAGAGTTACAACGGATAATGTAATATTACATAACTTAGTTTTTGTTTTTTTTTCTTTTTAAAAACGCAATTATTTGGAAATTCTTGCAAAAATCAAATAATAGTCGGATTTTAATCAATCTTTCAGGACTTATTCACAGATGAATTACATTATTTTTTAAATTAATAATTTTTTAAAAATCATGATAAAAATACTTTTTTTTTACATCTGTTTCCCACCCGCCATGTAAATTCATGAAATTTTGAGAAAATAAATTTTGTTGGGAAAATTGGTTTTATTAGTTAAACGCAGGATTCATTGGTGAATGTAAATCATGTATTATTTTTTTCAAATATAAAGTTTCAAAAATATTCTAAAAATACTTGAGATTAAAGATCTGTTGGCGTTAGTTATTAAGTTATTAAGTGAAGACTATATTTACTATTCAAAACTTGAAAAGTGTATTTGATGTTTTTTTTTTGTATGGTAATTTCTGTGTGTAAATTAAAAGGTCATGTGTTTCACGGTTTCTTCCGCTTACAGGAAAAATGTACAATTATGTCACTTGTGATCACTATCTCGCATCTGTCCGTCGTCACATACGGGAAAGGTTAGAAAGATCAACATTCCGTGATTATGAAATAGTTTTATTCTGAATTTCATGCTATAAATAAGTAATACTTGCGTAAATTAGATTAATTTAGCATTAAATTTACTATATTTCTAAAAGCAACGTGTTGTAGATGTATATTTTATTTTTGCAAGATTTTTAAAACCGAGAATTAACTTTCGTTTACAAATGTGTCAATCGCTCAAAAATGGCCGAAAAACTGAAAAAAAAATTAATAAAATGTCCAAATTTTAGATTCCAATCAATATAATTTTTGGTTGAAATACATCAAAGAATTTTGCTTATTGGAAATAGTAAATTTAATCATTTAACTTTCGATTAAAACTAAAATAAAAGTTTCAAGAAAACTTTTTTATTTTTTAAAAATTCAATTTAAATTTTAAGTTCTCGAAAATGAGTTGAGGTACCTACATTCATTCAATAAAAAAAATAAAGAATGAGATTTAAAAGGAACATATAAACATTACACTAGCAGTTTGCGAAAAAGGGCATTTGTGGTGGGAAGCTATTTATGTCATTTAACATTTCTGCAGAATGTGTTGAAAATAATTCAATGACCATCCATGACTACACAGACCCCCACATGTGTGTAGCATAAGTGGAGATAAATTTAAATCATTGACCATCAACATTTAAATTATACGAGATTTGCAATTTACATTTACCATAACTTAAACTATAAATATTTATTGTTACAACTCCAACAATGTGTAGTAATCGATAACGAACGTTATAAAAATCTAGTGGTAGAGATATTGTGTTTATTGTTTAAATTTATCAGTCGTTTGTTAGCTTGTATCTTGCCATATGTTCAGCCCGTAATTATCGTAAACCTTAAGTAAGCATTTTACACTTATTAAAAAGGTTTTTTTAAGGGCAAACTGTTACGCAACGTTTATTCTGAACCAGAGACGACACAGAAACATTTAAAAAATGTATTTCAAGTTAAAATAATGTGAATGTATATGTGTGCGCGTGAATTAGGTAGCTCCCACTAATTCGCTGAAAAAAAAAACAGCATGACACGAAGAAAAATGCTCCAAACTTATTTTAAAAAAAGTTTTATCGTCAACAAAGTGTTTAAGAGAAAAGATCGAAATATTTTTAATTAATTTTTAAAATTTTTAATTCGTTCTAACACGTTCAAAATTGTAGTAAAAATCTTGTTTTAGTTTTTTTCTTCGTCACCGACCACCTGTTGTTAACCACCGCTTTTTGTTTTGTTTTTTGTTTTTTTGTTTTTTTTGCTCAGTGAGCGACCACCTCCAGAACGCGATCAGCGACTACCTCCAGAACGCGATCAGCGACTAACGTCAACGAGTGAAAATCACTGATCAAGCCTCCGTTTTTTTTTAAAATTCAATTTTGGTCGTACACTGCGAACTTCTAAATTAGGAGAAACTAAATGAGAAATCTATTACATTTTGCTTTGATCTAAGTCAGGAACACTTCCTCATTGTATTGGTATTGTAGTGTTGTATTAAACTGTTATTTCTTGTTGAAATGTACATTGCTTGAGTTCACCTCATCTTCTGTTTTGTACAATATGTATTGCATTTGGCACATTCAAGAGATTTATAGCAGTCTCTGTACTGACTTAGGTAAATTCAGGGATGGGGAAAATCACAACTATGTCTTTTTCTCAAATGTCTATCTCTTTCGTTCCTTTACTTTTTTGTGTATCTATCTACTCTATTTCTATCTGATTATATATCTATCTCTATCTCTCTGTTTCTCTACCCCCACCCACGATAGCTCTCAGTTTTTTGTATGTTTTGTTTTGTTTATTTTTTTTTTCCATGTATTATCGCAGATTCTCTTTTGCTATCACTCACTTCTAAGAAAAATACTGAAACCGTATATGTCGCGAATTTTTACAACCTACATATTTTAGTACAGGCACATATTTTAGTACAGGAAAGCAATAACTGACTTTTTTTAAAAGTTCACTTAATAAATATTTCTTGTGAATAAATGTTTTAGTTTTTTGTTGACCGTTGTAAATACGTTTTTAAAATTTTAAAATGAATTATGATAAATAAATTTCTTTAAGTTTAGGCCATCTTCTTATGTTCTTATTTATTTAGAACCAGATTACATGGTAAAATTCTAATATGTACATTCTGGTGAGTATAATTACGTTTATGGCGTAAATAGGTCATGACTATGAGTATTTAGTGAGCAACCACCTGCTGTATGCGACCAGTTTTTAATGGCAGTAGGAGTAGTCGCATACGACATTGTATATAAATTATCTGGAAGAATTTTTTTAAAATAAAACGTTTATTGCTATTATTGTTAAATACCTGATGAGACATTGTTCTTTCAATACCGAAACAAAATGCACAATTTTGTAGTAGTTTGTAGTTTGCACATGTACTAACGTAATAATAATAATAATAATACAGAAATATTACAGAAATACAGATTACGGTTACAGAAGTAGAAGATGTCACCATTCTATGAGATTGTGCCATCTACACAAACAGAAAGATTGAAGCAAATAAGCCGGATATTATTGTTAAAAACCAGAAAGAAAAAACTTGCCTAATAATTGATATGGCTTGTCCAGCGAATTGTAACATAGCAACCAAGGAATTCGAAATTGAAATAGAAAAAATGTGGAAATTGAAGACATGAATCGTTATAATAAGAAAAGAATGATAGAAGGTGCACTTGGAATGATAAAAAATGGAACAAAACAACACATTGAAAGAATCCCTGGAAACCCCAGCTTAAGAGATATACAAAAGATTATCTTGTTAGGTGCAGCCCACTCGCTGGGGAGATCTTTGTCTGTGTAACGCTAGGGATGTTAGAGGAGATAGAAAAAACATGAAATTGAGCCATAACTACACACCATGACCTGCCTTAGGTCTTCCCGCAGACTTGGTAGGTAGTGAGACCATAGCAGAAACGGAAATATGATGAAAAATGACAACATAATAATAATAATTATATATATATATATATATATATATATATATATATATATATATATATATATATATATACCAACTGTTTTCGGTCACTTCTGAAGCAATTTCCAAGGAGCTCTGTTTTTAGGTGCTGTTAATTTCTTTTAGTGTTTGTTTATTTAAGATGCAGCTTTGTGCTGTTTGTTGAAGAAAACAGAAAATGCGGATAATTTCTGCACTCCCACCAAACGGAAAAATATGTTGGAAAGACTAAATAAAATTAATCACGTTTTCCTTGTCTATTATATCTAACAATATATATATATATGTATATAAATTAATGTTTTGAACGTTGTTAATATTTTCTTCATTCTTTATTCACTTGGATATATGTGTGTGTGTGTGTGTGTGTGTGTGTGTGTGTGTAACCATAACCATATCATAGACATGTGTTTGCTGTAGGTACCGCCACTCAATTGCCAAAAAAAAAAAAGAAAAAAGAAAAAACATCCGAGTATTATGTTAAAATTGCTCAAAGTTTTACGAACAAAATGTTTATGCTATTATTAAGAGGAAAGATCAAATTTTGTTGGCATTATTTTTAAATATTTTTATTTTTTTCTAACACTTTCGAAATTTCTATTAATTTTTTTTCTTTTTGTTTTCCGTCAGCGATTCATGCTGTTTACATCAGTCAAGTGCCATACGTGATACACGCTTTAGGTGATCATGTCTCGAAAGAGACATGACTGACTGGGCAGAAGATTATACCGCAGTAGGTTTCCCAAGGGTATTTGCGCGTAAGTGAATGCAATGAATTCGGCTGGAATTCGAACTCGGCCCCACCAATTTCTTGTTCCGAGCCGATATCCAATGCTCCACAAATTTGCGCTTAAATGAATGCAAGGAATTCGGCTGTTTACGTAATGTAACTATTAAACTAAAAACGTTGAAAGCCACATTAGTTTGAAAATTATTGCAAAAATCAACTAATTGTCTGATTTTAATGAAACTTTCAAAACTTATTCACAAATGAATTAAATTATTTATGCAATTATTATTTTTTAGAAAATCTTGGTAAAAATATTTTTTCTACATCTGTCCCCACCCACTTCAATGAATTGCATAAAACTTTTAAAAATACATTATCTATACCATTTTCTTATTTATTAGTTTAATAAATGCTGGACTCATTGGGGAATGTAAATCATATAATTTGTTTTTTAATTACGGGATCATTTTTCCAAAAATCTGCTCTGAATAGTAAAATAAAAAATGCATTAAACTACGCTATTTTTAATGTAGATAAAGTTTTACTTGATTTTATAAATAATATAATTTTAGTAGGTAACTCCATTCCATTTTAGATACCTAAGTATTAAATTGAATTTAAAAAAAAAATTCATGTAACCTTTTAATGATGTCTTAAGTTTCCATAATAAAAGAAAAAAATTTTTTATTATGTTAAACTTCACGTTTAACATAATAAAAAAGAAATAGAAATTATTTAAAAAAATTTAATTCTAAATGATTTGTAAATTTATGAATTTTGGATTTGTAAATAAAGTCTATTTTTAATGAAATAATAACCGAAGACACTGAGTAACTGGAAGAAATTTAAAAAGATGTTTGAAACTTTAATTAGCAAAGAAAAAAATGAAAACAATTCTGATAAAATTTCATCATTCATCGAATTTCTTTCTTCTTCAGAATAGTTGCTTGGTGTTCAATCAAAATTATGTTTTTCTTTACTTTTGTGTGATTTTCCACCTTTCGATATAAGGACTTTATAGTAAAAATATTCTTTTTCACAAAACCCTTTTCAGTTTTCAATGCACAAAATTTCGTACAAAAAATGTGAGCATGTGATGATCAATGAAGGTGGGGGAAATCAATATTTGAATACTTTTCCCCTACATTATATGGGCGTAACTGCTTAATTTGGACAGAGTTTATTGGCTAAACGCATAGGTGGCGCTTAACAGTATTTCATTTATATTTTGTATCGTTTTTTAATACGCACAAGTGGCATAGGAGGATAGGAGATTAAAAACCATTATTCACATATAGTGTCTCCTCCAACTACATGACCATGATTGGATTTGAAGTGTCACTTGGACACGCCCCTATGAAGAGAGTCATAAAATAAAAGAATAAATAGAAATAAATTCAAACCCCCAATCTACATTTGCCTTCCAAAATAGAAAAGAGACAATTGAGATTAATGGCATTTTTTAAACGTCTCCTTGGATTTACCAACATTTTCCTTTGTATTTTTATATTTTAGAAGTTATTGTATATTTATCTTTTATGAGGATATTGAACAATTATTATTATTATTATTATTATTATTATTATTATTATTATTATAACCGTCATTTTGTAAAAAGAAAAAAGTATCAGTAGCTAGAAAACATTTGATATTTCGTCCGCTTATTTTCCCTTCTCCCCTTCGACATTGATTTTGCCTCATATGTGTACAGAGTGCCTTGATTTTAGCATATAATCTCTACTTAGTCATTAAAAGTGACGGGCCGACGATGCCCAAGTCGTTTTTAGTTAAAAGTAGTGTTAAAAAGTTGCTGAGTCCAACCCACGTTAACTCTGTCCGGGACACTAACAAAGAAATCAACAAAGAGACAGAACCAGTGATGAGAGGAGAGGATATGGACTATTCTACAGATGATGAGACGAAGCAAAGAAGTTCCGAAAACAGATCCGCTTTCCGATTTGTTAATCCAAATGCAAAAGCCAACGGTAAGATTTTTCAGAAAGAGATTTACTTTCAGTTGCAATATGAAAAGATATGAACAAACATACTTGAGAGAACGACATTCATCGATCCCTCCATACACACATACATACATATATACAAAGTACGGAATTTTATCTTTTTTTTATATTTAATATTTCCAAAATAGTTTAAAGTTGAGTTCATTTTTTAAAACTTGATAGCACTGTTCCATATGTGCAAATAATATTTCAAATATTACTGTGTAGATTACACTAAATTCGAAAAAAAAAAAATAATCTTTTAACTTTTTGTGCTAGTTTTGCGAATAGGTGCATAAAACCATTTCACACAAACTAAACAGCTGATTATTTTTGTGTTTGTGTACAATATACTAGGTAGCTTAAAATTTATTGACCCAATACACTTAAGTCTTAAATATCGAATTTAATTTCTTTTTTACTGGGTCTTGTTGGAGGCCGGTTTCGTGACAGGAACAATAACTTTTCAGCAGCCCTCCATATATTGGTGATGTGCAAACCTGGAAAGCTTTTACACAAATGAGCAACATACTTTTCTCTAGCTGAACTCTCCACCTTAGTAAAAACTCTTTAACAAAAGGGATTATGGGTGACTTACTTTTTCCCCACATTTTTTTTTTCACTTTTTTTTGTATAACATTAACTAGAAATAACTTTTTTTTTATTTTGAAGGTGAGACTTATTTTATATTTTCTCGACCTGTAAAAGCATTTATCGTCATTATTCTTGTTAATACAGTTTTACGATGTTTTTATTATTTCATGCTATTTTTTAATCTAATACGTATGACACCAGTACTTAAAATAATCCTAATTTGGTTGTATGACACGAAATTAAAAGCGTAAATTGTAGAAACGAAATGTCTGAATAAGTCAATATTTATTTATTTATTCTTGACACTGAGTAATGCACAATGTAATTGGACAACACTAACAGTCTCCAGGTGTAGCAATACGCAAAAAAATAAATAAATAAAAATGAAAAATAACAACGAATGAAAAAAACAATTAAAATACGTTGAAAATTCTCAGCGTTCATTTTACGCAGGGCCTAAGGATAAATGCTGTCGCTCAAGCGCTTTGTCCTAGAGAACTAAAATTTCACCTGGAGCGGGGGGACAATTCAAATAAAGGGTACATGCGCACTATCGTTCATTAGGTTTTCTGCTCTATTGCGACAGTGATAACTAGAAATGACCTCCGTGGACAGTAGCGAGCAGGCGTTTACTTTCCAATCAATATCTGGTCAATATTTTGAGGGACCTCTTGTCCCGCCGGGAAGCAAATAACAAAAAAACATGCTTCCCGGCGGAAACGCACCTGTATTTCCATTTTCCACCAGTTGAGAAGGGTTCCTTTAGCCACAGGGATCCTTGACAAGGTATGTAAATTCAAGATAAGTACCCAATAAAACTAACATTTCTAGTAATAAGAAATAAATGTCATCGGTTTTAAAAAAAATAATTTATGATATAAATTACGTTTCAGGTATGAAACTGAATATAATTGGTAGGGCAGCACACGTGAATGGTTTCCATGGTGGAAAAAGTCGTGAACGTTTTGTTTGAGGTGTAGATTTATTATTATTATTATCATTATTATTATTATTATTATTATTATTAATGTTATTTATCTTTTGTATAATACATAAATGTCCATCATTATATTTGTGTCGTTGCACTTGTTTCGAGTCCAAAGTTGACTGTTTTCAGACGAATAAATTTCTAACTTTATATATCGAGATACAAAAGCAAAAGATAAACAATATTAATAATAATAACAATAAATCTACACTTTAAACAAAACGCTCACGACTTCTCACATTTTTCACACACACACACACACACACACACACACACACGCACATATATATATATATATATAGCAATAAAAGTGTGGAGTTTAATATTACTAGACATTCTAAATACGAAACCGGTTGCTTAGATTTTAGAATTTTTAGAATGTCTAATTATATACACTTCTTTTTCGATAATCAAATTTTTTGGTAATATTTTTATTATATGTTTATAATAAAAACATAGTTTACTGCAACACAACGGCTCTTCTGTTGAAGTAAACTATGTTTTTATTATAAACAATGAAAATATTACCATATATAAGTACTAAGTACTGAGCACTCTTAATAAAGTAAATCACTACAAAAAGTGGACTGTCAACCTATTAATTAGTTTGTACTATTTCTAATATATATATATAGGCTGGATAGCGATCATTCGTAATGCACATCCACTAACTTCTATTAATTACTGTTTTATTTTCAGCAATATCAGAAAAAATATCTAAACTGTAAGATAAAAATCTTAATCAAGGAAACAGTTTACATGGAAACGGGTAAATTTAGCAAGTATAATTGAATATAAGAAATATATAGTATATCTTTCATTTTACCTTTGTAAATACAACACAATTTTTCGTTTCAGTAAATAAATCTATAAATAATAAAATAAATATTAACATTTCTCACTAATATTTTATGATCCGTGTTTAATTCCTCAGCTTTCATCTGTGTGTCAGTTGTGTCCAAATATGAAAATTTAATATGAAATTCTCGCTATGCCCACTGAAAATAACTGTTATTTTCACCTGACTGTGACACAAGATACTTTGAAGGTGATATCTGATTACTTCATACAAATCATGAAAAAGTTAATTTATTCTTGGTGAACGATTTGTTCATGCATACAATAAATGCTTTTTCAATACATTTTGCGTATCAATTTCATGTGTATTGTGTTCAACTAGCGCAAAGAACATGATTCCTATTTAATATGTTTATCTCCTAATGGGCATAATTTATTATCAAATAATATTAATAATTCTGCATGTCCTATACTCATGTAAACAATATTTGTTTTCAAAAGAAGCTTTCTGTATTCAGTGTTCTCCCTTGAGAAATATACACACTACTTCTGAAATTTCAGTTTGCACATCTTAGGTGTAAAATTCATTACAGCTCATAAAAAGATTTTAATAATATAATATGATCCTTATTTAATATTTACATGAAAGAATTATTGTAAAAAAATCGTGTTTTGGAGAGGTATGAACAAACAAGTAACAAATTTATCCCTAGAGATATAGAATTAATTTAAATTTATTGCGAACAAAGATAATGATACTGACCTGATTAAATGCAATAATTAACTGGAGAAATTTTCCTAACTAATATTTTTTTTTCAACGAAAATATAAAAAGGTTCATTTTTATACTAAAAATGAACAAAATGTAAACCCGAAAAGAAAATAATCCGTTGTTTCAGGGAATAATAATAATAATAATAATAATAATAATAATAATAATAATAATAATAAATATACATATTATTCCACATTTTAGGCATGACTCAGATTTTCATGTTTTTTTGCAATCATCAGGTGCATGTTGAACTGGGCATTTCTTGATTTGAATTAGTTGAAGTAGCCTTTAATTTCGTAATAACATTTTTACCGACTTCCAGTTGATTGCATTTAGGTGTATGAAACTATATAGTAGAGGTTTGTCATGTTTGCGGAGATTATTATTAATGAATATTATGTTCATTCAGCACTTTTTTCCCCGGGATTTTTTGTGTGCTTTTGTTTTTTTTTTTGTTTTTTTTTGTTTTTGTTTTTTTTTGGTTTTTTTTTTGTTCACTACTTCCCCCTCTGGTACTTAACGCTCTTGTGGTGCGGTGTTGTTGAGCACTTTTAAAAAAAGACTGTCTTTTATAAACTTTTATGGTGTTCCCCACCACCGTACCGCCTTTTGGCATTGAGCACTTTTTTCTGTACTTGGAAAATTATTCCTGCCGGGTTTTTCCTACTCCCTCCCCGATTGACTTTCTTTCACATCTTGGGTAACCCTCCCGCTTGCTGAGTTTTATTGGCGCTAACACCGACAATTTTTTACTATCTTAAGCTCGCCTAGGTAAGTAACCTTTCATTTCATATTAACATTTACCGACTTCCTGATGACTGCATTTAGGTGTATGAAACCATAGTAGCGGTCGGTCATGTTTGCGAGGGTTATTATTAAGTATATATATATATATATATATATATATATATATATATATATATATATTATCCTACGTCTATGGCATGACTCGGAGTTTCATGCATTATCATCAGGTGCATATTTCAAACTGACGGTTTAAAAGATTTGAATTTAAGTTCACGTGATGTTCATGCGAATTAAATCCTATAATGTTAAGTTACTGATTTTTTAATAACAAGATTAAAAATTTAAATGTTCTAAGGTTACATGCTCTTATTAAAAAAATTAAATTCCGTCATACCACCAACGAGCTGCAAAATCAATGCAAATGGACATAAATAAGTTCGCCCAATCCGACAAAATGATTATTAAATCGTAAAAGACAAAACAACATTATTTTGTTAACGCGGAGTCATAACACAAAGCCATTCTCCGTGAAATCCACAAAAATTATAATAAGGCGCCTAGTAACTGGGAAACCAACATAAATAGGCAAACCAAGATAATAACTAAGGAACTACAAAAAGATGGTAGGGTACCAATTTTACATAAGCACCAGGCATTCATCACAATCAAATACCACAAACACAATTTAATAAACAATCCAGAATACAGATTATTAAATCCTTCAAAAAACTACATAGGCAGAATTAGCAAAATTATCCTTGAAAGAGCTTTCACATTTACTAAGAATGCCTTAGGTATGAACAAACGGAAGAAGCGTAAGGCAATTGATTGGTTCACAAAATAAAAAACAAAATTGATTGAACTTTCATCCAGTTTGATATTTGTGACTTCTACCCATCTATATCTGAAAAAATTTTAACCGCAGCCTTAAATTTCGTTAAAAATTACTACCCCATCAGCGACCAAGAGATCAACATCATCAAAGAAACCCCCAAGTCTATTTTATTTTACGACGAATGCCTGTGGATTAGAAAAATCAACCCTGATTTCTGCATTTCTATCGGAACGTATGATTCTGCAGAGGCCTTCAATTTTGGAGGACTCTTTTTGCTCTGGAATCTTAGTCGTCATAGTTCGATTTATGTAACACTGGACTTTACCGAGACGATGGATTGATATTCCCCCGCAAAACTAATCCACTAAAGACGGATAAAAGAAAAGTTCTAATAAATTTTTTCAAAGACCACAGTCTTAACATTACCACCATAACTGACGCTAAAGTCGTAAATTTCTTAGATGTTACATTAGATGGTTTGTACAAACCGTACACTAAGAACTCGCATAACCATATATACGTCAACAGGGAATCAAATCACCGAACAACCAATCCATCCAAATCGTTTAAGTACCAACTATAGCAATAAGGAAATTTTTGACAATTCTAAAATTAAATACATTAATGCTTTAGAAACTCAACACTAGTTTAGAATAATCTGTGAAAAACAAGTTAGGCAGAAATAAGCAGAAATCACGTAAACATAACATTATTTGGTTTAATCCAGTCCTAACGTCCAAACTACATTGGTAAACTCTACCTCAACTTAATTCACAAACATTTCTACCATTCACCATCACTAAAAAAATTCTTCAATGTTAAAGTCAGTTATCGTTGCGTTAAAAACACAGATAAATATATTTCGCAACATAATATCAAATAAATACTTGGTCCACATAAACAACATTCGTCACTCATCTAATAGCAACAATGACCCTTCTCAAAATTATTTTAACGGCCGATAAAATAAAACCTGCCCATTTAATGGCTAAAGTATGTCCAAAAGTATTGTTTATAGAGCTCGAATTCATTCGAATGATGATGTTGTTAACTTTTACTTTGGATTTTAATTTTTAAATTAAACAACATTAAATACAGTAAAAGCACTGTTTTATCCATATATTATTGGAAATTAAAAAACTATAACAAAAACCCAGTTATTACCTGGAATATCATCACTAAATCCAAATCTTACATTGGAAAAGGAGATACATGTAACATACCTTTTATATAATCACTAGCAGAATAGCCCGGCGTTGCTTGGGTGTAATGAAAGCTTTAAAATTAATCCATGGTCCTGGAGCTCAGACTCTTTGGACGTTGGCACGAAAGACTAAAAAGCAATAGTTGTTTCCAGTTAAAGCGAAACCGTAGACTGAAAGAAAAATGAATGGATGTAAGTCAAATTTTGATTTCCTGGTATCGATATCAAATAATTTTTTTCGTCGTAAACTGAATTTTGAAGGCTAAATAAGTCCTCTGAGTAAATGGTATCATGGCTGAGACTAAGAACTACAGTTATACCTACTTAGAGCCAAACCCGAAGCAAAAACTAAAATAAAAAGGCTGAAAAAATACAGACATACAGGCAGATAAACAGACACACAAACAAACTTCTTGCCTTTTATATATATATTATCGATTGTCTGCACTATTGTAAGAACTGCAACCTTGAAACTTCTGAATATCGTTTCTTATGTCTTTGTCTATGAGTGTATCAAATTTGATTAAAATCGGACCACTCCTTCTATAACCCGATTTTTTCGATTATCGATTTTCGATATTTATCGGGGGTACCTCGACACAAAACCTAGCTAAGAACACTCGCAGACGCTTATAGTACAACTGTGTAAATTTTCAAGAAAACCGGCTCAGCCGTTTCGGAGTCTATAGGTAACGGACACACACACACACACACACACACACACACACACACACACACACACACACACACACACACAAAATTCCATTTATAAATAAGTTTAGATATATATAAGAACATTTAAAATAATAAAATAAACTTAAAATAAAAAATGCCACCATGTTAGATGATTGTAATGGAGTGGGAGGTTATTATATTTTAAAAGAATTGCGAGTGTAGACCCATGAATATTGAGGCAAAGTGTGTCAATATAGACCTGACAGGACGTGTCAGTTATTTAAATAATGGAACAAAGCTGTAACTAAAGTATTATTTTTAGATGCGACTAGATTGAATAAATAAGAACAATAAAAAAAATTAAAATATTAGTCTTAAAGAGTTTTGTTATTATAAAAAATATTTAAAAAATAGACGTAAGGCCATAAAAGCAAATTTTAAATCAGATTTACTAGATTTTAGAGATGACTAGTATTCAAATTAAGCATGCACACCAATATCATACACAGCAATATATATATATATAATCATGAGCAGACAGATCTGTTTCGCTGTATCACAGTTCATCAAAACGGTTAGACATCCGATTGCTTCTAGCCAGGATTAAAACTCGACTGAATTGACATCAGTCGCCAGTTCTACCTCTGAGCTATGAGCGGTCGGTAGAAGAAGGCAGACTTTTAGCATGTGATATACCATGTAAACATACGGCAGTAGCTGAGAGCGTTCTAATTCATTACTGAATGAACGATGCATATATATATATTGGATGGTCAGGTGCACCTGCTGTTCGTCTCAATGTTCTCGACAGGCTCCAGAGGAGAATCTGTCATGTCCTGACCTAGCTGTTCGGCACCGGCCACTTTCTCATCGACGGGATGTGGCTTCCCTCTGTCTCTTTTTTAAATATTTTCATGGCTTCTGCTCTGACGAACTTAGATCACTGGTGACCCCCTATACAAGAATTTACTCGGGCAAACAGACTGGCAACAAGGTCTCACCCATTTACAGTTAGATCAACCAAATGCAGGCAACAATTCTACTCCAACAGCTTCTTTTTCAGCTTCCCACCTGTGGAACTCTCTTTCATATACTTGCTTTCCTGACGGCTACAACCTCCAGCAGTTTAAATTCAAAATCAATTCCCATCTCGTATCCACTTAACTCCAGCCCTTTCTACATCGCCCCGTGTATCTTGTTCTTTTCCTGTCTCTTTACCTTCGCAACTGTCTTCACTCCAGTGTTCACATCCTTCTCTTGCCCTTTCTCTTTCACTCCCTGTAGCTGGTTCGTCTTTGTCTTCAATCCGGGACTTCTATATTAAAAACATCAACAAGGAAGCTAAAATTATAACAGACAAATTAAATTTAAGCCAAAAAATACAAATCTTAACAGGCAGACAAGCTTTCTTAACAATCAAAGACCATAAAGAAGATTTTCCCGACAACCCATCATACTGACTTGTAAATCCAACAAAAACAGAAGTCAGAAAAATAAGCCATCAAGTATTAAAAAAATATTTGTGATTTTCTAAGCTAACCAGTGGAAGGACACGAGTGATTGCATTTCCTGGTTCCAAAAAATCAAATGCAAAAATAAATACACGTTCATTAAATATGTCATAAAAAACTTTTACGCATCAATTTCTGAAAAAGGTTTAATGGAAGCATTTAATTTTGATTAAAATTACATAAAATACCATCTGAACATATTGATATAATCCTCAGTCAGTCAGTTTAGTGTCATTCGTAAAACACGCTTGGGCGATCATGTCTCTCTCGAGACATGACTGACTGGGCAAATGATTATCCCGCAGTAGGTTGCCATTGCTTTCTGCGGTAGACTGGTTGCCAGCCAAGGCTATAGAACCCAATCTGTCCTGTTATTTAACCCATAACTAGAGGGAAGAGACGGATTAATACTTTTCCCAAGGGTATTTGCGCGTAAGTGAATGCAATGAATTCAACTGGAATTCGAACTCGGGTCCCCGATTTCTTGTTCCGAGTCGATATCCATTGTACCACAACGCACATCCGATATAATCCTACATTGCCGCAAATCAATACTTTTCCACAATGGTAAAGCATGGATTTAAAAAATCAAACAACGGCAAATTTGATGTACCACAAGGATCGTATGATGGAGCAAAAATTTTAGAACTGATGGGCATATACATTTTAAATAAAATCCATATAGACAACCACGGATTATATAGAGATAACGGGTTAATAATATCACCAGACAACAAAAGAGAAAATGATAAAATAAGGAAAGAGATTTTCAAACTATTCAAAAAACTAGATTTTGATATAATAGTAGAAACAAATAGAAAAGTAGTACAACATTTAGATGTGGAATTTAATTTACAAACTGGCAATGTCTCACCATACATGAAAACAAACACTAAGTTAAAATACATAAATACAAAATCCAACCATCCCAAAAGTATTATTAGACACATTCACAAAGGAACAAAACACAGACTATCAAATAATTCGTCAAACAAAACAATATTTGATGAAAAGAAAAACATCTATGAAGATGCACTAAGAAAATCTGGGCATAAAAACATTTTACAATATAATTTTCAACCAAACAGACAAAAAAAAAAAAAAAAAGAAAAAAAACGATAATAGAAAACGAAATATCATCTGGTTCAAGCCAACATTTAATTTACAGGTAAAGACCAAAATAGGACAAATATTTTTTAAAACTGATAGATAGACACTTTCCAAAAGGATCAGAACTAAACAAATTTTTCAACAGAAACACAATCAAGCTAAATTATAGTTGAACTAGTAATTTAGATAGTTTCATAAAAAAAAGAAAGAAACACCAGCAGTGTACAAAACAAGACCACTAATAAAGAATGCAACTGCAGAAACAAAAATAAAAGTCCACTTCAAGGACTTCGCAGCACAAAAGAAGTCATTTACAAGGCTACATTTGACTTAAATGGCCAAAATAAAATATATTTGGGTTCAACCAAAGACACCTTTAAGACCAGGTGGTTCAATCACAAGTCTACATTCAAAATAGAAAACTTAAAAAACTGTACAAAATTGGCTAGATACGAATGGAAAGTAAAATCTAAATATGGAAAAGACCCAGACATAACGTGTAAAAACAGCCAAGCCTTACCATGGTGGCAAAATATGTAGACTGTGTCAGGAAGAAAAGTTAAAGATTATGCTATTCACAACAAAAACGAACTATTGAATGAAAGAACGGGAATTATGACTAGGTGTAACTGTTGTGATGTGAAGTTTAGCACTCGTCGGTCGCTAAGCTTGTCACTTATTCCCAGTATCGAGTTATATAGGCTCTCTTTTGCACTTATGCAAATTAGGCATATTAATTTGCCCGTATCACTACATCTTCCTGAAACGTAGTAGTTTTTCTCCTGATAGTTTTATTACTCTCTCTCTCTCTCTCTCTCTCTCTCTCTCTCTCTCTCTCTCTCTCTCTCTCTCTCTCATTTTAACTACTGGTTTCTTTGCCATAATTATTTTTAATCTGTCAAAAGCTTTTTGTTGTTCCTCTGACCACATAAATTCAACGTTCTTTTTTCTTAAATATGCAAACGGTTCAGTCAAGTCCGTGTATTTTGATAAATATCGCCTGTAAAAATTTACCTATCCCAAAAAGAAAACCAATGTGGTTTCCGGCTTTCTCTTTTCCAATCTTTTCACTTCACTCTTATTTTTTTCTTTTTTTTTCAATTGGAGTAGATAGACTAAACTATCGCCGGGTTCACACCCCACTCACGTCTATTGAACAGGTGAAGAGGCTCATCCCTTGTTCCCTGTTTAGGATGTGGTTTCCAGCTTTCTCTTTCCCAATCTTTTCACTCTTTTCTTTTTTTCTTTTTTTTTTTTTTCAATTGGAGTAGATAGACTAAACTATCGCCCGGTTCACACTCCATCCACGTCTATTGAACAGGTCAAGAGGATCATCCCTTGTTCCCTGTTTAGGATGTGGTTTCCAGCTTTCTATTTTCCAATCTTTTCACTCTTACGTAGCCCCCTGCACATCAGTGGCGTTACCGCCTTGCTCGGGGTGATATGATTAAAAAAAAAAAAAGGTGTAGCTACTTTTAGTATTTTTTACTGTCACGGCTTTTTTTAATTTTTTATAAGCGTTTCACCCCAAGCAAGGCATTTCACTGCCACTATTGCGCAGGGGGCTACATAGAGTAGAGAAAGGATGGTTAGATATAGGAAATGTCAGAAGGAGGGTGATAGGCGGGTAAGGATACCGAGAATGAGGGTTGGGTAGATGTTGAGAGTTTTAGGAGAATAGTGTGATAGGAGGTGTCTATTGACCCTACATTTAAACACCTGGAGATTGTAGCTGTCGGGAAAGCAGATATGTGGAAGGGAATTCCACAGGCGGGAAGTGCGAGAAAAGAAGCTGTTGGAGTAGAAATTACGGTTACATCTTATCTGTTTCACCGTAATAGGGTGGGACCCAGTTGCTATTCTAGTATCTCGTGTAAATTCGTATCTAGGCGGCACCAATGATCTAAGTTCATCGGAGCAGAAGCCATGAAAGTATTTGTAGAAGAGGCACAGGGAAGCCACATCACGCCGGTGGGAGAATGGTTGCAGCCGGTTTGCCAAGTCAACCACGTTACAGATTCTCCTTTGTATTTTGTCAAGAAGCCCAAGGAGACTAACAGGGGCACCCGACTAGATGTGGCAGCAGTATTCAATACATGGGCAGATAGTAGATTTATGTATGTGCAGGATAGATTCAGGCGGGAAAAACTTCCGGGCCCTGCACCGAGAGCTGACTTTCATAGCGGCAGATTTCGCAATGGATTCGATATAGTTATTCCATTTGAGGTATTCCATTTCAAATAAAATAACCTAAAAAACCTAAAAAAAAAATATAGGTTACTACAATTGCTTACGCATTTTTTCTTTTTTATTTATTGTCATTCCAGCATTTTTTAATCTATTCAACATTATGTTGGTTTCTTTTTTAATTCCATTTGATTAATGGATCCTATGCATAAAACATCTTAGGTAACAAATCATATTTCCTAAAACCTGTTCGACGGCCCTTTAAAATATGGCGCTTGCGGTTTTTATTCCATATGGCATCCTTTTCCATCTTAGTAACCCTATTGGCGTATTTATCGTGGTTACTTCTTTGAAGTTATCGTCTATCGGTACTTGGTGGCATGCCGTTTTGAAATCTATTTTTGAAAAAACGCTCATTCCTGCCAGTTCATGCAATGCAACTTCAACATTCGGTATGGGATACGAATCCGAACAGATTTTATGATTTACGCCTATTTTGTAATCTCCACAAATACGTAAATCACCATCTGTCTTCTTCTTCAACACTACAATGGGTGATGCCCACTTGCTACCCCCAGGGGGAACTTGTTCAAGAAGGTCTTGATCTATTAATTTTCGTAGTTTTGTTACTACTAATGGCAACAAATGTACTGGTACTTTTCGTGCCTCATAATAAGAAGGAGAGACATTCTTTTAATTTTAAACTCGCTTCATAGTTTTTTAACTTTCAGGGGTTTTTCCTTTTTTTCACCTTACTTACTTTAGTAGAATTTATGTTATGCACGTCGTTTCCAAGAAGTCCGTGGTTCTTTTTACAGCTTGTGACAATTATAGGTATTACTTCAAATTTACCTTCGAACTCCAAGGAACCTACAAAGTATCCTAATGTTTTTATGACCGACCCATCAAATTGGCAGAGTTGTAAAGGGTGGCTTTCCAATGCGTTCTCAAAAAATTCTTGGTATCAGCGTTACATCACTCCCAGTATCCATTTGCCTATCTAAATTGTAGTTGTTAATTTTAACCTTTAATATAATGTCTTTTTTCTTTTCTTTTTTTAATTTTTTTTATATTCTTATTTTTAAATGTAAAGGCGTTCATATTAGTTTTGTTTTCTTCCACTCTTTCAACATTTTTCTTTTTTACTTTGCATACTGCTTGAAAGTGGTTCTTTTTTAAGCAATTTTTATAGGATTTTCCAAATACTGGGCTTTTTTCCTTTTTTATTTTGTGATGACATTCACAATACGAACATTTTCTTGTCTTTTTTACCATGTACGTCTCAGCGAATATTTGTTCGCTGGGTTGACTTTTATATTGGTTGTATTTCTGTATTAATACTTGTTGCTGTATAAAGTCAATGCATGTATTTAAAGACATATTTCCTATTTGTAGTTGTTCCATTATTTTATATCGGTGTGATGCATTGCACATACCTTCAATTAACCTTAATTGAATCAAGTCCTCTTCAATAGTTTGTCCATCTTGTCCAAGTTTATCAAATTCGCAATATCTACTCGCATTTCGTAGACGTTGTAGATAATTTATAATTGGTTCGTCAATTTCTTGTATCAACGACATGAATTTCGTTCTTTTCGCCACTACTAGTCTTTTCTTGGGTCTTATATTTCTCCTTATAATCTGACTTATTGTTTCGAAAGTCAGGTCTTCCAAGTTTGTGGGATATGCCATGGTGGATGCTTTCATTATCGCCTCGTATCCCGCTGTAGCCAAAAATAAATCCGTAATTTCATTTTCGCTTCCCTTCTTATTGTCTTTCAGCTTCTTACCTCTCGTACTGACAGAAAAACAGAATCTCTGCCACTACCAAATCTGGATCTTCTAGAGACAAATGGGATCCTATCGGCGACACCATTGTTGTGATGGGAAGTTTAGCACTCGTCGGTCGCTAAGCTTGTCACTTATTCCCAGTATCGAGTTATATAGGCTCTCTCTTGCACTTATGCAAATTAAGCATATTAATTTGCCAGTATCACTACAGTAACCATACTAAAAAATACATCTTAGGTTCATACAACCATGGATGAAAATGTCATAATTCCTTTTAATTTTTAAAAATTCCCTGCCAATGAGCCTTAAAAAAAAAACAAAAAAAAACACCGTCACGATGCCTTTTTTGTAGAACGATTTATCTTTGGCCTCAAAATAGGCCTCAGTTTCCGATATCACTTTTTCACGGGAAACAAATCTTTTTCCCTGGAGCATTCTTTTGAGGTCTGCAAACAGTCAGTAATCGCTGGGGGCCAGATCTGGAGAATAGACTGGATGCAGAGGTAAATCGAAGTGCAATTAATGTAGTTTTGCCAACGTTGCAATTGACTTGTGACGTGGTGCGTTTTCTTGGTGAAAGATCACTTTCTTTTCTTCATTTGTAGCCATTTTTTGTGGTTTTTTCCTTTAAACGCACCAATAATGCTAAATAACATTCGCTATTCATGGTTCTTCCTTTCTCAAGGTAATCAATGAACAAAATACTTTGTGCATCCTGAAATTCAGAGGCCAAAATCCTGCCTGCTGATATTTGCGCCTTTGGTCTCTAGACGGCTTTCACCTGCTGCTGTCCATTCATCTAACTGCCGATTTGACTCCGCAGTGAAATGATGGATCCATGTTTCATCTGTTATCACATATTTACGCAAAAACTTCTTGTTGCGTTGAAAAAGTTGCAAACAACGCTCTGAATTATCGACGCGTTGTTGTTTTTTATCGACTGTGAGCAAACGTGTCACCCACTTTGACATTTACAAATGTTCATGCAAAATGATGAATACACTGCCTTCTGATATGTTCAACTCCTCTACTATCTCACATAACTTCAATTTACGATCAGCCTAAATGAGTTTGTGGATTTTGTGTGTGTGTGTGTGTGTGTGTGTGTGTGTGTGTGTGTGTGTGTGTGTGTGTGTGTGTTTTCCAAGACAGCTGCCGATTTTGAGCAACCTGAGCGTTCAGCACACTTTGTGTCTGTACGACCGCGTTTAAAGTCAGCATACCACCTCTTAACCGTTGTTTCTGACGGGGCAGAGTCCGAATAATACTTATCAAACCATTGCTTTGCTTGAACAGTATTTTTCCCATCAGAAAACAATGCTTTATCAACACACGAAATTCAGATTTTTCCATTGTTTTGAAAATTTGTAACTGTAGCTTCACTTAAATAACTGTAATTTGTAAAATAATAATCCGATTGGGCCCAAATTTTGTCATGTGTCATTTGAAGGTTAGTATTTTACAAAAATTATATGGATTTTTTTTTAGTGACGCCATTTATATGTTAGAATTTATTGATTGATGTGTTATATATATATATATATATATATATATATATATATATATATATATATATATGCAACTTACAGGTACAATCACCGACTGATGTAACCGTACTGATGAGCAGTAATACAGCGAAACAGAACTGTCTACGGATGACTATATATATATATATATATATATATATATATATATATATAGTCATCCGTAGACATATATATATATATATATATATATAGTCATCATATAGGACACACGCACGCGCATTCGCTCACTGAAGCTTGCATAAACATACACATGCGAATCGTGCGGGGTTCGGTATATATACGTATATGTGTGCTGTTGCGCGCATACATACGCATTCGGTTGGTGTATTCGAATGGTGCAGCGATGTTGACACGTGGACAGTTGTCGATTTCTCGTACGTACATATGTACTTTTGATGGGTTCTGTGTGAAACTATGATAGGTAAGAATTACTATTATTTTATTTAAGGCTGTATTGTTATTTTTTGTTTTAAAGTCGGCTTGTTTTTTAATTTTTTGTGGTTGCGTATATTTAAATGGTAGAAATTTTAATTTGTATTGCTTGTTAATGTTTATTTGTGGTGTATTAATTATTAATTTTACTATGGCAGAGACGTGTGATTTTTTTTTTATCCGTTTGGTTTAAATTGTGTCTGCATTTGGAAATTAGTTCTGATCTCGTGTTTAGTAAGTTCTTTTGTGGGGTATGAGATATAATTGCTACTTTCTCATGAAGGCAAAGTAGGCATTTTTTTGTAATGTTGTTGTAGGCAGGTGCTTTTTCAGTATTTTCCAGCTTATTGTTGGTGAAATATTTATGTCTTTCAGACGCCATACATATGTTGATAGTGCAGTGCTGTTCAAGTATTTTCTGTTGGAGAATGAAAGATTGTGGTTGTTATTTCTTTTCTTAAATGGTCCCTCAATGGCACCGATGTAGTACATTGTGTTGTTGTTTGCACTTACCTTGGCTTTATATACTATGTTTTTTTGCTGGCAATTTCTCTGGAGTGGACATGCAGTTCCGTTTATGCAGTTGCATTGAGCTTCTTCGATTGCATTATTGTAGTTTGGTAATTTTTTGTTGTGGCTTTTTATTATTTGTGTAATATTTTTTGTGCAGCTGTAACTAATTTTGACGTTGTTTTTGTTGAATATTTTTGCTAATCGGTTTGTCACCGGGAAGTGTTTTTCTATTAAGCTCAGAAATATCTTACCTATGTTTGTTTTGACGGCTTTGTTGTATGGTGGATTAAACCAGATGATATATCTTTTTCTGTTTTTGCTTTTTCGTTGCGGAGGTGTATATTGTAGTTGTTGTTTGTATCCACATTTCTTTAGTGCTTCGTCGTATGGTGTTCTTTTGTTATTGAAAATCTGTATGTTAGATGAATTTTCAGATAGTCTGCGGCTGATTGATATGGGTATTTGTTTGATGATTGAAGGTGGGTGGTTGGAGGATGTGTGTACGTAAGTTGGATCGTCGTTATCTTTTCTGTATGGTTCATATGTCTTGTTGTCCAAGTTAATCAGGATAAGAGAACCCAATTAGATAGATTTAGGAAAAAAATAGTAAACGCTCTAAAATCCATAGGATTCAAAATAGAAATAAAAGCAGATATAAAAACAGTAAACTTCTTAGATGTCACCTTTAACTTTATCTATTAAGTCGGAATTTCCTGGAATGTAATTAATTATTACAAGTGTCTTCATGAGTTTCTTTGTAGCTTCAGTTAAATTGATGAAACTATTGTGCCGACTTAATGTTGAATTGTCATGTATTTGTATGTTTTATCAAGGAATTACTTAATAAAACTGATTGTCAGTTACTCAAAATTTATTAAGTAGAATGAATATGAAAATCATATTTTAGCTTATAAAAAATAACGCTAACATACTGCAAACACTAAGTATGAACCTGGTCTTATCATATCATCTATCAAAACAAATAATGGCAGTAATCTCTTACATCAACTATATTTGCCAGTTCTTTTGTAGAAATTACTGGGATATGCATTTAAATGCGTAGATATTCTTTTAACCATTTTTGATTTGTTGACTGCATTTCGAAAATGAAAAAAAACATTCTTGTCTGTCTCCTTGATTTAACATAAGCTCGAAATTGTTGTCTTAATTCTCATTTGAATTATTGACCAAAAAAATCCGAAGAAATATGTCTAAAAATATAAATTTCACTGTCCAACACAAAACCTATTCATAATTTTGGACAAAATTACGAATAACTATTCTTTTTTTTTTTTAGCCTGCAAGACAAGAATCTACATGAACGAAATTACTTGAGAATTTTCTTGAAATTTCTGAGCAATCGTAAAGTCAAAAGTAAACTTCAAACGTGTTCTTTATTGCAGTTGCTATAAAACAGCCTACGATGTTTACGCTCAAACCTTACAATTTGAATATGAAACACGAAAGCGATAGGATTTCGACAATCGGAGGAGATTATACAGCGTATCGGCCTTGGCTCGACAGAGACGTATTATCAGGTAAGGGAATCCAGTATCGATTTATATTTTAGTAGCTTTTGTAAAAGTAATATCTGCAAAGCATTTCTCAATATTGCTTGATCAGGGAAATTCATTGGTATAGATTTTTAATGAAAGTAATGAAAAGAAATCATACGCCATATATATGGCATATAATTTCTTTTCATTACTTTCATTAAAATCTATGCCAATATATATATATATATATATATATATATATATATATATATATATATATATATATATATAAATGAACTAGGATTAATTCAAGGATGTTGAATGACCATTTCGATATTAAACCCCCACAGAGGATAACACATCACCTCAGCAACAAAAAAATCCTTTTCGAAACTGGAGAAAAAATCAGTCTATTTTTCTTTTTAAATAGATTTGCAAAGAAATTAAAAAGAAAGAAAAAGAAAAAAATAAAATAAAATAAAATAAACAAGAAAAGAAAAATCGGAATCGTCTGGGTTCGCAAAAAAGGAAAGAGAATTGTAATGTAAAAGGAACAGGCGGCGTGTTGAATTGATATTAGGTTAAGCAAAACGGAAAAAAGGTGGGAGGTAAGAGATATAACGGAAGGGAGGGAAAAAAGAAAAGAAAAATTTTTTTATATATTACAGACGCTGGACATATTCAAAAACCTAACTTCCCAAAAACGTTGAAGTATTAGAAAAAGGCCTTTTACTTAAAAAGGTATAATTATTTTTAAAGGGAATAAAAAGATATAGGATTTAAAATAATTTTTTTTAAAAATTAGGTCATTTAATTTAAACTAAATAAAGATACCGCTAGGTATTAAAAAAATATATTTTTCTTTTACAATTATACATACATATATGTGTACACACATACACACACCCACACACACAATTCTTCAATTATGAATACATATATACATACACACACACACACACACACACACACACACATTCAATTACATACACACACTTACATACGTATATACACAGACATGCGCATACACACACATATATGTACACGCATATACAAAAAATCCACAAACACAATATATATATATATATATATATATATATATATATATATATATATAAGAGATTAATAATTCTGGTTCATTCTGAAATAAATCGTTTTGCTTTGTTTTTTGTTTTCTTAAGATTTGATACCGTTTAGTTTTCATGTATCCTACTGTATGTTTCACTTACCAATCACTTGAAACAACGCACTTAAAAAGATTCTTTTTTTGTTTGTGGGAAATCTAAATAGAATAAACAAAAGTTTATTTATACATTTCTTTACTCATGGAACACGAAATTTGTTATCCATATAAAATTGATTTTCATTTAGATTTTACACGAGGTGGAGTAAGAATTAGTGGGATGGTCTGGTAAGCGATTAAAAAAGAGAGAGATTACGGAATTTTAATCACGAGTCAATTATGCTTGACTCTCATTCAGAAAAAAAAAGGAATAATGAAGATCTTCGTGTGCTTGAGAACAAAAACCACGATAAAAATGTGTGAAAAAATATATCGATTCATTATTAAAGAACAGAGACGATGTCTCTTAGCGATAAATCGCTCTATTCAAATTCACCAAAACATATTTTCTACTTTACCACCCAATGTACAATGTCAGTAAAAAAAAAAAAAAAAATTCATTTTAGATTAATATATAGAAATATCTGATTAAAAAGAGTAAAATCTTTTTTCTCATGTAATACGTGTTAACAAATTATGGATATTTACCTAGCTACAACTAAGTGCCACAAGTGAAAAAACTATTTCTCCTCCACAGAAATCGAACTGCGAACGAACTGATTTGCAACTCAAATTTAGTTGCTTTGATGGGCACCGAAATCCCTGTTATTATTACACTTTTTATTATATTCATGTGTTGTATTCCCATTCCTTATTAAATTTTTAAAGTGAATTTTAACATAAATGAATTAAATATATTTTAGAACCGAATAAATTTAGTTTAATAATATGAAGATCTTGGGGAAAACATTATTCAAACTCATTGCACCTTGCCATTCCTTCAATTGGCAAGCAGACCCGCATGTTTATGTGTCGGAATCAGAGGCTATGGTTCGAGTTGCCTACAAAATCGCATGCTACTATTGCACAAAAATAGCTGTTAGTTAAAAGGTAGAAATGATTTATAGAATAAATGTATTAATCAAAGTTAGGTCTCTTAATATAAGTTGTAGTCATCTATCTTTTTGTTCTTCAAATCATTCAGATTCATCTGTGAAACTAGGGTAATGAAAACAATCAGTTAATTGAATAGCCGTAAAGGCAATCCTGTCTGGAATCTTTGGTTAGGGTTCCAAAACGTGTACTTGTGGTTATAAAGTCTCTGTTTGAAAGGGCCCGCGGACATGCCAATATAAGTCCGGTAATTGTCTTTGTTGTTAGATGGAGAAATACGGGCTTCATAAATTACTTGGGTGAATTTACATTTGCCCTGCACCGGGCAGGTATCCACAGAATTACAATTACATTTATCAACAATTCCGGATTTAACGGCACTATCAAGTAGATTCTGGAAAATGAAGGAGGAAGGGCAGGACCCTATAATCAGCTGGAAATTAATAGGCTCCGCTTGTACCCCTAAAATTTTCGTGATAGGTGCCGTCTATGTTTATTGGAGAAGATTCTGATTTTGAAGTATCCTCATCAGGACTTACTTTTGAATCTTAGGAAGGAATTCATTAATAAGTGCCGTCATAGGGCGGATTTTAAAATTAAAATTAAAATTTTTAAATTTTAAGTTTTTAATTTTTAATTTTTTTAATTTTTTAATTTTTTAATTTTTAATTTTTCTTTTTATAATTTTTATGTATATGTGTATGTTTGTGTGTGTATGTGCATATTTGTATTTATGTATATATGTATGTGTGTATATATGAATTTATGTGTGAAAAAAGTTTTTTTAGCTATTTAAATGCTCTTTTTTATAATATTCATTAATTTTTTTATATGTATGTGTGTGTGCATATGTATAATGTATATATATATGTGTGTGTGTGTGTGTATGTATATGTGTGCATGTGTGTGTGTACACATATATTGTGTGTGTGTGAATTTTTGTATATGTGTGTACACATATATATGTGTCTATGCGCATGTATGTGTATATACGTATATAAGTGTGTATGGAATTGAATGTATGCGTGTGTATGTGTATGTATGTATATATGTATTCATAATCGAAGAATTGTGTGTGCATGTGTATGTATGTATGTATGTATGTGAGTACTTCTATAGGTATGTATAATTGTAAATGAAATTTTTTTTTATTACCTAGCGATGTCTTCATTTAGTTTAAATCAAATGACCTAATTTTTAAAAAAATATTTTAAATCCTATATCTTTTTATTCCCTTTAAAAATAATTATACCTTTTTAAGTAAAAGGCCTTTTTCTAATACTTCAACGTTTTTGGGAAGTTAGGTTTTTGAATATGTCCAGCGTCTGTAATATATAAAAAAAATTTTTCTTTCTTTTCTTTTCTTTTTCCCTCCCTTCCTTCCTTTATCTCTCTTATCTCCCACCTTTTTTCCGTGTTGCTTAACCTTACATCAATTCAACACGGCCGTCTGTTAATTTTTAAGTTACAATTCTCTTTCCTTTTTTTGCGAACCCAGACGATGTCAATTTTTTCTTTTCTTGTTTATTTGTTTTTATTTTGTTTTATCTTTTTCTTTTTTTCTTTTTCTTTTTTATTTTCTTTTTTAATTTCTTTGCAAATCTATTTAAAAAGGAAAATTAGACTGATTTTTCTCCAGTTTCTGAAAGGATTTTTCTGTTGCTGAGGTGATGTGTTATCCCCCGTGGTGATTTTCATATCGAAATGATTATCCAACATCATTGAATTAATCCTTTTTTAATTTATATTTGCTCTGTAATATTTTATTACATGGAGCTCTCTTCCTGTATCATTTTTTAATATTAAAATATAAATTTTAATATTAATTAGGATTGGGTTTTTGGAATTTACCTTCCTGCTTTTTTCGCTTGGATTAAAGTATCTGAATTAATATATATATATATATATATATATATATTGATTGGTTAATACTTAGTTTTTGGTCATAATAGACCAGTACACATTTATATTAAGTGTTCGATACAATTATATTGAAGAACTTTTGAATACTTTCCATTTTTAAACGTTATTTCGCTACCCAAGTTTCTACCATAAGCTGTCTTCAGGCGATTTTTAATAACTGATTTTACCGTTTTTCTTTTTAAGAACGCTATATATATATAGAGCTCCATGTAATAAAATATTACAGAGCAAATATATATATATTAAAAAAGGATTAATTCAAAGATGTTGAATAGCCATTTCGATATGAAGATCCCCACGGGGGACGACACATCACCTCAGCAACAGAAAAAACCTTTCAGAAACTGGAGAAAAATTAGTCTACTTTTCCTTTTTAAATAGATTGCAAAGAAATTAAAAAATAAATAATAAAATAAAATAAAATAAAATAAAAATAAAAATAAAGGAAAAGAAAAAGAAAAAGAAAACGAAAAAGAAAAAGAAAAAGGTAGAATAAAATCAAATAAATAAGAAAAGAAAAAAAAAATTGACATCGTCTGGGTTCGCAAAAAAAAGGGAGAATGTAACTAAAAATTAACAGACAGACGCGTTAAATCGACGTCCGTTTAGGCAACACGGAAAAAAGGTGGTAAGAGAGATAAAGGAAGGAAGGGAGGGTAAAAGAAAGAAACTAAAGAAAAAAAATTTTTTTAAATATTACAGACGCTGGACAAATTCAAAAACCTAATTTCCCCAAAACGTTGAAGTATTAGAAAAAGGCCTTTACTTAAAAAGGCATAATTATTAATAAAAGGGAATAAAAAGATATAGGATTTAAAATAAAATTATTTTAAAAAAATTTGGTCATTTGAAATTAGACTAAATAAAGACAACACTAGGTAAAAAAAAAAAAAAAAAAATTACAATTATTATATACATACCTATAGAAGTACACACATACATACATATATATACACCCACAATTCTACGAATAAGAATACATATATACACAAACACACACATACATTCAATTTATTACACACTTATATACATATATATATATAAATATATACACACATATATATTACACACTTATATACATATACATGCGCATACACACATATATATGCGTGTACACACCTATATACAAAAAATTCATATACACATAATATACATGTGTACACACACATGCACACACACACACACACACACACACATATATATACATATATATATATACACATACATACACATATTCCATATGCACACACACACATACATATTAATGAATATTATGAAAAGGAGCATTTAAATAGCTAAAAAAATTTTTTCTCAAAATTACATATAGCCCACATACATAAATACATATATACATATACATACATATATATATAAAAAAAAGTACATCCACACACAAACATACACATATACATAAAAAAAAAAAAAATAAATTTAAAATTAAAATTAAAATTTTTTTTTAAATATTAAAAAAATTATAGAAAAATTTAGAATTAAAAATTAAAATTTGAAATTAGAAGTTAAAATCCGCCCTATGGCGGCACTTGTTTATAAATTCCCTCCTAAAGTTCAAAAGTAAGTCCTGATGAGGATACTTCAAAATCAGAATCTTCTCCAATAAACACAGACGACACCTATCACGAAAACCCTTAGGGGTACAAGCGGAGCCTATTAATTTCCAGCTGATTATAGGGTCCTGCCCTTCCTCCTTCATTTCCCAGAACCTACGTGATAGTGACGTCTGGAATCTCTGTTTAGGGTTCGAAAACGAGTACCTGTGATTATAAAGCCTCTGTTTGAAAGAGCCCGCGGACATGCCAATATAGGTCCGGTAATTGTCCTTGTTATTAGATGGAGAAATGCGGGCTTCATAAATTACATGGGTGGATTTACATTTGCCTTGCACCGGGCAGGCATCCACCGAATAACAATTGCATTTGTCGACAATTCCGGATTTAGCTTCCGTATTATTTAGTTTCATTAAAATTTGTTTATTGTGGGAATTAATTATATTATCTATATTTGAGGTGCAAGAATAACTAATTTTTAGGGTGAATCTATTAAAAATTTTATTTAAGGGATTGTTATTATTATTAAAATGTTTATCGATTAATTTGAGAAAATACCTACCAATATTTATATTAGTTAGCTTACAATAAGGAGGGTTAAACCAAATTATCTTCCTTTTCCTACATTTTCGGGTGTTTTTAGTTTTTGATGATTCTGGGTTTATAGCAGGCTTATCATACTTTAACTTATTAACAAAACCGCTTTTCTGAAGGGCCTTATCGTAAATTTCTTTGCTTACGTTGAAAATTTTTATATTGGAAGATAATTGGTTAACCCTATTATTTACTATCTTGGGTATTTGTCTTATAATATTCTTGGGGTGGTTGGATAAACTATTTATATAGGTGGGAGAACTATTTTCTTTAAGAAAGGGTTGGTAGGAACCATGGTTCCTACCAACCCTTTCTTAAAGAAAATAACCCTAGCCTATATGTATTTAATTTTAAAATCAATTATTTTTCTTTCTTTCTGTGTGAGTATGTGGAACTAAAATCGGAATCTATCAGTAAACATTTGCAGTTTTCTAATGTGTGTCCTGGTTGATTGAAGTGTTCAGCAACGATGGATGTTACGTCTCTGCACACGAACATTCCACATGTTGAAGAAGTATCAGCTTGCCACGAGTTCCTTAGTAATAGCAAATTACCTAACAACCAAATTACAGATATATGCCAATTAATAAATTTCATTTTAACACATAATAATTTTAAATTCAACAACAAAGACTATTTACAGATTAGTGGCACAGCAATGGGCACGAAAATGGCACCTAGTTATGCCAATATCTTTATGCACATTCTAGATAGGAAGATACTAGATAATTCAGAATATAAACCATCACATTATTTTAGACATATTGATGACATTTTCTTAATATTGGATCATGGATTAGAAAAATTAAAAAACTTTTTTACTTTCTGCAATAACTTTCACAATACAATTAAATTTACCATGGAGTACTCATACACATCCGTCCCTTTCTTAGACGTCATGATAAAATTAAACAAACATACACTTTCCACCAGTCTATACAACAAACCCACAAACCAACATAAATTCCTACACTTTAACAGTTGTCATCCCCTTAAATTAAAAAAATCTATCGTATACAGCTCATTTCTAAGAATCAAACGCATTTGCTTAGACCATCTAGATTTTCTATACAACATTAACAACCTAACAAAGCAATTTCTAAAATGTAAATACCCAATAAAAATAATAAAAGAGGCACTAAATAAAACCATCCACATAAATCGTAACACACTTCTCACATACAAGAAAAGAAAAAACAACAACCGAATCCCTATGGTTTTTAATCACAATCAATATTCCCACACACTTATTCAAAATTTAAAAAATGATTCCAAGAACCTCCAATCAAACAAAAACATCAAAGACATTTTCGATAAACCACCCATAAATGCAATGAAACAAACACCCAACATTTTAGAAATTGCTATCAGCTATCACTTCTACCAAATATCTAAAAAATACAAACCTATCAGGGAATTTCAAATGTAAAAAATCTCGTTGTTTAGTTTGCAAACATTTAGTAAATGATGCAGTATTTTCTCTACCCAACGCCAACATCAAATTACACCCACCATGCCTCACCTTTGACAGCCAAAATATAATATATTTTCTCTTCTGTTCACTATGTCCAACTAGTGGATATATTGGTGAACTGGAAACAGTTTTAGATTCCGTTTCAATAATCATAAACTAAGCATAAGCCAAAACAACCCTTATTCACCCATAGCTGGACACTTCAATCAACCAGGACACACATTAGAAAACTGCAAATGTTTACTGATAGATTCCGATTTTAGTTCTACATAATCACGCAGAAAGAAAGAAAAATACTGGGTTTTAAAATTAAATACATATAGGCTAGGGTTAAGTAGGGACCTAGGTGTTTTGAATCTTTATAAATATTTCAATAGTTAAACATTTTTTAGATACACTTAAAATTTTTTTCTTTAAAACAACATTTAAAAGTATTATTAGAGATAGGTTTACGTTTACAAATATTAAAAAAACTCTATCGCTTTCTACGTCACGTGATGTAAACATCTCTCGACGAACGCTCTCTCGACGAACGCTCTCTCGACGAACGCTCTCGCGGCGAACGCTTCTAGTTTAAATTTTAAAATCATTTGTTTCTGATGAAAGGCCGAAGCCGGTCTGAAATATCAAATATATATATATGATAATAGAAATAAATAAATACTGTCAAAAAATACATTTTTAAACTTACAACATCTTAGTAGTTTTTCCTCTACATATTAAGACAGTATACGTGGATCATCATTATGTAATATATATATATATATTTAAAAAAATTTAATATTAATTAGGATCAGGTTTTTGGAATTTACCAAAAACCTGATCCTAATTAATATTAATTGTTTTTTAATATTAAAAAATGATACAGGAGGAGAGCTCAATGTACTTAAGATTACAGAGCCAATATAAATTAAAATAATCTTTCAAAATTCAAAAATGCTGAATGAACATTTCAACATGAAATCCCTAAGAGAGAATTCACGTCTCCTCAGCTCGTTCCATCTGAAAATGAAGAAAGTTAGGATCTTAACCCCTCTACCTTCACCTCCCAGTCCCCTTTAATTGTCTATCTTTATAAAACATGAATTCCTTTTACTAAACCCCTTTCTCCTTTGTTAGCATATATCAATTTATAATTTTCTTTAATTGTTATCTAGTTCGTATATACCTAAAAATTTCCTTAACTCTTTCCGTCTATTAAGCTAAACACACCAATCTCCCATCTCTTCACTTACAAAGTAAAAACCAAAAATAGACTGACCTTTAAAAGAATTTTTTGTGACATACATTTTTCAAATCTTAACCGTTATTTATTTTTGCCTCACTCTAAATCCTAACTTTCTTCATTTTCAGATGGAACGAGCTGAGGAGACGTGAATTCTCTCTTAGGGATTTCATGTTGAAATGTTCATTCAGCATTTTTGAATTTTGAAAGATTAATTTATATATATATATAAACAAATTATTATAGGCACAAAATTTCATAATGGCAAGAAATAAAGTCAATTTCATACTTACAGGCATTTATAGATGATAGAATAACAATAGATGATATCTCAGTACGACGATTCATTTTCATCTTTTGATATTTTAAATGTTGAAAAATTGAATTAAAAAAAATCCCAGTTGACCCTGATGATGAATAAGGATTGAAACCGGTCGGTCGTTTTCATATTTCTTGTTTTTTATACCATCTCTTGTTATTCCATCATATATATATATATATATATATACTAGCAGTATAGCCCGGCGTTGCTCGGATGTAATGAAAGCTTTAAAACAAATCCATGGTCCTGGAGCCCAGACTCTTTGGACGTTGGCACGAAAGACTAAAAAGCAATAGTTGTTTCTAGTTAAAGCGAAACCGTAAACTGAAAGAAAAATGAATGGATGTAAGTAAAATTCTGATTTCCTGGTATCAATATCAAATGAGTTTTTTTCGTCGTAAACTGAATTTTGAAGGCTAAATAAGTCCTCTGAGTAAATGGTATCATGGCGAGATTAAGAACTACAATTATACCTACTTAGAGCCAAACCCGAAGCAAAAACTAAAATAAAAGGGCTGAAAAAAAAATACAGACATACAGGCAGATAAACAGATACACACGCAAACATCTTGCCGTTTATAAATATATATATATATATATATATATATATATATATATATATATATATATATATATATTATCGATTTTCTGCACTATTGTAAGAACTGCCACCTTGAAACTTCTTAATATCATTTCTTATGTCTTTGTCTATGAGTGTAGCAAATTTGATTAAAATCGGACCACTCCTTCTATAACCTGATTTTTTCGATTATCGATTTTCGATATTTATCGGAGGTACGACACAAAACCTAGCTAAGAACACTCGCAGACGCTTATAGTACAACTGTGTAAATTTTCAAGAAAACTGGTTCAGCCATTTCGGAGTTTATAGGTAACGGACACACACACACACACACACACACACACACAGACAGACAAAGTTCCAAAGTTTATATATATATATATATATATATATATATATATATATATATACTTAAATACAGAAACAAAAAAAGCACTTCTGTAATATAGATTACATTTTTGTTTATGATATTTTTTAATAATCTAGAAAAGACTATAGAGCTTTGTGTCGTGATTAATTAGTCATAAAAACTTTGAGTACTTTCTGTAGATCAATAATTAAATAGCTGAAATAAAATATTTTACAAATAGTTTTTAATCGATATTTTGGGGCGAAACATTTATATATTCATTTATATTTTTCTTATTTTGAACACACATGAAAGTCTTTTAAATTTATCGAAGTTAGGATGTAGAGAACAGTTTGGCATTTAAGATAAATTTTTACATTCCTGTGCCTCCGTAATGAACTTAAAATCAAAAAAGAAAATACATTAAATTGTTTTGTTATAATTTAATTATTAAACTTACGAATATTCTTAATTAGAAAAAAGAAAACATCAGTAGCAAGCAATTATCAATGACGTGGTCTCACTTTCAAATTTGGCATTTTAGATAAAACCATGATAATGAAAACTCAAGAGAAATGAAGGATCGATCTAAAATGATAATTTTTTGTTGTTGTTGTTGTTGTTGTTCTTAGAGGAAAATCAAATGAATGTTAACAAAAATAAGTAACAAAGAAGATTTTTGCTAGAGGAACATTTTCCTTGGTAGTGCCATATATTTCGATGTTAGGCGCTCCGCGGAAAGGTAATTGTTAATTCGATCCTTAATTCGATCCTTAATTCGATCCTTATGTGCAAGGCTAAACTAAACTTAATCAATGCCTATACTATCCTGGCGGCGTCAGAATAAGTGATACTATTCGAAGAAGTATCTTCAATATATGAAAAGAATAAGTGTCTCCTGCAGTGAAACGCACTCAGAAATTAATTTATGTTCAGTAGAACAAGTAAGATGAAAGTCAGCTGCTTTTGTCAAGATGCGAAACACAATTTGAACAGATTTTTCGTTTAGTACATCTATTCGAAAATTATGCACCGAGTTTTGTTCACATCAGTGACATCGTCTACGATCTGATTAAGTTTTACTTCGTTCAAGATATGCTAATTCTTGTATAAAGTATCACTGGCTGCCAATTCACATGTTGACGTTCTTCACATATAATCGTAAATTTGTAGACTGGGTTCAAAGATAATCTTGCATCTCTTATGCATATGACAAAAATGTTTTTGTTTGTTGATCATTCAGCTTTTATCTTCATTACAAATGTACAGGAATAGATAAACGTAGGAATGCTCTCCCAAATACACATTCACTGGAGTTTATTAAAATAATTGTGAAAGTGTTCAAGTTTCGAGTCCAATAAAGGCCAATATTTCGAATACTGATTCTCAAAGCAGCTCAACGTAATCCCCACTCACTATAGAGCTTTGTGTCGTGATTAATTAGTCTTAAAAACTTTGAGTACTTGCTGTAGATCAATAATTAAATAGCCTTTTGTAGTATCGTGACACATTCAAGTCATCTTACGATTGTAACACAACGTCAGACAATTTAATGAGTATTTACCCACACTTTCATTTGTAAAAATTCACACAAAAATATGTAAACACAAATATATTGTTAATACATAAGCTAATATGGAAAGTATTCCCTGATGAAGCATTTCTGATTACGCCATTTCATCGACAAAACATGTCAAAACATTAGTTTTCCATTTTGCATCCCCTACATAGACACACGTAATTACATCATATGCCTTTCTATTGCTTCACTATTAAAAAACGAGAAATCAGTTTGCAATTTCGAGCATGATTATTGGTCAATATTTATGTCTGACAAAAAAGCAAATATCGATAAAAGAAAGTTGTAATTTAGCCAAACATGAAATGTTAGCAGCACCTGTTTACGGGAAACTTCACTGTAAAAAGTCTTAAGAGAGATTTTATTTTAGATTGGTTTACATCGCTATACCTAAAATTTTAAAGAGTAGTTTTATTTTTATATATTATACAAGCTTTTCAAGAAAAAATCGTGATTGTATAAAAAAAAAAATAACCACAGAATAAATCTACTCTTCAACTTTTGATGCTGTCGTTCAAAATTCATTTCGAACTAAATCATCAAAAGTTAAACATCAAAAGCTTTAAAATAAACTTGTTGCCTTCTATTAAAGCGACATTTTATAAAGCAATTTTTCACTATACGTATTTTAAACAAATTACAATTTTTACTCATTGGATTTTTACTCATTTACTTAAGCATGGATTTAGGTGAGACTATTGTTTTATGATACCTTAAAATTACTTCATTAAAACCTAAAATGTTACTGTTTTAATGTAAAATGTAATATAAATGAAATCTATTTTTGGCTTCTGCTTCGTTGTAAAGCTGAAATTGCAGGTGAAAATATTCAACGTTTTAATCTCATAAAAAATTATTTCCTATGAATTCTAAAAAAAAATTGAAAAATAACTGCAAATTAAAATCAAGAGAAAAAATGTTTAAATACTTAATTTTTATTGTTTACTTACAAGAAAATTCATCTTTCGTTTTTTTTATATATAAAAATAAGTTTAAAAATCAAAAATATTTACTTTATATTTTAAATTTCAGGAACCCTCTATGTGCCAGGTAAATACCCATCAACTGTCTCTTGCCGATTTTCCTCTCTTGCTAATAATATTTCAAACACCACCGATTCGGTTGCAAATGTAGACATTGTTCCCACTTCACTTCCACCAACGCCACCACCAGCTCTTGACACTACTTTGTCGATCCTAGATAATTTCTACTTCGCACAGAAAAGTATCTATGGTAGTCCCAATCTTCGATTGCAAAATCAGATAACCAATCCCCATCATCATTATCATTATCCATCAAAGGCGGCATCTCATCCTCAATGTACATTTCAGCCTCACCAGCCTCAATACTCTCATACAAATGGACAAAATTATTCGTGTCAACAAAATCGAATTGCTCCCAAATTTTATTCAGACTCGTCTTGCTTAGTTGGAAATAAAAGCCCTTGTTTGGTAAACTCGATAACGACTACTTCTCCACCATCGTCATCGTCATCACAGTCATCTCCAAAAAACACATCATTAACTTTGAGAGTATCGTCATCGAATTTGCAAAATTTTAATTTAAACTCCTCATCGACAACATCATCATCATCGCTATCGTCTCTTCCTTCGTTGCTAAATACGGCAAAAGAAAGTGAAGAAATCTGCACTCGAAATGACGTAAGTTGTAACAAATTTTACAACGCTAGTAAAATTGGATTAAGCAATGATGACAATAATATAAATGATAAGACTGAAAGCACTAGCAACTCTTCTGAAAACAATCGCAACGCTAATAGTTTTATGGCACTGGCAGACTCAACATCAACAACTTTCGAATGCGCCAGTTGTCGTAAATTGTTTGCTACGCCACATGGGCTTGAAGTCCACGTAAGACGTGCTCATAGTGGTTCGCGGCCATACGCCTGCGACGTTTGCCAAAAGACATTTGGTCATGCCGTCAGTTTGCATCACCACCGTTCAGTACACACACAGGAACGCACGTTCGAATGTCAACAATGTGGCAAATCATTCAAGCGATCATCGACTCTGTCTACGCATTTGCTTATACACAGTGACACTCGACCCTATCCGTGCCCCTACTGCGGAAAAAGATTCCATCAAAAGTCAGATATGAAAAAGCATACTTACATACACACGGGTAAGTAGAGCGTAAAAATAAATATATCTATCGATATGAGTAACAATTTTGAATTATTACTGAAAAAAATTCGAGGGTCGCAGTAAATCAGTTGGATTTTCTTTCTATGTTATGCCTATTAATATTAAAGAATGATATATTATGAATAGTGGCTGAATGAAACTTAATTGTTTTATTTTAACATCACGCGCTTCTTTATTTCTAACTGATAATTACACCACTTATAAAACATTTCATAGACATTATGAATTATCATCATCATTGTAATCAATCCTGTGTTCTTAGGTTCGCTGTGAAACAGAACACCTACCTCCTTCCGCTAGTTTCGATTGCGTGCCAGTGTCTGAGTCTGTGAATGATTTTCCAGTTCACTCAATAATGTTGTCAGCCCATTTTCTTCTGTCTGCTTCTTTTGCTCAAAGTGTCGGATATAATGAAATGTTTCTAAAATTATATTAATGGTGTTCACTTTAAGTCGTTGCTTTAACTGTTGAACACTGAAAACTTACTGAAAATAAAATAGAGTATAAAGCCCTTAAATAATTTTTGAAAATATATTTTCTGTCTTTGTTTCTTCATGAAAAGACTAACTCATATCAAAAGAAGTTAACGAATATATTTAGGTTATAGTTAATTTTTAAACCTTCGAACTTCAAAGAATATTTCTGAAACACGACTTTCAGTTCCATTTGCTTTGTTCTTATGTGCTATTCTGCTACCCCGATTTTCTCTGCCAGTATAGTTTGCAAGAATAACTGGCAGTAGAAAACGGAATCGACAAAACTGTCTCGATTCTGATTAACAATCATTGATACTAATGGTCACACTGCCACTGGCATCAAATATGAAAAGTAGGGCTTTTTAAGCATATGCTTTTTCATTATCAAGGTCATGGGCATGTATCAGTTGGATTGAATTTGTTCAAGGAAATAGATAACGACGAGGTTTGCTGCCTACAATCATAAATAATCGATTTAATTTATTTACAAACTTTTCTTTTATTAATATCACGCATCATATAATCAATATGTCTAAATTAAACAAAAACTGTAAAAATCTATAAAAAAATAGTGTATTCTTAAACTGCTGCACTAAGAATAAATAATGGACATATATATATATATATATATATATAAAGTTAAATTACTTTATAAAATCAAGTTTTTCACATCTCTTTCAGGTGAAAAACCACATCGATGTCTCCAGTGTGGAAAAGCGTTTAGCCAGTCATCCAACCTGATTACCCACAGTCGAAAACACACAGGATTTAAACCTTTCGCTTGTGACCAGTGTGGCAGAGCCTTTCAGCGTAAAGTTGACTTGCGAAGACACACTGAGACGCAACATATTAGCTCAGACCCAAACAAACGCTCGTTGCTACGCGTTGTTGCGATATCGTAGCTAATCTAACAACGGAAAAATCAGAACCAAATAACATCATTCTTTTAGTTGAAATTTTTAGACAAAGAATTATTATTATATGCTTTTCTATAGCATGTCCACCTTGGTTGATATACAATATAACCCTGTCCATTAAATATAAAAGATTCAAACTGAAATCTCAAGAACGTTAACGAGTATACATAGAGATACGCGAAGAAGACCGAAGCGTACAACGACCGAAACATTGTGAGTAAAACAAACAAGGTGAGCATACTGGACTGAATAGCAAAACATATAATAATCCTTTATTTTGTTTTGACTTCTCAAGCAACTGATCATTCCTTATTGGTTTTCCCATAAATATGAATGTGAGCTAAATCTTGCTTTTCTGATAAATTTGCATCAACGTTGATGTAGATAAAATTGTCAAAAGAATGCATTTCCAAGTTACTTTTCTTTCTGCTATTTTTGTTATAAAAGAATATTTGATTAGATCAAATATTCTAGAATTTGTATGAAACTTAAACAAATAATTACCAGGTAAATTTAAAAGCCAAACCATTTGTGGTGAGATGAACCTTATCTTGGTCTGAAGTACCTTGATAATCATTTCTATTTATTTCGGGTAGACGCTACATTTTCTGTGATATGAGTTCGCCATCCAACGTCATTCAGCAGTTTTCGAACTGCCAAAACGAATCGTAATAAAAAACAAAAATTAATGAAAAGACAAATACTCAGTCGAAAATGTTCAATGCCTTCATCGACTTCATCAACATCCAATTTTTGCCTAACTTGTAAATCTGCTCAATTTCATTTTTTTATTTTATTTATAAGGCATTCTACTGAGTTCACTAAGGAAATAGAAAAAATGGACGGAAATTATCAAATATTTCTACAACAAATCACAAAGTATTTTCCATACAATTAAGAAATGACTCGTAAATTTCAATGCTTCCAAAACGAAGCCTTTAACCACCATAGAAAAGCTTTCCTAACTTTCCGTAATATGTATCACACTAGTCTCCCTGAAAGCAATACACTGAACATCACTTTCTCAGCAGATCTCAAGTGGAATGAACACATTGAATCAATAGCTACATCTACTGCTAAGAAGGTCGGATCGTCAGAATCCATTTTGCTCATTTATAAATCTACCATTCATCGGTATATCGAATACTGTTGCCATATCTGGTCGAGTGCGTCTGCTGTTCATCTTGGGGTTCTCAACAAAATCCAAAGGAGAATCTGCAATGTAATCGGTTCCGATTTGGCAGCTCAACTTCAGTCACTTTCTCACCGATGAATTGTGGCTTCCCTCTGTCTTTTTTATAAATATTTCACGACTTCTGCTTTGACGAGTTTCATTTACTGGTGCTCTGCTCTCGTGAATTTACTCGTGTAACTAGATACCACCCTTTTGCCGTCAAAATAGGCAAATATAACCGTCACTTCTTCTCTAGTAGTTTCTTTCCTGACACTTTCTGCCTGCGGAACTCCCTTCTACATGCTTGCTTCCCTGATAGCTACAATCTCCAAAAGTTTAAATGAAACGTCAATTGCCGTCTTCTTTCTCATTGACCTTTTTTCTCCTTCTTCTTACCTTTTCTATTCTGTCTTCCTTCTCCTCTCACTGTACCCCCCCCCCCTGCGTACCAGTAGTAGTACTACCTTACTTGGGTAAAACTATTATAAAAAATATATTATTAATGCTTTTTGTGAATGTGCATTTTTTCATTACTGGCACATTTATATGCTTTCGGTTATTGTTAACTTTAGATATATCTCTCAATAAACTTCAATCATATTTCCTGTTCCAAAATTTGTTCCCACCTCAAATCATAAAAACCAATTTAAAATCTATACTGACAAAATGTGTTCATAAAACTGCTACTATATTTTTGAAAACTGTAATGTAAACAATTGTTAAATGTAAGTGATAATATAAAATACAAACCTGGATTATCTAAATGTATTTTTGTATTTATTATTTACTTATTTATTCATTCATTCATTTATTCATTCATTTATTTCTTTTATTTTAGTTCAGATAGCATTGAATGAAACTACAATACATATAAAATCTTATGTTTTCCCAGTTCAGTTATTCGTGTATTTCATAAGTTGCTTTAGGAAATCTTTTCTCTTCTTTAAAAGCATGTGATTTCATATTTTCCGATTTTTTGATATTGCATATTTCTCTTTTCTTTTCTTTTTTCTTTTTTCGAAAAGACATGAAACTGAACTGTTTTAACATTTTTGTGAGTAATAAAAAGGACATATCTTGCAGGACCATAGCAAGAAGATAATTATTTCTCTTTTTATATTCGGATTACTCGAAGAAATTCAGTTTAAAATTAATCAGCTAAGATCAGCAATCTCACTTGGTACAAAATTAATTACATCTACAATATTTTCAATAGATGTTGAAAAAATTGATCTTCGAAACCACACACACAAACAGGCGCACACACACATCCACACCCCTATATATATATATATATATATATATATATAATATTACATTATTTACACTGTTCAAACGCTTGCCTTCATCTTTATTTCTATGTTTATGACGTTTCAGCCGTTGTATGCTCAGGCCTTCTTCAGCACATATGCTAGGCCACAAAAATCTCCTAACCCGGTCAAACATAGAAATGAATACAATATGGGAACAAGTTATACTGAGTGCTAGAGAAAACCATTAGCTTCAAAGATTGCAATATAAGCTCAGGTAAAAAACGGTTACTGAGACATTAGGTTTATAAGCCCCAGAAATTCATACACTGATGTCCTCAAGGATACATCACCCAGTGGATATAAGCTTTCGTTAATTCTAGTAACTTGACCAAAAAGTTGTTAGTTCAATACCTGGCTACAGTAGTGTTGAACAAATAATTTAGAGAATTGAGTTAAAAGGAGATAACTACATAGCATCCGGAAATGTCATCGCACATGGAAGGAGGATGGTATAGCCCCAGTGATCGAAATAAAGGATTCGGTTCAAAATTTCTAGCAGCTGAAGGAAAAAACAGGAACGTAAATCGGCCGAAACGTCGTAAACATGGTAATAAAGATTAGTACAGCAGTCCGAACAGTGCAAATAATGTAAATACTATCACATCTCATAAATACGAAGATTACGCTAACATAAACTTTTCTCTATTGTGACAAATAACCTTAACGTTCTTATGTGCACCCACTCAATTGGAATATGACAAGGATAGACTTAAACTCAGAATGTGTACATGGAAAATATTTGAAGGAAAAACTTTATGTAGTTTGATTGGCTTCGATTTCTGTATTAATTTTTTATTGGTTTCATTAGAAGATCTGTACGAAATTTAACCCTCTAGGGCCATTCGTATCATATTTGATACAGTATGAAAACAAGCCTTGAAAGAAATATTTTCCTGAAAAAATTTTTAAGAGAAATATTTTATAAATTTCAAATGAAAGCAGTACTGACTGCTCAGTCAATGAATACCAAATGCTTCCTTATAGGGAAATACCAAATGTTTCCTTATAGAGAAATACTGTATCAAATATGATACGAATGGCCCTAGAGGGTTTTAATAGTACATTGCTTATGAACAAAAATGTTTTAAGGAACTTTTATTTGTGCTCGTTCGATATTTGCATCAACCGATTCTCTCATATAAACATTAGCATATATTAATCATTATAGTAAATATTAGGTTGAAATTGTTTGAAAAGTAAGAATGTAAAAAACAAAACATCATTTTATTTTCATTTAATTTCTGTGTCTTCAATGGCTATTTAACAACTTTTTCTTCGATTTTTTTTCAGAAAAACATTTTTCTCTCTTTTCATTTATGACTAATGTGTAGCATTAGCTACAGGTAACAATATGGTTGAAAAATAGACGTGAATATCTCAAACTATATGGCAAGTCTTTATGCTACTAAATTTTATAAAATAGAATATGAGGCAATAATATCCGTTAATTTTCTTATAAATTTCAATGATTCTGCAAAAAGGATCAAAGAAATGAAATTATCAATTTTTAAAAATCTCTCTGATCAGTTTTTAGATTTACTCTTACTCTGTCTTAATAATATAATTCACGATAAAAACATACTTTTCCAATTGATAAAACCTTTAATAAGTTATGTTATAATAAACATTTAATCTATGTTAAACGATAATTTTGGTGACGAAGAGGCAAAGCATGGGCGTGATTATAGATACAATAGTTATGAGGTTTCCTTTGCAGAATTGAACAACAGCAGCAGCGGCAGCAGTAGCATAACCCCTTTTACAGCGATTGCTATTCGATTGTTATTCGATTTCCCAATGGATGTTACTCACTTTCATATGCACAAACCAAACATTTCAAATATACTAAATGTCAGCAATTTGGGGAGCGAGTTCGGAATTGACATTTTGGATAGGAATTCATTTTTGGGTGGAGGCATGTAGAAACCAAGAGATGGAAATAGAAGGAAATGTAAGAGAAATAGGCGGGTAAAGATAGAAAGAACTTTCTTTTCTAGTCCTTAACGTCACCAGTCTGTTAGCAAAATTGTTTTGAAGATCCAGTTCTCTATTTAAACCACTCTGCATCATGAACTATCATGACCATGTGTAAAATATATATACCTATAAAAAAAGAAAAGAAAAATCCAGATTGTTCTGAGTTTTATCAGTTTTGCTGAAGTTCATAGTTTTTAATAACAAAAGCATTTATTTAGGTATCAGTCTTTAGTGCTCTTAGTGCTTTTCCTGTTATTTCCTGTTTTCTTACGACTAGAAAGCATGAAAAATACTAATATGAAAATTGCTTCAAACTTTGTTTTTATGACCAGGATAATGATATTTCTGAAATTTACCTATTCACATTGGGAACAATTCTCGTTCACGAAAAGTAGAAACAAAACGACATATGGTTCAAAAGTAGCATTTAAAAAAGTATTTATTCTAGGATTACACAAGAGAGACAACAAAAAATTTAGAAGTGTGTAGCTTTTCGCGATTTACGCTTAAAACTGTAAAATACTTTCACGAATCATGTCCCAAATATAGTCTCCCATCAAATTTAACCTTCACCAGAAGAAAACTTTATACTTTATGATCTGCTTTTTCGACGAAGACACCGGCTTTGACTTTTGACGCAGACAGCTTAAGGAAGAAGTCTTGAAGGTACTTGAAGGCTGCAGACTCCTTATCTGGAGCTGTAACAAATTGTTTCATGAGGTGCGATTTTAAGTGTAGCGAAGGAAACAATACAATGGCTCCTATTTGATGTTGTTCCTCCCTACGCTGAACTCGGTCTGCTGGGATCAGTCCCTCCTGTAGAACTGTGTCACGGTTTTCCTGCTGTCCCAAAGGTACAGATAATGAGAAAATTTAGTAAAGGCGCCTTGGAGACCCATCAGGAAAGCCATCATTTTAAAGTCTCCAATAACCTTCCAACTCTACTCTTCATATGTCAAGGCATCTAGCAAGATCTTCACGCTGCCTTATTACTTTGTGAGCTGAACCAAGTGATCCAGAAGAAGATATGGATACGTTCCTATTATGAAGCAGCAATGTTTTGAATCTCGTGGATGAGCTGTCTATGGAAATGCACCACTAGGGGGAGTACCAGTTTCAATTGCATTAAACAGACAATTGTGGCAGAAGCAAAGCCGATCTTGACGGATGAAAAAGCTTGAAAAATGCTTGAAAAATGACTTGCCACTTTCACACTTTAATCTAACAAATTCCACAGGTTCAGTGTCGACGTCAAAAGCTCGGCATTAGGCTTTATGAGTCTGAGATCAGGTAGTTAAGGTCTTTTTAATTGTAATATTATGGGTTTCTCTCCTCATTGATCCAGGTTACAGAGAGGTAGCGCCTCTGTAATTTGGATCAATGACTCCATCTTCTTAATTGTTATTCTCTTCTGAACTGCTCTCTCTCTCTCTCTCTCTCTCTCTTTCTGGAGGAATAGATACTAGGAGCTCAGGGCAGTGTGTCACTGTGGTGATGGATGACACATGGATGCTATATTATAGCAGGCGCATTCTTCCCAGCTCAACGTTTGGAATGCGTTTGAGTGGTTAGTGTGTTCTCTTCAAATTTGTGGGATTACAAATTTCATGGCTTTATTTTCTTCTCTGTCAGTCAGTTAAATGCCATACGTGATACACGCTTGGGCGATCATGTCTCGAAAGAGACATGACTGACTGGGCAGATGATTATCCCGCAGTAGGTTGCCATTGCTTTCTGCGGTAGACTGGTTGCCGACCAAGGCTATAGAACCCAATCTGTCCTGTTATTTAACCCATAACTGGCGGGAATAGACGGATTAATACCTTTCCCAAGGGTATTTGCGTGTAAGAGAATGCAAGGAATTCAACTTGAATTCGAACTCGACTCTCCGATTTCTCATTCTGAGCCGACATCCACTGCGCCACAATCCTTTAAAAGAGCAAAATAAAGATATGAGTATAAAAATGCAAGTGTATTTTGCCCAGTGTTATTGAAAATTCTAAAATAAATTACATATTTTGCTTTTTGAAATTTCTAAAGATTGTATATGTAACATATATGTAACTTTAGACTCAATTTAGTGTCGCCAATGCCACAAAAATACGGAATCTTGAATACTGAACATCCCTAATATTTCGTAATTTTTATGGATCTTATCAGTGATCCAGGAGATAAATCACCTATAATACTGTAGAAACTAAAGCGAGTTTGTTGAAACATATTTAATACATATTTTTTCAATAACACTGGTTTAAAAAAAATAAAGTAAAAAATATATAAATCTTAAAAATTACAAAACTTTTATACTTAAAAATTCCACTAATCAAACGAATAAAACTTTCCATCTTACCTTCTAGAGTTTTTTCAGTGTTCGCGAGTAAAATTAGGTACCTTTATTCCCGATAAGCATGCCAAAATATGCTTTGTATGCATCATACATTTTAGTAGATAGTACTTTTTTCTCTTGTCCTGATAAATTCGCTACAGACATAGCAAAATGCGTCTGACGGATGCTTAAAACCTCTTGATGTCAACTGTGACCAATGCATCTATCAACGACGACTTGTCTTCATTTGGACAGCGAAAAGTAAACTGAACTGTCAATCTTACGTTCTCTGTATTTATTATTGCCATCTATGTTACGAGAACGTTCGAGAAATTCTTGAAACTTTTAAAAACTTCTTAAAAGTTCTTTAAATTTCTAAAAAGTTCTAGAAAATTCTCAATCAGCAACTTTAATTTTGTCTGGAGTGTAATGGAAAATAGGTTAGTTTCAAAATATTGAGGTTCAGGTCAGAAAAATGCTTGACAAATTTGAAGTAGATCAGAATAAAAACAAGCAGTTTGTTATCATCAGTTTTCACCGATTATTCTTTATGAGGTAATGAATGTAAGATTGCAATATTGTTTTTACGTTACAGCAGTAAAAATGTTATCTATGAATTCTTGTGCTCACTTAGAGATTAGATTTCCAACCCTAGAAAGATGTTCTACATTTAACAGGAAACAACCACACTTTCCCGTGGACAAATTTAGCAAAATGCATAGCGCAAATATCGATCAACCAAAATACAGCTATTAACATAACTCAAATATTTGTGGATAAAACTAAAAATGCTATGCATCACTTACTGCAAAGAAAATCAAAATATTCGAAGCAATAACAAAAGAGATAACCAACATTAAATGCAACTTTCACTACATAGGAACATTATTTTAAAATGTGTTTAGAAAAATGTTATATCTTTCTCTTAACTTGTACTATCGCTAATAGACTCATCTTTAAAAGAAAACATCCTACACGTGTCATCATTTGTATATGATGCAAATTAGAAATGTATCAATCCTATGAAGCTAATATAAAGTTTTCTCCTAAAGTCGACTAGTGATTAACGAAAGTACTCGAGCAAAAACATTAAAAAATATTATCAATAATTGAAAAAAGAAAAAGAAATTGGATCATATTTGTCGAGAAACTGTCCAATTTTCATAATTTTTTCAGAGGAAAATAGGTTCGCCTATCGCCCGGTTCAAACCATGTCTCCTTCTGTTGAACGGGAGTAGAGATTTATCATTTGTTTCCTCTTTAAGATTAGTTTTCTGTTTCTCTTCCCTGAGGCATTGATAAAAGTGGCTGTCATAACTTTTTGGGGATATAACTGGCTAGAGATTACGGCACTTCATTTTAGGGATACCTGGTTGGCAGTTTTCTGGTTGCTGCATCTCAGCTAGTAACAAACAAGGAGTCGGTGGGTTTTGGTAGCGCTTAAAGAGGCTTCTCTGGTTAACAGTCACATAATATCCAGGAGTTTGCAGTGCTATGTCGTGCATTGATATGTATCCCAAGTAGCACATCCGGTTGTCAACCCCGAGGCCACACGATGCTGTACTCTTCGCCATCTTCCGGTACCAGCTTGTATTGCCTTAGACGGCAGGAACTATTATTCTTGGACTCTTGAACCTTAAAATGTTATCTTATGAATACAACAATTAAAGAAAACCAGTTTACCAAAAAATAGGTAAATAGACCCCAACATTCATGACATCCATGCCGATTTCAGCATTATATAATCGTATCTCTTTGAATGTTTTCATATCTCCTAGTTCTTTGTGAAATTAATGCATGGAATGAAATTTTAATCTTCTCATTGAAAATTGTGCCACTGGGGTTTCTTCCTGGGTGAAAGCTAGCATCGAGGCTTTAGTACCAGCATACACATCAGAAAGCTCGTATCCGAGTATGCCTGTCTAATAATAATCTAGTCGATCCCTGTCTCAGACACTTGTTCGGGTACATTCGTATTTGTTCAACACGCACAAAGCCCATCTGTAGTTTACACAGCATCTATGTTGAGCTGACTTAGTTACAGTTTCTGGAAGTGATCTGGCGTGATCAATAGTCTGAAAAACGTCAGTATGCCTTAAAAACTCGGTCACGATGAGTTGTGACGTCGTGGTAATACAACCCGCGACATCTACCCAATTTTACGCACAAGGCTTGGATTAACTTGTGGTATGGTTTTCAGCCGCTTTCCAAAGGTGCCTCACGCTGGAATCTCATTCCCGGGTCGATAACATGAAGAAATGAATTACCTGGTAATCGACTATGGTGAGATTCGAACCCAGGTCTCATATTTAGAACATTTTAACCACTCTGCCACATGTCCACCCGACGCGCGCGCGCGCACACACACACACACACACACACACACACACATTTAATTATTATATAAGTTTACATCTATGGACATGCAATTTTAAGAAAATAAATCTTTTGACTACTATTTTTTTCTTTTTAGATATGCTTTCAAATCTTAACTGAATATGCTCATTTATTGGATTGATGCGTAATATAATTTGTAAGTAAGAGTGAAGAACATATGTAACTTGTTCTATTATAGAAAATCTACAAACGTTAGAGATTTTAGAAATATAAGCATGTCAGATGTTACTTCTGATGTTAATAAATTTCTTGTAACTGAAACTAAATTTGATTGAAAATTTCTATGGATTTCATTTCTTATCCTTTCTCTACCGGTGAAAATATTTCTTATACCGAATTCTCTTTAGTTTTCGCGATCAGAAGTCATCAAAGCACGTATAAGGCCATGTTTTTTGGAATATAACCATATTTTTGCTCCAAATTTAATGACACGCGATACTATATCAATAGTTAATCGATGACTATTTTATTATCAAATATCAAAAGTATATCATGTAAGTATAAAAAAAAGGTTTTTACAAGTATGAACCTATTAATAACAACAGTTCACGAATATTTTTTTTCAACTTTATTGACTTATCCTCTGAGATGATTCCCAGAAACAACTACTGAGCGTCGTTTAAAAACGGATCTACATCTGTTATTCAAATTATTTAGCCCGGGGGTGATTTCTATGATTTCATTCACTAGTTTCATCATTTCAATAGTTTATCTTTTCTTTATAATATTCCGTATATTATTATTATTATTATTATTATTATTATTATTATTATTATTATTATTTGCTTAATTAAAAATTATTAAATGCAAAACATGTCACATCATCATGTTGCACAATGATCTGATTGTCCATAATTTAAAGTAACATATTTTCGTTAGAGCTTATTTTTAACTTACCTAGAAGTTGTATGCATATTGGCGTCTTGTATTGACTTTTCATATATTTTCCTTCCCCATCTCCTCTAGTGGTGACAGAAATTTCAGTTCCCGAATAAGTACTGGATTTTTCTTTGTTTTTGTTTGTTAATTACAATTTCGTTTTGTTATTATGTCTGTATATTTTATTGTGTTTGAATGAGTGTTTATGCGAGTGGTTGATATTCATTATTTAATACCTTGCTTTTGTTTTCAGAGCTAGTTAACAATTTTTTCTATCTTTAGGTTAGGGAAATCTAAATTCAAACAACTGTTTTCTTTCTTTCTGTTCCTTATTTTTATATTTCATATTGGGAAATGTTTTGATTGTGCATAATTGTATATTACTTTTACTTCCCACCCCAATTGTGATCTTTTGGTGAAAGTATAAATTATAGAACGAATGTCGCAGGGATTATTATGTTTAGACTAAATAATAGTGACGATCAGTTTTTGCACTTCTCCAAGTGGTAGTTCTAGACAAAAGACAAAAACCATCATATGAATGTACAGAGTCAGTCACTGACTTTCAATGAACAATAGCAAAATGTCTACATTCGAGATAAGAAATGATGTAGACCAAAAATGTATTTTCGAAATAGTTTTAACTGCTATAAAATTGTTTAAATGAATTTGTTCTTATAGGACGACTGATATGCAAAAATCTACATGTTCCATTAAAGGATAGAAAAGTATACGTACAATTTTCTAAAGAGCATAAGAATTGTATATTATTAATCAAAAGGTTTATATTAAGAGATTAATCAACATTTCAAACCTTTATGTTTGGTGCTTAGATGTAAAATAAAATAACTTGAAGTGCATCACTAAACATAGAGAGGTGAGTGTTATTGTGTTGGCGGTTGTATGTTTGCTTAATTGTGACACTTATACATTTTTGGTTTATTCGGACATAGACACTCACGTTTATACATGCACTGACGTGCCAAAATTCATAATATTGTTTGTATATGACGCCTTCTATCTCGGCGAAAAATAACTAGAATATCTCTGAAGACATGCTGATCCCAACCAATCCGGAAACACTTCAAATCTCATAAGGAGGAACTGACAGTCGCAATCTTTGTAATGATTTACTATATGTTTACGATTCATATACAAACACAGATGTGAAGAGATGAGCACTGATCATTTAAGCATTCCATATATCTCTAAAACAAATGTTTTCTGTCTTGAGACCAATGTACTTATATTGGGGGGGGGCTATGCTTATGATGATATGGGTATTTCTTGTTGGGATAAGAATAATCCTGAACAAAAAAAGCAACATCCTCTACCAAGTATTCCAAGAAATATAACCCAATATAAAGCTCTCCGAAACAGAATATATGATCTAGAATTAGAATGAAAGCAGTGATGGTACCTATCCATCATAAAATATTCAGTGTGTAGAATTAGTAAATTAGTATCATTCCTTCAAATGCGTAACAAATTTGGCATAGGAGATAAGGGAATTGAACATAGAATAGGCTGTACTAGGTTTAGCAAAATAGTGCAAAACCAAAACATTAAGCTAAAAACTCGAGTCGTGTTCTTAAATATAGACTCATCAGATCGAAACCTTCATATGGATATCATGTATGACGTCAAACTTGTTCAGAAATATGTAAACTAGCAGCTGTAGACAACCGCTTGCTCAGATCAATCGTTAAAGATGGCTACGAATAAATGAAGCACTTAGCGAGGGCCACACTTCTCCGAACATTGTGGACTGGCACTACAGAATCACAAAGTACTATACCAAATAACAGAAACCTCTTCAATTAAAAACAATAATAGTAACAACTAAAACGCACATGGCATGCAACTAGAATAGAAAATAAGGACATAATCCTAATCAACACTACTTCAAACAAATGGTTAGAAAAAAAGCCCCAATAGAAGCAATAAAAAGAGCAATAATGGTTACTGGACTAAAGGAAACTTATTTAAAGTTGTTTTAAGAGAAAGATTTTATAATTTTTAACAGAAAGTAGCACTAGTTGCTCAGTCAGAATGCCGAAAGTTTCTTTATAAGGAGACGACTAATAATACCGCTACCACCATCCTGATAACTGCCTACACTTCCCTGATATTTGTAGGTGCAGGATCTTGAATACAAATATATCTTCTCTATATGTCCCATAATTGTTTGTTTGAACTCATGTCAGAGTAAATGCATTTGGCAGACCATTCGTCAGAAATCTTCAGAATGCTCCTCAATTAAATTCTGGCCACTCTAGGCCCGATGGTACGATGCATTATCTCATTGGTATTACTCATCCTTGTTGGAGGCACATGAAGTTCATAAATGTATGCAAATTGTCATGAATTAATGCTACACAGCTATGTCAATGACATATTTAGGCGAACACAGTCTATTAAATGTAGACACACCTGACACTTTTATGGAACCAACATCAACCTGACTGAATATGTCAAATTTCCCCATAATTTTACAAATGGAATGTCTCATCCATCTGTCACCCACTATCATTGCCCATTTTTAATTCCGATAATTCGCTTCACCTCACCATAATCAGCTCCGCTGATATTAAAAAGTTAATGTGAATATATCCATGAACATATCCATATTAATGTACTGTAACGACACCTAGCATTACATTTATATACTGCTATATACCCATTATTTTTACACGTCAATGTAAAATCAGGCAAAGTTATTCATCAACATTTATAATCATATAATTTGAATTTTTCGATAAAATAACTGCCTTGGTATATGAAACTATACACACACGTATATATATAGAGAGAGGAGGGAGAGAAAAAGAAGAAGGGTTATAGATAGATAGATAGATAGATAGATAGATAGATAGATAGATAGATAGATAGATAGATAGATATTGCGTATCGCATTATTAAGCACTTAATGTTTCTTAATACGGTAACTAAGAGAAAGTTTGCACTATTAATGTGCACGATATTGTATTTAGAAATTATAGTAGACAACATGTCACTCTCACGACGTGGAAAAGTTTTTCTGAATTTTAACAAGTTTTCTAAGTTTCACATTATTAAGTTACTAAAACTCCAAGAAATATTGTTGTAATTTTATTTTGTTGTAATTTAAAATTATAATTACGGAATGTGCGCAAGGCTTATAAGTACAGATATTTTAAACAAACATTGGAAAAATCTTCCATTGTCATGCAGACAAATTCGTGAAGACGATATGAAAGGAATTTGTTCATCCATTGATTTCCTGATCTTTTGTATTGTTTTCAATTTTCTTTGCACATGTACACATTATTGTCTTTATTTCTTTATCTTTACCGTTCTTGCTGTTATAATCCTGTTGACTAAACTTTGACTATTTTGCCTACACAAAGAAAAGAAGTTTCAATAGATATAAGACAAAATATTGGAATATTCCCAAAATAGTATTTTTGAAATATTTAGTTTAATATTTATCACCTAAAATAATGAATGACAGAATATAAAGAAACTGTTTCTAAAAAATGTGCAAATTCAGTTTATTGACGACCAAATTTATCAAAATCGGAAACAATTCCTTAAATTACTTTAAATGTTTCTTGCACTTGAACCAGGATTATAAACTTATTGTTATTATTTCTCAATAGAAATTCTACAGATTCTTGATAAAATCTAAAGAAGGATTTGCAATGTTATTGGTTCTGACCTGGCATCTCAGCTTAAGTCACTTTCTCACCGACGTAACGTAGCTTTGCAGTTTCTATAAATATTTTCATGGTAATTGTTCTGTTGAGTTTTCCTCTTTGGTGCCTCGACTTTACGTATTTAAACATAGTACCAGATAGACAGCTAGTTCTCATCATTTTACCGTTGAAACTGCTAGACATAACCGAAAGTTCTATCGCAATTTGTGAAACTCTCTTTTGTTTTTTGTTTTTTTTTTACTTTCTAATCAACCTTCATCTTTGAAAATATAAATGTCATAGTTATCATTTGTCTTCTTAATTCCTGAACTTTTATTGTATATATATATATATATATATATATATATATATATATATATATATATATATATATATTATTTGTTACATCAGGCCAAGTTATTCGTCGGATGTTTCGCATCACTTTACTCAAACTGAGTCAGCTCTCTTGTTATTGATTCACCGATACGAACACACGTTCATATGATTTTAATTACTAAAAAACTTTACTTTTATTATCTATAGTATTTCAAGAAGTATATTCAACACAAAGTTCTTCAACGTTTTTCTTTGTATGGAGACTGTGTCAGTTTCAAAGTGTTGGCGAATCGATTAAAAAATAATGACTTAATTTCAGTGAAAAATTACAAGAAAAATTCTATGCACAATAAGCTGAAATTCGTAACTATACTATCAATAGTTAACACCACAGCCATAAATAAAAATACAAACTAAGATTAACTGAAAATGTTTTGAGTGACCCTATACACACACACACACTTATATATATATATATACAGAGAGAGAGAGAGAGAGAGAGACAGACAGACAGACAGACAGACAGACAAACAGAGAGAGAGAGAGAGAAGGTATTTTCATAAATGTTTTGCTAAGAATTTTTAAAAGTGTTTTTTAATACTGACTCTTCTTATAGAATTCCTTTGTTTTCTTTGTTCGAATCACTAATAAAATATGTTAATAAATACGATTTAGTAGAAATATTATTCCATATTAGATTGAAGAAGCAATAAAGTTTTGTTATATCATACTTTTGAAGAGTTTGTCAAATGACTTGAAATAAAGTTAGTTATGAATCTGATTACTTTGATAGATGAGAATTATTTAACTTTCGCGAAAAAAAAAAGAATTGAAGAAATTAATGTATTCATTTTTTGCTTGAGATGATTTTAGAAGCGAAGATATTTATTAAAATAAAATAAAATAAAACAAAATAAAATAAAATGAAAATGAATATTTCAAATGTGAAGATTTTATTCTTCAAAATGTATGTTACACAAAAATCAACTTATGTACAAAAATAGCGTAAAACTGTAAATATGGAATATTATAGTTTCAAATATTATTTTGTTTCAATAATTGAACTTTGGCAAACCAATGAAAGTATATTCAACTTATTTTTTTCTGTCGGCATTTCACTTATTCTTTCCTTTTTAAACTTATGCGCATAAAAATTCGTTATTGCTATTATTTCCGCATAAAGTTAATCACGTTAATTAGTGACACAGTTAGACTCGTCACTCCCTTGCTTTGCTCGGATGATGTGTTCTGGAACCAAACTTTATTATCTTTAATGCAATATGTACACATCTGCCCTGCGCACCCTCCTTAAAACTCACTGACAGTTTAAATAATTATGTACAATTTCAAGAATCGTCTAGGCTACAGATAATTATTTAATTGATAGTGGCAAATCCTATCCTTTTAAGTGGCTACAATGTACGTTCAGATCTCGAGGAAAAAGTCAGTACAATTTATATTTTTTATGAATACTTTGGAGGACTATTTGAGATTTTACTGTGCAAAATTTTAATTTTGAACAAATTTATAGTATTATTATAAAAAGATTTTGTATTTGATACCAAAATACCGACCACATCTAATGCCGATATGCATATTCTAATTTAAATTTTCATTTTCAGATCAACTATTAAGAAAAAAATATTTTTATGCATAAAAATTATGCTTGCATCTACGCAAGTGTGATCACCAAGATTATATGACGAAGCAAGAGAAGTTAAATATCTATGTTTCTATGAAAACGCACACTCGCCTACATAAATGTGTCCGTAATCATTACGACAGAATTAGTCTCTAAAATGATACATTCTTTTCTTGTTTTTAATTTCATCAAAGTTACTCAAAAATCTGTTTTTTTCAAATAATGTTCGTTATTTTCTGTTGTTTTTGTTTTCTCTTTTTAATTTAGATTTTTTGTAGTTTTTTCTTTCTTCTTTTTTTCTATCATTAAATAAACACACAACCTTCTATACATAGTACATGGCAATATTTTATCTAACTCAATTTCCGTAAAGGTTTTCAAAATCTTATCGGGAAAAATATTTCCGAAATTGAAGCAAGAATTATTTAAATATGACCAACAGTAAACATGGGCAATTTTTTCTGGTGAGTAATTAGTACAAAAATGCAAAAGTTAATATTGTTTTATATTTCTATTTCTTTGATATTGTACATTTAAATAAGATATTTTACGAATTGCAACATAATATTAATTTTAATATCAATTTTCTATTCTTTGTTAACTTTGTATTCACAGATGTGCATAAAATGTAGCCAAAGTTGAGCGTAAAACCTGCAACTGCACTGCCATAGAATACGCGTCTAAAAGAAAAGGTCAAAAGTATTTTCATTTCGCAACTGTCCAGATTGCGTTCAATCCGAAGTAGAACATGTGAACAAAATATCCGGTGATTTAATAAGGTGTCTATAAAGAAAAAAATAAATGAAAACGAACAGAAATGATTGAAAGTGATAAAAAACGCTGAATGTGTACAAATAATCTCAATATTGATTAATGTCAACAATGTTTGCTAACAAATGTCTGAAGTGTGTAAAAAGCATGGATTCTGAAAAGGTCAAAATAGAAAGATGAGTAGTAACGTATGGCGGAATCCATTTATTTATTTAGAACAACGTGAGAAGGGTAAAATGATTTGAATATTGTCCTTGCTGACGTTTTAGAAAATGAATCATGAATAATACTGCTGGATGGGCAAAAAGGTTTATGATCGCTCATATTTTTACAGCTTCTTTCTAATGAGATGTTCTGTCATTTTTCTGAATAGATGACAATTTGAAATCTTGTGACATTCAAATCAGCTTTACTTTTCGAGCATGTATTCTTTTATTAATAACTAACCAACAAAATCTACGCTAAAGAGCACTTTAAAAGATTACGATCCAATATACTTACGCTGTTCGAAATTTTATTAAAATATTTTGTTTCTATTTTCTAAATAGAAATAGAAATCATTAATGTATTTCTTTATTTCTCTTCCCTGCCAAATATTATTGTATCAGAGTAGTTTAACCCATTCATTTAAGCAAAGTTTGTTATTAATTATTATTGATTCAGCTTTCATGTCAGACGAAATTCATTTATCCTATGTATTTAAGTGAAGCTTGTAGGATTTGATTAGATTACTTCATTTGTCAGTGAGAAACTGCCACTGGATATTTCCATGCATTGAAATAGTAAATTAACCACTTCTTCTTCTTCTTCTTCTTCTTCTTCTTCTAGAAGAAGAAGAAGAATGAATAAGTGAAATGAGAAAACACAACTTCGTCAGTTTCCTTTTCGTGTCTATCCTCTCCAAAACTTCGTCGTTGCTCATAGGTTCTCTTCACGGTATCCTCAGCCTCCTTCTGTAGAACCACAAGTCTTTCCTTCATCTTGCTATACTGAAGGAGCAACATCACATAACAGTCCTACACTCTCTTCTTTGTTTCCAGCGAAATTTTCTTGTTTCTCAATAATATATTCAGCTTAAAGACTGTATCCTTGGCCATACCAATACGCCTTCGAATCTCAGTGTCGCATTTTCTGTCCTCCCTTAGGACACTTTCCAGGTATTTGAGTTTCTATACCTGCTTGATTTTAGTCTTCCCTACTTGGATTTGGCATTTTTCGCTCCTCTTTTAACTGATGACCATCCATTTAGTATTTTTGTATTTTGTGTTTTGTTCATTTTTTCCGCTTTTTTAACTACTTTCTGAAAGAGGTCTTGTGTTTTTTTCCGCGTCTGCTATCTACACTATATAATCTATTTATTATTGTTCTAGATTGTGGCGACCAATGTCGAATCTTGGTAGGACTTCTAGCGATCTCAGAATTGTCTCGCTATATAGGTTGAAAAGATCCGATGAGAAGACACATCATTGTCTTACACTCCTTTTTATCTTCGTATATCTGCTGAACTCGTTTCCTATCCGTATGTAGGCAGTTTGTTGCCAGTACAGGTTATTGATTATTCTAAAGTCCTTCCTGAATATATCAAGTTTAACGAGCGTCTCCAACAGGTCTTTGTGGCCAACTTTGTCGAATGCCTATGGATTTAAATGAACGAATATGAGTCTATGTAAATTTGCAATGTTCTATCTGTAGTCGTAGAAAAGCTTCAGCTGCAGAACTGTGAATTATAATAGCAACGAAAAAAAAAAAACAGAAAAAGAAACGCTCTCAGATCAGTTTATATATTGTTACTGCAGTTACAGAGTAGTTAAACGCATAGAGATATCTATCTAGCTAGCTAGCTATGCATACATAGTGGGATTTTCAACAAAAGATTTCTTTCCTAAACGATAATAGTAGACAATCCTGATTATTATCAATTAAAATGTGTATAATGTAAAATGTAATGTATGAAAAGGTGGCTATCAAAATGTTCTTTTATCTCTGATGATGACCGAAGAGTAATTTAAAAATTCATTGAAATTGATATTTATATTGGATGCAAAGATTAATGATTGAATAGAAAACCTTTCATAAATTCTAATAACTAAATTGAACAAACTTTGTTTATGATTTCATTTGTTCAAAGAGCCACTCTTTAGAATGATTTCATAAGAAAAGGTTTTAGCAGCTTAATCATTCTTTGAAAAATTCACACTATTTACCCAAATATAGAGTTCTACTTTAACGTTAATCAAAAGTAATTTTATATTGCCAATTTAGCTAGAATCTAATGACCTGGTGCGGTTATCGTTATCTGCTAGATTTTTTATGCTTTGTTTCATAATTGTTCACCGGAATAATTATGAAGAAAATTAATTTCCTGATAATTTAACAACTGTTACTTTGTCAACAATAATCGTGGTTTTCATGCGGAACAGAAAGGCACACACGCGGCCTAAATCACACTAAACACCCGGATGTGAGAAATCTTTACGCAAAGATTCTGTGAACTCGAGACTAATTTTATGTTATTATATAAATTTAGTGACGCTTTAACTAAAAGCTGTGTGGATTTATGTGTGATTGTTTGCAAAGTATGTATTCTTATACTTAATATAAAAAGATCTAAAAATTATAATAGTTGGCAGTCAAACAAGAATGTTTGCTTGATATTAAAATATTTATGTTTTATCCGTACACTTTTCGAAATGGTATTATTTGTGTTGTTATAGGGAAGTTAAAAATAGAAAATAATGCAATGAGATGAAATAAAATAAAACTAAGAAACTTGATAAAAGAAAATATTATTGAAATAAGAGGAGGAAATGAATGAAAATTGAATGAAAAGCTAAATGCCATAAGAAAAATTAATTATGAAAACTAAAAATTAATTTGAAAAATTTAAAAATGGAGAAATGAACAAAACATTTCCTAAATCCTATAGATTATGATGACAATGATAACAAAATTAGTAAGATCCTTTCTGCGTACATAAAATAAACACATTGGTACAACTCCATAACAAATAGAAAATGCTGACTTAGAAATCAAATTCCCACAATGTAAAATGAAAATGTTAACTAAAATAGAAAAGAACTCATTTTATTCTTTCCCTTGTTGCTTCCAAGGACACATGGCTCAGTGGATATAGACGCTGATTAGTTCCAGTGATTTGACCCAAAGAGTTGTGAGGTCAATAACAGGCTACAGCAGTGGTGAACAAATAACTTAGAAGAGTTGAGTTAAAGGGAGATAACTCATGGCTACCAGAAGTATCATCACACATGGAATGAGAACGCTATACTCCAGTGATTGTAATAAAGGGTTCGGTTCGAAATTCCTAGCACTTTAAGAAAGGCGGGAGCGTACAATATGGTAGTAAATATGAGGACAATAGTACGAATAATGTAAATAGTATAACGAAAGAATTTAGAAAAGTTGTGTCATAAAAATAACAATACGTATTTATTATTTGAGACTTACTTAAAAAGTGTATATACAACTATAGATATATATAAACGACTATTTGAGACATGTTTATAAAAATGACTTGATATTGTATAATTCATTCTATAAGGAATTTGGTGCCATTTATACGAAAACTAACTGTATAGCCCGGCGTTGCTCGGGGTTTTTTAGTGGTTATATTGAAATGGTAAAGTCAAGTGCTTGTTCAAAAAGCTCCAGTACGAGGCTGTCGTGGCGCGTAAGTTAAAAAAATGCGAAGTAGGTATTGGTTTTTGTTGGATTTGTAAAACGGGATTCATACTTGGTCAAATTTGACAATAAACGGGAATGATGTATGTATTCATGTGTGCTCAATTTTGCTAATAATCGGGAATGATGTATGTACAATTGGAAGAACGGGGGCGGACGTTACGGGAGACTGTAATGTGATGCGACGACATTGTGACGCAGAAGAAGTGGATGCATTGTCCCTGCAACCTCGGGGGATGGGGTTGGCATATTGTAGAAAACATGAAATTGTTATGGTATATGTAGAAGTTACAAAAAAGACACAATTTTTGTTGGAATACAACTAAGCGTGTCGGAGAAATAGACGATCGTAAAAAGCAACATTTTCCATTAATTTTTGCCGCACCCTGTGTATCAATTGAAGTTTTTGTTCGCATATGAAAGCATCAGACCTTGATCTACCAGTGACTCGATTTTGGTTGAGTTTGAATGAAGCGTCTTGGAGAAATGCATAAAAGTGCGCAAAAGACCACCCGAAATTATGTTTGTCATTGATTTTTGACGAACCCTGTACATTTATTCGAAAGAATTTTGTGTACATCAAACTTCGGACAATGATCTACAAGTTAGCCGATTTTGGTTGAATTCGCATAAGGCGTCTCGGAGGAGAAGAGTTCGTAAATTCTAATCGTTTTAGTGATTTCTGCCGTACCCTGTAAATCCATTCGAAAATATTTTGCGTACATCAGAGGTTCATATCATGATAGACAAATTTTGGTTGAAATCGGACCAAGGTTTTCGGAGGAGTAAGGTTCATTAGAATGAAGACACTCAAACGCGTGCACACACACACACACACACACACACACACACACACACACACACACACACATCCATTTTTACAAATATAGATAAGAAAGAAATGAATTTAATGTTAAAATTAAAAACAATCGTCATCATTATTTACACATTACTAAATTATCGTTGATTTTTTTACATATTTTTTTATTTATTCCATTTTAATCATTTTATTGAAGAAACCCCGAAACCATTCTATATACTAAATATATACTTCATTTTCACATACTTACAACCTTTTGAACGTCGGAATTTGTTTCTGAGCCATATTTTGGATTATTTAAATATAAAATAATGCTCTTAACATTATAATATCTTGTCTCTCACACTGTAAATTAAACATTAAAACATATTAACGAAAATGGTTGTAACAATGAGAGTGAACTATTATTCAAGTAGTGGATTTAATAGTATAATTTAAATAATAGTTGTTTCAAAATCGTCTGGACATAGCTTATGCTTTTTTATGTCTTAAAGTAAACGCATCTCTATTAGTGTTTGCTATTTGCTAAAGTTCACATGCACTCTCTGTGAGCATTTATTTAAATCCGACAGTCTAACAAAAGTTTGAAGAGGATGTTGCTTGTACAGAACAGTTTATTCCCTTACGATACAAAAACAGGCTCTTTTACTCCCAGCTTTATAATAGACCCACTTAAGTATGTGTGACAGTGATACAAGTATACATTTGCATGTTTGTGTTTAAACACTAAAATTTATTTCTTCTCAGAGTTTTCAATAATAACATGTCCTCTCACTCGTTTTCTTCTTCCACATATAAAATACAGACGCATTCTCATAGGTTCAAGGTTTCCTTGTTTTAGGATCCAAATTTCTCAGTTTAATAACAGGTTTCACTCACAAAAGAAACTGCTTAAGAATTTATGTTTTTTATTAAGTTTCTAATATTTTTATACCCACTTATATATAGACTTATACTTTTCAGTTATTCTTTGTAGACTTATCTTTCCTTCTGTTTTGTTTGATTACAGTTATCATCCTAGTTAATTGTAATTTTATTGCATGTTGAGTTTCATTGTTGGGTAGTTCAATTCCTTTTGCAGTTTCTCTTTCTCTTATGTGCCTCATTAACATTGTACTTTTGTCAATCTCAAATTCCATTCCAATGTCCACGCAATCTGTATTTCCAATTTTGTTTTATTTTTCTTAAAAGTTTTAAGGTATCCATATACATGAACTGACTGATCTTTCCCCTTAATTTTTCAAAATGTATATTAGTTTGAGTTTCGCAAAATATAATTGATTTTTATTATTCCTATGATAGATGAATTCCACTATCACTTTAAAATTTGCAATATCTTCAGGTATTCTAATTTCTGCTACCATGTTCTTAACGTATAACGCATATATAAACGTTATAAAATTATGTGTGTTTATTCCTCTCTCTCTCTCTCTCTCTCTCTCTCTCTGTGTGTGTGTGTGTGTGTGTGTGTGTGTGTGTGTGTGTGTGTGTGTGTGAATAAGAGAGAGAGAAAGAGAAATCATAATAGGTAATTTGAAATACTTATTTCCGTAAATTTATTCCGATTTTGCAATAAAAAAAATCGAACAACAGTTTTAGTTTAAAGATCTTCCAGAATTAAATTATTTTTTTTAGCGAATTTCTCTTAAATGTTGATTATTAAAATCAGCATTTAACAGAAAGTCATTGTACAAATATAAGCATTTAAAAATGCATATGGTATTCTTCAAATAAGCATTTATTTGAAGAATACCATTGACATTCTGACATAAATGAAGTGACTAGTTTAAGATGGCTATTACGATAATTATCCACCATGTGATTGTACACACAGCAAGGACCTGACATAGAAAGAGAGATAACTAAGAGTCACTTCAAAAGGTATGAACCTTTTGGAGCGACTGTTTCTTGAAAGAGAAGAAAAAAAAACATGTTTTCATAATGATGAAGTTCGATGCGGAAAGACAGCCGGCAAACGATGACAAAGATTTCTCCTTTGTCACTGTCAAAAAAGTTAGATAATAAAAATGTTCAATTTATATAATAATAATAATAATAATAATAATAATAATAATAATAATAATAATGTTCAGTTTAAATAATAATAATAATAATAATAAATTATTTTTAAATTTTACGGTAGTAAACTCAAATGTCCACTTTTTCTTTCCTATTAAAAAAATTTTTTGAGATTTTTTTTTTTTTTTTTTTTTTTTTTTTAACGTAAACATTAATTTTGAATTTCACTATTTTAAACATAAACATTAATTTTTTCTTCGTATATAATTCAAATTGTATGTTTCTTCTTTTAATGATCCTTTAAATAGATTTATTAACTAGTCTTCTAAAGCAAGACAAAAAAAAAAAAAAAAAAAAAAAATATGACGAAAAACACTAAAAAAATGTTCGATCTAGGATATTCTTTCTTAGAGAGAATATGTAATAATTTATTATATTTAATTTGTTCGTTCATTTTATATATTTATTTATTTTTCGATAATTTTATTCTCGCTGGATTTAATGAAAGAATAACACAGAATACAGTAGGCCAACAAATTATTATTTTTAAATGTTACGGTAGTAAACTCAAACTCAAAGGTATGTCCACTTTTTTTTTTTTTTTTTTTTCATATTAAATTAAATTTTGAATTTTTTTTTTTTGCAAGGACAAAGGTTAATAGTAGCAATAAATGTTTTTTTTTTTTTTTTAACAATACTCTCTAAGTGCAGTGATGTTTTTTTTTTTTTTTCTCCGATGAACGGCCGTTACATCCAAGTTTGTTTGTTTGTTTTTTTCAACCAGCGTCTCTCTCTTTGAATTTTTCTTTTTCTCAATATGAAATTCTGTTTTAATATAAACAGGATTTTTTCTTTAGATATTAGGGAATAATTTTTTTTTTTTTTTTTTTTTTTTAACAAAATTCTGCTTTATTTTAATTTATCTGTTTGTTCTTTAAATTAACCTAAATAAAATCATCCGTATTATATTTCCTTTAGCTGTCGATATTTCGTGTAAATTTTTTTTTTTTTTTTTTTTTTTTTTTTTTTTTTTTTTTTAACTATTATAATTTTCTTAAAAACCAAACAAAACAAGAAAATAAATTAAATCCGATGAAAAACAATTTATATGCTATTATTTTATAGAAAGTCTACGTATTTTTTTTTTTTTTGATAAATTTATTTTTATTTATTTATTGTTTTAATTTACTTATTTAATTTATCTTATTATGATAATCCAATATTGACCAACGACTTTGTTGAAAAAATGAAAGATAAAGTGGACGAACAAATTATTACATTTTTTTTTTTTTTTTTTTTTTTTTTTCAACAAACGTCTCTCTATTTGAATTTTTCCTTTTCTCAATATGAAATTTTGTTTTAATATAAACAGGATTTTTTTTTCTTAAGATATTATAATTTTTTTTTTTTTTTAAACAAACTACTCTAGTAATATTGATGTTTTGTTTCGTTGAGCCGTCTTTCTCCTTGAATTCCAATCGCGTCTATGTCAGATGTTGCTTGGCAGCCCATTTAGGAGAAGGAAAACTCCGAACAACAACCCGCAACTCAAGGTGTTAATCGTGCCGAGGAGTGAATGGCTACTGCGTTATGAGGTCACAAACGATTCCCTACAGGCTTCGGGACCCTGTTTGTAAAAGACCGTTACCCAACGTGCCGGGCAACTTTGGGTGGACTTTTGGACCCGTGCGTCACTCGTGGGAAAAACATGAAAAACACAAATAGAAATAAAAAGTCCAGTATGGCTCTTCCAGTGGATAAACAGGGAGCCCGTCCTTCAGGAGGGAACCTACCTGAGGTCGAAAAATCTGCCATAGGAACAAACTCCTACACAAAGAATGTATCTTCAGGTCCCCACAACCAGGATAATCCTAATGATGGTCCTGAAAATTCACCAGCTAGATCTACAACCGTATATTTAAAGAAAGAAAAAATAAAATGGTCTCGTGAGGAGTACAAAGTCGTTATGACTGCATTTCATGAAGCGTTACTCAAACCTCAAAAAAACATGACTCGCCAAACATATGACATTTGGCGTGAAAAAGTTGGTCAAACAAATAGAAAGTATATTGACGAAAATAAATTGGCCAATGTACGTAGGTACATTATTCGTAATAACCGACTGTCAGAGGCTGAGATTCACGAAATTAAAAGAATTGTAACAAGAAGAGTCGAATCAACAAAATATGAAAAGGAACCGGAACCAGAAATAAAAAGTAATAACATCAAACAAATCACAGGTCATAATGTAGAAACCGTGAAACACGCAAATCACTGCGAAGATAATGATGTAAGTCTAAAAGTGCTGGAAAGGTGCGATCTGAGTCTGAGTCAGTTAAAAGACAAAAATAAAATTAGTTCAGAACACATCGAAGATAATTATTTGACCGAAAATAACAATATACAGGAAGCCAAGATAGAAATAAAAAACCAGCTAAGTCAAATACAAAGTATTACAATGGAGGAACGTGAACAGCTCCCAAAATTCCAACCAACAAAACAAAACCTCCGAACTATTAAATTGTACAATGCAGCACTGAAATCAATACTGGATGAAGACCCGAATACAAATCTTAACGAAGTAATATATGCATCAGCAACAGCAGCAACAAAAAAATTAAACATCAAAATAAAAACAAGGCAGTCACGCAGACGTGAAGATCCACCCTGGAAAAGAAAAATCGAAAAAGAAATCGAACAACTAAGAAGTGAACTGTCAGTACTGGATGAACTGAGTAGAGGAATAAATGTAAGAACTAGGAAAAGAAGAAGAGCCGAAAAAAAATATAACATCAGGAATGAAAATGACGTCTTATCAAATAAAGAAAAAATAAAGCAAAAAATCCAACTGAAGGCTCAAAGAATAAGACGCTATGAAAAAAGAGCAAAATTTTACAGACAAAACAAGATCTTTCAGACTGATACAAAGAGATTTTACAGGGAAATAGGTAAAAAAAGAATTGAAGTGACAGTACCCCCCAGAATGGAAGAAGTCACACAGTTCTGGGAAAAGATATGGGCTTGCCCTAAAGAACCTAGCAAGGAAGTACATTGGATTACGCAGGAGATAGAACGAATGAAGAATAAACCCGAACAGACATGGTCTGGAATTACAGAAGATGATATTAAATTTGCACTAAAAAAAGCACACAATTGGAAAACTCCAGGTATAGATAAAATTCCTAACTTTTGGCTATATTATTTAAATGCAGCACATAAAAAATTAGCCAAAGAACTCCAAGAAATGGTTGACGATCCCACTAAAATTCCTGCATGGATGACAAAAGGAATTACATTTCTTCTACCCAAGAATGGTGACACAAACAACCCGAAAAACTACAGACCAATTACATGTCTTCCGACAACATATAAACTACTAACATCTATTTTAACAAAACAAACATATTTATTCTTAGAAAGAAATGACATGATACCGCTTGAACAAAAAGGGTGCAAACGTGGCTGTTATGGCTGTAAAGACCAATTGCTAATTAACAAAATGATCCTGGAAAACTGCTACAAGACAAAGAAAAATCTTAGTACTGCCTGGATAGACTACCGAAAGGCATTCGATAGTGTGCCACATGAATGGATTTTAAAGACTTTAAATATATACAAGATATCGCCCGTCATCATCAATTTCATCAAACAGTGCATGTCTATATGGAAAACAACCCTTTACCTCAATCATATAAATGGAACCGATAAGTCTGATGAAATAAACATCAAAAGAGGTATATTTCAAGGTGATTCTTTATCTCCCTTACTATTCTGCATATCATTAATAGCACTAACCAGTCAACTTAATAAGACAGAATGTGGTTATAAAATAGGCCAAAAGAAAATAAGCCATCTATTTTACATGGATGACTTAAAGTTATATGCTAAGAATGATAATGAGCTGGAAGGTCTTCTGCAAACTGTAAAATGCTTCAGCGAAGACATTGGAATGAAATTTAATTTGAATAAATGTGCTAAAGCTACAGTTTTACGTGGATCAATACAAGAAACATCCTCAATTAGCCTAGACCCTGCTGTAACAATAAAAGAATTGAAACCAGAAGAAGCTTATAAATACCTAGGTGTAAATGAGAGCGTAAACATTCACCATAAAAAAATGAAAGAAATAGTGCGTAAAGAGTACTATAGAAGGCTACGAATGATATTAAAAACTGAATTAAATTCACAGAATAGAGTTATGGCCATTAATAGCCTTGCAATCCCAGTTGTCCAATATAGCTTCAACATCTTAAACTGGACTCTAAACGACATCAGGCGAATGGATGCTAAAACAAGAAAGCTTCTTTCTAAGCATAGGATGCATCACCCAAAGGCTGATGTAGACCGTCTATACATACCCCGTAAAGAAGGTGGAAGGGGTCTTATTCAGCTGGAATTGTCATACAAGACAACAACTATTGGCTTACTAACATACATAGAAACAACAAAGGATTGGATGATACAATTAGTAAGGCAACATGAAGAAAGAAAGAAAAAATATTCAATAATAAAAGAAGGCAGTAAATACAAACAAGAATTACAGTTAGTAGATTCTGTAGAAAAGCAAAACAGTAGCCAAGAACCAACTATTGCGGCAAAAAATATGAAAATGAAAGCCAAAGATAAAGCTCTTGAAAAGATGAAACAGCGCTGGCAAGACAAACCTCTGCATGGCCAATATCCAGTACGTGCCAATAAATCCAATGTTGACAAAGTTAATACTCATCGATGGTTACGTGCATCTGGATTAAAGTCTGAAACTGAAGGATTTATACTTGCAGCACAAGACCAAAGTCTTTTCACGAGAAACTTTCAGGCAAATATTATGCATAATAATATGGATCCAAAATGCAGGTTTTGTGATAAACACCAAGAAACAATAGACCACCTAATCTCAGGCTGTTCTGTGCTTGCCCCAAACGAATATAAAAATCGCCACGATAGAGTTGGGCAATATTTACATTGGGCAATGTGCAAACATTATGGAAAAGCTGTAAACAAACACTGGTATGAACATCATCCAGCACCGGTTACAGAAATAGAAGATGTAACCATTCTATGGGATTACACCATCTACACAGACAGAAAAATTGAAGCAAACAGGCCAGACATTATTGTTAAAAACCAGAAGGAGAAAACTTGTCTATTAATTGATATGGCTTGTCCAGCGGATTGTAACATAGCAATCAAGGAATTTGAAAAACTGTCAAAATATAAAGACCTGGAAATTGAAATAGAAAAAATGTGGAAATTGAAAACAAGAGTTGTGCCAGTGATAGTAGGTGCACTTGGAATGATAAAAAATGGAACAAAACAACACATTGAAAGAATCCCTGGAAACCCCAGCTTAAGAGATATACAAAAAATTGTATTATTAAGTACAGCCCACACACTAAGGAAAACGTTATCTATGTAATGCTGGGGATGATAGGGAGGATAGAAAAACATGAAATGGAGTCATAACAACACGCCACTACCTGCCTTAGGTCTCCCCGCAGACTTGGTTGGTAGTGAGACCAATGCAGAAATCTAAATATGATGAAAAATGACATAATAATAATGTCTATTAATTGATATGGCTTGTCCAGCGGATTGTAACATAGCAACCAAGGAATTCGAAAAACTGTCAAAATATAAAGACCTAGAAATTGAAATAGAAAAAATGTGGAAATTGAAAACTAGAGTCCTGCCAGTGATAGTAGGTGCACTTGGAATGATAAAAAATGGAACAAAACAACACATTGAAAGAATCCCTGGGAACCCCAGCTTAAGAGATATACAAAAAATTGTCTTATTAAGTACAGCCCACACACTAAGGAAAACTTTGTCTATGTAACGCTACGGATGATAGGGGAGATAGAAAAAACATGAAATGGTGCCATAACAACATGTCACGACCTGCCTTAGGTCTTCCCGCAGACTTGGTTGGTAGTGCGACCATAGAAGAAATCGAAATATGATGAGAAATTATGTAATAATAATAATAATAATAATAATAATAATAATAATAATAATAATAATAATGCCCAGATTAAACAATAGATATCGATACAAAATTATCGAAGTTTGTAATTATCAAAAAACTCAGATAACGACAGTAGCTGAGATTTACCAGATATTAGCTATAGTTTATAGCAGGCCTTCATTAACATCTAGTTACTTAGTCATCCATTTGTCACCGCTTATAAATCTATTAGTTGTGACTGACTAATTGTTTGTCCAGTAGTTACAACTTTTATTCGGTTTTTACATTAGAATAGTTATAAAATGCGCTCGTGTATGTATGCTTGCATGTTATTGTGTATATGTATGCATGTATGTATCTAATGATTAACAGTGGGTCAATATGTTTGCCTGTAACCGTATATCATCTTTTTTTGTTTCCAACATAATCGAAATAGCATGCGAAAACAATAATTATAGCAATATACGGCATGTCTAATCACTACAATCGGATTTTTGATAAAACGATAAAAGTATAACTTTTTCTTTTTCTGTTTTGTATTGTTCCTTTAAAGAAAAACTTATCGATAATACCAGCAAGCCCGAATTGTGTGCTTTTAAAATTTGAGGAGCTATGTCAATAGTCGCATAAGTAAATTTCTATGGATAGCTCTTTTAACATCATTTCCAACAAACTATTAAATCTACTTTAAAGTTAGTCCTGATGATCCTATCATAATTAACTGTTGTATGTCGCTTACGCTTTGATAAAAAAAAAGTACGTTACTCGTAAAGCTATTCCTACTTTATCTTTTGGTGATAAAAAAAGTTAATAACCATTCAATTCAACTAATACAATCGAAGAAGAATGAATAAGAATAAAAGGAGTTGGGAAAGGTGGCAAAAATGTTATTTAAATAAATATCTTTTACGCAAAGAATTAATATGGAATATGGGGTTTGCCAGTTACGCGATTTGTCCAAATTTTAAAATGCTTTCGAAAAAGAAAATTAAGTTGCAAAGCAATATTTCTTGTTTTAATTTGTCTTTATTTTATTTCGTCGGAAAAGATGACAATGGCATAAACGTTGGTATATCGCCTGTCATCTACAAACATTTGAATGCTGTCGACTGCTCAGTGGAAGCGATCATATTTTTTATCTGTGTTTCTTTGTTGATTGTTTGCTCAATGAGTCACGTTAATCATTCATTTGGAGGTACAGACTTTAGTAGTAGACGCTATGTGCGTCTATGCCATGTATGGGGGTGATAGATGGGTTAATCAAGGAAATATTATTCGGTGTTGAACTTGCGTCATTGTAACTTTCGCTTTGCTTGAGTACAAATATGTAAAATCAGAGTAAAATCATTTTCAGTATATTTAAATAAATCATTGATTTAGAACTGAAATGTTATGTTTTGTTTTATCTCTATAAATAAATTATATATTTTACAAAAGTTAGCGATCAATAACAGAAAAACTTAAAAGACATTTTTATATAGTCTAGATTCACATATAAATATCAAACAAACGCAAAGTAAATCGGTTTGAGTTATGCATAAACGTCAACGCAAGATATCACTAATAAATGGTAGAAGTTACCTTAACATTGGAAATCACTGTCATTTCCTTTTATAAGTCGGCACTGATAATTTCTGTGAATTTTAAAACAACTGACTAACTTTATTCCTGTTTAATACGTAAGACTTTCAAATTTTAAAAGTTTTCTTTCGAATTTTGAGTTTGGTAATGATGATGTTTTTTCAAACTTGGATTCGCGTATCTGTGAATATTTGATCAAAATAACAAAATTCAGGATTCTAATAGTTGTTTTATTTTATAAATATTTTAATAATAATTTATTTGAAAAAGTGATAGCATTTTCGTGCTATTAAAAAAGAAGAAAGAGAACTAAGATACAGGAAATTTTTCTATGTAGTCACAAAGAGAGAAATCAGAGAGCCGAGTTCGAATTCCAGTTGAATTCGTTGCATTCACTTACGCGCAAATAGCCTTGGGAAAGGTATGAATCCGTCGCTTCTTCCTCTAACAGTTGGTTGAATAGCAAAATAGATTGACTTGGTTGGCAACTACTCTACCGCAGAAAGTAATGACAACTTACTGCGGGAAAATATTTTGCCCAGTCAGTCATGTCTCTTTCGAGACATGACCACCCAAGCGTATTGCCCTCAACTGAGTCACAAAGGACTCCCAAACTAGAAGAGCAGAAGTCTCAAGTATTGGCACAAAAACTGAAACTGTAAGATTCAACTTTTAAGAAATCATTGCTAAAATGACCCAATTAAAAAATGTTAAAAAATACTATACTAAATGAAAGGACTCGAGTCAATTTCAAAAAGCTAATCTCTGTGAACTTCTAAAAACTACTTAAATAGGTTAACAAAAGCGAAGTTAATCAGTTTTCATGACGCTTCAACAGAAACGAATGACACTGAGAATGGTATGAAGAACAAGACAAAGTAGCACTATGATTATTGGGTTAAGGCTATTTCAATTATTAAGAAAGGACAATTAACTTGTCAAAAATAACTTTTCATGTTTTGAAGATTAATCTTTTTTAAGGAATCTGTAATTCCTAAAGTGTTACAGAGGAAAATACTGAAAGATTTTCATACGGGTCATACCGGTGTGAATCGAATGAAAAGTTTAATGCGGTCGTACGTGTTCTGGCCAGGCATGGACGCGGACATTGCGGCCATGGTGGGAAAATGTGAGGGTTGTGCGCTGGCGGCGAAATCGCCACAAGTACTACAAAAGCCTTGGCCGAAAACGGATAGACCGTGGTCGAGACTGCACATAGACTTTGCCGGTCCAATGGGTAAAACGTATTACTTAATTGTCGTAAATAGCTACACAAAGTGGCCGGAAGTTTTTCAAATGAAACAACCCACAACAAAAAAATACTATAAACAGACTTCATGAACTTTTCGCAAGATTCCGAGTAGTAGACACAATTGTCAGTGACAACGGGTCACAATTTACATCAAAAGAGTTTAAGGAATTCTGCGATACATTTCAAGTGGAACATATAACCACTCCACCCTATCACCCACGTAGCAATGGTCTAGCTGAAAGATTCGTGGACACACTAAAGAGAGCATTAAGGAAGGCTACGGGGACGCCCACAAAAACGGCTCTACAGTTATTCCTACAGGTATACAGAATCACGCCAAACAAGGCAGCACCATCAGCGCTGTCACCAGCTGAATTAATGTTCGCAAGAAAAGTACGTTCAGTTTTTGATAAGCTAATTCCATCAAAGAAAGCTGATACACCTAATGTAAGCACACCCAAAAGAAAATTTGTGGTGAATGAAAAAGTGTTTTTCATGAATTATAAAAATAATACTACGTCCTGGATGAAAGGCAAAATTAAAGGACGTATAGGGAATATGATCTATGTGGTACAAGGACCGAAATTTGAACATAGAAGAGATGCTAACCAATTAAGAAAAAGATTTTCGGAAGAGACAACTGTTGCGCCTGAAGAGATGGATGAAAATGTGGAGGATCTTTTTGATACATTCGAATTAAAAATGCCTCAGGTACAAGAAGGTAGTACCAGGAAATCCACCTGCAAAAGGAAAATAACACACCAGTTGTCGGTAAACCCGAAAAAGAAAAAATACGATTGAAGCAAAAGTCTTAGGAAGGGGGTGTTAGGGCGCTGCCTCTATTGGACTACATAATGGACTGCTCCCATTGCTATATATAGCAATGGTGGATTCTCTACACAGAGAGTCGTACCGAGTCGCTGGACAACTCTACGACACTGTCAGCTCTCTGCCTTCGGGCGGGGGGGGGCGCTCTCTGCTTCCGAGCAGAGAGCAGTAACCCAGTCGTGGTTCCGCCGAAGGGTAGAGACACGACTGGGCAAAAATAGACAGATTTTTTGGTCGGCCCATATAGCCCGGAAATCCCAGTCCAAACTGACCATGTGTCACATATTGCTCTTACTGGGAGGGACAACTCAATAATGAGTCGTACCGAGTCACTAGACTGACGACTCTACGACACTGTCAGCTCTCTGCCTTCGGGCGTGGGGGGGCGCTCTCTGCTTCCGAGTAGAGAGCAGTAACCCAGTCGTGGTTCCGCCGAAGGGTAGAGACACGACTGGGCAAAAATAGACAGATATTTTTTGGCTGGGCCATAAAGCCCGGAAATCCCAGTCCAAACTGACCATGTGTCACATGTTGCCCTTACTGGGAGGGACAACTCAATAATGAGTCGTACCGAGTCGCTGGACGACTCTACGACACTGTCAGCTCTCTGCCTTCGGGCGGGGTGGGGGCGCTCTCTGCTTCCGAGCAGAGAGCAGTAACCCAGTCGTGGTTCCGCCGAAGTGTAGAGACACGACTGGGCAAAAATAGACAGATATTTTTTGGCCGGCCCATATAGCCCGGAAATCCCAGTCCAAACTGACCATGTGTCACATATTGCCCTTACTGGGAGGGACAACTCAATAATGAGTCGTACCGAGTCACTAGACTGACGACTCTACGACACTGTCAGCTCTCTGCCTTCGGGCGGGGGGGGGGGGCGCTCTCTGCTTCCGAGCAGAGAGCAGTAACCCAGTCGTGGTTCCGCCGAAGGGTAGAGACACGACTGGGCAAAAATAGACAGATTTTTTGGTCGGCCCATATAGCCCGGAAATCCCAGTCCAAACTGACCATGTGTCACATATTGCTCTTACTGGGAGGGACAACTCAATAATGAGTCGTACCGAGTCACTAGACTGACGACTCTACGACACTGTCAGCTCTCTGCCTTCGGGCGTGGGGGGGCGCTCTCTGCTTCCGAGCAGAGAGCAGTAACCCAGTCGTGGTTCCGCCGAAGGGTAGAGACACGACTGGGCAAAAATAGACAGATATTTTTTGGCTGGGCCATAAAGCCCGGAAATCCCAGTCCAAACTGACCATGTGTCACATGTTGCCCTTACTGGGAGGGACAACTCAATAATGAGTCGTACCGAGTCGCTGGACGACTCTACGACACTGTCAGCTCTCTGCCTTCGGGCGGGGTGGGGGGGCGCTCTCTGCTTCCGAGCAGAGAGCAGTAACCCAGTCGTGGTTCCGCCGAAGTGTAGAGACACGACTGGGCAAAAATAGACAGATATTTTTTGGCCGGCCCATATAGCCCGGAAATCCCAGTCCAAACTGACCATGTGTCACATATTGCCCTTACTGGGAGGGACAACTCAATAATGAGTCGTACCGAGTCACTAGACTGACGACTCTACGACACTGTCAGCTCTCTGCCTTCGGGCGGGGCGGGGGGGCGCTCTCTGCTTCCGAGCAGAGAGCAGTAACCCAGTCGTGGTTCCGCCGAAGGGTAGAGACACGACTGGGCAAAAATAGACAGATATTTTTTGGCTGGGCCATATATCCCGGAAATCCCAGTCCAAACTGACCATGTGTCACATGTTGCCCTTACTGGGAGGGACAACTCAATAATGAGTCGTACGGGTTCGTACAGAGTCACTTGAGAGTCAGTGCGAAGAGTTAGACACACTTCCGTTGGCGTACCGGAAGTAACCAAGTATACACACGTCTTACGACGGATTGGACTATTGTATCTTTTCTATTGTAAATATTACTAATCACTTCTGTACCTACTAACCGTCTTTCCGCGGAATACAACTTATATTCTTATTCTGTTGTTGAGTTATTCATTTACACTTGGCGACATAACAGAATCTTTATCAGTTTTAACATAAACACAAGTCGTTTATAATCTATTTTCCTTCTTTTCATTAATAGTTTCATTAGAATGTTTCGGAAATGAGAGAACACGGAAAATATTTCGGTATTTCAAATTCTATGCCGATTGGTTTCATTACTCAGCTTGATCATACATGTTTATATGTTATGGTGTTATTACATATACATAATTTCATGTGTTTATTTAGATACATTCAATAATTCAATTCAATTTATAAGAACACTTTTCTTTGTAAAAATGTGCATATAAAAATGAATTCTTGATCTTTTTTTTTAATTTATCACTCAATTTAACAAGTTTCAAATTTATATACTTCCAATTTGGAAAAAGGAGACAAAAGTGGAAGTAATATTTTCTATACACATAAGTCTAGGTCATTTTGTACCGAGATACACATCTCGGTGGTGATGTCATAAACAGTTTGAAATTTGATAAAAAATAATCAACTTCCACATCATTTTACGTAAAATGTAAAAACTTAATCTGTTTTCTCTAATCAACCATTAGTTAAATATTCAAATACATTTGTGATATGTAAAATAATTTAACATGAATAGAAAATTAAAATAATTTAACAGGTAATTTAAACTTAGGTGTTCGAATTGTTTATATCAAAGTTCTACAAAAGTCTGATGTTTTTTCCTTCTTTATTCATCAAAAGGAGGTACATTTTTTCCGTAAGATTTTTCCAGATGATGTCTGTTAACATGATGTGTTCTCGCTCACCGACTTGCCCACTGTAGAATGTTGTTAACGTATATTCTTGTTTTATGTACCGTGGTCCTTCAGGGTGTGGGCAATCATAGCTTTCCACAAATTCTTATTCCTTACCAGCGTTTCTCCCTTTACCAAGCCCCATTAAGCAAGATGTCAAAAGTTAAGTACAAGATATAGTTTGAAACAAGATATAGTCAGTGAAACTCAGATTCTGTGACCTTCATAGAAGCAAAATTAAAACCCTATAAACGACAAATGTGTGAGAAAAATATTTTTCTACCCATGTAAATTTTTGAATTATTCAACATTGTTACTTTTAAATAATGTAATTTTGCTCCCCGACATAGTGAATTAATTATTTTCAACTATTTTTTTAAATCTTTAAGAATTTCAATAAAAATTATTTTAGCTTGAATATTGGACTTTTAGCAAAGTTTTGACAAAATTACAATACTATAATTTAATTTAGCAGTTTTTAATTTTTTTTTAATTTAAAATATTTGTACTACTTCATAACAGATTTTTGCAAGCAATGGAAGTAGAATTTATTACTATCGTAATTCATTGAATTTCCATAGACTTTTTAAAAATATGTATACAGTAATTAAGCATTGAATTTTTCACTACTACATTTTTACCAAACTAAAGGGAATGTTTCTAATGCTAACATCTCCAGTTCTACATGTATGAATAATATTTATATTATAATTTATTTATTTACAATTCCACAAAGTTTATGAATATAAAATTGACTTTTATATACAAATGTATATATAAAATGTGTTGTTTCAAATTTACTTTTTTGTGCGGAACGTTGTCTATAGTAGACATATATTTTATAGATACATTCCTGAAATGATTTGATTTAAGAATCGCATTTACGCGACAATCAGCATTCCCGTGTTGATTCCTCTCTCTCTCTCTCTCTCTCTCTCTCTCTATATATATATATATATATATATATATATATATATATATAATCGAGTTCACCCCATGCAAGGCCGTAAAGCTACTGAGATACAAGGGGTTACTGAGTGTGGAAGAGTTAGAAACAGAAACATTGTTAAAAATCGGAAACAAAAGAAGGTTAATAAGGAGGGCAGTAGCTAGCGATTGACATTGCATTTAAATTTTGGCAGATAAAAGTTGACTGGAAAGTATGGAACTGGAAGGGAGTTTCACAAGCGAGTAGTGGGAGAAAAGAAACTATTAGTATAGAATTTACGGTTACATCTAACCAGTTCATATGTAAATTAATGAAACCTCCTTGTCAGTCTGGTACTGCATTTAAAGCGAAGATATCATTTGAACAATCACCATTTCATCAAGAAGCTGTAGATAAATAGCAGGAGCACCGGACTATATGTGGCAGTAATATTCTAAGTATGAACGAATGGTAGACTTATAGGTATGTAAGATAGATTCAGAAGAAAAAAAAACTGTCTAACACGACACAGTGAACCTTCTTAACAACCAACCCAACAATGGATTCAATATAGCCTTTCCAGTTTATGTCAGTTGAGAACGTTAGCCCGAGAAAATGCAACGAATCCCTCTCCTGGGGATCAGCATCAGCCGTGCTGATGGAATGCAGAGATGGGTCACTTCGATGATTACTGGAAAGTATTTTAATTCTGGAAGCGTTAAAGTTAACATGCTATCCTTTGTTAACAACATATTGAAGGTTGTTTCGGATATCAGCTAATATTTTGACTTATAAAACTGATCAGACGTATTATCAAGACTGGAGTAAATGGTTATGTCATTAGGAAGGTCATTAATGAAATTTAATGAAAATTAACGAAGGATGGGGTCTTGGCGGACACCTGCATTACTACGGGCTGTTCAAGATAACTTTCATTTCACGATTTGATAGAAAAAATTGGATCAGTTTAAAAAATGTGTCCAGAGACACTAAAGACTTTTGATTTGTGGAGAAGGCCTGTATACCAAACTCTATCGAAGTTTTCGAGATATCCAAAGCTACGGCCCTAACTTCACCATTCTTATCTAGAGCTTGATAGACTCTTTTCAAAATTATCGGCACATCAGCAGTTGACTTGGAGATAACGAAAGCCATATTGCTTGACTGAAGAAAAAGCCTTGCGATTAGAGATACTTAACCAATTCAGAATTGATTTGTGGCTTTAGGAATTTCTTCAAAGGAGGTAGAAGGCTAATGTAGTTGGAAGAGTCGGGCGGTTAAAAACTGGAAGAACAGATGTCGACAGGCAAGAAGGCAAGAGACGGCAAAGCACTTATCCAATTTAGAGAGAACGGGAACTTGTTTGGGAGAAAACTTCTTAATGACTATCAGGGATACCATTAGGTCAACATTCTTTGTAGAAATCAAGATTAGAAATGATAGCAGAAACCGTAGAAGTGGTTATATTCATATCACTCAACATAGACTCAATTCTGAATAGTAAATCTGGCAAGGATATTCCAGATAAGTCAAAGGTAAAGTGCAAGGAGATTTTACAGGCGAAACAATCAGTTTTATCAGCAGAAAATGCCAACACCTCAAATTGATTGGAGATAGGAGGAATAGAGAACTTAAACTTATTTATTATGTTGTTACAAAGCCGCCAGTAATCACGACAGCCAAAGCTTTTAGATGTAATACGGTGCCTCATTCTCTAGCAAACGAAGAATTAGCTCCTTCAAGGACTCAATTACATTTATTACGAAAAGCAACGAATAAGCGTCTGTTGTGCTGAAATAGCCAAAAATAGTGGCTCCTTTGAGCTATAGTGACTGAGCATGATTTTAACCATGGTTATACTTGAGGTTTCAGATGGTATAACCGAGAAGGAATGAAAACATCCATATCGGCTTTCACCGAAGAAGAAACCACAATGGCACAATTTTCGATTTGAAGATTAAATATGTCAGTCTCGAAGAAAAGAAAAAAGAAAGAGGGAGTCCAATGAGAATTCTGATAATTAAATGAGGTTCTATGAATAGGAGGTTCCTTTTTAATAGATTTAATTAAATATCAATAGATCCTTATACTTTCGGCGGACCTCAAATGGAATGACTATATCGAATCCGCCGCTATGAAAGTCGGCTCTCTGTGCAGGGCCCGGAAGTTTTTCCCGCCTGAATCTATCCTGCATATATACAAATCTACCATCCGCCCATGTATTGAATACTCTGCCACATCTGGTCGGGTGCCCCTGCTACTCTCCTTGGGCTTCTTGACAAAATACAAAGGAGAATCTGTAACGTGGTTGATACTGACTTGGCAGACCAGCTGCAACTACTCTCTCAGCGGCGTGATGTGGCTTCCCTGTGCCTCTTCTACAAGTACTTTCATGGCTTCTGCTCCGATGAACTTAGATCATTGGTGCCGCCTAGGCACAAATTTACACGAGATACTAGATTAGCAACTAGGTCCCACCCTTTTACAGTTAAACAGATAAGATGTAACCGTAATTTCTATTCCAACAGCTTCTTTTCTCGCGCTTCCCGCCTGTGGAATTCCCTTCCACATGTCTGCTTTCCCGACAGCTACAATCTCCAGGTGTTTAAAAGTAGGGTCAATAGACACCTCCTATCACACTAACTTCCAATTATTCTCCCAACACCCTCAACATCTACCCAACCCTTATTCTCGGTATCCTTACCCGCCTATCACCCACCTTCTGACATTTCCTATATTTAACCATCATTTCTCCACTCTCTGTAGCCCCCTGCGCACTAGTGGCAGTGAAATGCCTTGCTTGGGGTGAAACGCTTATCAAAAAACAAAAAATACTACACAGAGTGATCCGAGTTTCCAAGAAAACTGCTCTATAAGCGTGAAGAGAGGAGGTAAGAAATAAGTCAAGAATGTTGCTCGGGTATGATAGGGAAATGGGTAGGAAAATTCATGATTTGAGTAAGAGATTCAGCAATGTAAAAACTTAATATTTGAATACTAGCAACATCAGTAACATTAAAAAATTTAAGTGACGTGACGTGGTACGCATTAAAATCACCGAAGATAAAGATGCTAGCAAATAGACGGCTGGAGAGTGCCATTTCTATACTGTCAGAGTATATGTCGAGTTTACTGCGGACCTGAGAAGAGGGGCGATAAAGGAAAAAGAGATAGCTAACAGAGTATAATAATGAAAGACGAAAGCACATGAAAGAATCGTCTGAAAACTTACTATCGAAAGATTATGTCGGATATATACACCAAGACCATGCATATGAACGCTGAAATCTTCGGCAAAAGAGAAGATAGTCTGGAACAGAGAATACACTGCTAGAAATTGGCGATAGTTCCATGAGAAAATATTCTATACTGCTAAAGTTGGAGCGGATATATATATATATGTATGTATATATATATATATATATATATATATATATATATATATAAATGGAACTATATGTGGTGTGTGTGTGTGTGTGTGTGTGTGTGTGTGTGTGTGTGTGTTGTCTGTCTGTCTGTCTGTGTGTCCGTTACCTATAGACTCCGAAGCGGCTGAACCGATTTTCTTGAAAATTTACACAGTTGTACTATAAGCGTCTTAGCTAGGTTTTGTGTCGAGGTACCCCCGATAAATATCGAAAATCGATCATCGAAAAAATCGGGTTATAGAAGTAGTGGTTCGATTTTAATCAACTCATAGACAAAGACATAAGAAACGATATTCAGAAGTTTCAAGGTTGCAGTTCTTACAATAGTGCAGAAAATCAATAATATATATATATATATATATATATATATATATATATATATATAAAAGGTAAGATGTTTGTGTGTGTGTCAGTTTATCTGCCTGTATGTATGTATTTCTTTCAGCCCTTTTATTTTAGTTTTTGCTTCGGGTTTGGCTCTAGGTAGATATAATTGTAATTCTTAGTCTCAGCTATGATACCATTTACTCAGAGGACATATTTAGCTTTCAAAATTTAGTTTACGACGAAAAAAACTTATTTGATATCGATACCAGGAAATCAGAATTTGACTCATTTTTCTTTCAGTCTACGGTTTCGCTTTAACTGGAAACAACTATTGCTTTTAGTCTTTTGTGCCAATGTTCAAAGAGTTTGAGCTCCAGGACCATGGATTAGTTTTAAAGCTTTCATTACACCCGAGCAACGCCAGGCTATACTACTAGTATATATATATTGAAAGAATGCTGATGTTCTCTGATGAAAAGAATTTCATTCAGGAGCAGACGAGCAACAAGTCGAACGATAGGTAAATCTGCAAAGACATCGAGGTGCTTCTCGTCGTGAAGCATACGAAGTTTCCCTTGTCTGTCATGGTCCTTGGCGAGGGGGGCGTCATGCCCCCGCTCTTCTTTCAAAATGGCCTGAGAGTCACCGCTGAGATCTACTAGGAGGTGCTGAAGAGCGTGGGGAAGCTCTGGATGGACGAAGTCGCCGCTGGATGCCCCTAAATCTTCCAGCAGGACTCCGCTCCTGCACACAAGGCCAAGACGACCCAGGCGTGGCTGCTCAACAATGTTCCTCACCACTGGTCGCCGGATTGTGGCCGCCCTCCTCTCCCGACTACAACCCTCTTGACTATTTCTTCTGGGGCATGATCGAGGCCAAGACCAACAAGCACACCCACGACACTGGCATAGTGGAGGCTTTCACCGCTATAGACAAGGACATGGTCGCCAAAGCCTGTGACTCATTTCGCGCCCGCCTCGGGATGGTTGTCGCCGGTGGCGGCGTTTACATTGAAAAATAATGTAGTATGTAACTCTAACTGTTGTTAAATAAACTGTCGTGTCTCTGTATATACAACTTTTGTTTTTATTGCCTATTTCATTTCCTTTTTGTCAAGTGTCAGATTTTGCTGCAACACCCTATATATATATATATATATATATATATATATATATATATATATATATATACCTCATAATGAGTACTAGTGATAATATATTTCGTAATTATATTTTATGCATAGATATATATGTATGTATAAGTAAGGATCAAATGTGAACTTATCTTTATCTATGCGTTTCTTTTCCTCAGGGACTTTATCAAGGTAAATGTAATGATGTTATTTGCTACAAACGTTTATAAACATAACTATCAAAGTGTTAAGTTTAAAAACGATCTAAAATATTCTTAAAGCTGTGTGTAAAGGTATGCTACGTAGTGCGCTAAGTGATGTAATTTAATGCCTTATATAGAAATACGAATAAATTTTGTTATTGCTGTTGGTGGATTTTTATTCTATTTATTTATATATTTTTTATTTTTCTTATTTGTTTATATATTTGTATATTTATTTAATAATGTAATTATTATTTGTTATTTTACTTTCTAAATAAAGTATTTATGTACTTTTTTATTTTAAATAATAGAAAGTCTTGATTTAATTGTTTTGTTTACATTTTTAAAAAAAATTGTGGTCATGCATGTATTCCTTTTAAAAGAAGTATTTATTTTAAGAAAGGAGATGTTTGAAAGGATCTTGCACGTATACTACCATTTTGGCAAGAATCGATAGTTTCATTTTCAAGACCTTTCCATATACGTAGTTAATAATTTCTGTTAATAAATGTGACAATCTTGAAAAGATGAAGGAGAGACTTGAAGCAACCGAAATGTGGTTCTACAGAAGGATGCTGAAGATACCAGGGATCAAACATGTGAGCAACGAAGAGTTCTGGAGAGGATGGAAACGAAAAGGCAAGTAATACTTAATATAAAGAAAAGGCAGTTGACGTTTCTGTGACATGTAATGAGGGAAGAGGGCTTGGAGAATCTGACACAGCTCAGATAAAGGGGAAAAGACAGAGGAAAGCAACGCGTAACATACTTGATGGGCTTGAGCAATTAGATGGCAGAGCGAGTTTTGGGAGGAGTAACAGGAGAAAGCGTGTTAAGAGCTACTGGGTATAGCAAGATGTGGAAGACCATGATCGCCTACGTTCTGAAGGGACACGGTGCATTAAAGAAGAAGTATGTTTGAGTGCACGCACGCACGCAAGCACACACACACACACACACACACACACACACACTCTCGTGTATATCTTATTTTTTCACAAACACATATCCTAACACAAGCATGTATATCATATATTAATCTGCTAATGTATAGTAATGCGTATCTCTTTGAGCTTGTTGAAGGATTGAAAAGGTTGCGAGTTGAAAAGATTTTTAATCTGAAGGGAATAGCCTAGTTGAGTCAGATAAAAGAATTGAAAATGGTTTTGCAGAAATTAATCTCCACCAATCCGGCTTATATCAAATGTCAGCACTGATGAATTCACCAATTATAAATGTCACCAAATAAACCGCGATTAGATCTTCATATCACGTGAAAATTTGGATACATTAAAAAACGAGAATTCAATTAAATTATAGCAAGAGGAAATGTCTAAGTATCATCAATGCGATAAAAAATGATTTATTTAATAAAATAAAAGTGATTAGGGGAAGATAATGATAAAAATACTATATCAATAATTAGCAAGTAATTTGACTTATAGTAGGATTATGAAACAGGCCGAATTAAATGTTTCGACTTATATAATTTTTAGAAGTTAATACGCATTTCTAGCATGTTTTAATTAATGTTTTTAATATCTATTTAACAATTTCCCATTCATTTTGTTTTCTCCATCGAAATTAATTTTTGTAATTGTTGATAATAACCCTCTGATATTATATTAACAATATTATTTGGTAAGTTCTCAAACTAGGCTCCTGTTTATTTTAAACCAGAAATGTATTTCCCATTTGATAAGCTTAAAGAAGTTTTAAAGCATATGTAGTCTTTTGTCCTTCTTTATGCCAAATTTTCCCTATTATCAGGCACCGAACTAGTGTAGTTCTACATTGCTTATCTCAGAGACTGAACTCACACTTCCCGAAGACGAACTATTTGAAACACTGCAACATTCAGTAAGCAATTGACGTGTAAAGTGTGACAATATTATAGGTAGCGCCACAGAAAAGCGATAGAGATTTTTTTTTTAAATGCATTTTAAAAATGAAAAATCTTTCTTAAATTCTTTTAATTTCAAGCTAGTAAATTAAATTTAATATTTTCAATATTTAATATTTTTTGTTTTATTCAAAACGAATTGATTGAAATAATTTTGTAATCGCTAAAATGGCTAAGATCATCTATATTTACAAATCTGCCAACACAACCTAATTCTCTATATTAAAAATTCTTTAGTATTATATTTTATTTCCGTCAATCACCGCCTGTTTTAAGTACTGATTTACAAATTCTTGACATTCCTTCTATCAGCTTTTTTCTCCTTAAAAAAAAAGTAGTTGGTTGACATACTCAAGTATTCCTTAACTGGAGATCCTGTTTGACAAAAACAAATTGATTATTTAAATTCTCCAGAGAATATAAACGTTAAGCGATTCAAAAATGGATTTCACGAAATTTTATTAAATAAGTGGATGAAAGTAACATTTGTAAAAAAATATTTTTGCCAATATTTTATGAAAAAAGAAACGTTTCGAAAATAATTTCATTCATTCATTTGTGATGTCCTGAACGATTTTAAGATTCGACACTTATTTGGTTTTTGTAAGAATTTCACAAAAAAAACAAAAAACGGTCACATTTCTCATATCAATTTATGGTCACTCGTTAACGAAAAACAAAAATTTAACCAACGTTTTTTGAAAGTTCTAAAAAGCATGAAAAATATAATTCAATAATCAAAAAGTCCTTTGGATTTCCTCTTAATAATAAATAATTATTTTGGCGAAAAAAAGTTTGTTTTATTAAGTTTGGTTCATTTTTTCATCATATATGTTTATTTTTTAGCGAAACTTTGGAGGTATCTACAGTATTAGTAAATATAAACAGGAAAATGTTCTTTTGTTTCCTCACGTAAAGCTTCATTTAACGGAAATATAATAAAACTGTATTTATTATTCTAACCAGTTCATTTATTTTTATATGAACACCGATCCATAAATATAGTATAGTAGAAAGAATATTACCTTATAAGTTATTTTTTGCAGAGTGTATATATATATAGGGATGTGGGTGAATGTGTGTGCGTTGAAGAGATATCATTAGTTGACTATTGAAATATTTTACTTGTCACTTCTCTGTATATTAACACGCATCTTCTTCGCTCCCTATTTAATAGCAAGCTATTAATTTATAAAATACTAATCAATATCACGTAATATGGGAATTCGTCTTTAAAAATCTACCTTTTCTAGCATTACTCTTCCTCCCACCTCCACTAGTCTAATTTGCTTCCACTCGCGTAACGTAGTAATCAGACGTGGTCAACACCAGTAATAAACTCAACTATTCAGCGTTGTTTTGATGCTTTCCTTGTTAATCTATTTGGTTCACCTCTTTTAATGCATCATGCTATTCTGATGCGTCCCCAAACACCGATTAATTACTTTTGTAAATGTCAAACTTTACTACGCACGAGCACAGAAATACGCATTTAAAAGGTTATCAATGATGAGATTGACTTTAGCTGAACAAAAGCAATCAGATAAAAAGCAGTTTTATCAAAAGTGAAAACACTTTCTGTTAAAAGTTATTATTCATGAATAAAAATATGAAAAATAGGATTTATTTTCTATTCATTACATTCAAAAAAAGTTTCCTTCAGCTAAAATTTCCGAAAGTAATTTCTTCTATTTAGTTTCAGGAAAAACTATAGCGGATGTAGGTAGCACATTCACCATTGGATAGAACGGGTTTTCCTCTACAAGACACTATTTTTCTATGTAGACAGCAACATTGGTTCTGTATTTTCATTAACGATGAACAATATGCACTACGCATGTAAACGTGGCTAGTCACAAATATAGTTGTCGTCTTCTCTAATGAAAACTGCCGGCTAAACGTGCCTACATTCACTATTTGATATCTTTAAACGTTCGCCAAGCGTCAATGAACATCAACGCGTGCAGTTTTTTTTTTTTGTCTTTTTTTTTTTATAACGCATTTCTGCTTTATAAAAACTTTCATACCAAATGTTATTTTGTCAGTCATTTTGCAAGGCAAAAAATGGTTTATTGGTGGGAGGGTTCATTATTTGCTACCTATGGATCATGATCCAATATATAATAAAATAAGAGATTCTTTTGAAGCGAGCCAAAAAAAAAAACAAGTAACGAAGATTTGAATATGAAAAGACATGTGATTCATGTGATTTATTCATCTTGGTTCAGTTAATTAAAACCGAAATTTCTTTAGAAATCTTCGGCTTTATTGTTTTGTAATTCATTGGAAAGCATGCATTTATCAAATATCAGTAATCTTTAAGTAAGCAGCATAGCTGATTAACTTTTCTTTTTGATTTTGTTAAAATATGCATAACTTTTAATAACATCAGGTAGATTCAACATTACAAGAATAAATTTATACTGAAAAGCTAACAAACAAATAGTTTGATTTTAATATTAATGAAACTATTCTGATGGCGCCATATTTTGCGTGGTTTCATGATCCACAATGATATTTAACAAAACCAGTTTCTGTACAAGTAAATATTTTCATTTTGAGTAATCTAATCCCATTGACGATTCCGTGTCAGACATCTTTGAAATTACCAATTTTACTTTTAACAAATGAACGCATGAAAAGTCTTCGGTCCGACTAAGAAGCTATTCAAAAAAGTATTTGGTGTTTGGTTAGTTGGCCCTATATTGGGAAGCGGGTTGGTGCCAAAACATTTCTGTACTCCGTATAACAGTGTACCGTCATACTGTGACACTATGATTGGGGCACCAACAAAGAAGAAGGTGGTGGTGCGGGATTATATTTCAGTCCTAAGTGTTCGTTTTATAAAAGCGATAAGGAGTCTTCAAAGTTGAGAATTTCACAGTTGGTATTAAGGAGAATTCTAGTAAGCAGGCTGTCCCTCGATAAGTACCTGGCTGCTCGTTACCGTGGCCATCGACGTAGCTCCGATGCCACCCATTATAGTTACCTGTCGCGTGACAAATAAGCAGAGTCGGATATCTCCGTTTGAAGAGAACAGCTGATCTTTAGTCAGTAATTAAGAAGTAACAGAAATTGTACCTGGGTGTCACCTACCTACCTACGTAGACCATGAAATAAACAACAAAATGTTGATAAAATGAAATATTATTTATAAAAGTGCAAAATTTAAACCGTGTTTATTTAAAGTGTGTAATATGATTTGATTTTATAAACAACTAGCAGTATAGCCCGGCGTTGTTCGGGTGTAATGAAAGCTTTAAAACTAATCCATGGTCCTTGGAGCTCAGACTTTTTGGACGTTGATACGAAAGACTAAAAAGCAATAGTTGTTTCCAGTTAAAGCGAAACCGTAGACTGAAAGAAAAATGAATGGATGCAAGTCAAAGTTTGATTTCCTGGTATCGATATCAAATAAGTTTTTTTCATCGTAAACTGAATTTTGAAAGCTAAATATGTCCTCTGAGTAAATGGTATCATAGCTGAGACTAAGAATTACAATTATACCTACTTAGAGCCAAACCCGAAGCAAAAACTAAAATAAAAGGGCTGAAAGAACTACATCTTACCTTTTATATATATATATATATATTATCGATTTTCTGCGCTATTGTAAGAACTGCAACCTTGAAACTTCTGAATATCGTTTCTTATGTCTTTGTCTATGAGTGTATCAAATTTGATTAAAATCGGACCACTTCTTCTATAACCCGATTTTTTCGATTTTCCGATTTTCGATATTTATTGGGGATACCTCGACACAAAACCTAGCTAAGAACACTCGCAGACGCTTATAGTACAACTGTGTAAATTTTCAAGAAAATCGGTTCAGCCGTTTCGGAGTCTATAAGTAACGGACACACACACACACACACACACACACACACACACACACACACACAGAGAGACAAAGCTCCATTTATAAATAAGTTTAGATGTTAATGTCTAAAAGTAAATAAATCCAGTTCTAAAGAGCAATTGATAGAGATCGTATACATCTATCTCTCTCTTTATATATATATATATATATATATATGTGTGTGTGTGTGTGTGTGTGTGTGTGTGTGTGTGTGCAGCAATCTTTCATTTTAACATGTTTCGATTAAAACGACCGACAAGGAAGATTTTATTAATTTTTTATTTAATTTTTACAGTATTTTTACATGTTTCCTTTTAGCTGAAGATAAGTAATGTAAAAAATGTTCCATAATTTTCGATTTTCCAAGCGCTTTCAACCTCTTCACGGGCCATTTTCAAGGATGTTATTTTCTGGTGTTGTTATATCCTCATGTTTGACTGTCATGCAATTTTTCTGGGTTTTTTTTGTTTTTTTTTTTTGTTTTTTTTTTTTGTTAAGTTGATGGTAGGAGAAAAATGTTTGATATATAGTGTACCTCTCTTATAGCGAAGTGCCTTTGATATTGTGATTTAAACAGTATTTTTGTACTTTCAACTGAAATTTTTCTTAAGGGTTCTTGCAAAATATGGATTAATAAATGTATTTTATTGCACTATTACAAGATGGGTAGCATATAAGGCGTCTGCTCAGGGAAGTGGTAGTATGGCCAATATAGGTAATTGAGTTATGACAAGAAGCACAATCTTGTACAGAGTATTTAAATACATACACTATATATAATATATATATATATATAATTATTCGTGCATAGCAGTAATTTGAGAACAGCTCCGGTACATTGGAATTTCTATTCTTTTCATCTAAAGTATTTATCTTTTATTAACCTGCTAGATTCTGTAGTTATCTTGGCATACGTATTAACAATATTTGCCTCCAAATTTCTTGGATGTGTTTGCAGATATTCGTATTTAGTGTGCATCAGCCGTCTTCACTCTTTGAAAACCAGAAGCTAAACTTCTTTTTACAGCATGATTCACCTCGTACAAAGCCAGGATCCACTCGAAGAGGAGGGTTACGTTAAGGAGTTGTTTATATGGATATGAGCGGAAGATAACTGTTGACTCCAGACTTGAACAGATGAAGATTGTAATGATCGGGAAAACATCCCCTTGGGTTCCGTAGGATAGTGGTTTGCGGGAAGAAGCTGTTTATGTGGAATTTACCTCTCACTTATGGAATACAGAGGGAGCGTGGGTGGTTTGCTACTATGTAAATGGCATGGCGGGTCCTAGCGACGAAGGTCAGACCTGGTAGAACCAGGAGATGCAGTTCGTCCGAGCACTTTCCATGGCAGTAGCGATAGAACAGTGAGAGACTCGCTAGAACCCGCCTTTGAGAGAGAGAGAGCGAGAGAGAGAGAGAGTTGGTTGAAGTATCCAACAAGGACTAGGAGACGCTTTTAAACGCTATCTAGACTGGAAAAGGTGGTCTGGGAAGCTCATACCCAGATATGGCAACATTACTCCATTTTCGGCCTCATCTGGCTCTTATAAAGATAGACGATAGCATGAGGAGGTCAGGTACTTATTAGAGCGATACAGAAAACCGATCATATTACCTGCATCTTTAGTGATGGATCCTATATAGAAATTCCACGGGGTTGGGTTTAAGTCGGAGGCTTAATATCCCCTCAAGTCACGGGACCTCCTCGAGTGGACATCTGTCCATCGTGACTGACGGTAGTTCGGGTTTTGATCGGCGGTGAGGAAAAGTAACCAGTTTGATTTTAGAGGCATTGAATGTAACCAGTCAGTTTTATCCCACCGATAAGTTAGTGTGAGATCGGAAGAGACGTCAGCTGTCAATGTCTGATCGTTAAGAGTTTTAGAGTTGCGCTGGTATATCGTCGTATCATCGACATAGATGTTTACAAATGGTCGGATTATATTCTTTGGTAAATCACTTGCGCAAATCAGGAAGAGGGTTGGTCTGAGAAGTTACCACTGCAAGACGCCCACGTTGACTGCCAGGGCATCGAAGGATTGGCTGTTAACTACCTTCAAGGATCTACCTGTTATAAAGGGTTTTATGAATTTATAAATGATAAGTTTTTATTTTGAACTAATAGACTCGTTCAAAGGCTATAACATTTACACACACTAAGAAGCTGTTTGTAAAATTTTATTTAGAGAAAAAAGTCACTTTATTTTCCTTGATTATATTAAAATTCATATACATTTCATTTATGGTCAGTCATTTAGAGAGAGAGAGAACTTATGAGAGAGATTTTAGGTGATTAGACCCACTCAACAATGCTCAAATCACAAAATTAAAGATTGTCAAGAATGTGGTCTACAAAGGAACGACAAATTTGATTTCTTATGCTATACGCAATGAATATAAAGACATTCGCCTAACCTTCGTTGTTACTTAATAGCCCGACTCAGCTGAAGAACAATTCCATCAAACTCCGATTACCTCTGACAGCAATAATTCATAACTTTTGGCACTTTTAGGGACTAATTGCTTCTACATGAGGTCGAATACATATATACTCTCTCTCTCTCTCTCTCTCTCTCTCTCTCTCTCTCTCTCTCTCTCTCTCTCTCTCTCTGAGCGAGCGCGATTTGGCTTTGAGGATGGGAATAGGTTTATTTATATTTATGTCCGCCAGTCACTTCCAAGGAAAACTCATTTGCTATTTTTTTTGTTTTTTGAATATCATTGCTTAGGTTATAAGGAACTCTGATCGTACATTCATGTGAAAGGATACAGCTGATAATGCACTTAGTTTAGGTCACGCAAACCTTTGTAAGCAATAAGAAAAAGAAAGCCTTAATACTTTAATTTACCGACAGTCTTGCAAACATTATACACTTTATAAAATCAACAACTTTGTCGAATGTTGATATTTCCAGCAAGAAACTGATAAATTAGTTGATTTTTTTTTCCTCGTTAACTTTTCCTTTTTTCAGCCCCTCCTCAGTTTCCTGTTGCGGAAGTAGCAGTTAGGAGACTTTTCGTTTTTTGTTTGTTTTCTTTGTGCATTTGATTTGATTGTAAATTTGTAAAGTTTATTCATTGTCCAAATTTATTTTTGTTAATTCATTTCATTTTGTAAAAGTCTAGTTAATCCGTTTAAAGTTAACTTTAGCCCCTCCCCCTATTTCTTTTTTTTCGGGAGTAGCCGTTTAGGCAACTCTTCGTTTTGCTGTTTGTTTTATTTTTTTAATTCCTTGTGCAAACAGTTTATCGTAACTTGTAAAGTTTATTGTACAAATTTGTTTTTCTTTCAATTTTCCTTTTAGTTTATTAAACCTCTCAAGAGGCTAACTTTTTCTGCTTTTTTTTTCTCTTAGTATATTAAAAGTTTATTTTTGGCCGCTAAAGGCTAGTTTTTAATTTACCTGCTGTTTGTAATTTAAATTTTGTTTTCATTGGCTGATTTGCACTTATTTTCTTAAATCCTTCGGGGTTTGATTTTTTTTGTGTTAAAACCGTTATCTTGTCCTTGCTGTTACTAGTTTACTTTGTGTATTTTGTCCCCATTTTTTACTCCCGTTTTTTCCCACCCCTCCTATCCTTTTAATTTAGATTGGAAAAAAAATTCTGAGCTGTGTTCTAAAATTTCATAATGGCCGACAATAGTCGTTCCATAAAGAAAAAATTGCTATTTGACCACCCCCCCTGGAAGAAACCGCCAGATAAAAATGAGGAGACGTTTCCTCCTCTTCCTACAAAAGAGCCGGAAGAAAATGGTAATTCGACTAAATTAAAGATGGCTGAAAATGGTCAAAAGAATGACAAAGAAATAGATAACGACAAGACAACTAAAGTTGCTGAGGCCGGGGAATCGCCCTGTGGCTGGAAGTCCCCTCCAAAATGCAAAATCAATCTGACGGAGTTCTTGGAGAGAGCTAAGAGCTACGCTCACCTTGTAAAAAAAGGTGGGCTCTGAGAAGATCCCCAGGAATTGAAGAAGATTGAGAAAAGAATAGTGTCGGTCTTCGTGGTGGACAAGCGTTCGCGCAAAATTTGTCGCAGCACGAAAGACACAGTGATAAAAACACTGAAGTCGACAGGGGTAAAGCCCTTAAGGATAGTGAAAGGTGCGGGCTTCTTCATGTGGGACGTGCTGCTACCCACACCAGAGGATTGCCTGAAAATGGCGACACAAGACCTGATAACTGCAGAATACATCATCCGCACAGAGTACGAAGGCAAACGAAGGACCAGCGTAGCAGTATATGAGGTTCCTCCTCAGGTCATCGGGGAGCATCTTGCTGCGTACTTTTCGCAGTTCGGCGAAATTTTAGATGCCTCCTGCGATGACCTGACCGGGGGATGGTCTTTCGAGATAATGATCGACCGCCACGCCTTCCTGACCATCCCCAACTGTCTTGACGTAGGGGGCCTGAGCTTGCCGGTGATCGTGTCCGGCCGCAAGCCAAAATGCTGGAGGTGTGGGGAGACTGGTCACCTCTCCTCCTCCTGCCCAGAGAAGAAGGCCTCTGGAAGCCAGGCCCTAGTCGACCAAAATCCCCCTCTGGCCGCTTCTGTTACATCCGTCTCGCCCGTAGTGGGCATGCCAACACCCAGGACCGGTGAGCTAGTTCCCCCCGTTGGGAATAAAAAAGTTCCCTCACCCCCCGAAAAACCTTCGCCAACTGCAAGTGCAGCCACGGAGAAGGGAAAGGGGGAGTGGCTGGTTGTTGGCATGGCCAGGGGGAAGCGCCAAGCAGCGGAACCTCGCTCCCCAGAAACCCCTAAGACTAAAGGCACAAACAGCCCCACTCCCTCCACCAGCAAGAAGGGCGATGCCTCGGCCTGGTCGGCCCCTAAATTGGAAGAGCTCAGGAGGGCTTACGATCCCCGGATCGTAAGCCCTCCTGAGCTCTTCCAATTTAGAGAATTTATGAGAAGTTCCAAAAACTAAAAGAGCTGAAGCGGATGCTGGAGAAACGACCATTTCGTCCCTCAGAGGACCTAAAAAAACAACTGGCACAACGTCCACCCTGCCCTTCGGCCTCTGCCCCATCCTCTCCCGAAAAAAAGAAAATCGAAAAAAAACCCAATTCAGCTCAGCCCACGCCCAGAAAGACCACCCCTCTTAGTAGGGACCCCAGCCCTTTCCGTATACCCTCCCAACAGTCTCCCAGTCCTTCCCCCAAGGAAAAATTACCTCCGCCTGCTAAGAGGCATAGGAGCCCCACCTTAGAAGACAGAGAGGCAAGAAAAAAAACTTCCAAAGCCCCACATTTAATGGTCAAAGACGTTTGTAAAATATCATATGCCCAAGAAGAAAGAGCAAAAAACTTTGGTAATCGGATCAGCAAGCTAAAAATTCTTCTTGCGATGAAAAAATGTAAGGAGAAAGATATAGAGATTCCCACCAACTTCCCAGAAGCGCAACGCGTGCTAACAGTGGTTCGCTCTGGGACTGGAACAGCCAAAGTTTGGGACATGCTGTTAGAAACAGAAAAACACATAAAAATGTCTCCGCCTATCGTCTCCAAAGATGAGGAGGTGTTAGAGAAAGCTAAAGAATTCTGTGTAGGACGGGTCCCAATTTTGGTTCACCCCTCCCTTTACAGGGCTCTTAAACTAACATTTCCCTGGGATGTTGGTGGCCTCTCCCGTGACGGTTCCATTGAAAAAGAAATGGGCAAAGGATCTATGGAAGAGGCTGTCGGCATCCTTTCCACGTCCATGTTCTGTCCAGGACCCCAACCCTAATTACGTATCACAATGGCTCTTTGGTTAGCAAGTGTGAATGCCCGGGGGCTGAGGTCAGAGTCTCGGAAGGTGAGACTCACTCATGATCTCCAGCGCCTCGGGGTTGATGTTTGTTGTTTACAGGAAACCCGGTTTTTAGCTGGCGACTATGAGGGCATACTGTCTAGGGATTACGATTTCTATTCAGCATGTTTTGATGGTCGTTCTAGAGGTGTTTCCTGGCTAGTGAGCAAGTCATTAGGTGCGGTGTGTGCGCTTGTCTTCGCGGATCCAGCGGGCAGGATTTGTGTGCTGGATATTACCATAAAGGAGAAGTCTTTTCGGCTCATTGGGGTTTATGCGCCCAATGTCCATTCGGAGCGTCCTGCTTTGTTTCGGCAGCTCGAGTCGTTCTTTGGAACATCGAGGCGGGTAATTTTAGCGGGGGATTGGAATGCCGTCCTTGACCCTGAGAAAGATCGTATAGGAGAAAGATCGGGTACTAACAACCTGGATGTGAAACCATTTCGGGAATTTATCTTGTCGATAAATACCGAAATGAACACTCCCGGGAGGTAGTGTGGACTTGGACTAATAGGGGCAGCTCGGATTCGAAGGTACGCGCAAGCTACCTCGACCGAGTCCTAGTTAGGAGAGTCGACGTAGGGCTCTTAGGTTGTCCAAGTTTCCATTCGATAGTTTACACGGATCATAGGCTCGTCCGGGTTCGTGTAAACTTAGATAAGCCTAAGGTTAAGTTGGCTGGCTACTGGAAATTGAACGCGTCATTATTTGATAGCCAAGATTTCCAGGACCAGCTTTTACTAACACTAAAGCGGGAACTGACGGGGGCTGTGGTTGGGAATAAGTGGTGGGACACACTAAAATCCAAACTTAGGTTGTTTGCTGCCGACTATAGCCGTCGGCTCAACTTAGCTAATTTAGCGGCGCAAACGGCAGTAGAGAAAAAAGTCGATCGGGCAGTGAAATCCCGTAATAGTGGGGACGTAGCCTTAGCTAGGGCCGAGCTGGCCTCCTTGCTTATCAAGAAGGATCAAGCTCTGGTGGTTAGGGTTAGGTTAAAAAGAATGTCTTCTGAGGCAACGAATATGGCCGCAGAATTGCGTGCAGAGGAAGCTAGGCAAGCAGTCAATCGGCATATCAAGGACATCACATTGCCGGATGGACGTACCGTGACTACAGACGTGGGTATATGTGGGGCTTTTCGTGATTACTTTCAGGATCTCTTCACCAGGGAGCCCGGTCTGAGCTCGGCTCAATTCGATACCTATTTGGCTGACTTTCCCCGCCTCGAGGCGGCTGAAGCGGCTGGGTGCGAGGGGCCCATAACAGAGTCGGAAATCTGGGATGCGCTGAAATTGGTTGGCCGGGACAAAACTCCAGGATTGGATGGTCTTCCCTATGAACTGTACTTGAGGCAGTCGTCCGTTTTTGTTCCTCTGCTGGCTCTTGTTTATAACAACTGGATGGAGCAGGGGTCTATACCTCGACGCTTCACCAGGGGATGTAATCAAGTTGCTTCGCAAGAGCAAGGGCGGTGGGGGTGGCATAGATAATTATCGGCCTTTAACGATGTTAAACACTGACTTAAAGATTTTTGCCAAGGTCTTGGCCCGCCGTTTGCAGGCTGTCCTCCCTAGTCTGATTGGCCCCGAGCAGACTTGTGCTGTGAAGGGCAGGACTATTCAGGACAACCTTCATTTGGTACGCCTGATCATCGAGAAAACCGACACTGAAGCCGCGCTGATCAATTTGCATCAGTCCAAGGCATTCGATAGGGTTGACCATCGCTTCTTGGAGTCTGTCCTTTCCGCTGCCGGTTTCGGGCCGTACTTTCGCTCCTGGATCCGACTGCTGTATGAGTCCCCCGGTGCGCTGGTGGAAGTGAATGGGGTAAGATCGAAGCCTTTCACATTATCTCGCTCCATTCGTCAAGGTTGTCCACTTTCGCCTTTGCTTTACGTTCTTGCGTTGGAGCCTTTCCTTCGCAAGTTAAAGGCGAATCCGGTCCTTCGCGGAATTTCCCTACCTGGTGCTACCACCTCGGCCAGGTACTCCGCCTATGCTGACGACGTTTCGGTTTTTGTGTCGAGCAAAGCCGAGATTGACGAAGTTAGCAAAGAAATCAGATGCTATGAGACGGTGACAGAGGCCAAGATCAATCGCGATAAGTCTGTCAGCTTGCGATTGGGTGCGTGGAAGGGAGTTTCTCTTCCCGGACCTTTCCTCTGGACGGACGGGCCGGTCAAGATTCTCGGCGTCTTTTTCGGTCCTGATCTCCAGTTGGAAATGAATTGTCGGAGGTTCGAGAGAAGGCCTAGGGCGCAGTTCGTCTGTGGACTCGGAGGAATCTTTTCTTAAAGGGGAGGGCGGAAGCATGTGCCTCGCACATCTACCCGATTCTCCTTTACCGACTTTCGGTACTTCCTCTCCCGTGTGCCATTCGTTTGGGTCTAATACAGCTCTTGTTCTCCTTCTTTTGGGGAGAAGGCAAGGCTCCCAAGGTGCGAGATCTGTTACCTTCATCCTTCTGAGGGCGGTCTGGGCATGCCTAGCGTTGAGATTCGCCAACACACGCTTCGCATTAGATTCCTGGATCGAATGTGTATGCTGGCGGATGAGAACGGCGCCCTCGTTGAAGAGGACGTCCATAAAAACTTTCCATCCTTGAGAAGTGTGCATTTGTCGGAGGAGGAGGCCGGCCGTACTCCTCGTGGCGAGTGCTCCTTCTATAAAGAATGTCGTTTAGCTCTCCAGTTTCTCTGGCGGGCTACGGATGGCCTCTCCAACGCCCAAGCGTTGTCTCTTAAGGCATTATATCGGGTGTTAGTTAGGGGGGGGGGCCGTTCAAGATGAACTAATTGGCGAGCTCGGGCTTACGAAGCAGGAGGCTCGCTCTATATGGCCTTGGGCGCCTGGGTTGAAATGTCTCACTAACGATGAGGCATCACTCACCTGGCTGATGATCCGGAAGGCTCTCTGGGTCGGCAAGAAGCTTAATGCAGCGGGCCTAACACCTAAATCAACCTGCGTGCGTTGTGGGCTGTCGGCGGAAACCGTCGATCATGCCTTCTTCCACTGCAGTGTTGTTGCTCCGTTGTGTAAGTTTCTTGAAGATCTCATGGTTCGTATGCTGCGTGGAAAGTTCTTTGTCCTTGAGGCTAGTTCTGTTTGTAGCAATGTCGTGCCTCCGTTATCTAGGGCTGAGCACTATGTGCTCTTTTGCTTACTAGGTGTTATGCGAGTCGTGATTTGGAGAAAAAGACGGACCCAAAAAGCGGTGAATGGACGGAGGTGGTCAGGAGGGGGAAGAAAGTTGCTTCCCCTCCTCCTCAACAGGAGAAATCACCATCCCCTGAAAAAAAGAAGCCACGAAAAGAGGCTAACCAACAGCAGCAACAACAAGAGAAGCAGGGACAAAAACAGCAACAAAACGAAACGCAGAGACAACAACAACAACAACATCAACAGCTACAAGAGCGAAAGCATCAGCAGCAGGAGCAGCCGCATAAACAACAAGAAATGGAGGTGGAAATGCCTCCTCCATGCTCCTCTTCCTTGAAGAGAGGACGGGAGGAGGAGGAGGAGGTGTCCCAAAAGAAGGGGAAGAAAGATTCTTTCGAACGCGGTTACCCCCAGAACCCAATCCGCCCCTACATCTCCGAATAGAACTGTTTTTGTCGAGGGGAGGAGTCAGTCTGCATCCCCAGTAAGGCATATACCTTCTCCTTCTCCCACACCCTCCACCCAATCAGAAACTTCCTTCCCCTACAGTTGATAATCCCTCCCCGATTCCATCCCCGAATCCAGATAAATCCTCCCAGAAACGGGAGAAAGAAAGAAAAAACATTTTTGCAACAAAAGATATCTGCAAAATTGACAGACAGGCCTTGGAGAGGGACCTTTCTTCTCAGAAGAAGGCCCTCCTAAGGCCTTTATTCAAGTTAAAAAATATAGAGGGCAAGTCCATCGAGGACCCTGCCCAATTTCCCAGGAGCCCCCGGGGTACTTACGTTAATACGAAATACCGGGGGTAGTAGAACAAAAACCTGGAAATTTGTGCAGGGGGCCTTTCCCAAAAATACAAATGGCCCAAACGGGCACGAAGTACTTGCAAAGACTTTCCCATTTTTGTGCCGGGAGGGTCCCCGTTATCCTCCACCCCTCGTTATATAGGGCGGCAAAACTAACTTTCCCCACGGACGTCGGCGGCATTGTCCTGGACGGACTAATTACGTCCGATATTGGCACCGGTTCTCACAGATTTTCGCTCCGTATGTAACCAGAAGTAATTTTGTCTGCTTTCTTTTTCAGGTCTAAATAGATGTCAATTAAGTTAGCCAGTATGAACGTGAAGGGCCTGAGGGATCAGAGTAAGGCTGCCCGCCTGCTTCGGGACCTCTTGTCTTTCGGCGTGGATGTCGCCGCGATCCAAAAGACTCACTTTGTTTGCAAGGCCGATGCCTGCGTGCTGTCTAACGACTTTGTCGTCTATTCAGCATATGGGAACCGGCTGGCCAGAGGAGTTTCTTTGGTCAAGCGTACCCTGGACGCGAAGGTGGATCTTGTCCATGTCGGTGCCGAGGGCCGGCTGATCATGGCCGATATTGCAGTGAAAAGCAATGCGTTTCGACTGGTTGCGGTTTATGCGCCCAACGACCAGGAGGAGCGCGTCTCGTATTTTCGGCGGTTGGAGCCCTTCCTAGTGGATTCAACGCGACTCGTCTTAGTGGGGGACTGGAATGCCATCCTGGACCCCAAGTTGGATAGAGGGTGGGGAGCTAAAGGGAAGGCACGTGATCGTAGCTTGGTCGATCTGATCGAGGACTTCGGTCTAGTCGATAGATACCGGGTCGATCACAAGGGCGGGAGAATGTGGACGTGGGCTAATAGTTGGCCTTCTACCAAGGTGGCTAGCTACCTTGATAGAATGTTAGTTCGTGAAGCCGAGTTAGATTTTTTAGATTGTCCCACGTTCCACTGGTTAGGTTACTCGGACCACAAACTCGTTTGTGCCCGGGTAAATTTAGAAAATAGGGTTAGAATGGCTGGTTACTGGAAGTTCAGCGTGTCCTTACTGGACAGGCGGGACTTCCGGCGCCAGCTAATTAACTTAGTGCAGCGGGCGTTAACTGGGGGAGTCATCGGGAATAAGTGGTGGGAGAACCTTAAGAATAGTATTAGGTCTTTCACCACCCAATTCAGCAAACGGCTCAAACTAGATAAGGCTGACAAGGTGAAGATACTTAGAGCTAATTACTCCCGGGCGGTGGCTGGTGGGGATCCCCTAGAGATAGCCATAGCTAAGGAGGCCGTGGAATGGTTGAATAGCGATCATTACATGGGCCAGGTAGTTAGACATAAGTTAAGCAAGATGTCTTCCGAAGCTGTGAACATGGGCGCAGAACTGCGCAAGGAAGAAATTCGCCGAGGAGGCGACCGGTACATTCGAGAGGTTCGCAACCCGGAGGGACACACTCTGCGGTCGACTGACGACATGTGCGAGGCGTTTCGGCGGCATTTCGAGATCCTGTTTACCAAGGAGCCTGGTTTCCGTGATGAGGAGTTTCGTAGCTATTTGGCTGACTTCCCCCGGCTTTTGCCGGCTGATGCGGCTAGCTGCGAGGGAGAGATTACGGAGGGCGAAGTCTACGCGGCTTTGAAGAAGGTCGGCAGAGGTAAATCGCCGGGTCTCTATGGTTTGCCCTATGAATTGTACTTGAGGCTATCGCACATCTTTGTCCCGATTTTGACTGTCGTGTTCAACAACTGGTTCCGGCAGGGGTCCATCCTCAATCGGTTCACCAGGGGTGTGATCACGCTGTTGAGAAAAGGCAAGGATGTGGGGAGGGAGCTAGAGGGTTACCGGCAGAGTTAAAGATTTTGGCCAAGATCTTGCAAAATCGTTTGCAATTAGTTGCCGAGTCTCTGTTGGGACCTGAGCAGACTTGTGCTGTGAAGGGCCGAACAATTCAGAGCAACCTGCATCTGATACGCACGATCATAGAGGGGATAAAAGACGACGAAGAAGCAGTGCTGATCCATTTAGATCAGTCCAAGGCATTTGATAGGGTTGACCATCGTTACCTTGGCGGCTGTCCTGCAGGCAGCTGGATTCGAAACCAACTTCCGCCGCTGGATTAGCCTCCTGTATCAATCCCCGACGGCTGTGGTACAGGTGAACGGAAAGTTGTCGGGCGTTCTGGCGCTGTCTAGGTCGGTCCGACAGGGTTGTCCACTGTCGCCCCTACTTTATGCTTTGGCGTTGGAGCCCCTCCTTCGCCGGCTAAGGGACAGGGCGTGCAGTCCGGCCCTACGTGGAATCGCTGTCCCTGGTGGTGCTCGAGCCAGGGTTTCCGCGTACGCCGATGACGTCACTACTTTCGTGTCCTCCCGGAGTGACATCGAGGTGGTACAGAAGGCGCTTGAACGGTACGAACAGGTGACAGGGGCCAAGATTAACCGCAACAAGTCGTCCGACTTGCAGTTAGGCGCCTGGAAGGGTGTTACCCTCCCGGGGCCCTTCGACTGGACGGACGGCCCGGTCTGCATTCTTGGAGTGTGGTTCGGGCCCGACCTAAAGTTGGAGAAAAATTGGTCTGAAGTACTGGCAAACGTAGACGCGTCGGCCAAGACTTGGCGTCGAAGGAATTTGTCCTTAAAGGGTATGGCTGAGGCGTGTGCTACATACGTCTTTCCCATTATCCTTTACCAGTTGTCAGTACTTCCACTTTGTAAACGGCGTAGGAAGGCGATCGAGCGTTTGCTATTCTCCATTCTGTGGAGAGGACGCAAACACTACGTTGACAAACGTGTCTGTTACCAACGTCCGTGTCATGGGGGTCTGGGAATGCCATACCTGATGAGCCATAAGGTTGCGTCAAGGTTGGTTTTTCTCAGGCGAACGATTTCCGAAGACTCGTTGCTTAGGGGGATAGTGATGGACATGTTCCCTACCCTTACTATCACTCCCCCCATCTCGAGGCGGTGCCGTAAGCCTCGAGGGCGATCGAGTTTTCTCCTCGAATGTCTGGCGGCCCTGCGGGCCATACCACGGTCCAGTGACCTTTCACGGCCTAGGAGAGTCTTCTATCGTGGGTTAGTGGAGGGCGTCGCCAAGGATCCATTACGTGATGTGCTGCGCTTGTCGGAGGATGAGTTTCGATCGTTCTGGTTTTGGGCGCCAGGTAGTGATTATCTCAGCAACTCGTTTTCGCTCACCTGGCGATTAGCTCGGAATCGCTTGCCTCTCAATGACAAGGCCTTCATATGGGGCCTGGCGGATTTGCCAGATTGTGAACGCTGCAACCTTGGCTTGGAAGAAACGGCTTCGCACGCCTTCTCCCATTGTACCATGGGACCACGTCGGCGAGTTGACTGCTCGTATCGAGCCGCGAGAGCTTGTGCTCATTGATCGTGCATTCGCCTGCGACAATGTGTCGCCCCCGTTATCTGGGATGAAGCGTATGGTGTTTCTGTCGCTGCTAGCCACGGCTTGAATGGTGATTTGGACGATGCGAATGGAGGAAGTCTTGCGAGGTCAACGTCTTTCACATCAGGATCTGATCTGCTATTTTGAGCAGATAAAGATTAGAACTGATTGGAAACGTTTGACTTTGACAGACTTCAGCAAAAGGTGGGTATATGTAGCAAGTCTGGTTCGCTTGAACGGGGCTAGTCTTGATTTTCTCTTTTAGATCTGCTGGTTGCATCGGGGTGGATTCCTCTGGAACCCTCCCCTGGTTAAGGTAGCTCTCTTTTGTGTACCTAGTTAAAGTGAATGAGTGTGTTCCTATACCTGTACCCGGCTTTCTCTTTAGTCATGATCCAATTCGAGATTCCCAACCTCCTCAGTTTGTTTTGGCCTTCTTTTATCTCGTCTGGTTCAGCCTTTTTATTGTCCCACTCCATTAATTTTTTACCCTCCTCCCCACTCTCGTAGCGAGTGTGCTTCTTGATTTCGCCGTTGGACGGAATACAGCGGCCACTCTTTTTTTCTGGAATGGACGGTTCTTACTAACATTGATTATTATTTTAGTTAAAAATTTGTTGTATTTTCAGTTTATTTTTGGGTTCATCCCCCTCCCATCATTTCATTTTTCATTAAATATTTTATATTATATCGTACAGATTATTGTATTGTACATAAATGCATTTTTATTGTCATGGGTTATTCTCCCTATTTTTAGGTGCCCCTTGTTAGTTTGTGGCATTGTGGTGTATGAAGGATTGGGAGTAAATGGATATCTTCTTTTGGTGACTGAGCAAATTGTAACGAATGACTGGGTCGTGATAGTGTTTAGCTAGGTATAGGATAGTTAAGCGAGAACCAACCTCTCTCCCTCCCCTTTGGCCTTGTGCCACAATTTTGTATTTATTACAAAATAAATAGTGTGTGCCGAGCAGCCTTGTGCCACAGTTTTTTGTATTATGTACAAGAAATAAATAGCGTGTGCCGAGCAGCCGATCGACAAGTCAGTCGTAGACTTCCGGTGACGACCCGGAAGTACCCATTGCTCATACTACGTCTTACGACGGTTGAGACGATTAACCTTTATTCTTGTATTGGATACTAATAACCTTTGTAAATACTATTTTCACGGAATACAACAATTAACCTATTCCTGTTGTTGAGTTATTTATTCTTACTCACGACATAACAGTATCCGAAGGAAGTTAACAAAATATAAAAAATTCCTGCGTGTAATGTTGCTTGCAGGTAACTAAGGTTTAAAATGCATTTTAAAGAGGTAAATATTTCTTCAAACTTTTATCTTAGTTTTACTTCTAACCGATTAGATTAGATTTAATTTTTTCAGTAAGCAAAATACTTTTCTGTATTTCAAACTGTATTTCAATTGATTGGAATAATTTTCTTTTATTATAGGTACATCCAATCATTTTCGATACCTAAATTTTAAACTGTTTTTTTTTTTAAATAAAGAAACTTTCATTTTAGATTTAATTGATAGCTGAATGATTAAATTTACTATTTTCAGTGAGCAAACTAGTTTGATGTATTTCAAATAGTGTTGTGGGGCGTTACCCACTTAACTTTGGACTCTTCCTACCAGCATATTAACTGAGAGTTAATCACTCTCGTGGCTTTAGTTCAGCTCAGCACAGTCTGTCTGTTTGTTAGTCCCTAGTAAGCCAAACATATATTTACTCTTTTCTCTTGTATCTATTTTTGACTTAATATATGATTTAACCATATCACCGTGAGTTATCATTTCGTGGTTCCATCACCGGTCCACATCAAATAGAAATTATATTGATTGGAATTTCAACTTTCTGAGTTTTCAAAAGTTATCATTTTTTCGTCCATTTTGACAGTTTTATAGAGTCTTTACTTAATAACCGAATACACACAGTGACTAAAAAATTTTAAAAGATATTTGAAACTTTATCAATCATCATAATTAACAAAGAACAAATGAAAACAATTCTTGTAAAAATTCGTTATATGATATCCTTAATAAATATTATTTATAAAGGCTTATCTGAATAAACAGAAATGACGTAGTTTTAATGCACTTCTTATTTTACTATTCGGGGCAGATTTTCGGAAAAAACAGCTATTGATTAAAAAAATAACATAAATGATTTACATTCCCCCCATTCCCCCAACATTCCAGCATTTAACTAATAAAACAAAGTTTGTGGGCAGCATTGAATTTCTAAAATTTTCATTAAATTAATTGGAGGTGGGTAAGTGATGTAAAAAATATATATTTTTACCAAGATTTTCTAAAAATGATTATTTTAAAAATAACTTCATTCATATGTCATAAAATTTTCCTTAAAATCAGATAATTATTTAAATTTTGCAATAATTTACAATTTAATGTGTTTTTCGCCGGAAAATACAGCGCTAAAATATCCATAGTAATTTTTGGTGCACCGCTGACACAAAAAAAAAACATTTTAACCAAAATTTTCGAACGTGTTAGAAAGGATTAAAAATTTAAAAAATATTTACAAGTACTTTCTTCTTCCCTCTTAATAATAACAAACATTTTAAAGATAAAACTTTGTTTTTATTAAGTTTGGGGCTTTGTGACATTATGCCATATTGTTTTTTCAACGAATTAGAGGAGGTACCTATTTTATTATCAATAAAATCGATAAAATCGGCCATATTAACAAATGAGTTAACGCAACATAATTTTCTTTATTTCAAAGTATATTTCATTCAAGAATAAAATTTATTTTTCTGAAACTTTATTTCAGAAAATTAACTAATTTAAAGTTTGATTAATCTAAATTAAAACAAATTTTATCTCAGAAAGTCATTTTTTCTTTCAACACGGATGTGGGTGTTTTTACGAAGCATTGACACATCTATCGATAACCTGATGTTTACGAGATTTATGTAAAGGAAAAATAATTGTAGTAAAATTTAATGACCAATACAATATAAATGTCGTTTTCGAATTTTTTAACTACCAAGTAATCTTAAAAAATTTAAATATTTTAAGCATTCTAATATTATACTTTGGTTTACTTACGAAGACGCTTAATTAGAAAATTACCAATAAATTTATGGTATAGATAGTGTTAAGATAACAAATAAATAAATGCTAGGTTTTGTTAATTATACAATCATCTTTATTTTTGTTGACTCCATAAAATCTTTTCTTTTCTTATATGTGAATAATTGTCATTTCTATCCTTTCTGTATTTAGTGTCTTTGATATGTTTCTTGTATAAGTCCTTGTGGTATTCATGTGAATAATCATTATTATATATGTATTGCTGTGTTCAGGTTATAAAGAGTTTTTCTTCCGTGTATATGTATATTCATGTAAATAAAGTATATTTGTTCTAACATGTGTATGTGTCCAGTGGAATGTAGTATCTGGTTGTTTGTGCTGTTATATTATGTTCCGGGTATTTGAATGTGCTGATTGTACTCTTGAATTTATTCCTTGGTTTTCTGCATAATCTTTTCATGAAGATTATTTAAGTACATCTCTGGTTTGGCTGGTTGGTGTTGATTGAATCTCCGACGGCTGCAGTGAACGCCACATGCCTGGTGGGCGAAGTGAAATCAACTAAAAAGGCTATTCATGTGTTTCCTGTTCTTTTTATATTTTCTTTGCGCCTACGCGTTTCTGAATTGATTTAGGCGAGGGTGTTAGTCATTGGTTGATTTTCGCATGACGTCAGTTGACCTCATAAGCTATGTCCCAGAATATCTAGATTACCAGAAATATAGAAGAATAGAAATTGAGAAAGGATGTATGTGTTGAGAGAAAGAGAGAGAGTTTCTTTTATTTTCTGATCATATAGTGTGTGGATGTTCGGATCTACAAAAATCGGCACGTTTATACTCAAAGAAAAAATTCAAAATTCTTTTTAAAGTGGAAGTTACAAAATTGTAGTAAGTTTTTTTCATTTATGATTAACAAATATAGATTTTCTTAATAAAAATACCACTTAACCGCTACAAATTAATACAGAATTTTAAAAGATTTAAAACTTTATAAATGATTATAATTAATTTTTTTTTTAAGTAAACACAATTCTTGTAAAAAAAAAAAATTCTCATCACTAATTTACAGAGCTATCATCCATTCTGACAGCAATGTAAAATTCTATTTTGGTTTAACCGAAAACCACAGGAAATTCTGTTACTAAAATCATAAAATGACATAAAGTAATATTAAATACAGTAGCAGCACTACATTCTCAACATATTTCTAGCAATTAAAAAAACAACAAAATCCCATTATTACCTGGGGTATCATCACGGAAACTAAATCTTATAACGGAAAATAAATAGATTTAACTTGTTTTTCCAAAAAACATAAATTATCTTAAAGTACTTAAATAATCCTAAATTAAATAAATAAATAAACTGAATTTATGATTACATGCAAACAAATAAATAAATATCTGATCAAATACGTTGACCCGGATTAATAAAGATTTTTCTATATAAATCTTTTTACAATTATTTATATTTTTCCCTAAACTAAAAACAAGTAACCCCGCTTTGATTCATATGCACAAACCGTATACTATCTGGCCTAGAAATATTCTCCTTATAAAATCAAGTTATTTGTTTTTAAGTAAGTTTAAGTTTAAGTTTAAATTTTAGTTTAAATTAAGTTATAAATTTAAAAAATATAATTCCAGTATCATAAAATAACATTGCGAGAACCAAAATTAAAATCCCAGAACCTGATGATTACATAGTACATGAAACTCAAAGTCGTACTATAGACGTAGGATAATATGTATATTTATTAATACACACCACACACACACACACATACATACATACATATATATATATATATATATATATATATATATATATATTAAAAATTATACTTTAGAACATGTACAAACTGCAATCTACTACAAAAATTGAAAAATGTCTCATCAGGTGATAAATGTTATTTTTTAAAAGAAAATTTAACAACTCACTTTCTTTTATTTTTAGAAAACTATTCATACGAGGTAAAGAGGGTAGGAAAAATGAGAAAGCAAAAAGAGAAATCAAAAAAGGGGGAAAGAAAGAGAAAAGAGGAGGACATAGTGGAAATAAAAAGCAAAGGGGAAAACAAGAGGGAAAAAAAGAAACGAGTAGAAAGAGCCAATGAATACGGCACAGTGAGAAATAGACCCAAAATTAAGTAGAAAGTGAAATATAGACGGACACAAAGAGGAAAAAGTGAGAAAATGCACAGAGGGAAGAAAGTGTGGGGAGAGACAACAAAAGTGACAAAGAAATAGAAATTTCAATCTTTGGTCGGAAGTGAACTGCTGATAAATACATTTGTTCGTTATATTGTATAAAACTAAATCATTCGGTATTTTTTAAATAATGATGACATCTCATACACAAACATAGGAATTATTCAAAAAGCGCAGATCTGAGGACATTTAAAAATACAAAACGAGGATATAAATTCATTAGTGTTAATCTAATAAAATGGAGAAAAAAAAAGATTTAACCTTAAAAAATTAAAATTTAAAAATCAAATTAAAATTAAAAGATTTTAAATTTTAATATTTTAAAATAAAAAATAACAAATAAAATAAAATAAAATAAAATAATAAATAGTAAAATTTAAATTTAAAATTAAAAACTATTAAAAATTAAAGGAAAAATTAATGTTAAGATTTAAATTTTAAAATTTAAATTTAAAACAGTAAATCGATCACAATTTGTAATAAAAAATAAAGATAAAATTAAAAATAAAATAACATAAGAAGAAAGATCATATAGTTAAAGTAAATTATCAAAATAGTAAGATTAATACTGTATAAGTTTATAATTGCTGGAGATTCAAACCTTAGAGTTTATAATTCTAGCTGGATTGAAAGGTTAATTATTTAAGATGTTTACAATTTACTGTAGTTTCATGCACCTGATACAGTAATATGCCACTCTTCATGTATTTAATAATTTCCATTTTTTTTTCTAGACAACAGAAACATGGTTGATTTACCGATCGAGATATTCAAGAATGTTTGAGAATTTTTCAATTAAATTTAATTGTGTTATTTTCTTCTTTTAACTCCAAAAATATTTAAAAAGTGATGTCATATTTTATTTATCCTTATTAGTAAAAGATGAGAGATGAGTGTAAAAACGCTTTTAAAAATGTTTTCGGTATTACCTATTTATTATACATTAATATTTCGAGATCAAAATCTCATCTTCAGAATGGCAGAGGAGCGTGTATCTGTCCGAGTGAGTCCGTGCCTTTCAAGGAATGGTCATCCCTGGTTGCTGCTGCTGTCATTAATTGTTGCGAGTGTGTGTGTGTGTGTGTGTGTGTGTGTGTGTGTGTGTGTGTGTGTGTGTGTGTGTGTGTTAGAGCATGTATGTCTGTGTGTAAGTGTGTTAGAGCATATATGTATGTGTGTGTGTTTATGGTATATATATATGATATATATGTGTGTGTTTATGGTATATATATATATATATATATATATGTGTTTTTCTTTACGCTATGCTGTTTGTTAGAAAGGATTGAAAAAAATTAATATAAAAAAAATTAAAAAAACAAAATAATAATAATAATTCGATAAAAAATAATAATTAATTTTTATTAAGTTTGTGGCCATTTTCATTACGCTATTCTGTTTGTTACAAAGGATTTAAGAAATTAATAAAAACCGAAAGAATAATAATAACAATTCAATTAAAAAAATAGAAAAATAATTTGGTGTTTCATCTTAATATTAACATCAGCGATAGAACTTTGTTTTCATTAAGTTTGTGGCCGTTTTCATTACGCTATGCTGTTTTCCCCGCAAAGTAGTGGAGGTGCCTATAACACACTATACACCGGAACACACACGCGCACACACACACACACACACACATACAAAATAAAGTAAAATAAATTATGAGTACACTCACATAAACACGCACACATGACACAGTCACGGACACGCACACATCACCAGATAGAGCAGATAGATAAAACAACAGTAATAAAATAAATCCTCGTCAACCCTGGCAAAAGTCAAGCTAACGGTCAGGTCACACATTAAACCAGACTGATATCATCAGACTAGAAAAAAGGCCCCAACTGTAAATCACACATATATATATATATACCCTAAACACACACACACACGCGCGCATACATGCTCTAACACACACACACATACATACATACATGCTCTAACACACTTACACACACACACACACACACACACACACACACACACAAGCACTAGCAACAATTAATGACAGCAGCAGCAGCCAGGAATGACCATTCCTTGAGAGGCACGGACTCACTCGAATAGACACACGCTCCTCTGCCATTCTGAAGATGAGCTTTTGATCTCGAAATATTAATGAATAATAAATAGGTAATACTCCAAAACTTCTTTACGTTCCTTCATTTTACTAAACGCATTGTGGCAGCCTTCAAGACCTAACCGTACACCTAATATACACAATGCTTCAAGCAAGTTACAAAAATTTTAATCTTTAATTTTAATTTGATTTTTGAGTTTTAATTTTTTAAGGTTAATTCTTTTTTTTTTTCTCCAATTTACTAGATTAGCACTAATGAATTTATATTCTCGTGTTGCATTTTTAAATGTCCTCAGATCTGCGCTTTTTGAATAATTCCTATGTTTGTGTATGTGATTTCATCATTTTTTTAAATGCCAAAGGATTTAATTTTATACAATGTAACTGATATGGACCTAAATTAGGACCATCAATAATAAGACAAATGCCAATGTAGGTTTAGACATATATTAGACAAAACAATATAATGATACAAGATATACATAGAAAGGCCAAAAGATAATACTGTACTGTAAGTCAGTCAGTGAACGCTACTAGAGTCTCAACAGAGTTTCAGAAACACACCGAGCGTTAATAACCCTCGGCTACATATAGTCCTATGACGAGTCCATTATCTTATGTGGGTAATACCCCACAGCAGTAACGAACAAATGTATCAATTCACTCCCGACCAAAGATTGAAATTTCTATTTCTTTGCTGTTTATCTTGTCTCCCACCACACTTTCTTCCCTCTGTGCATTTTCTCACTTTTACCTCTATGTCAAGCCCAGACGTCGCGTGGCCGATATTTGTATCTGTCTATATTTTACTTCCTACTTAAATTTTGGGTCTATTTCTCTCTGTGCTATTTCCATTGGCTCTTTCTTCTCGTTTCTTCTTTTCTCTCTTGTTTTTCTCTTTGCTTTTTATTTCGTCTGTATCCTTCTCTTTCCTTTTTCTTTCCCTTTCTTTTTTTATTTTTTTTTTATTTCTCTTTTTGCTTTCTCATCTTTCCTACCCTCTTTACCTTGTACGAAAAGTTTAGTTTCCCAAAAATAAAAGAAAGTCAGTTTTTTTAATTTCCTTTTCAAAAATAACGTTTATTACCATCATTATTAACTACCTGATGAGACATTGTTCTTTCAATGTAGAAACAAAATGTACAGTTTTGCAGTAGATTGTAGTTTGTACATGTTCTAAAGTATAATTTATAATAAATATTCATTGCTCTATTTTCATACTGAGCATTGTTTTAAGTTAATGTTTTGAACGTTGCAAATATCTTCTTTGTTCCTGATTCATATATATATATATATATATATTACGGATTATTTCATTTTTTTTATTAAGCAAGCCAATACTTCGGTAATGATGAGGACTTGTAACTTTTTATTAAGCAAAGTAACAGTTCGGGAATTACGGGGAATTGTGTCTTTTTAATATATATATATTATTCACTTAATAAATTTTAAATTGGTAGCACCTGAAACACCTTCAAATCTCGATGGTGTCAACACATTTTATATTTTAATAATACGACGTACAGAAATAGTACATCCCTTTTGGAATTTAAAAGATGTTAATAAAACCCCTACCGTAAAATCGAAAATATTAAAAAAAAAAAAAAAGCTAAAACTTGTAAACCTTTACACGAGTCCTGTTTCTTGCGTTTACAGGAAAACATTTCAAAAAATCCAGTTTCCTAAATTAACTCTGTTAAATAAACAAAACGTATTAATAGTCACTTGTCAATACTGCTTTTCATTTATCTTAAAGTATAGTTAATTAAATTTTCTAGTATAAATATAAATACATTCTACAATTAAATTATTATTTAGTAAATAATATGCTAGTATCCTCTGTTATTTACTTTAATAGTTTCATTTAACTATAATATAGCCTTACTATGTCATTTATTTTGATTTCATATATCAATACACTTTAGTCTTTATTATGCCAATTACATCGCTTTAAGAAAATTATATATGTAATAAAATCTAAACTTATTTTATAAATGGAACTTTGTGTGTGTGTGTCAGCTTCCTATAGACTCCGAAACGGCTGAACCGATTTTCTTGAAAATTTACACAGTTGTACTATAACCGTCTGCGAGTGTTCTTAGCTAGGTTTTGTGTCGAGGTACCCCCGATAAATATCGAAAAAATTGGGTTATGGAAGTAGTGGTCCGATTTTAATCAAATTCGATACACTCATAGACAAAGACATAAGAAACGATATTCAGAAGTTTCAAGGTTGCAGTTCTTACAATAGTGTAGAAAATCGATAATGTATATATATAAAAGACAAGATGTTTGTGTGTGTCTGTTTATCTGTCTGTATGTCCTTTATACAAATCCACAATTTTTATCCGATTCTCACCAAACTTCAAAATTTGACTTACATCCATTCATTTTTCTTTCAGTCCACTGTTTCGCTTTAACTGGAAACAACTATTGCTTTTTAGTCTTTCGTGCCAACGTTCAAAGAGTCTGAACTCCAGGACCATGGATTAGTTTTGAAGCTTTCATTACACCCGAGCAACGCCTGGCTATACTGCTAGTAGATAAATAAATTTATAAATCTTCCACAGTAACATCTAGCACAATCTATGACACGACATATTAAATGTAGCCATATGCACTAACACTAAATGTTACACAAAGTTGACACCATATAACTAGCTTTTCGTGACCTCTTAATTTCAGGTATTTTGCGCTCGTCTTTTTTACTTTCTTTTTTCAATATAATGGGTTAAAAACTGAGTGCACTGTTTAATCACAACGATCGGTCAAAACAAAAAGGATTTCAGCGTTCAACATGATCAAAAACATCATAACGCCTGTTTTAAAAAGATGTTTGGAATAACAACGATAGTGAGGTTTTTTCTGAACTAGATATACGTCAGATTATTTTTTACACAGATTATTGCTCAGAAAATGCAGTCATTATTCTCAACATACAGACACTAGTAAATAGTCATAATCGTCACAATAATATAAGTAATTTCTTCTTATTCGATACGACTAATAAAAATTTCAACCGATTTTACTAAATTTTATTAAATTATATAACCAAGAAAAAGGAAAAGTAATAAAAGATATGTAAAAACTGTTCAAATAAATGTCATAAGAAGCAAAATTTTATTGCTATCACCCCATCTGTGGGGACAGTAGAAATAAAATTCAAAGAATACGTATCAACCATTTTACTTTTGCAAAATAACGTCTAACCTATGTACATAATGGATCATTTTTTGTATTGCTACTAAGTAAGTCTTATATAATATGTTCAAGTCACAGAGTAGAGGAATGTACCCACAAGCTATACTTCCCCTTTAGTAAGAGGCTACAGGGGAAGTACCATTGAAGCTCAAGCATTTATTATCCCTAATCATTCCATGTGCGCATGAACTCTCATCAAAATTTAAATTTGACATTGTGTTACATTCCGTTTGCATGGATATGCGGGTAAATGTGCTTCTTTTATTGTAATCAGTTATTCTTGACAGTCCACTTCTTTAACGTCTTGCACATTTACTCATTTATGAAACAATGTAAAATAAATAGCCACGAATTGCCACTCTATTTAAAATAAGCTCAAAATATGAACCAAATGTATTTTATATATATTAAAATCGCGTATAAAATGAAACAAGCTGATGTAAGATTATTAATATTTAATAATACTAAAAGAAAGTATTAGACAATTCTTATTCAGACATATGAATTCAGACGCTTTCACCGGGGACTAAAACTTCACCGTTGAATGCCACTGAATGTATTGATTTTAACAGAGATTCTTTAAAAAAGACCCAAATTATTAGTGGGTTGGGTATGTACACACAATATAACATTGAGTCAAGCATTTGCACTGTATCATAGATAAAGTCATAATTATTAACAGGCATTGCTAGAATATATTTTAAACAGCCTTCAAACCTACACCTAATGTTGACTGTGCACCTCTTTACAATTTTGGTATGTCGCTGTCTTAAACTATATACAGGGTGCGATGAATAAATTGTCGTCTAAATTACGCAAAAATGAAAATTATAAAAGAGATAATGACCAAAATTTAACAAAAAATATTTTGAAATGCTAAAGAGTAAATTTATTCATTAAAATCGCCATTGGCTTCAACCAATCTAATGGGGTAGAGAACTGAAATGACTTGAAAACCCAAACTTTTTTCGGTGTCAGTAATAAAATAATTGGATACATATGTATCTTAGTGTGTCTGCAAATCTATCGTGTGTATTTGCGAAACTTCTTCTTTTTTTTTATCGTTTCGCACCAAGTAAGACGATACCGCCGCTGATGCACAGGGGGCTACATAAAAGAGTAAAAGTTTAAGCAGGAGGAGAGTGAAAAGGAAGACGAACCAGTTGCAGGGGGTGTCAGAGAAAGGGAAAGAGAAGGATGGGAATACAGGTGTGATGACAGTTGCGAAAGTAGAGAGAAAGGAAAAGAACAAGATACACGGGTTGATGTGGAAAGGACGACGGAAGGACTGGAATCAAGTGGATAACAGATGGGAATTGACATTGCATTTAAATTCCTGGAGGTTGTAGCCGTCAGGAAAGTAAGTATACAAAAGAGAGTTCCACAGGCGGGAAGTGCGAGAAAGAAAGTTGCTAAAGTAGAAGTGCCGGCTGCATTTGGTAGATTTAACTGTTAAAAGGTTGGAGCAGAAGCCATGAAAATAATTGTAGAAGAGATAGAAGGAAGCCACATCCCGCCGGTGAGAAAGTGGCTGGAGTCAAGCTGCCAGGTCGGGACTGTTCACATTACAGATTCTCCTTTGGAGCCTGTCGAGAACCCTCAGATGAACAGCAGGAGCGCCAGACTATATATGACAATAGTATTCTATGCACGGTCACAGGTTTTTCTTTACGTTATTTATTACTTAAAGTAGTGAAAAGAGATAAAGACAGGAAAGTGTTAAAAATATAATGTACATCAAAAATATGTGGTCGACTTAGTAAGTGATCTATCCGTTAACCGGAACAAATTAATTAACAGAAGATGGGAGAATCAATAAATTCATGTTGGGCGTAGATTATCGATTATATTATATTAGAAAATATATTAAATATTTTTTAGGTATATATAAGACGATGACAGATAGAAGTTACTTCGCTACGCTTGTTTAGCAAATTTAATTTTGGGAATTTAATAATTTTCATTTTTTTCTGTAAACATGGAAAACATGGCTCATCTAACGATTTACATGCTCTTGTTTTTTAATATTTTCCATTTTACTGTAGGGGTTTTATTAGCTTCTAGTAATTGCCCATAATATGCGGAAAGTGAATTACTATTGCGGTAAGTTTTATTATTAAATTATTAGATGTGTTGGTAATAATACAACCGACATAATTTTGTTACTGTGGAATTTTCTATGGTAGAAATAGAGGATAGGTAGACTACAGAGTCAGTCAGATATCTTTTTAGTAATGGACAGGCAATCGGTTTTCGACAATTGCAGGTATTGTCATTGTAATCATTAATTTTTTATGTTGTTGTTGATTGCTTATGTTGTTATATTGGTTTAAAATTCTATTATTATGTTTTAAAATCAATGATTACAATAACCATACTTGCAATTGTCGAAAACCAATTCATCTGTCATCATCGTCTTATATATACCCTGCAGTATAGTTAATTTATTTTCTTATGTAATATAACTAGATCGCTTAATCTATAATCTACCTCCAGCATAAATTTATTGAGTCTCCCATCTTCTGTTAATTAATATGTTAATTATTATTTGTTACATATTTTTTATGCAAATTATATTTTAACACTTTCTCATCTTTATCACTTTTCGCTACTTTAATTAATTAATTAAAAAAATCCTGTAACCGTTTCACAAATACACACGATAGCTTTGCAGATACGATAATGTATCCAATTGTTTCATTACTGACACCGAAAAAGTCTGTGTTTTCAAGTCATTTCAATTCTCTATCCTTCTTAATCTTATAATCTAATTCCTCCTATCTATCATGACCTGACTTCCTACTGGTTAATTGAGACAAACCCTCCGAAATTCCCCACTTTAATTTTCTTGATATGGTAACAATTGTGTTGTTTTTAAGTTTATATATAATGATTCCTAACAAAAAAATATTTCACGACCTGATGAGATGCTAATAAGTTACTAAGTATCGACCATTTTTAAAAAGCTAATTCACTATAAACAGTGGAACGCTAACCCATTCGTTTGTAATACTTCTAAATAGATAGATAGATAGATAGATAGATAGATAGATAGATAGATAGATAGATAGATAGATAGATAGATAACATATATTTCAGCTGCAGCAAAAATTAATCCAATCAAAACCAATCGCCCAGACATAGTGATCAAAGACCGCAAATACAGAATGTGATTTCTTATCGACATGACAGTCCTTGCAGATTGTGATGTATCTTGAAGATCTTTAAAAAAACTATCAAAATACAAGGATCTTTAAGTGGGAACCTCAAAAATGCGGTACATGAGAGCATCAATATTTCCTGTTGTAGTTGGATCCCTCGGATATATTGGAAAAGTTTCCGATAGACTCATTGAGGGGATTTCTGGTGGCCCATACCTTAAAGAAATAAAAGAAAGTGTACTCAAAAGTATAGTCCGCACATTACGAAAAGCTTTAGCTACGTAAAATATGAGTGATCTTCAGTTTTGAGTTTTTTTAATCATTTCTAACCTTAGGCCTCTGGTTGGAACCCGGAAGGAAAGTGCAAGAAACTGGTGTGAACATCACTCAGGCCCCGTTACTGACATACTGAATTTTATGGGGCTCCAATATACACAGAACAATCAAAACTTATTACACAGACATCGTCGTGATCAAAGAATGTCTTTTCTTATTGACATGGAAGTTTCTGCAGTCTGTAATATATCTCAGATGGTTTTCAGAAACTGTCAATATACTAAGATTTTGAAGTAGAAATCCCAAAAATGTGGCACATAAGGATATCAATAATTCCAGCTGCCCTCTGCTTGACTGGAAAAGGTTCTGGTAGATTTGTTGCCCACGCCTTACAGAAATACCAAACTTTGTTCACACAAGTACAGCTCACGCTTTACGCAAGGCTTTATCAGTGTATAAAGTATGTGCTTGGGTTAAAAATGTTTAGGTAAAATGTCACGATGCAATTTCTGACCTTAGGTCTCTAGTTTGGGAACCGGAAGAACCCAGAAGGAAATAGTATACAACAGAAATCAAAAGAAATAATAATAATGCGTGTGCACACATGCGTGCGCGTGTGCGTGTGAGTGGTGATATATACTTATATGTGAGTGTGAAATTAAACCTCGTAAAAGTGTGTGATTCTTCCTAACAGCAACAATAATAATAGCATTCTTCGTCTGTTTTAATAGTTATTGTTATTACTTTAATTCCATAAACAGTAAATTGTTGCATGCTTTACCAGCTGTGTTCAGTTTGATCTATCTCTTTTCTATTCTTCAGTAACAGCTGTTGGAACAATGTATGAGTCCATCATAATTAATATTTTGCTCTGTTTTTTTCTTTCATCTCTATTTGAGTCTATTTTCCTGCTTCACTTTTTTGTCACTTTTACATTCTTTAATCTTCTTGCGTCATATTTTGTTAATTTTCTTTTAATTTTCTTTTACATGTACTTTTTACTTTCAATTCTTTCTTTTTAAAATACAAATACAAATATTTTAGTTCGGTTTGAGATTTTCTCTTGTCAGAATACATTAGAAAGGATCGAAATTCATCATGTCTGAATTTTCTATTCTTGATACATAGCAATTTACTATCATGAAATCAGAAATTCAAAATCTACCTAGTACTCGTTTTCGGGTGTATTTCTATTAAAACTACCACAATTCTTTTTGCCTTATTAATTTTTTTTCTGTTATTATATATATATTAATGCATGATAAGCCTTTACTGCACACATTTTCAACAAAACTGTAATTATTTCTCTGTAACTATTTTCATCTTCAAAATTTTCATCCAGTAACAAATAGCTTGGAGAACTGATGTTTGTTGTATATAAAATGTCTTCATGTATTATCTTGTCTCAACTATAATATTACAAGAGAAGAAACCTATGATTTTGGAATATGGCTCAAAACAGAAAAAGTATTCTACCTAATAATAACAAAACAATTACCTAATAACAGCTCCTATGCAACGTGATATGGCATCACGTGGTTATATCTATAAAGGCACATTCCAGGTCTGTCCATAACTGAGCTGTTTTGTTAGAGTGGTGGTAATGAATTTAAAAGGATTTTCAACATGACCCACTGTTATGAAAAGGGTCTGAGTGGAAATGATGGAAGGCTGAGTATAGTTTGAGTGAAGCTTTATTCTACTAAAAATCTACTCCGGTAGCGAATCGTTACAAGAAAATGGCTGACTACATCGTGGAGAGAGGAAGACAAAAACAAAGGGAAATCATTCATTCCCGGAAAGTCAGAGAAAGATTAAAGAGTTCTTTTATTATTTTCACCACATTCTCTGCCACCTAGGAAAAGTTCATGTTCATACGTTCTTCTGGAAAGGGGTGGTTTCTATGGGTGTCTCTGCTCAAACTGAAAATAGAAAACAGAGAAAAACAGATGTTCAAAGCTGATAATTTTCAGCTAAATACGGTGATTTCTGACGAATTCTAGAAGAGCGTAGAAGATTCAAAACATCAGCGTCTTCCGAAGGCCCTCTGGAAGCTATCCAAGGGCAAAGGATGAGGAGATATAGGAGTGAACTTTTCAGTGACATGGTTTTCAAGGGCAGCTGAATCGTCAAAAACAGATTTTCGAGAGCACTCGGCAGAAAAGGAGGAGTATTGTTAGCTGATAGGGGCATCCATTGGATCAAGTTCTGTGTGTGAACTGTTTGTTTTGTCACCCAATTGTGCAATATAGCGCAGAGGCACTGTCGTTTCTCGTCCATTATTAAGTCGTACGTGAGCATAGTTCTGATTGACTTCGAATATATCAACTGTCTCGACTAAATGCTCATATTTACTCCTGCATACATGGCGCCTCAGGAGCGCCGATTTTGATTTTGATGTTGTCAATCATGTTGGTATGGAATTACCAGAAACTGATTTCCCTTGGAAATTAAACAAACATTCATGAGGAGTACATTTCGTGACAGTGGAAAGCAATGAGCAAATGCTGTGGAATGCTACATCTAGAACCTTTTCCCAACTAGCAATAAGGAGATTAGTTGACTGTAGAGTTAGGCTCACCGTTTGCCAGATTATACCAGTGTATCTTTCTGCTTGTCCATTTCCTTGTGGCTTAAAGGCAGTTGTTCGGCTGGTAGCAATGCGCCGAGAAAGTAGAAACTCCTTTAATTCGTCTGACATAAAAGCTGGACTACGATCAGAGTGCATAAAAGAAGGGTTTCCAAAAATAGACTATAAACTGGTGAGACATCAGCACAAGGGTAAGCGAAAGGAAAACGGGAGTATTCGTCAATCACTGTTAGTATGAACCGATTGCGAGAATTTGAAGGTAAGGGTCCCTTGAAGTCTATATTTAATCTTTCAAAGGGTTAGCTTGCTTTTATGAGATTGATCACTACCATATTGAAGAACTGTCAAGATGTTTTTGTGTAATTTTGGTAAATACATATGTTAAAATTAGATGTCAGTATTATTTTCATTTTTTCTTAATTTAGACGACATTTTTTTTTATCATACACCGTATATTAAACTCTTCCACGACACCATTATAGAGCAACTATCAGCTTTCACAACATTCAGCTGACAAGACTGGGTCTATATTTTCATGCAGAGTTTTCCATAGAGGACTCGACTTTTTCGGTCCAATAGCAATGATCTTTAGTTCAAGTCAGTCGCAGTAATCAATGCTATGGTGTTCCAAATTCCTAGTTAGTCAACAACAGAAAGTCATACAATACAGTAGGGATCTCCCCACTAAATTGCTGAAAAACAGCATAGTATGAAGAGAAAAGCCCCAAACTTAATAAAAACGAAATTTTTCTATCAAAATGTTTATCTTATTATTAAGAAGAAAGATCAAAGTATTTTTCAATAATTTTTAAAACATTTTAATCCTTTCTGACACGTTTAAAATTTTGATAAAAAATCTTGTTTTGATTTTCGTTTGCGTGTAACGAAATCGTTACGTGAGTTTACAATGGAAAATGTAATATTACATAACTCAATTTTTTCCGGTGAAAAACATATTAATTTGGAAATTCTTGCCAAAATCGAATTATTGTCAGATGAAACTTTCAAAATTTATTTACAAATGAAAAAAAAACAAAAGATTTATTATTTTTAAAAAATTTTGGTAAAATGTTTTTATTTTTGGTTTTTACATTTGTTACCCACCTCCACGTAAATTCATGAAATTTTAAGAAATTAAATTTTGTTGGAAAAATTGTTTTTATTTGTTAAACACAAGCATCATTAGAGAATGTAAATCATCTCTTATTTCTTTTAAACATTTTGGCTTTATTTCTAAAAATCTGCTCCCAATAGTAAGATAAAAAATACAATAAAATCATGACATTATTTAATCTGATAAGCTTTTATTTGTTTTAATAAATAGTATATACCTTATTGTCTGAAAAAAATACATTATACATTATAGTCTGAAGAAAAAAAAATTCAATTAATAATGAAATTTTAAAAGAATTTTTTTCATTTTTTTAATTATTTTTAAGTATTTATCAAATTTCAAAAATATTTTTAAAAATATTCCAAAGATTCGTTGTCGTTAGTTTATTAACTTATTAAGTTATCACTATATATATTAATTAAAGATTGAATAGTTTAAGAAAAATCGTCTTGCCTTCATATTTTTGAAATAATTTTTAATTTTTTAATTTTTTTGTGTATTTGATCTTCTTTTTTATATGGTAATTTCTATGTGTACATTAAAAGGTCATGTGTTTCACGGTTTCTTCCCCTTAAATTAAACAATTAAACAAATTGCGCAATTTTGACAATTCCAGTCGCCATACACTTACCTTATCTCGCATCTGTCCGGCTGTCATCACATGTCAAATATACGGGGAAAAGGTCAGAAAGATCTGTGTTTGAGAAATAGTTTTATTCTAAATTCCATGCTATAAATAAGCAATATTTGTGTAAATCAGATTAATTTAGCTTTGAATTTATTAATTTTTTTAAAAATAACTTGTCACAGATGTATATTTTATTTTTGCAAGATTTTTAAGCCCGAGAAATAACTTTTGTTTACAAATGTGTCGATCGCTCAAAAATAGCCGAAAAATTGAAAAACTTATTAAAAAATCTCAAGATTTTAGATTCCAATCAATATAATTTCTGCTTGAAATATACTAGAGTATTTTGCTTACTGGAAAAAGTAAATTTAGTCATTTAGCTTTCAATTAAAACTAAAAAAAAAAGGTTTCGAGAAAACATTTTATTTTGAAAAAAAATCAATTTAAAAGTTAGATATCGAAAATGAGTGGAGGTATCTAAAATACAAGTGTACGCTGTACAATGCATCTTCAAGTGAAAGGTTGAATTGAGATGTAATTTTATTCAATGTTTACCTTCGTTAAATCGCATGCAATTGATATCTACCCAGATTTTACATATTACTGCTACACCCTAGCTACATTTATTCAGTAAGAACTCAAAACATTTGCCGACACGAAGCGTTTCACTGGCCCCAGCAATCATTTCGCCGTAAAACGATATCACATCTTGTCCACGTTACATCAATTTTTAACTATTACGTCAGCTGAGCGTATTTCTACAACAGGACACACGGCGAAACCATCAACTATTCTGCTGTACTGCTGTTTTTAATTTCTTGATATTTCAGTTCATATGTTTTAATGTTCCTAAAAGCTATTAAAATGAAGAGACAAATCTTTTCATAGCAATAAGCATTTATTTAAGCTTCTAGGTTACCAGCAGTTTATTTATTAGATAAGCAATAAGACCTATTTTTGTAATTTACGTTAAATTTAAATGTCTGTCTGTAACGAATACTTATTTGCGTATCTTGTAGCTGCTTGTTTATTTGTATTTCTATCATCTTTATTTAACTGTGCATATCTTACACTCAGTTTTTGACTCATTGTGCGCATATTCAAAGCACATTTTTTAAACTGTGTTTAACTAACTACATAAATGGTTGACTTCTACTGATTAGATCAATTTAGACTAAGTGTGGAACAAAGAACGCCATATTTATGATTAGGATGCTCTCCGAAAGAGACAATACAAATGAAGAAGGATTTGTACCTATGTTTTATCAATTATGCAAAAGCGTTTGACAAAATACGACACAAAAAATTGATGGAGATGCTCAGCAGCCTCGACATATTTGGGAAAGACATAAGAGTAATCAAGAATTTCTACTGGCAGCAAACTACCTGCATACAGACAGGTAACGAATTCAGCAGATATACAAAGATAGAAAGGGGCGTAAGACAAGGATGTGTCTTTTCACCAGATCTATTCAACTTGTACAGCGAGACTGTTCTGAGGACCCTAGATATTATGCCTGTATTTGTCATCGAAGGTCACAATTTGAACAACATACAGTAGATGATACAGTGCTGATAGCAGACACGAAAAGGAAACTACAAGACCTCCTACAGGTAGGTGAAGAGAGTGACAAGAAAGGACTACAAATAAACTGCAAGAAAATCGAATGCATGGTCATCAGCAAAAAGAGCAGCCCAAAATGCCAATTACAGGTAGGGAATACTAAAATCAAGCAGGTACAAAAATTTAAATACCTAGGAAGTGTTCTAATAGAAGACGGAAAATGCAACACAGAGATCCGAAGGCGAATTGGCATGGCGAAGAACGCGTTTCAGAAGTTTAGTAGAGTATTAAGAGACCGGAAAATTTCGCTAGAAATGAAAAAAGAGTACTGGATTGCTATGTGATGACAGTTCTTCAATATGGTAGTGATCAATCTCATCAGAGATGAAGGAAAAACTTGAAGCAATTGAAATGTGGTTCTACAGAAGGATACTGCGGATATCATGGATCGAGCATGTAAGCAATGACGAGGTTTTGGAAAGGATGGAAACTAAGAGGAAATTAATACTGAGCATCAGGAAGAGGCAGCTAAATGAGGAAGGAGGGCTTGGAGAAACGGATACTAACAGGCCAGATAGAGGGAAAAAGAGACAGGGGAAAGCAGCGGATAACATATTTGAAGGACCTGAGCAAGTAGATGACAAAATTGGGATTGCGTGGTGTAACAGGAGAAAGCGTGCTGAGAGCCACCAGGGATAGGGAGACGTGGAAAGCCGTGATCGTCTACGTTTTGAAAGAACAAGTCACATAGAAGAAGTTCGTCAGTTCGAATGGGGATTCGTGAAAAATATCAATATATAAAAGAAAATGTATTATTACCTCTTCTGATAAAAATGGAAACTTAGAGAAAAAAAAGTCAAAAATGCTTTACTTTTCGCCTGTGGAATAAATACATTCATCGCATAAATTTTTCAAACTCTTTTGCAGAGAGTGACATTCTGCTACTGAACATGAATAACTTTTACCTATCTTCATTTATTGTACCGACTAATTGGCCACATTTCATGTTTCTGCTTCTCTCAAGTACTCCACTATTCTCTGCAACCAATCTTTGAACGCGAAGTTTAATGTGTTCTTAATCAATATATTTAAAATTAAAATGAATTCTTTTCAGATGCATACGTCCTAAATCATATTTTTAAAAAAATTATCATGCAAAATACTATCACTAATTTACCCGTCTAGCATAACAATATCTGTGAAAGAAAGAAAGAAAGAAAGAATGTCAGATTGTGTTTGTTTGACGTCAAATACTGTACTGCAATAGCTGACAGTATCGGAGTGGCTATGGAACGCACAATTAGAATTGTGGAATCAGTTACTGAAGCAATAACAATCGTGATCATAATGGGAGAGTTTGTGTCAGTCGTTAAATCAATGGTTACTGAAACAACAAAGGAAGGGCATTTGTCACTGAAAGACCTATTTGCAACACTACTTACCGTATTTTTCTATGAATGTGTCAGATTAGAATTAGATGGAAAAAAAAGTATCGCATCTTCTTACAAACTATCTTACACTATCTGCTGTCACTTAACACATGATTATGTGAAAGTATGTAAATGTACATGTGAAGATGAATATGTTTCCCTATGTGTGATTGAGTGTATGCGCATATGTTTGAAAGTGTGTGTTTTTTGTGGGGGTGTATTGGTAAAAGTATTTGTCTAGATTTCTGAGATGAGGTAGTATTTATACTGTTTACATTCTACGAACTATTGTCCTCATCTTTGTTGCTGTTTGTACGATGTTTAGGCCGTTGTATGCTCCGGTCTTCTTTAAGTGCTAGGAATTTCGAACCGAGCCCTATATTACTATCACTTGGGTATATCGTTCTCATTCCTTGTGCGATGCTTCCTTTGGTAGTCATGAGTTATCCTCCTCTAACCGGACTCGCTAAGTTATTTGTTCATCACTGGTGTAGCCTGGTATTGAATTCACAACTTTTGGGTCAAGTCACTGGAACTAATCAACGTCTATACTCACTGGCCATGGGTCCTTAAGAATTGGCAAACAAGCAGTGGTGAACAAGTAACTTAGAGAGTCCGGTTAGAGGGAGATAACTCATGACTACCAATATAGGTTTCGCACTAGGAATGAGAATGATATACCCCAGTGATCGAAGGCCCGAGCTTACAACTACCGAAACGTCGTACAAATGGTAACTGTTCATAGTCAGGTATTGATAAAAGAAGTGCAAAAATATATGTGGATACAAACTGTGCATGGATGGATGTGTGAAAATGAATGATGCATAGATAGAAGTGGATACAATCTGTGCATAGACCGCTGTCTATACAAACTATGTGTATCTAGTTCTGGATGTGAACCGTGCACAGATAGTAGTGAATGCAAGTTGTGCATAGATATTTGTGGATATGAGCTGTGCATTGAATGCAAACTTTGCATAGATACGTATGCATTCAAACTGTGTATATGTAGGTGTAGATGTAAACTGTGTGTATGAAGTTGTGGGTACTAACTGCGCATAAATAGATGTGGATACAATTTTGCATAGATATTTGTGGATAGTGACTGTGCATATATAAGAGTTGATAGAAACTGTATATATACAGTAGCGGCCATAATATAAGGAACGGAAACAACAAAGACATAAATTTCTGTATTACTTAAAAAGTAATTCATGATTAGCAATGAAATTTTTACCAAATAAAGATTAGGGTGTAATGCATAAATATTATACAAAGTTACAAAAATTTACATAATAGTTTTTTTTTAATAAAAATTAAGTGGAACAAAGGAAATAAACTACTGGACAAAAATTAAGGAACGATCTTGTTAATACTTGATTGTGAACAAAACATCAACAAAATTTAATATTTGATAAACATCTCCTTATTTTCAATGACTTCTCTGCATCGTCGACCACATGATCTAATTAATTTCTTGCAAAAATCAGCAGTAATTTCCTCCCATTCGTCTTTCAATAATTCCCATAGGTGGTCCTAGTTTTTGGAGTTTCTTTTCTGAGCTCTTTCTCCAATTATCTTCCAAACATTGGATTCAGGTCGGGGCTCTGGGCTGGCCACTTCATTAGGGCGATTCCCTCTTCTTCAAATAAAGCCATAACCTTGTGAGCTTTGTGGCAAGGTGCATTGTCCTGCATTAAAATAGGAGATTTATAAAGATTATGGTGTAATCTTGGTACCACATACTGCTGAAGAAGCCTTTTGTAAATCTCAGCATTGATATTATCATGTACGCGGATGATAGGGCCAACTCCTGCAGATGAAATCATTCCCCACACCATCACACTGCCGCCACCAAACTTAACGGTTTTCTTGACCCATTGAGAAGACAGTCTTTCACCTGTTCGACGGCGTACATAAGTTTTACCCTCGGAACCAAATATAGTAAACTTGGACTCGTCACTGAAATGAACTGTCAGTCCAAACAACATGTTCTCTCGCATGCTCCAGGCGTGTCCTTTGGTTTCGCTTTGAAATGAGAGGCTTCGAAGCTGAAATGAGAGGCTTCGAAGCTGGAATACGGGCATGCAATCCTGTATTTTTTTAACCTGCGAGCAACCGTTTTCCTTGAGATCTTATTAACTGTCCCTTGATTAAATTTACGAGCAATTGATGTAACAGTTTCAAAACGGTTTTTGTAGATATTCTAACAATTCTTCGATCTTCTGTTTGCGATGTTTTTGGAGGTCTGTTGGTTTTTGGTTTTGCATCTAACGTTTTATCGGTTTTATACCTGCTAATTACACGAAGAACGACACTTTTAAACCTATGAACAATATCAGAAATTTCTGAAATTTACTTTTTTTTCTTGATAGTTAGCAATAATGAGTTTTTTCTTCAAAAGTGAGCGTTTTGCGTGTAGAATTTACCATATTGCTTAAAAATAAAGTCCTAATGATAAATGAACTTTTACTTATTGTTGAAAAGCTCCATCGAGATTTTTAACAATGTAAATTAAAAGTTTATGCAAATTATTAACATCTTTCCTTAACTTTTGTCCAGTAGCTTATTTCCTTTGTTCCATTTAATCTTTATTTTAAAAAAAACATTATGTCAATTTTTGTAACTTTGTATAATATTTATGCATATTTTGGGTGTACCCTAATCTTTATTCGGTAAAAATTTAATTGCTAATCATGCATTACTTTTTAAGTAATACACATATTTATGTATTTGTTGTTTCCGTTTCTTATATTATGGCCGCTACTGTATAGGTGTGGATGCAAACTCTCTGTGTGTGTGTGTGTGTGTGTGTGTGTGTGTGTGTGTGTGTGTGTGTGTGTGTGTGTGTGTGTGTGTGAATAGAAATTGTTCATAGTTAAGTATGAATACAATCGGTGCATAAATAGGTTTGGATACAATCTGTGTATATAAATTGTACATAAATATGAGTGGAAGGAATTTGTTCATAGATAGTTGTGGATGCAAACTGAACATAAATAGCTATGTATATAAAATATGCATAGATACGTGTGAATACAAACTTTACAAAATAGATTGATCTAATTTGTAACATATACTGTAATATATATTTTAAAATTGCTTGTTTTTTATCATTGACATTTCTTTAAATCAAAATTTCAGAGGAAAAAAAAAAGAATCTTTTGACGCCTAAATATTCCAAAAGAAGTTAATACTTATATAAAAAAAATTAAATTTCTAGATTTTTTACCATTTTTACAAAAGAAAATGAGTAACTATTGCTATTATGAAGTTTTTGTTGCTAACTAAAATATCCACTAAATTTTTACACTTTCTTAAAGCATTATAGCTGCAAGATAGTATACTTTAATTCCAATGGACAGCAATTGATATGTCGTCTTCTTTACCTACCTGATCATAAGTAGTAAATGTAGATTAAGCAGTGAGACTTCAAAAGGAGTAGAGAGTAATGAGATTTAAGAATATTTTAAAACAAACCAACAATTTTTGTTGTTGTTAGAATACACCAGAAACGAAATATATGGACATTTGTACGAGTATATCAATTGAAAGAGGTGATAGAATTTTGTGTCATTTTTTTTTTCAAAATAAAAATTCATGAAAGAAATTAATGTGAGTCAATTGACATGTCCAGATTGAAATAACTTTGTGAATGATAGAAAGTATACAAGAGAATTACAGGAAAATTTTGAAGATATGTTTAAAAAATGTGTAGCTGTGTATGTGTTTATATGATTTTTTGATTTTTATATGAATGACAGTGATTCTTAGTGAAAAAGTTGTAAGTTTAAGATAAATTTTTAGTCTAACGAATCTCCAACTCCAAACAGACAGAAGTCGAGGCGGGTGATGAAAACATGGATCGAGGTCGGTGAATACCTTTGGCTTCTAGCATATTAGTCAGCTGCTAAGATTTTGTGAGGAGGCTTTTTGCGAATGTTTGGTTTGTAGTAATTGTTTATTTTTTACAAATAGCATTATTTTTAATTGTCTGCTGATTGAGTTCGTTGTTGTTGGCACTGTTGAGAGAACTGTTTGAAAAATAGTTTTTATAGCTTGGTGAAATCTAATAAACAGCGTGAAGGAGACAAAATTCCTCAGAACTGATCTCTCGCCCAGAATGGAACGACATGAGCGACAGGTGTAACCAGACCGTTATCCTGCGACTGTTCACACCAAACAAAAAATAACTCTCTAGACATGGAACGTCTGAACATTGAACAGCTGTGGACAGCTGGAAAATATAAAGCAGGCGCTGATTAGATTAAATATCAACATTTTAGGTGTATGTAAAACGATGTGGCCAAACAACGGAGTCTTTGCCAGTGACAACCACAAAATTATATACGTAGACGTGAAAACACTGAAAACGGAGTCGGCTTAATACTGGATCAAGACATAAAGAAATGCATTTTGGGATACTTCCAATTATCTGAAAGAATTCTTGGGATTAAACTGAAAGGAAATCTCTCCAAAAAATCAATTATAGTGGTATATGCATCGACAACACAAAATACAGAAGAAGAAATCGAATCTTTCTACACCATGTTGGAAGCTCAGTGCAAGTCACAAAAAATTAGAATTATCATGGAAGACATGAATACCAAAGTAGGCAAGGAGAGGGAGTGTGAAATGGTTGGCAATTTCGGATTAGGAAACTACAACGAACGCGGAGAGAAATGGGTCTAATGATGTACGGCAAGTGATTAGGTAATAACCAACATCTGGTTTTAAGAACACCCAACACAATTATGGATATGGAAGAAGCTCAGGAGGAGAAACGAAAAACCAAATCGACTATATAACTATCAACAAGAAGTTGTTCACTGCAATACCTATCCAAATGCCACCTAACGACCAGCTATTAAGCCACATAACAAAACTCATCATCCAGATTCTGATGAATAAAGCACGCAGTAAAATCGGGGCAGAGATAAGATAAAAACCGTGCAGGATCATCAGAGGCACCGGAACAAGGAACGCGATATTTATACTCAGAATTTTATCAGAAAAGGCAATACAAATGCAGAATGAAGTATAACTATGTTTTATAGATACGCAAAGGCGTTCGACAAAGTACGCCACAAAGACTTGACAGAGATGCTCGGCAACCTCGATATATTCGGGGAAAACAATAGAACTTACACCGGCAGCAAACCACCTCCATACGAACAGGATATGAATTCAGCAGATATACAAAAATAAAATAAAAAAATAGTGTATGACAAGGATGTGTCTTCTTACCAGATCTATTCAACCAGTACAGTGAAAAAAATTCTGAGAGAACTAGAATTCCTGCCAAAATTCGTGTTTGCTGGCCCTAGTCTTAACAATATAAGATACGCAGATGATACAGTGCTGATAGTAGATACAGAAAGGAAAATACAAGACCATCTACAAAAGTTAGCAAAGGAAAGCGAAAAAAAAAGGACTAAACATAAAATACAAGAAAACTGAATGCTTGGTCATCAGCAAAAAGAGGGACCCCCAAAATGCCAACACAGGTCGGGGATACTAAAATCAAACAGGTGCAGAAATTTAAATTCCTGGGAAATGTTCGGACAGAGGACGGAAAGTGTTATATTGTGATCTGAAGACGTATTGGAATAAAGACGTATTCAAAATCTTAAGTAGTGTATTAATTGGCAAGAAAATTTTGTTGAAAACAAAGAAAAGAGTACCGAATTGTTATATGATATCTGTCCCCCTATATGGCAGCGAATTCCGGACAATCTCCTCAAAAATGAGGGAGAGACTTGAAGCAACAAAAAAGTGGTTCTACAGAATGATGCTGCGGATGCCATAGGTATGTGAGAAACGACAATGTTTTGGAGAGGATACAAATGAAAAGTAAACTTTGCATCAGGAAGAGACTGAAGTTTCTGGTAAACGTAATGAGTGAGATAGGCTTAGAGAATCTAATACTCACGAGACGGATAGAGAAAAAGCAAAGAGAAAAAGAGGAAAGCAACACGAGGTATACTCGATGGGCTTGAGCGAGTTGATGGCGGGGCAAGGTTTGGGAGAGATACCAAGATGAAAACTGTTAAGGGCGACAAGGGGTAGGAGTAAGTGGAGATCTATGATCGCCTACGTCCTGAAAGGACACGGCACATACAAAAAAAGACTCCGAAGCGACAACTTTTGGTGTCTTTCTAAAGGCTTTTATGTACATACGTTCAATAAATATCACTAACAGGCAATAAATAAAATTAGACACTTTCTTCATACAACGCACTGACATGGCACAACTTTTGCACTTTTATTTGGGGTGCCGATAAAAGATGAAGATATGTATATTATAGAAGAATTTTTTGAACATATATCTTTACATTGCCAAATTACTATTGGCGGATGCTCTTATTTTTAAATAAAAAAATTACAAAAATTAATTAGTTGACCATGACTTGTTTATTATCTATTTACATATCAAAAGGTAATAAATATGTCACGTGAGGCATAAAATGTAAGTCGTAATTGGTTCCAGTTTCTCAAAACTAATGCAAAATTGTGCTAGATCTCAGTGTATTCAGAGGCAAGAATTAATTTCACTTTTCTTTTCTGTAGGCACCTCCACTAATTCGCTGAAAAAACAGCATAGTAGGAAGTAAAAAGGCCCGAAAAAAATTATAAAAAGCAAGTTTTTCCATCAATATGTTTATGCTATTATTACGGAATAAAAATGATTCTTTTTCTTCACTGTTTTCAAATTTGCGAGCTAATGTGAAAGCTATTTGCACAATTTTGTCAACTCCGGTCACCATATAATTATCTTATCTCGCATCTGTCTGGCTGTCATCACATGTCAGACATACGGGGAAGAGGTCAGAAAGATCAACTCACTGCGTTTAAGAAATAGTTTTATTCTAAATTTCATGCTATAAATAATACTTGTGTAAATCAGATTAATTTAGCTTTAAATTTGTTAATTTTCCAAAAATAACTTGTCACAGATGTATATTTTATTTTTGTAAGGTTTTTAAAACCGAGAATTAACTTTTGTTTACAAATGTGTCGAATGCTCAAAAATGGCCGAAATTTTAAAAATTTTTTAAAAATCTCAAAATTTTAGATTCTAATCAATATTATTTTTGTTAGAAATACACCAGAGTATTTTGCTTACTGGAAAAAGTAAATTTAGTCATTTAGCTTTCAATTAAAACTAAAATAAAAGTTTCAAGAAAATTATTTTTATTTTTAAAATTTCAATTCATGAGTTATGTATCGAAAATGAGCGGGGGTACCTACTTTTATGTATCTTAAAGTATGTATTTCGTTTAATATATTCAAAAACTATGATTTCATTCCAGTTTCTACTAATATGCAGATAAAGTATTTTCTCACATGTCATTTTCTGTTTTCACAAAAATAAAATGTTGTCATATCACAGGCATGATAATGCATAAATTGGCATTGAAACATTTGAAGTCAAGTTTAGACTTTAAACACAGATACAGAAAAAAATTAATTTCACTTTTATTTTGAAACATTCATCCAATTATGAAGAAATGCCCTACGAAAAATACAGCTATGTAATTTCTGATATAAGGTATTTTTGTAGATTTAAATAAAATAAAGTATTTTCATGATCCATTTTTTTAAATATAGATGCTGTGCCTAAAGAACTTCAAGTTGAACTGTTAAATAAGAAAGTTAATTCCTTTAGTGCTTTCTTAGATTCAAATCATTCAAAACCAGCAAAGCTAAATTACTCATTATTTTCAAATTCAAACACATGGAAAAATTTATATCGTCAAACCAGATATAGAGACGTTTCGGCGTTGTGATAAGACAATCCCTATGAAATATTGATCTCGTTTAAGAAATTATCAAATATTCGGTGATGTAAGTCTGAAATTAACTATTTTTACCACGATATCAACGACATGGTGCCTTTTGAGAGCTTCGCAGCATAACACTTCGCGATGTATAATACAATGCTCACTGTAAAAACAAATATATATATATAACCGATAGTTTTATTTTAATCTGAACACTAATCTTTTATTTACGGATTTTCATCGGTTTCCAGTTTACGCTTATAAAAAAAAAGATAACCAAAAACTGAAATGAATCTACCCCTGTTTTTTGGCGATTTAGACATTTCAACATATTCTTCTATGATATCTTCATATTTTTCGGTACCCCAAATACAAGTGAAAAGCCGTGTTATCTCAGTGCTTTCATTAATGCCAATAGTAAATATAAGACAAAGAAGTGCTCTAATTTTAAGTCACACGATTAAGTTTTCAGATCAATACTAAATTCTGCACGAGGATATGATTGACAATGATATATCTGAAAATAACGTGTTTTTCTTTTCGTTTTTTTTTTTGTTTCTTTGTTTTGTTTTTTTATTTTCAAGACAAAATAACTTTCAGAAATAATAGGTGAACTTTTGAAACGAGCTTTGAGGAAATATCTATTTTATTTACAATTACATTGAATCCTTAATAAATCTTGCTGCATCAGTACTCTGATATCGCTAAAGATTTGCTAAAAATGAGCATACATGATGAATAGAGGTTCCAAACCGAAGAAGAACAAAGTTTTATCGTTGACATCTATCTAGCATTTGTCTATACTTCTGCTATTTACACTGTTCGGGCTGTTTTCCACATCTTTATTGCCGTGTTTACAACGTTTCGGCCGTTGAGCGCTCCAGCCTTCTTTAGATACTAGGAATTTTGAGCCGAACCCTTTATTTTGATCACTAGTCTTCAAGGACATATAGCCCAGTGGGTATAGGCGTTGGTTAGTTCCAGTAACTTGACCCAAAGAGTTGTGCGTTCACTACCAGGCTACAGCAGTGGTGAATAAATAACAAATAGATAGTTGATTTAAAGGGAGATAATTATATAGCATCCGGAAGTAGGAAAGCACAAGGAATAAGAATGAGTAATTTTCTTTTCAACTAATGTTTTGTAATCGTTAGTATTCATTTTATAGATTTTCTTAGACTTGTCTGCTTGTATGTATAATTTTTCTGAGTTATTTATCATTTTTGATCTCGTTTTCTATATCGAGCACTTAACGATAAAAATCCTGCTTGCCAAAATACATTTTATCAGTAATAACTACTGAAAAATAACAACTTTTGCGCTAAATACCATCACAATTATATCTATCTATCTATCTATCTATCTATATATATATATATATATATATATATATATATATATATATATAGGGAAATTAAGACAGACACGTTATTTCATGGTGAATCGGAAGTATAGGCCTATTTCAGGTGAACCATCGTCAGCTTCCGTTTTTGTTTTACAAAGGATTATACACGAATATAATCCTTTGTAAAATAAAGACGGAAGCTGACGATGATTCACCTGAAATAGGCCTATATTACCGATTCACCGTGAAATAACGTGTCTGTCTTAATTTTTCTTATATTTGCTCTATATGTATTTATATGCATATATGTTTAGAGCTCTCTTAGAGAGTTATCCTACCACTGTATGTCCAGGATACTCCTTTGGATTCTTCTATACCCACACTGCATGCTTATATATATATATATATATATATATATATATATATATATATATATATTTAAAGAGGAAGAGAGGGGCATTTTTGTCAATCATCGTTATGCCTCACTCCTGTCTTTGCAGAATTTACACTGGTTTACAAACACAACGGAATAAAAATGCATAAAAGCAAAAAATGAGAAACACCAATAGGACATTACAGAATTATAAATATATTTCTATATAAATATGCAATGTACATATCTGACTGTATATACTTGAAAAATATGTTCAAAATATTTTTAAAAAATGTTGCATGTCAGAGTTTTGATAGAAAATCTGATAATGAACATGCTAATAAAAATATTTACATAAACAGCAAACAATATATTTTGTATTTTATTGAAATGTCTTCAGTTTTGTTGGCCTCAGTTTTACTCTTTTGAACAGAAACAGAAACAAATCAACGATGAGGATTTCACAATCGAAAAAAACAATAAATTTCTCATTTTTTTTTTTTCAATTCACAATCACGTTTTTTCTAGTTCAGGTTTAAAGTGTGTTCCATAAGGTAATGTTATGTTTTTAGTTTCCTGAACTCATCGATAGATACTAAAACTGTTTCAGCTGCTATAAAGAATGAAAGTTTTATAAGATTTACTATTTACTTGCAAGAGCATGGAGTTATCAGCAATCACAACAATGCTATTGTTAAAGGCAGGGTTTTTTTTTCTTTTTGTTTTCTCTTGTGAGCGGTGGCAACAACAGAAACGCCAATAAAGATGCATTGATTTCTACCAGATGTTTTACCTGTTGGTGTAAATACATGGCGTGCAAGTCTTTCAATTCGAAGAAAAGCGTCATATAGCGGCTGAAGGACGTTTCATTTTATCACAGTCGACTTGCTGTAAAGAAACTTCACTTGACACCTTTAAAAGCTCTTAAAACTTTTCGCTCACAAAGCCAATGACAATTGTGTCACAGCTTGTAATTGTGTGCAAACAAATATTCGAGCGAAATGGCGCCCATCAATGAAAATAGTTGCTTTATTGATCTGTGTGTGTGTGTGTGTGTGTGTGTGTGTGTGTGTGTGTGTGTGTGTGTGTGTGTGTGAACTGCTTTTTTTAAGATCAATAAAATTTAAATTTTATGGTATCCACACTTAGACACCAAAAGAGGTAGTAAGAAGCGTTTTAAAACCATTAAATATAGCCTGTTTGTGTATAACCATTATAAATTAATAGTTTTCTTGAATGAATAGATGAGTTGTGACTTTTAGGTTAATTTTGAATATGTGAAAAGAATCAGCGAACTTACACTAAATTCACAAGAAATAGGTTAACAAATCTGGATTGTTGACATCGTAGTAACAAAATACATTTATCATGGTATTAAAAACTTGAGTACATTTATGAAAGTGAAAAGATGATTGAAGGTCGCTTGTATCAGCTGCTCTGATAATAATCTGACGAGTACGATCACTGTAGGTTCAGTGAAGTTTTCTGAGAGATCACTTGGTGTAAATAGAAAGGAATGTAAATAAACATGAAAAACTCTATATGTGAGTTGGTTGACTCGTTAGAGAAAAAAGATTTGGGACAGGAATACAAGTATAAATAGCTTTGCCTGGTCAAGAAACAAGCATAAGATCCCGATGTCACGACACCATATATAAACGGGCGTGGATGAGTGTAGTTCTTCAAGATCTCGATCCTAACATCTGTGCACCATATATAAATGGGTGTGTGCGGGTGAGTTGAGTTTTTATATTAGTGTAACAGTTATTTCTCTGTCTTTGATATTCTCGGACACTTCCTTACCGCCACACCCATTTAAGATCGTAAACGTCTAGTGAGTCGTCGTAATGTACCCAACAAGACACGAAGCATCTTGTTATGCTGTTCTTATCTATTTGCTATTTTATTGCCAATCGAATGGTGCGAATTCACTCGTCGGAAATAATGACCAACGCCAGAGTATGGTTAAAGAAATTTTACTTTTGGGGGAATAGACAAAAAATTTAATTCTTTTTAGAAGCGTTAAAGTTAAACTTTAGCTGACTTAGGCCAGCCTTTTGATGTAATTTACAATTTCGGTTTGTGCGTTATTCGGCTAAATACCCAAATAAACAATGATCATTTAAAAAGACTGCTAGAAATCATTAAATTTTAATACCCCACGATCTTGTATTATTAGCTTTGATGGCTACCAATTTTGTTCTGCTTCCCCTATCAGCGATGTGAACATTCGAGACTCTTTTTTTGGCTCTCCCCTCTCTGTCACCGACGTACTGCAGGCACCCCTGTTCGACCCTGTAGTATCTATCGCCGATGTAGACATTCGAGAATCCTTCTTTGGCTCTCCCCTCTCTATCACCGACATGTACTGCTGGCACCCCTGTCGAGACCGTCGCTATAATTACCAGGTCTGTTCTATGATTAAAGTTGACTTGCTGACGTCACACTTAGTAGTGTTGTTTTATTTACTACCCGGCGTCCGTTAGCGTTGACTTATTTTCAGAACCAAATTGCAAAGGGAATTATAAAAATGGACCGAAAGTTCATTGCTTTTCGTTTCCAAAAAATAAACATTTATTTGATAAATGGAAACATGCCATTAAAAGGGAGAATTTTACTACAAGTCCATTTAGCAAAGTGAGTAGTTAAAATTTTATCACCATTTATTTCAACAGCCGCTAAAATCAAAATTTGCTAAAAAATTAGTTTTTTTTTTTTGTTTTTTTTTGTTTTTTTGCCGTAGCACAAGAAAGAAAGCACTTTTACTTTGTTTATATCTTTTAAATTAATATAATAAAATAAGATATTATTTTTATTTCTTTGAATAAAATTGAAATAAAAATTATCTTTAAAAATATCTGAATTAAAAAAATAAAATTTATGGCTATTCGTTCGTAAGTTTTTTTTTTTGTTTTTTTTTCTCGAAATGTTTTAAAACTTAAACTGAAGCCGAAAAAAGTTGTTAAATATTATATTTTCTAAAAATATTTGAATTAATATTTTATTGATATTTTATTTAAGAAAATAATGTTTTCTTTTCAATGAAATGTTTAAAACATTCTTAGGAATCGAAAGTAAAATCTTAACTTTTCTATACTTGCAACTTTATGAATCATTTTTAAATGTGAAAAAATATTCCTGAATGAAATTTTTTTTTCTTCTTGTATTAACAAAAACTACAAAATTTATTGTTTAGTCAATTTTAAAAGAATTTGTTTTATTTTTAAGGATTTTTATTTGAAAACTCCGTGAAATTATTTCTTAGAAATGTGAAGTCACTATTACCGAAAATTAAAACTTGAAAATGATGATTTAAACTTTGTTTAAACCTATTATTTCTGAATAAGTTTTGAATTTATTTGAAACATACAGGCCTAAATCACACCATTCTTGAATTTTAAAACCTAATTTTTAAAATATTTAATTTTTAGAAAATATTTAGCACAAAATGAACACCCTCAAAAAATATTTTCCAAACATTTTTTTCCTATTTTTGATAATTTGAAGTTAATTATCGATATTAATCTATAGAAAAAAATTGGAAATAAAAAATTAGAATTTTAACTGAAGAATAATTCTTTTATAGTTGGTTTTAGGGTTTTTTAATCCTTAAAAAATTAATTAGTAAGTAAAACATTAACCAAAAAAGAGTTTTGCAAAAAAATGATTTTTTTATAAACAGTTTAACATCATAAATGAAATAGAAACATTAATTTTTACTTTTTTTTTTCATTTCTTACTATTAAAATATTTTAAAAATGCAATTGAATTACCAAATATCCTAGAATTTTTTAAGTGTATCTTTTTTGAAAGGTAAAAATTTATCTTTTTATTTTTATCCAGTAGGATTAACAATAGATTTAAAATATTTCAAAAGATTATTTTAAAATTCGAACTCTGTTGTTTTTTAGCAGAATTTCCCTAAAGACATTTGTTGATATTAAATCTATTGGATTAAAAGTTCTCAAGACTTTTTTAAAAATCTATTTCAGATTTAGCTATCCTATCGTTAATTCGTTCGATTCAAAATTATTTATTGCTGTTATGCCGTTTTTAAAAAAAATGGAAATGTTAGTTGTAAAAGTTTAGTATCAGGAAGTGACCTGATATAAACAGTTATTTTCAAGGAATTAATAGAGGTTCTCTGTTATATCGCAATGATGTAAGAACAAATTTAGTACTATACAATTATATTGTTATTAATAAACTTGTAAAGAATCCTTCTTTTCTTCATTCAATGAATCAAAGAAAATTGTCTATGTACATAACATTGGATGTTTTGGCTAATGATGAACTTCTTTTTCATGTTGACTCATGTGGTGAAGGTCATTGAAAAAATGATTATCTGGAGCTCTTCTAATGCATTATTAAATAATTTTTGTAGCAAGGAAAATGATATTACTTGTAAGAAGTTAAGTAAAAAAAGAAAACTTCATACATTTGTGGGGCTTGATACATTGACACCCACACACACAAACATGGTCACTCAGCGTTCACGTGATAACTTAGTTCCCGCGTAAACGATGCGAATAAAAACGGGGAACGGCACGTGGTACGCTAGTTAGGATTTCGTCCCGGGGCAAGAGCAGACATGTCTCTCTAACTCACACAAACACACGTGCACTAATTGCGGGTAGCAATTAGGGGCGCAATTTTTTATTTCTCACCAGGGAAAGAACTTCTCTTTCCTTAATTTTATGCATGCTGTCAACCCTATGTAACCTTTGTTAATATATTGTTTTTCTCGTTACTTTCGCCTACTCGTTCTTTCTTATTGCCTATCTTATTTCATCACCACCCAGTTACGTCGAGTCGACTCGTTAAATCTAAATTAGTAACGGACGCTTCGTCAACTACACATTCAACTGAATTTTGAGACATAAAAAGTTTGATTTTTAAAAAACAGTAACTTAAACTTATTTAGTTTGAATTAATTTGCTTGAATTTAAATTGTTGCATTTCTTAATAATATTTTTAATTAATTTGCTTATTTATTGTTGCTTCTTGTTTGTTCCTAAATTCTAATGGTTGCTTAATTGCTATATTAATTTGAGTGATTCTGATTTAAAAATCCTTGCAAGTGAAACAAAAGTGATTGTGATTTTTCATAATTAAATTAAAAATATGAAAATTTAAGCAGTGTTTGTTAAATTTTTAGAATTTAGACGAATAAAGTTTTGTCTTTAAAACTGTGTTTATTTACAAACACGACCGACAGTCAGTAGTCAACAATAATGTTTATATTTTCTTATTAATTACTTTTTTCTTATTTTAATTAAAATTAATAAAACCAGCATAAATCAAAACATGTGTCTTTCTTTTTTTTTGTTGCATTTGAAAAAGTTTTAAAATTTTTATTAAAAAAAAAACGACTTTGTGATTATCAACATTGTCATGAAGTGAGAGACACGGCTGCTACCTAATTCATGACTCTACTACCGTGACGGCACATTTCATCGCTTCGACCTTGGTAATATATAGGAGGTCTTGCCCCTGTTCGGCCCTGTCCGGCCCTGTCGTATTTATCACCGACGTGTACTGCTGGCACCCCTGTCGTATCTAACACCGTTGTAGACATTCGAAACTCCTCCTTTAGCTCTCCCCTCTCAATCAACTACATTGTACTGCAGACACCCCTGTTCGTTTATGTCGTATCTCTCACCGATGTAGACATTCGAGAATCATTCTTTAGCTCTCCCCTCTCTATCACCGACGTGAACTGCTGGCACCCCTGTCCGGCCCTGTCGTATGTATCACCGACGTAGACATTTGAAATTCCGTTTTCTACCCTGCTTTCTTTTGTATCACCGATATTTACGGCTGAGATCCCTGCTCAGATCTGCTGTCTCTATCGCCGATGTGAACACTCGGAACTCCTTCTTCTTCTCTTTCGTCTCTATCACCGATTTGTGTGGCTGACAGTCCTGTTCTACTGCTGTTACCTTCCTGTGCTGGTTTATACAGATAATTGAATATTACTTCGAAGGTGTTCTAGAAGTCCAATATTTCTATTGTTTTGTATCTTAATTTTAGCTTCCCAATCCTAAACAAGGCTGTCAAAATCTATCAAATTCTCAGGAAAAAGAAACAATAGCACTTGGAATTCTAGTAGGGCTTAAATTCTTCGTTTTTAATTTCCCCTATCAATGTTTTGTTGTATCAACACGTCCAGATTTCATAAAGTCGAATATATTATTTGTTAGAACACTCGGAGAAATGGGATGATAAATCAATATTTCTTGCTAAATGAATGGATAAAAATATTTTTCAAGTCTTTGTTGGCACATTCCATCTCAATAAATGTTTTTCCCTTGGGGTCATTCAACCAAGTTTATCAACCAAGTTTTAACTGACACCTTTTATTTAAGATAAATATTTGATACTTGGGGTCATTCCAAAATACACTACTACCGATGTAAATTCAGAGTATCGGTTTCAAGCCATTTTGCTGCCTTGTCTAATCTCCATTTTGTAGTTTTATTAATACTTTTGAACCGTTCTTCCTTTATTTAACCTCACATTTATCCATGCTTTAATTAGGATGTTTCTTAATCTGCTATCTGAAACTTTGGTTGATTTAAAGGGGTTCCTTTGCAAGAGAGGAGAAATATCTTTGTTTTCTCCATTCTCATATTAGACATGGATATATTAACACTGTAATATGATGCAAGGAGGGGCTACAATAACTCAAATTCCAAAAATTGTGCCTGAAAACATTTTATATACGAGGGTGGACTGAATAGTTCATAGACTGACGATGAAAGTGTGATGCTAGAGCTGTGAAATATTACGTGCATTAATTTCAACTATTATTAATAACTGCATTATTTCATTCCAGATAAAGAGAAAGCCGGAAACCACATCCTAAACAGGGAACAAGGGATAAGCCTCTTCACCTGTTCTCCACCCACGTCTATTGAACAGGTGTAGAGGCTCATCCCTTGTTCCCTGTTTAGGATGTGGTTTCCGGCTTTCTCTTTTCCATTATTTTTACTCTTTTTTTTTTCCTTTTTTTTTTTTTTCCTCAATTGGAGTAGATAGACTAAACTATCGCCCGGTTCACACTCCACCCACGTCTATTGAACAGGTGTAGAGTCTCATCCCTTGTTCCCTTTTTAGGATGTGGTTTCCGTCTTTCTCTTTTCCAATCTTTTCATTCTTACATAGCCCCCTGTGCTTCAGTGGCATTACCGCCTTGCTTGGGGTGATATGATTAAAAAGAAAAAAATTGATATTTGATTATTCAAATAATTAAAAGAAGATCAAGATTGTTTCATCTTCAAGGAAGGTGATAGCCTCAGTTTTTAGGGATACAACAGGCATTGTTTATTGAAACTCTTCATAGGAACCACTTATCAATGGAGAGTACTATACCAAATAACTAAGGCAGTTACGAAACGCTATCATGACCAAATGCCCGAGAAAACAGATGATTTGTTTGATCACAAGCCCTTAGTTTCAATAGTTGCTGTGTGTGACTTTGGCTTTGAACTGGTGGATCACCCTCCTTATTCTCCTGATTTACGCATCATCTGTTCCCCAACATGAAAAAAAAAAAAACACTTGGCTGTAAACAAGTATTGCAGTGATTGATGACATCATATCTGCTACTGTTGCTTTTTTACCAAAAGGACGGATATTTTCTTTGAACAGTCAGATGTCAGTTTATCTGGAAATATATTTGAGAATGACATCATTATCTCTGATTATCCAAGTAGACCCTAAAAGAAGCATCCTTCTTCTTCATAAACAACACATTTCTAAAGATCGATTGGATTTTTTTCAATCAGTTCTTACTAGACTGACATTTGCATTTGACTCCAATGTGATGTTAACCAGGTTTTCCTCGTAGGTTCACAGCCAATTAATGTCACTCTATTTTTTCCCCTCACTACCTTTTCATTATTATTTTATTACAATGACCTACCTCAATGATAAATCGGTATAGGAACATGAATCCAGATTGGAGAATGAGGGAAAATTATCCAATCATTCATCATATCATGAGTATGACAACTCATTAGAAGCTATCTCCAGTTTATAAAAATAAATTCTAAAACAAAACACTAGTTATCAGAAAAAGCAGTTAAAGCTGGCACTCAGCCAGAAAGAACTTGGACATTCTAAGTGTCCTCTTCAGAAATGCACAGGCAAGATAATAGTGTGACGAGTCAGTTCATGCTCACTTGCGGAGAGATGAACTTAAGGCCTGAAGCAGGAAGTTGCTGGAAACTTATACTAACAATGAGAGTAATAGTTTAGGTTATATGGCTTGACCAGTCGAAGATTACGACTTCAGCAAACCGTTCCAATGCCATCGCCATTTAATGGGTATTCCTGTATTCTTTCACTCCCACGTGATTTGTTGGGAAAACACTGCTTAGCCAAACAGCTAGAAATCTATTACTGGGTTTAATATCAATATCTGGTGAAAATTTAATATCAATATTTCGATTGAAGAAAGATTCCCTTATCAAACCTTTAAAACTTGGGAATAAAAATATCAGACTATGAGATAGTCATTGGTAGAAACCAGCTTTGAGGGAATTTAGTAATTACCATCCAGTAATAAATACATTTGTTTACCAACAAAAACATCAAAATGTCGCCTCCGCTGACTGACATATAAACAACCTGAAACACTTAAAGCAATTTATTCAAGGAAGGTCTTTATATTAATTCCCGTTTCCCTTTATTCTGTATTGGCTAATACTAACAAATGAACACGAGGTAAGAGGTTGAAGGACTAAATAAGGAAATAGAGAATCTGGAAACAATCTTTTCCGAAGGAATATACATCACAAGGTAATCTAAAAAATATAATGTACAGTGTACACATATTTGTTGCTATGAATCTCAGAAGATTAGAGACAAATTTAGTAAATATAAACTGAAGGTGTCTAGATTCAAATTATGGCAATTTAAAGAAACGGGAATTAAAAACAAGAATGACGTGTTTTATTATTACTTGTTTCTCCTTCGATGATCCTGACTGAATAATCAACTAATTTTCTCATTATTCTTATAACCCTTAGGTGTCGATATTTCGAAAGAATTCAAAACTACAATATATATAATTTTATGCAAACAAATAAGATATAAAAATTGTGTACTTTTTTAATATACTCTGATAAACAGTATCACTGCTTTCCTTAAATTAATCAATAAAAAAATGTTTTACTTTATTTTTCAAAATTGTTTGTTTCACTTAATCTTAATATGTTAAAAAATACTAAAAACAGGATTATTATTATTTAAATTTCACAGCAGTGATAAACTTAATCAAACGAACATTAACTTTTTCTTTCCATTAATTTTGTTTTTGACAATTTCGTTGCAAAGTCTAGTGGTAGTAGGACCAGTGATGTTATTACCCTCTAGTGTAGTGATGTTTTGTTTCGTTGAGTTGCTTTTTCTTCCTTTTTTACCAACGTCTTTCTCCTTGAATTTCAATCGGGTCTCTGTTTCTGTCTAGTGTCGCTTTTAATTCATTTAAGAGAATTTATCCACTGCAACATTATATATATATATATATATATATATATATGGTCGTGTCGTCGGTGACTAAACCTATTATAAACATATAATGCAAGGACACTTTCATCAGATACCAAAATAGTAGATCTTGAGCACGAACTATCCAGAATAAAGTTTGACATCATATGACTCAGCTAGACCAGAATCAAGGGTGAAGGATACACGACCCTCAACCTTAGTGGACACAATCTGTACTACAAGGGAGGAGATACGTGCCCTCGTGAAGTCGGCTTTGTGGTTCACAAAAATATTGCAGGTAACATCATCAGCTTTAAAAGTAAATCTGACAGGGTATCCCAAATCACCATTAAGATCAATGCCAAATAGCATCTCATTATTATCCAGGCATACTCACCAACAACCAGCCACTCAGATGAGGAAGTTGAGTACATGTATGAGAAAATTGACAGCCTCATCACAAACAGCAAAGCCCACTATAACATAATCATGAACGATTTCAATCGGTCAGTGTGGGCGTGGAGAGCGAAACAACAATGGAGACTTATCGACTTCGGCGAAAGGCACCAACTGAAGATTATGAACACATTCTTCAAAAAGAAACTTCGTAGGCGTTGGACATGAATCTCTCTAAACACCGCCACCATGAACGAGATTGATTATATACTAACAGACAAATCTTAAACGTTCACAGATGTTTCAGTCGTCAACAGTTTCAATACTGGAAGTGATCAGTCTTATACGACGCTCACTCATCATCAACACTACAGAGAGCAAGACCCGCTAAAAGACCTAAAAAGTCCAACCATAAGGTGTTGTCAGCCAAGGCAGCAGAGTTTCAGCTAGAGCTAACAGAGACCACACTACCAGAAATTGATTTAGACACACTATGTAACACTGTTACCACCACTATAATGGAAAACGCAGTGGAAACCACTGGACGAGACAAGCCCACAAAACCAGACAAGCCTCTGCGGAAACAAAGCAGCTATGGGAGAAAATAAGACAAGTGAAAAGAGGAGGTACTGATGTCCAAAACATTGAATACCCTGAAGTCTCCAAGACCATTAAACTCTGCATCGATGAAAAAATACGAGCCTATGAGGAGGAGCAACTACATTCTTAATGAATGAACCGAAGCCTCAAGGACATCAAGATGAAAGAGTGACTTGGGAGGAGCAACATCATTGCGCTCAAAGAAGAGGATGACACCCTCATCAATGACCTTAATTGACTGATCAGGAGGTGCGAAGAGTTTTATACTAGGCTCTACAGGACTAGAACAACTCAAGATCAACCTTTTAAGACAGAAATTGTACTGCAGCAGCATCTTCCTACTCCCAATACTAACATCTGAAGTAAGATCAGCTAATGAAGAGAGGTAAAGCTCCTGGAGAGGATGGTGTCACAGCTGGAATTTTTCAGGACTTTGGCGAACCTATAGTGGAGATTCTGACAAAATTATACAACAAATGTTTTGAAGATGGCAGAGTTCCAAGCAGCTGGAAGAATGCAGTGGTTATAATCCTTCACAAGAAAGGAGACACAACTCATATCAAGAACTACCGACCAATAAGCCTCCTCCCAATCATATACAAGGTGTTCTCTAAGATCCTCCTTCAAAGAGTACAAAATACCCTAGACTGACTACCTAAAGAACAGGCAGGCTTCAGGCCAGGGTTCTCCACCATAGACCACATCCAGATAGCCAAATCCAAGAAAAAGCCAGCAAATATGACTTGCCACTCTGCCTTACCTTCATAGACTATGAATGCAATGGTGTTGAAGGCCTTTTCAAACTACTTTTTATATCGTTGGAGAACCAGAGTCAACAAAGCCTATATTGACCTTATACAAGATCTCTATGATAGAGCAGCAGCAACACTGGAACTTCAACAAGATCAGCTTAGAAAGAGGAGCAAGACAAGGTGACATCTCACCAAAACTTTTCACATCATGCCTACAAAATGCAGTGGTTAGCAGAATCAACTGGGAGGATAGAGGAATCAACATAGATGGAGAACCCCTAGCCCACCTTGAATTTGATGATGACATAATTATCACAGCCCACATGCTACAAAAACTAAAGAATATCCTCAGGAACTTACACCAGTCATCCAGTTGGCCTAAACATGCACCTTGGAAAAACAAACATCATATTTAGCAAGAAGGTCACAAAAGCTCCAATCTTAAAGAATGGTGAAACAATAGAAGAGGTGGACAGCTATATTTTTCTGGGAAGGATGGTAAAAAGTGATGGGGATATCTTGCCTGAAATTAAACGGAGGATAGCGCTCAGACAGTCTTTGATAAGGTAAACCACATCATGAGGAGTAAAAAAATCTACCATGGCAATCAAGCGCAAAATTTTCAGTAAAAACATAATGCCAGTGATGACCTATGGTAGCAAAATGTGGGCACTCAATAATGCTGCTATTAACAAACTAGTGTTAGCTCAGTGCAAGATGGAATGCATCATGCTCAACATCAGTCTGTATGATCAGAAGAGAAACACCTGGATCAGGTGGCAGACTGAAGTTGATGATATCATCATTACCACCCTAAAGAGCAAGCACAGATAGGCAGGTCATGTTTCAAGTTTCACAGACAACCACTGGACATTAAAGGTAACAGAGTGTACCCCAAGCAAATGGGGAAGGCCAAACTGGGCTTTACATGGCCACGCCTGGCAAAGGAAAAGAAACAGCAGAAGGAATTCCTCAAACAGAAATGAAAAACCCTGATCCAGATATATCTTAGTCTATATTATGGATCAACTGAAGGAATACTTTTAAACAAAAGTAAAAAGTTCAAGATAGAAACATTCCCTTCACCCCCATTCTGGATTCTCTGAACTTTGACCTAAGAAAAAAGCATATTCATATATGGGAAAGCTGTTCACTCTTTCTTCTTAGTCAATTGAAAACAATTGGTTCTGATGATGTAAACAAAAATATCTTGATTATAGTGACTTTTTAAAATAATGCAAACATTTCAACCAAGATATCATTTGTAATGAAAACTGTAAAACTCTCAAGTCATACAGAAAAAATTATTTTGAACAATTTGGTATCTGTATATCCCAATGGTAAAATTGTGTTTTCATGTATGTGGTGCCCTGCTATGGAGGGGAACGGCCATTTATAAGCTTGAAATTTAGAAAGAATCAACTTTGCAGCAGAAACTGAACTGGTTTACATACATAGGAAAATGACATCCTGAGCACCATTGAATTAGAAATTATTTCTTTGCAAAGAAAAAAAAAGTATTTACAAACCTTTGTGTTGATTAATTCATACTCTACTATCTGTGTACTAAAAATGAATCATTTAGTTGAAATGTTCTGTGCTTTTCAAAGCTTATGACACATTGTTCCAAAGTTTGTTTTGACTAATCCTCACTTTACATGCCCTTTTTGTGTAAATATTGATTTCATTGAAAGTATCAAGTTTGTAAGTTTAATTTTATTATACACTTACATTTTGTATCCCTGTACATTGTTTTGCCCAAGGCCTACAACATTGTTAAAACACTTCTAAATTTATGAATTATTCTCTTCATCACAGGAAATTATTATGTAATCATTAGTTAGAAATTTTGCAGAGGAAACATGATTTTTTTAGTGATTTTTGCCTGAAAAAGTGCAATGTTGTGGGGGAAAAAATAATGCATATCATTTCTGAATTATTAAATGTTATATCTATCTGTTAAACCTACCAACACCCTTCTCTTATTCTTCATAGTTTTAAGTAAACACTACTTGCCTGCATTTACAAAAAAATACACAAGGGAGTAACACAAATAAAATCTAACTTTTCTTGCAGTATTGGAAAGAGAATACATATTTTATCTTACCTCATAATGATTTAACGTTTATGTTTACTGATAGATGAAGTCAGACAAATTAAAATTAGACCAAGCTTTCAGACTAAAAAAATATGAAAATTTTATCAGTAAACCTCTACTTAGCTCGTGTGTGAGCGGGAGAGATTATACTGAAATTTAAAAAAAATACGGAATAATAACTATGTTTGTTTTATCTATAAAATTATCGAGTAAAAAAAAAAACAAATTATTTTAATAGAAATACCGGATTATTGAAAAACGACTCAAGGGAAACAACCTATATTTTTAAAAACGATTATTGCAGTCCCTTTGAATATAAATATTTTATGCAAACTTTTTTTTGTTTCTATTAAAATACAGGTTTGAGAGAGAATTAAAAATGTACAGGTTTTTACAAACATATCATAAACTAATAATGATAAGCAATAAAAAAAAAAATAAAAAAAAAACAATTGTACCTAATCACAAATATATATTGAATAAAAATAATAGTAGAAATGTGAGTCATTCTCTTTAACACATTATTGAATAGCTTTGAGAATCTTTGTGAGATTCAAGCATATTTGCAATATGAGGTTAAAATACTGGCTGGGCGTTATCTTGTCTCTAGTTACACTGCCAAAACAAATTTAAAAAAAAAACAGGACTTCTTCACATTACATATGAAAAGTACCAGCTTTAATTACAGGAAAGGCAACAGATTATCATACTAAAAGTTAGAAAACTATCAAATAGCAGCCCTATGTTTAATGAATACAAGAAATAATGAAGGCATATACATCAATGTCAAAACATGTTGCTCTCTCTTTTAACCAACGCAAGAAAATTGAAAGACAAATGCTCTGGTCTTTGTTGTTAATATTATCTGTCCCAGAGTAGAGCTTTATTTTTATTCCATCATTTTATCTATATTAAATTTAACACACACAATATTAATCACTATTCAAAAAGAAATACAAAAAAAGATGTTATAAACCATAGCGTAAATTTGTAAAATATATAAAGAAACTTGTTTATATGCTTGGTTTGATCCATTCTATTGGATATGCAAAATGGAAATAATTTCATTCAAGTTTCCCAGGCTGGTTTCTATTTTTATATGAAGACAGGCAGGAATACATTTTCTTTTTATATATCATTTAGTTTTCTAAAACCTTTATTTTATTTGTACTTCATTATAATGAATATATTATTAAACCCTACAGAAAATATCCAAAAAATTAATTTTACTTATTTGTTTCACAAAATCATTGAATTTGTTTTTAATTATTTTACAAAAAGAAATAAATTTTATCAAATAGCAGTATCTCATAGAGTATCTAAGAAACATTAAAAAAGTTTATAATAAATACATACAAGCAGAAATTAGACATGCTTATCAAATTTTTTGCAACTGATTTTCATCATGAAAAACCTTTTAAAAAAAAATCAAAAACAAAAATCATTCTTGCAGTTAGGTTTATAGGATGTATACAAAGTGTAACCAGCAGCAATTAGATAGAAATTATGACCATTACTCTCTTTTATTTCAATACTTTTGAAATAAAATATTCTGCAAATTAAATTCAACACAAAGCCAAGGCCTTGAAGTACCAGATAAAGAATCAACATAGCTTGCAAGTTATTCAGCTATCATAAAACTATAGATGTTCTAAATCTCAGATTAAGAAATGAAGTATTAACAATTGATCTATGATTGAGCTATCTTAAATATACTTCTGTTTCTTTGGTCTCTCTTTGAGAACAAATTAGTTCAAAAAAGAGTTCTGGAAAATCTCAGGTCATCAGTTCAAGGCTGACAACAAATCTGGTGATTTAATCAATGACTAACAACAGAAACAGTAAATCACCAACCAATGAACAACAGCTGGTAAATAATGAAAACAAAAAAGTAACAAGCACAAATCATAAAATGCAACCAAATGGAGACATTGGTTCAACTCAATATTGTAGTGACAACAGAAGGCATTGTATTTCTCATGAAAGTGACAGCTCTCATTGTCACACTCTAGCTGCCGAGCATTTCAACTGGCAGATGAATTTTTCAATAAGCAAAAAAATTGTACAAATAAAATTTTTTAAAATTTATTATTTCCATTAGGTAGTTTCTTGAGAAAATACAAAAATTATATTCAACCTTTGATTGCAATATTTTTATCAGCATTGTAATAAATCATAAATTATTTCATAAGAAATGTTTTTATTTTTCTATACTTATTTATAAGAAATAATTTTATCTCTGTTCTAAACTCAATAGCACAAATTGTAAGAACATCATCTAACATCTACATGGTCATTCATGAACTTAAACTAAAGTTATAACAAATTAACTAATGAAAATAAGTTGTCATTGGAAAGAGATTTCAGTTTTTACTTTCAAATATACTTAAATGTCAAATAACAAATCAATCATGTATTCTAAATTCAATAGATCAGCCATCATTAAGAGATGAATAACATTAAGAATTATTTGAGATCTGAACTTCATGCCTAAGTTAAAAATTAATTTTCAATGATGCTACAGAGAAATAGTCAGAAAATCCTCACATGGCCAAACTTATCCTAAAATAATATTAACAGTAATTATACAGGATTTTTTTAATGCCAGGTTTGAGAGAGAAAAAGAATGTTATTCAAAGTTAGTATGTCTAATTTGAAGATATAAATGAAGTTTAAATGTTGGAATGTATTTGCAATCACCCAGCAATGTCTGAAACTTAAAATGTCCTCAAAGTGAAAATAGAAAATTTAAAAAATAAAATAAAAAAACAGATTTGTGTAGGTAAGCATTATGGTATTAAAAAATAGGCTACACAACTATTGATAAGTGTAAAAAATGAAGAGACACAATTTGTTTAAACATTACAGTAGTAATCTTGTTTCACTAATTTTGGTAACATGCCCTTTCTTTTTTTTTTTTAATTCCCCTATTGGAAATTTACCAGTAAAAAAAAGAGTAACCATAAAATACCAAAGAAGTACTTTGCAAATAATTTATCACTTTTTTTAAAAAATCCAACCTTTATAATGAACAAGTGTTTTGTCTTGCATTCAAAAACAACAAATCCACCTTCCCAGAATTTATGTTGATTTCTGACAAAAAGAATTCTAAATTCCATGACTTATGCATCAACAACTAAGACAGGTGCAATAAATACTGATTATTAAAGATTTTACAATTAAAGAAACTGCAAAGTAGAACAAAAAATGATCCAAATTCCAGACAAATACATAAAAGCCAATCAAAAGTATTTGTTCATAGTATTAAGACTATTTTATGTTCAGGTTATCTTTTTCTGTATCTTCTTCTGTGTGCCCTGTTTCTTCAGGATATAGGCGATCATGGCTTTCTACCTCTCTCTATCCCTGGTGGCTCTTAGCATGCCTTCTCCTGTTACGCCATGCAACCCTCGTTCCATCATCCACCTGGCTAGGTCCTTCAAATATGTTATCCGTTGCTTTTCCATCTCTTTTTCCCTCTATCTGGCCTGTTAGTATCAGGTTCTCTAAGCCCTCCTTTCTCATTGCATGTCCCAGGAACTTCAGCTGTCTCTTCCTGATGCTCAGTATTAATTTCCTTTTTGTTTCCATCATTTCTAAGACCTCATCATTGCTCACATGCTCAATCCATGATATTTGCAGCATCCTTCCGTAGAACCACATTTCAGTTGCTTCAAGTTTTTCCTTCATCTTTGATGATATTGTCCAGCATTCACTGCCAAATTGAAGAACGGACAGCACATAGCAATCCAGTACTCTTTACCTTGTTTCTAGCGAAATTGTCCTGTTTCTTAATACTTTACTCAAATTCTGGAATGCTTCCTTCGCCATGCCAGTTTGCCTTCGGATCTCTGTGTTACACTTTCCTTTTTATGTTATAATACTTCCCAGGTATTTAAATTTTGTACCTGCTTGATTCTAGTATCCCCGACCTGTGTTTGGCATATTGGGCTGTCCTTTTTGCTGATGACCATGCAGTTTATTTGTCATCCTTTCTTGTCACTCTCTTCAGCTACCTTCTGTAGGAGATCTTGTAGTTTCCTTTCTGTGTCTGCTATCAGCACTGTATTATCTGCGTACTTTAAGTTGTTTAAATTGTGGCCTCGATGACAAATCCAGGCATAACTTCTAGGGTCCTCAAAATATTCTCGCTGTACAAGTTGAACAGATCCAGTGAAAAGACACATCCTTGTCTTACGCCCCTTTCTATCTTTGTATATCTGTTGAGTTCATTACCTGTACGTATACAAGTGGTTTGTTGCCAGTAAAGATTCTTGATTACTCTTAAGTCTTTTCTAAATATGTCCAGGCTGCCGAGCATCTCTACCAATTCTTTGTGGCGTATTTTGTCAAACACCTTCGCATCTGTATACAATGCATAAAAAAATTCACAGGCAGTCAATGAATTTTTATTTTATAGTTAATGAAATAATCAGTAAGTTTTCTATCAAATATTAAGAGAACAAACTAGAAAATTTAGCTTTAAAAGATTTTCAACAAAAGTAAGCAAAACCTATGACATATTTAAATTGATCAAACCTACAAATACAAATTGTAACTAATCTTTTAAGTTAGGTAATGTGTATGATTTTATTTTCTATTCTGATCATATGTTCTACTTTAGTGAAGAATTGATTATGATCCATTGCTTTTAAATTTTTATTAACAGAATTCAGTGAGCAGAGATGTTTCTATCTTGACAATTTATATTTTGCTACATTTTATTTAGATTCTTGTACCTTTTTATTATACCTCTCAAAGGAATTTAAATTTAAAATTTATTTTAATTATGGTATTTGTTATTTACCAAAATTAAAACCTTTTTTCTAAACCACATTCTCAACATGCCACATAAGAAAAAAGTCGTTAATTTTACAAAACCAACAAAACATTTAACAAAACAAATGCTGAGAAATAAAGAAAGATGTACTAAGAAAGTATGCATATACAGACAGTTTTGTTTTTTATTTACAAGGTTGAATTTTTTTTAATTTAAATAAATGAACCATTATAAAATCTTGATGTATATATAATATACATATGGATTTGAAAGTTGACAATTTTCAGAAATTACTCAAAACTCATGGTGATGTATGTTAGTTTACTTAAAATGAGTTGTGAAGACAACTCAACAGTCACCATCTAAAATAACTAATTAATAAAAACAAAAACATTTTTTTTTTATTTGACAATAGGAAAAAATGTTACAAAAAATCCAAATTGGTTGAGTGAATAAAATAATTTATATTCATTGGTTTTAAAATTACAATAAATCACAAAATTATACAGAAAAAAGTTTAAATTGGAATGCGTTTTTAAAACAGTGGTCCCAGACCAAAAACAACAGCAATTTATAGTGAGTCTCATTGTCTTAAAATATGTTTTGTGAATATACCAGGCAACAAAATGTTTAACTAAATATATTGAATTACATGCAAAATAAATTTATTTTCAGGAGATAGATGGAGATTCACCATTCTTTTTGTCATATAATACTATATTTCACTGTTTTTGATAGCATTAATTAAATACAATAGAAAAAAACTTCCAGTTAAAAGTAAAACAAAATTAAGAAAATAAACATCTACTAAAAAATATCTATTGCGGTGTCTGCTGGGCAAAACAGCCTAACATAAACAAAAGATACAATGAAACTAAAAAGAAGCTGAAAGGTAATGAAGAATAAGAGTAATTACATTTCTTTTTTAACTAAAGCAATGTTTTTACAACAAATAAAATAAATTGTAAAATCTCTTATCACATGAAAATTAAAAAGTTATCTGCTGACAGTTCTTCAATGTTAAATTATCATAAACACTACTGCTTATTTTCAAACAAAGAACATTTTAGCAGTCTATATTGGATCTATTCATAGGGAAAATGAAAGTAAAAAAATTAAGTTGCTTCCCAACCTCAAGTTGCTTACTGTTTGGATTTTCATACATAACTATATGAAATATGAAAAAGATCAGAATAACAAAATATCCACAAGACATAACACAACAATAAGTATTCAATCAGTTGATCATATCTGAAACAAAAACAAAAAGTTAAAAACTGTTAATAAGTAACTTTTAGCTACTGGGAAAAATGTATAAACATTGCACAAAGAATAAATAAATAAAAAGTTAATTGAGAAAAATTAAAATTTAATTGCTCAACCCACAAGGAAAAATCTATACTAATCAAAAGCATTTTAATTAGTAGCACTTATAATTCTGAATTAGCATGAAAAAATATAGAAAATTCATATTTTAGATAACTATAAAAACTGAAATTAAATTTCCAATGAAAATAATGCTAAAATTTAAAGAGAGAAAAATCTCTATAGTTCTGTCATTATATTTTCCGGCAATATGTCAGTTTCAGGAAAGAGAATTATTTTAACGATCAATGTTTTAATTTCAGTTTGAATGAGGTAGTGTCCACAAGAAGATTCAGCAGTAAAGATATTGTCAACTTATCATTATAATTCAATAATGGTATATATTTGAAATATGTATAAAAAAAAGTACATGAAGATTTGTTAATATTGTGATTAACTTGAATCTAGAATACATGATGTCTTTAGCCAAAGAACATTCAATGTTTACAGTCATCTTTCACAGTTTCCAAATTGTAGTTTGTGAAGTCATGACTCCTTTACAGTCAGTCAGTTAAGTGCCATACATGATACACGCTTAGGCGATCAGGTCTCGAAACAGACATGACTGACTGGGCAGAAGATTATCCCGCAGTAGGTTGCCATTGCTTTCTGCGGTAGACTGGTTGCTGACCAAGGCTATAGAACCCAATCTGTCCTGTTATTTAGCCCATAACTGGAAGGAAGAGACGGATTAATACCTTTCCCAAGGGTATTTGCGTGTAAGTGAATGCAAGGAATTCAACTGGAATTCAAACTCGGCTCTCTGATTTCTCATTCCGAGCCAATATCCACTGCACCACAACACAGTACAATGCAGTTTTACAAAAATATAAAGAAACTTAACAGCCACCACTGGTTTTGTTATGAGATAGAATTGTAAATTACAACAAAGAGAGTTCACTTAAATATTAAATTATTTAAAAGAAGAAGTTCTCCCGGCTATAAAATTTCAGTAGCAAAGAAATTAAATTAAAATATCCATAATATTGATCAACAAAATCAATATAAAATAAGTGGTTTTTACAAGGGTATAAGCAAATCAATGAACTAAAAAAATATATTAAAGTCAAACAAATTTACATGCAGCATGTAATTGATCAACTGTAAAAATATATTCTGTGAGATAAAATTTGTGTGTAAAAAAATTGTATGAAAAATGAATCTGTAAAGAAATATAAAATGAACAATTTTCATTATGCCATTTGTTTTTCCCTTTATGATCATAAGAGCAATCAAAAGTTAAAATTACAAATTAAAATTTACATTTAAGAATTTTTCAAATCAATTAGACTTGCTGTTTTATTGTTTAAATAGTCTTCTAAAATTTGCATGAGAAAGTTCAATTGGTGCCCATTTTTTTAAATGAAAACAACATTTTAATTGATTCATGGCATCAAAATCTTAATAAGTTTTGTAATGTTTAATCACATGATATGTTACAGCTTGCCATTTTTGTTTTTCTTTTTATAATGAGTTTTTTTTTTTTTTGGCATAAAGATAACCTTAATGACAAATATGGAAAAAAGTGAACACTTTATAATTTCTTAATGCATATTTCAATATTTCACTAAAAAAAGCTAACTGAATAATTCTTATTTTAAAAATTAATTCCATTTTCTAGAGTATATACAACATAAGTAGTTTTGAAAAAAATAATATTAAGGCAACAAATGCCTAAAAATATTCAAATTTCAAATACCTTGTAATTCACTGCCAAGCAAAAGCAACATTGTCTAAAGAATTATACTGAAGCAAAATTACTTTCAATTTCCACTTAAATCTTTGCTAATGATTATTCTAATATGAGATCAATAAGAACTCACAAAAAAATAAAAATAAAAACAATTGTCTAAATTTTTGGTGATATTTTGAAATGAAATGAAATGAAATGCTTTTTATAATTAGTAAAAGAAATTAGGAAAAAAATGATGCTAGCAAAAGAATAACTGAGTTAATAGAAGTTAATTATTTTGTATAGATCTACAAAAGTATTGTTGAGCTCTTAAACATTTTCTAAAGAATTTTTAAATTAAATTTTGAAAAATCTTGACTAATAAAGAAATGTTGTTAACAAAAACACTGACCATGTAAAGATTTTTATAGAGGATTTCAAGAGAGAACATTACAAAATTTAATTAGAAGTAGAAAAAGCTATAAAGTTAAAATGAATTCTCAGTGACAAAAAGTTAACAAGCAAATAATTTCAATAGATGTGGTTACTTAGTTTATAAAAACAAAAAAAAATCTTTAGATATTTCATCAGAATATTTTTACCTGTTTTTTTTCAATCTGTTCATCTATTTTCAACACAGTAAAATAAGAAAGCTTATATAGAATAATCCTAACAGTTAATTAGAAAAGTAGAAAATCTTCTAATGGGTAATACCAAAATTACTGACCAGAGAATCTACAATCAACAACATTGAACATCAGTTAAAAGAAGTGCACAAATGTTTGGAAATACTGTGCAAATCCTCATTTCTCAGACATACAAATTAAATGCTTTAAAAGAAGATTTTGAAGCAAAGTAATAAAATTCCATGTGAGATTAACTAAAAATGACAGTATGAAAAAAAGCCAAACAGATAAAGTACTAATAATTATATGATCTTGCTCATTTTAAATGTCATGTTAGATAATTTTACATAGAAATATACATTTATACAGATAAAAAAGTGTTTGTATATTTCATATGATAGTATAAATACTCTAATAACAGACAAATAATAATATGATTAAATTGTAAAAAATCAGAATCATTCCTCATCACTGAATATGTTACATAGATCAAGCTGTTTTTTCCTAAACAACCGTAATTTCACCTTTGCATTTTGGACAGCAGTTCAGTGTAAGATTTTCATATTGAATTGTGTGATGATAGCGGTCCATCCATAGACAATCTGGAGGCAACAGTTTTATTGACTGCATCCTCAGCAATGTTGTTTGTTCAAGAGGAGCAACTTTTTTAAGAAGCACCTACAAAAAAAATCAATTAAGTGAAAAGCATCACAAATACAGGGTTACCATTAGCTGAATACAAAATTAGGATGTTGTTAGTCAAATGCAACTGACTTTATATCTGACTGAATTTAGCAAAATATAAACAGTAAAATTCAAATTGTACAAGATTTTGCTAAATCCACCAGGGATTTTATTTTCTTCAGTTTTTAATCAGCTTTTCTATTTACTTTACTGGATTCAAAAGTTACTTTTTCATAAATATACATTAACTTCATTTTACTGTAAATTTTACTGTCTTCAGTTTTTTACTGTAAAATAAAATCATAAAACATCAATTAATAAGCATTTAAATAAAATTATTTCATAACACTGTTTTAAACTATATCAATCTGTCCTTGTTAGCATAAAATATATACATTTTAAGAGTAATTAAATGCTAAAGTGGGGGAATTTTTACTTATTCATGTTCTAATGGCAGATATTGGATGCAGGTTTCATTGATTAATGATGAAAATATATTCTGGAATTCAATTCTAAGGGAAATTTATACTTTTTTATTCTTTAATATTCCATTATAAAAAGTGATTATATGTTTAAAGATCAAGTTTTAATAAAAGAATCTATTTATAGATACTCAAAAAATCTCAAAAACTAAACTGAATAGCATTTTTACTCTAAAAATAACCACAAAAATTTATTTTATATAAAAAGTTTCTAACATTGTATGTAAAAAAATAATTTCTACAGCTCAAAGTTTATAGCAGACACATAAGTGCCTGCTATAAACAATAGTTAAATGACCAACCATCAAAACATACAGCACCTTAAAATCCCTGTAAGCAAACCAAAGAGAAAGTAACAAAAGCAGCAATTGCACAGAAAGCAAAAATACATCACAATCAAGAACTGATTTTCATATTTCTAATGAAATTCAAGAATTACTATAAATTTTTGATAAGATACAATGCTTTTATTTAAAATTTATTTATTAATTTAAAAAACAAAAAATATATTACTCTAAATTTTATAAAAATAATAACATATTCCATATAAAGATGATTAAATTCCCAAACATTATACTTGAAAATTAAGATGTATGAGGTATTAATAGTTCATCACTCTTCCTAAGATTATAACATTAGTTAGAATTTTTGAAGAGACTGGCAATTAAAAAAGTTACTGCAACATCTGAATGACACCTGTGCCAAGAGGGCATTAAAATATTTTACAATGTTTGCAATAAAAACAAAAGAAAAAAGGAGATACAATTTAAACAATCAGAGCCATTATCAACCAACCAACCCAGATAGAGAATATAACAGAAAGAGTTAAAAAACTAAAAGTAATATATAAGTGAAAAAGTGAAAGTTGCACATTGAGAAAAAAACCCAAGCAGCAAGCTGTTGTTATGCAAACAGCATGTGCTTTTAAATATACAAAGCTTTCTTCTATTTGTTGTCGTCTGGGTGTGCAAGCAGTTTGAAATCACAAGTGTTGAAAGGAAACAATTCATACTTATTAAATTCATAAATCTTTTAATGAAAACTAAACTAAATTTGTTATCAACTGTAAATAGAATTTTGCTCTTGTGAGTGGAAGCAATAGATCTTAACAGTGACATCTTATTTGACTGTCCACTCTATTTTGATGTGTGTGTATATCACACTGCATGTGCAGGGATTTGATAAAAGAATGCAAGCTTAGATACAGATTAAAAAATGAAAGTAAACAGAATCTTACTCATCTACAAAAGCAAAATTCATTTTAACACAAAGTTTGGATTTTCTACCAAATAAATAAACCAGTAAAATAAAATAAAAAATCTAACAATACTTGAAATTTTGACATTTGGCCATGATCTGAACTTTAAAAATATTCTATGAGTGATCAAAGAATGTTTACATTAGTAAATAGGTTTTTAATACATCAACATCAATACCATTGAATATCCTTTCGTAAATCTACAGTCAAGACAACTGAATCTCAATGAGCACAATTCGGTTGAGAAAATATAAAACAAGTATGTAAAAACATTACAAAAATAAGTTTTGGCAAGAAGTTTTCTTCACTAAAATCAGTAACCCTCATTGATATTTTTTCAAAAGAGGTATATAAATGAAAAAATACTAGGAAAATATAATTATCTACAACTTCTATTTAAAATTAAAGAGAAAAATTTTAATTTTGATGAATAAATGAAATTTGAAGTACTAAGAAAAACTGCAGACACATTTTAAAAACACATTCCTCAGTTAAAGCCTTTGTGTAAAATAAATGCCTCTCAGTACTCAGCAAAATACCACAGAAAGTTATTGAAGGTGAAGAACAAGTTAAATATAGTCGATAAAAATATTGTTAGAAAAATAAGACAATAGGAAGGTTAAGGATAAGGATAAGCAGTATATAAAGAAAAAACTACATTATGTGTGAAAATGCAAGTGGCAGTCAAAGTAGATAATACATTATTTCATAGGCTAAGATTGGGTAACAGGAATTTAGGAAGGACAAACAGAATATTTTACTTAACACTGATATATTTTATGTTGTTAAAAAATAAATTAATTGAATTTATAAAAATAAAAATGAAAAATAAATTTTTCATTTTCAACATGAACTTTATTGAACACATTCAACGTTTTGTTTTACTATCCTTCAGAAAAATTCAAAGCCATTCTGCCAGAACACATTATTTTTCACAGCAAACAATTGATCTAGTTGCTTTTTGCAGTCTTCCAAAAACTAAAATGTTCTTCATAAAGAGAATTCTATAATCAAAGGTGATCTGAAGAAGCAATATTTAGTGAACAAAAGCTGAGTTAAAACCTTCTGCTTAACAAAGAAACATACAATCTAGCTAATCCTGATAAAACTTTTATGACAAGTCTTAAAACACTTTTCATAAACTGCAGCCATGAATTTATCTAATGGGGATCAGTACTTGCTTGAATCAATTGTTTTAATTGGAAATGGAAGAGACTTCTCAATTCTACCATATACACAGCATTATTTTCTTTGAATGAAAACCAATTGTTAGCAATTTAATAATGGTTCATTTCATTTGCCATCACAATATTTTATGTTTTTCATTGTTGTAAATTATTCACTTTTCATCACCAGTTATAATTTGTTTACAAATCTGAATAATTATATATATTTATATATGATTTTCATATTTCAATATAAAAATGTTAAAATCTGAATAAAATATAGTTGATTTTGATATTTCTATATGAAAAAGTAACAATCTAAATAAAATAAAGCTGATTTTCATATTTCTATGAAAATGTCAGAATCTGAATAGACTGGCTGATTTTTATATTTCAACATGAAAAATTTGCATCAAATATTGAACATTTTCATATTTCTACATAAAAGTCAAAATTTCCATAAAATATAGATAATATATTTTTACATAAAAATGTCAAAATCTCTATTATTTACTGTTGACTTTCATAAAAAAATCAAAATCTATATAAAATATAACTAATATTAATATTTCTATATAAAATGGTCAACATTTGTATAAAATATTGCTGCTTTTCATATTTCTATATGAAAAATTCAAAATCTGATTAAAATATAGATGTGTGTGTGAGTGAGAGAAAGAGGGCTCTGCTGTCATCACTACTGTGTGAATCAGTGAGATATAACTAGATGTGATAAAATTTTTTGGGTTGGATTTTTCAAGAAAGTATTTCTCATGTGATTTTTGAATATGGATTTGTATTTTTTCATTTATTTTTATGTATTGGATAAACATAAGTTAAATTCATGAAGAATGGATCTGAAGGAAGATGGTGAAATAATGTAATGTTTTAAGCATGTGTTTATAGTTAGTAGAAATGCTATTACAGATATACTTCACTTTAGATCAGTAGTTAGTTCCAGGTGAGACAACTTAGATTGAATTTACTTGTCAGTAGTAATAACTATTCCCAGTTCTGTATTTTATTTATAAATTCATAAACTTAAAATAGATTCTTATTAACCATATATTATTAAATATATGGTTAATAAGAATCTATTTTAAGTTTCCAAACAAATTTTAGTTTTTAATATAGTACAGAAAACAAAAGTAATCTAAATTTATGAATATATTTATGTACATACTTGCAAATGTAGATGTTTACAATTAAGGCGATCATTACAGTACATCGTGGATTCTTTGTTTGTGAATGTGGTTTGCTCTAAGACATTATAAAATAAAATTATGTTGTAAGGTTAAATAACAAATACAGTTATTAAAATTATTTTGCAATAGTAGAAAATAAACTAATTCATGTACAGTAACATGATCTTATTTGCATTTAATGCTTTTCTAGTGATATTATGACTTCAATATGTACACAATGTACAGTTTTGCATTGTTGACAATTTATCTGATAAATTCCAGCATTTGAAATGGTGTTTTGTTTTATTTTTCTTCTTTATCATATCACTGATTGTCTTACAAGTGTTGTTAACAATCCTAGTGATAGGGATGACTAATTTGTTTACTAGTTTAGTTGAAAGGTTGTTGGAGGGCAGGATTATGAAAGTTATTTAATTTTTTTTGGAAATATCCATTTTTTGGCTTTGCAGATTTTGTAGGCTCATTTTCTAACATGGAGGATGAAATCTTTAAAATCTAATTTATTAATGATGTGTATTAATAAAAAAGGTAGAGATTTGTTTGTTTCAAGTTTGTGTGTGAATTTGATGGTGGATTCAACCTTACTGAGTGTCATTATGTTTAATAGGTTAGTATCTTGAGGATAAAATAAGATAATAATGTTATATATCTTCACGTATGGTGATTAAAAAAAAACTAAATGATTCAAATAAACATGTAAATTTGAACAAATGTCTCTGATGTCACTGTAACAAAAATTAACTAATATAACCAAGGAAATAATACTGTGATTTTAAATGCAACCATTAATTTCAAATGGTAACATATCCTAGGAAAATGAAATAATAAACTAGAGTTGATGTTGACTATTAAGTAATATTTCACTTTCTCATAGTCTTTGTGCTGGAGGAAAAAGTTATTAAAAATACACAATCTTTGTATTAGTAACATAAATAAACCTGATAAAATAATTTTATACAATTCTTATAAATATCAATATTAAGTGCTGCTCTGATCAATATCAAAAGTGTATATATATATATATATATATATATATAATTAAGAACAAATAGGAAATGTTTATCAATCCAAAATGTTTAACTTTTATTGAAGTTTCATCATCAGAGAATGAGATATGAAGAAAAAAAAAGAAAATCTGGCATTTTTACTTTTGTGTTTTTTGATTTTCGTTGGTTAATCAAGTTTAATGCGCATTCAATTTGTTGACCAACATTTGTATAATTTGTGCCATTCCAAATTTAAGGAAAGACAATGTGTCCATTTAAAGTTTCAAGAAATTAATGCATTCCAAGCCTAAATGTAAATATTGCTTTATGTATGTAAGTATATAATAGTTCTAGTTTGATTCAGATGTTAATGTATATTTATAAATCTTTGTGTGTATGCCTAGTAGACATTATGTTTATGTATTTTTTTGTTTTGTTTTTTTGCATGTTGATTTAGGAACATTTTTACAGATATACTATTTGTTTTAGATAAACGTACATTAAGATTCATTAAGAATGGATTCAATAAAGGTTGGTGATGTAATGCTTTTGAAGTGTTTGGTAATATTGTTATTAGTATGTCCTCAAAGTAATTTCTACATAAATATTTTTTTTGAGCTAAGGCATTTATAAAATCAAATTAAGAAAACAGAATATAATTCTTTATGTAGAAAGTACTTCTCTATTTTATCATTCTGTTGGATTCTGATTCATATTTGGTCTATATTTTATTCCAACTCATATATATATACATATATATATATATATTGTTAAATATAAGAGACAATGAATGTCTATTATGTTTAATCATGAGCCATTCTAATCATATTTTGGCTTTAATTTCAGGTGAAAATAAAGACAAAAATTCTCCAACATTTGGATAATTTTTTATTAAGTTGGTTAAGTTTATTAAGTTGGTTTTATTAAGTTGGTTAAGTTGGTTAAGTTTTATTAAGCTTTCGGCTCACATAAGCCATCTTCAGAGAGGTTACAAGGACGTTAACACAAAAACATCCACCATCAACAACGATTTTATCTTGTGTTGACATAAAACTCCAATAAGCAACAGCAACAGTTACCAAAAATAGCAAACGCAGTTCACAAATTTGTAATACAGTTCTATGACGTCACACCACATGAGAGCTCAAAATGATAACAGAACCATATATTTAAATGCAATGTAATGTGTTATGACCAGATTTAAACGTGATTTTATTAAGTGTAGGTTGCTTAGATTTAATATAGATGGCTTCCAATATCTGAAGGTTCTTTTTACTGTGTGTATGAGTGAGAATAATTGTATTGTTGACTAAAATCTGTTTAATATTACCTACATGGTTATGTTTTTCTGAGAAATTTGTTTAATTGTACTCTGATCAGTATATATATATATTCACCAACTGTAATTCTACAAAAAACATGGTTTTCACATTAAGAAAAAAAGCAAAATCCCAACACCAAGTTGCCAAAAGAGTTGTAATTTAAATTTGTACAATAGGAAAACAAGATTAAATATTCAACTAATTGCCTAAAAATACATTAGTGAATCACAAAACTAAAAATTACCATATTCTTTACTGAAGAATGTAATTTAAATTTATTGATGAGTAAAAGTATAAAAATTGAAAAAACAAGGGTATAAAATCATTAGTTTTTAATACCCTCAGCTGTAGTGAGGCACTTTGGTCTAGTAAACAAACTCTAATAAAAGACCAAAATAGGTACACTGACCTCTTTAGTCATCTTAATGGTCCTCTATTGAGGAGAAGGAAACTTGGATATAAAACCAACAACTTTAACCTCATGACAATGCCTAACAATATAATTGAATTGTCCATCACACAGGTTAATGTGTCTATTGGTAATACATCAGGCTAAAGAAAAAAAATACTGGAGTGGGACAACAATCCTCAGTTGAAAAGATTGATAAAAAAAACATGGAAAAAAGGAAAGAAAGAAAAATGAAAGGGAGAAGACTAAAAGGTGAAATGGGAAGAAAGGTGAAAAATCACAATAATATCATACAATCAAACCAATACAGGAACATCCTGGTCTCAAAAACACTAAGTTACATTTCAATCCTGACAATACTATACAGAAATAGCAAGAGAAATTTAATCTGCTTAAGCATAGATCATCTGTTTTTCTGAGATAGAACAGACATTATGTTGGGCTTTTGCTTCATTTTTGAATTTCAAAAATAATTTTGGTACATTTCGATTTGTGGTAAAACAGCCTTGTTTGCTTTTCATATGACCACATCAATAGAGATTTCCTCTTCTCATTGATCAGAAACTCCTTTCCAGACACTGAATCAATTGAATATCCAAATCTAATAGAGGAACTTTCCAAATCTAAATCTCTGGGCAATGTGGAGGTATTAGTTCAGATTGTTGCACCATCTTGACTTTAGTCACTTAATTCTTTTCCAGTCTTTGTGTGCACTCTGTCACTCTAGTAGTCCACCTGTTGTCTGATATGAGAGATGTGGCCAACCAATCTATGTTTGTCTTCTTGATGGTCTCAATTATGTTCTTGAAAACTTGACCCCCAAGACAACCTAAATAAGTCAACAAAATTATATATCAGACAAGAACATCCATATAGAAGTAATTCAAACCTCATCAAGAAATGAGAGCTCTAGTATATTTAATTTTTTTCTAGACTATGCCCTGCACATATACAGAGATTTGAAGAGTTGGACACAGCATTTAAACATCCCAAATTAATTTACTGATAGAAAACAGCAATCCTGTTTTCCCAAGGTTGAAATATTGGGTGAAATGAAATGAAATGAGATTTTTATGATGGATTCAGAAATCAATCATAAAAAAAAAAAAAAAGAGAATATACAATTAGTAAATACTAAACACTTCAAATACCTTGGTGTATGGATCGATTATAACATATTTAGTATAGGCAATAAGGAAATTGAACATACAGGTAGTTTTGTTCAAAACCATGTTGCCACAAAACCAAAGCATTAACTTAAAAACTAGGGCTGTGTTCTTAAATAGCCTCATCAAATTGAAATTTTCATATGGATGTTATGCATGTTACAAAAATCATTGAGAAATATCAAAAACTGTCATCTGTACACAACCACTTTCTCAAATCAATTATTAAAAATGGATTCAAGCAAATGAAGCATGTAAGTCTTAGTAAGGACCATTCTTCTTCAAACCTTGTTGGCTAGTGCACACAAAGAATTGTACCAAATAACAAAACCACATCACTTAAGGACTTTTAACAGCAGCAACAATAAAAATAGATAGCACATTTAACTTGAAGAGAAAATAATGATATCATCAAAATGTTGATATTCTACCCCATTTCAAACAAAAAGTTAGGAAGAAAAGCTCCATCAATATTGGAAAGAACACTAACAGTAAGTGAAAAACTTATTTTCCTGAAAAATTGTTTTAAGATAAAGATTTTATAAATTCTAACAGAAAGTAGCACTAGCTGCTAGGTTAATGAATGCTGAATGTTTCCTTATAGGGAAAGAGCTAATATTACCATTACTGAACTTGTTGCTTTTGTTGTTTTAGCCAATTTATTATTTGGCCATCTTCAACTATACAATCTGTACAGGAAAAATGAAATTTTTTTTTTCACTCTCAATAGTATATACTGTCACAAGAAAAAAAAACAACAAATTGATTTTAAAAATCTGAAAAAAACCTTGAAACAATAGCATTTTATTTTTTACAACATTTATTACACTATAAATTTACAGCAAAACATTATTAGCCATATGTACAATTAAACAAATTTTTTCTCTTATTCTATTACTCTTGTCAATTTTAAATTTAGATAAGACAATGAAATAAATTAAAGATAATTTTGAAAGCTATTAAAGTGATTTTAAATCATAATCCCAAACAATTATGTACTATAACCAACAGGACGAATTATTATTAATGGTTTATTTTATAACACTGAATTTTTCAACCAAGATAACATTTACAAGTTTTTAAAATATCAACTTACAAAAATGTTCACAGTAAAGAATTTTCAATCTACGAACACTACTTAAAACATTAGTAAATAACAGATCCCAATTCTTTCTGAAGACACTGGTTTCAAGTTATCAATGATAGGAAATTTTTATTAATGTAGCAACTATAAATTTTATTCTTGTATTGCCTCTCTGGGAAATTTGTTATTGTTTGAAAACAATTCATGGTAAATACCAAATACTGAATGAAATGGCATAGGGCAAACTTTGAAAACATAACTGACAGATTTTCTCTGCAGAACAAACTCAAGAGAATATTTAGAGATTTTAACTTATCCTATATTTTAAAAAGACATTTGAAACAATTTTTGACATTGGCAAATGAAAATATTAAGAAAACTAAGATGAATTTTAATAATATAATAATAATTGCAACAACAATAATAACAGTAATAGAATGAAGTGACTCCTCCTCTCTCAAAATATACAGTAGAAGCTCTTGCACATAAACAAGAGTGCTTTACAAAGTTGTCAATAATTCTGTTAAGGAAACAATCAATATCTATGATTTTCTAACTTGTTTTCCTGCTTTTATAAATTTTATGTAGGTGTTTTTAAATAACTTTTTATAACTTTGATAAGAACATGTTATTAAAAGGTATATTATCAATTCAGAATATATTTTCAAATATTAACTAGTTGGCAAGTCAAAATAGAATGCACAGAATATGATCAATTTTAATATTTAAATGACAACAATTTTACAACACAAAAGCAACTCCACTCCATTTAATGGTTGCTGTTTATTATTGTCACTTGTACAAATTTCAGAGTTATAAACCTGAAGATACATTTAAATATATTCCATGGTAACTTTGCAATTTAAATCAATTAAGGATTCAGTTTTATAAGAATTCAAATTTTATAAAGTTTGAAAAGCAAGATAAACCAAATTTTTCAGAAAGGAATTTGTGAAATGTAATATATTAAACAAATTGCTTCATCTCTTAAAAAAAGGTTTATCTATCTTTTGATATTTTAAATAAGTCTTTATTATTATAAGTCTTATAATTTTTTCTGTAAACCAAAAATATTTAAAGCAACATCACAAGTATTATTAATACACTCTGATATAAATATTTTTGACTTTGTGCTTTGTCATAAATGCTGCATGTTTGACTTAATCATTTTATACATACTAAAAGAAGTTGAAGCCAGTCAGAAATTGCTATATTCACAGAAAGATATATGAAAATAGTAAAATAATAGTTCAAATATACAGGGTTCATTGATGTCAAGAAGACATTAAATTATTTAAGAATGATATCATCTTCAGTTACAAGTGTATTCAAGATAATAATCAATACTATGGATTTATGTAAAAGAGTTAATATAAATCTACTTACCAAAATAGACAGCAAGGCTTTTTAAAGAAGTTCTATAATTTGTTATATTTTATCAAGACTGGGTTTTTGTTTATGCAGAATCATTTTTTTTTTATAAACAGCAACCTTACTACAATTAACATGCAATTACAGAAGAGCACAATATTATTTGCTTGTGTTGCAATTTTAGACACATTTTTGAAAATCTAAACAAGATATGAACAAGCAGAATAAACTGTCTAAACAAAATCTGAAATACCTAACTATAAAAAAACAGACATAAAAACATAAATATAAACAGTGAAAACAAAGCTAGAAAACAAATGTTGATCAGACATTTGTATAGAAAACAATGAGAGCACAAATTAATATTTCAATAAGCAAATAATGGAATAGAAGTGTAAAGAAATAAAACCAAAGACAGCAAAGAATAACAGAAAAAATACACTCTCATACACTGAGAGAGAGAGAGAGAGAGAAAGAAAGAAATAAATACAAAAGAAAGGCAATAAAGACAAAAAACAAAAAAACAGAATTTGATGAGAAAGCCATTTCAAAAGCCCAGAAGACAGAATGCAAGCATTTCCATTTTGATTGTTTTCAAAGTGGTTTTTTTATCTTTCTTGTAAGGTAAGCAAGGCAGAGATTTTACATCTAAACTCACCACTTGGATGTTGCTGATAACTGCTGTGTGTTACATCATGCTTAGAAGCCTGTTGGTAATAGGATAGACAAGTGATAGTGCCAATAAGTACTATAAGTCATTATTAGTTGCAATGTAATCACTAAGGGCTTTTCAAACTATCACTTTGCAATGAAAATGGAAAGGAACAAAAACATTTTTGTTAGGCAAAATGTTGGTTTGAGATTTTCTTTTTCTTTGCTACACTTTTTTTGATGAAAAAACTCAAATATCTGAAAGTGGGAGTATTTACAATTATAATAATTTCTAGTATTGATATAGTGATTCAGAGAATCAGAGATATAGCATGAGACAAGATAGAACTCTAGAAAAAAATAGTTAAAATTTTTTTGAAAATGGAAAGTAAAATTAGTTTTCTATTATAATTCTATAAAAAAAAGTTATAGCAATTTCCTATAATTCATTAGGAAAAAAACTATTTTTCATTTGTTATTTTTATATCAAAGAACAAAATTAAAACTGATTATGTGTTGATCTATTAACATTCTAATATTAAATGTAAAAATTAATCCATACTATCTCATTTATTACAATTAAAAACTATCTCTTAAAGATATGTTTGGGGAAGTTTTTACATTTGCTTTCAATTGTAAATAATATTAATAACAATTTAAAATTTTAACAAAATTCTGAATTTCTAAGCCACGTCTATATAAGAGAAAATTGTACAGGTTGATATACATGAAATTTTGTGAGCAAAAACACTCCACTTTGTCTTCATGAAGATGGCAATTTAACAAGTAAATAAAGTGTTACTACAAAAGTATAATACAAAATCTGAAGAAGATCAGAGACCACATTGGTCAAAATCCTGTGATAAGTTGTTATCACATCTTGATCATTGTGCTTTTCCAATATTTTGATGAGAACATTAGTCTGAATATAAATAATGTTGCTTTTTAGTTTTAGTTAATTCTGATTTCAAAAATGAAAAATAAGTTTAAATCCAAAGCAATATTTTCTATATGGAAAATTTTTGTTTGAAAAAAAAAAAAAATATATCAACCAAGAAAATGAGTGAGTCCAAATAAGTGAAAACACAATGTTACATTAGCTATTCAATATATTATTAGATTAACTATTATTCATTTTAGACATATCAATTTTAATTGCTTTTTACTGCAATGACTTAGACTTAACAGACATTACTAAGCTGTGTGGCTTAGAAATAAAGAAGTCTATATGGTTAGGTTCATTTTTCTACCAGCCATTAGCTCTCATAACTCAATTAGTGCAGCTTTCACTAAAACAGACTTTCCTAGGCAAAAGGGAGGTGTGCTTGAATTTTCCCAAGTGACAATTCTTGATTTCTGATTCACACTCTTAACAGTTATAGAATGAACAAGTTTTTGCAATTGATATTGAGATGAGAAAATACCAGGTTCACTTAGATATTTTTTCTTTTTCACATCAACTAGAACCTGAGTCTAACAATGCATACAAAGAAGAAACATACAAACATTGTTAGATTCCATGAATCCCATCATACCATTAATTCACAATGGAAAAAGAACACAAAAAATGAACTTGTTTTTCTAAATGTCCTTGTGACTTGCAAATGTTTCGCAAAAGTGATGACAATTCAAGACTTAAAAAACATGCAGAAGAAAAAGAGTGAATATATAAGTTAACCATGTTGATTTTATGAAAGGGAGTGATCAGAAAAAATAATTAAAAAGAAATCATCTTGTGTTTGGAGTCAAAACAAAAAGCAAAAAAAAAAAATCTATGACCCCATTAATGCTCACAATAATGGGGTAAAATTAAGAGTAGAAAAAGCTTTTATTAATCTTATGATTTTTCATATTCAGTTTTGGAGTGGTCAGACTGCGATGTTCTAGTAAAGGGAAAAAAGTACTTCTATATGAATGCAAGATAAATTCTTTGAGATTTCTCAGGGTTATTAATTTAATGAAAATGCTTAATTTCAGAACCCTATAATAAGAATACATTTCCTACTTTTAAAGAGATCAGCATAAGCGATGAACTTTCAATAATTTAAAAGTAATCCTATTCATAAACTATTGCTAATTGTTAAGTGTTATTATTTGAATGTCTTGAGAAGATTCTTCATATTATGATTAGCATCATTTACTTGGCAATATTGAATGAAAAACAATGCCAAGTAACAGAGTTTAAATTTTGTGAAATATACTTTTCTTGTTACTCAAAGGAAAATTTATTATCCAATTTTTTATTTTTATTAATTATTTATCCAGTTTTTTTTGTGAGGGTAAATATAAAAAAAATAATGTAGTTCTTTTAGTCATTAATTCTTGCTTTTAAACAGGAAAAATATTTCAATAAATTGTTTCATTTAAAAATCTTAGAAATTCTAAACTTGTTTAATAACAATTATTAGCAGAAATCTTGTGCAGATGACAAAATGAAATATTGCTTTTAAATTACCCTTAGATAATTTTCTATTATTAAAGATTTCTGTTGTTGCCTGGAGAGGTCTAATGATTACATAAATGTCTATATATTACAAAAACAATGATAATTTATATCTAAGCAGTTGAAGAATGTATACAAATCACACAGAAATGGAAAATAGTGAATGACAAAAAAGGAAATCATCAGAATTTTTTGTACAAAGAAAAAACAACTATTTAATATCAAGATTATAAAAACACACCCAGTCACATAATCTTAAAACTATATACTAATATTTTCATGCAAAAGACTAAAATTATTTCTATACCTAGTTTTAAATAATTATTTTTAATAAGTAAAATATTTGAATCAATACTTTTAATCTTTTAAAATACATAGTTGTTTTGCATGTTTAATGTTAAATTAGCATTTTATTAATACTTTCAAAGCTTTATATTGAATGGACTTGGTGTGTATATTTTATCAAATATATAGATGCATTATAAAGTACCTTAAATCCATGCACTGGTGGAATGAAGTCTTATCTATTTACATTGTTTCAGTTATAGTATATTTATTTCAACCCTCCAGTTATGAACTGATTTTTAAATTAATTATAAAATCAATGTTCACAGTACTGTGCACTATAAAAATAATCTAATCAAAAGAACAAAAAAATAAAAACTGTAAACTCTGGAATATTTGAACTGAACTCTAGTAATAAATCTTACATATACCACAACATAAAGCAAAGAGAAACTATGACAGCTGATTTAATATAATGATACAATAACATTTTTAAGTCTTGGATGCTTTTAAGTAACCACTATTCCAGGTTATTAATAAATGCTGAAAGAAATGTTAAGAAAGAAAGCTAAAAATGAATTCTGCCAGTGAAACAATATATGTAGAAATATGTACTAATCATGCAAGTATTAATGCTGCCTATTTCATTCATCTTTGGTGAAAATATCTTGCTTTTCTTGCAAACAAATATACTTTGTTTCATTATCATAGATATATTATCTTCTTTGTCAAAGTGATAGTAGATCTGTGAAATCTCGTATGTATTAATTTCAATAACTAACTGCGTGTTTTCTTTCCACGTAAACTGATATCTGACTATTCAAAGACTCAAAAGTAACTAATATTGATTTCTCTTGAAAATGGACAAAATTTGGTATCATGATGTTATTAAGCACCTACAGAAAAAGGATTTATTCCCTAAGGACATTCATGTAACATGCTTAATACATTAGGGGATGATGCACTAGCTTTATCAACAGTGCAAAAATTGAGTCTGGAGGTCCTGCAACTGCCACCACCAAGGAAAACATTGACTGAACATTTCCTGACCCAGAGAAAAACAATTTATGCATCTCCAAACAAAGCCAAGATCATTCTGAATTCTTGTTTTTTCAGTCTTCTAATTCTTATGTTATTTAAACATTTCATAAGTGTTAATATATGCTGCAAACTTTAAGTTTTCTCACATAGTAACTCTTGATGCATAATACAATGTAAAAGTATTTTCACAAATAATGTACAACAATTTTCATAAAAATCTTATAAGAATTCATTTACTTATTTTTCATTGAATTCATGTCTTGTTATTTTCTGCTTTTTATATTCTGATTGAAGAAATGAATTTCTAAAAAGACAATATTTTGGAAAAATAGAAAACTAAAGATATTCAAAAAGAATAAATATAAAAACTTGATTGTATATAAATATCAGTTGTAAATTGATTGGCAAAAGTCACTGCCAAATTTAATAATGCAATGTGCTGCTTTTGGTACATGTGTTAGAGGTTGGTCATCTTGTTCTAAACTTATTTTCGAGATTTTATTTTTGGTTTGCTTAAAAATTTAATCTTAGCGAACATTTGCTCTTAAATAAGTAACATTATTCATACTTTTAAAAATTTTATAAGTAAAATGTTAATCAAATAAAAAATTTTTATCTAAACAAAAATCATAATTTATTGAAGAGATTATTTTAAAGCAATAATTTATTTTCAATTTATAAAAGAAAATTATTATTAAACAAAATAGTAATATATGGAATAAAAAATAAGAGAAAATAGAATTGAATAAAAAAAGACCTACTTACATCTTGTGCATGAGCCTCAGCAGGTGTAAGTTTGTTTTGTGGTTGATAATGTGTTGTTGACTGCATTGTTGTGTTGTGTCCAGTAGAAGCAGTGCCACCAGGAAGTAAACGGAATCGAATTGCTTCAGACAATTGCTGAATTACTTTCACCAACTCTATCACATTTGATGAATTAGGCAATGCCAATAGATTTTGAGTATTAAGCGGATCAAATGCTTCATTAACTTGTTTTAAAGACCTGGTAGAGGAAATGAAATTTTCATAAATTAAATTTTTTGAAGTTCAAAATTAGGAAATTCTCTTTTACTGAATTCAAACAAGTTTTCACTAAAAATATTTTCAAGTCACCATTAAAACATTTGAAAAATTATTTTTCAAATTATATCAGAGAAATTCAACATGAATAATGATAGAATCAAAATAGAATAAATCATAAAAATAAAAAATGAGTAGCAAAAATTCATGAATTAGTAATTTTGCTAAAAACAGAACAAAAAATGTTTATTAGTTGCAAATATGTTTTGAATAAAGTATTTAATTTCTCATGTTGTATCTATTACCAACATTTGGTAAAACACACCTGTATGATTCTGTAAGATGTGATTGGAGTTCATGACGTTCATTGAGAAGACGTTGAATTGCATCCTGAGATTCTTGGTACTGAGAAGAAAGAACTGCTCGACCTTTAGCCAATTCATCAATCAAAACTCTAAAAGACAAAAAAAAAATAAATAAATAAAAATAAAATTGCAGCATTTTAAAAGGCATTGACAAAAGCCAAAAACATTTTTCCAAGAATTTACTCTTTAAACTAATATTTTGATTAAATGTGATATGTCCTGAGATATATGCCATACCTGACAATTTTCAATGAGTTAGAAATACTATAAAATATTTAATCTTGTTTATCTGGCATCCTTCCTCAGAATTTGAACTCAAAACTCCTAGATTTGGTAATCAATCTATCAAAGGTTGTGTGTGTGTGTGAGTGAGAGAGAGAGAGACAACATTTTTTATGACCACTATTATAAAATATAGTTTTATAAATTATAACCAAAAATGTATAAAAACAAAAAGAGAGAAACTATATAGGCAGTGAATCATGGTGTCATAATATATAAACTCTGACAGGTTTATAAATGATAAAGTATATGCATTTTTATTGTATTTAAATTTGGATGAACTACATTAAATGCATATATGAATGTAGGTTTAATACTCATTAATTTTTATTATAACAAAAACTTTTTAATGCAAATTTTAAAATTTTAATAAATATACAACTTTTTTTTATTATTCAAATTCTAAACTGCTAAATTTAGCAAAAAGTGACATAGAATCATAAAAAGACAGATAATTCAAATTTGTAATAAAAACTACATCCAAATCCATTTGGTTATTTTTTTGGTACCTTTTAGAAAGAAAGAAATAATCTAAGCCCTGGTAAATTTCAGAAAAAAAAAAAAATCTACTCACCGGCTAGCCATAAATTTGCTTCTCCAAATATCTGCTTGAATGGACAATTTGTCCAAATTTTCATAATCTTCTGATACTTTTTTTGAGTAACCTCCAACTTCCATTGACAGTTGTACTTTATCTCTACAAAGAAAAAATGTCTAATATAGAAGAATAATATCCTATAATAAATGATTTTTTTTTAATCTTTGAGATGATAATTCAACAAAAATATTAGATTACATCAAAAAAATGAAAAGTAAGTTTTAAAGAAAAAATGTTGAACTAAAAAACACTTGAAAGATTGACAAGGAGGAGGAACTCATCATACCTCATTAATTTTTCCACACGATACTGCAAATCTTCTCCAACAGAAGCAACAAGTAACTTTTTTAGTTCACTATTTACCTGAGAATTAGTAAAACAAATAATTAAAAGAGAAAATACATTCAAAAATAAGAAACAGCTAATTTCTTGATAACAAACTGATGAAACCAACAATGCATAAAAATTTGAGAAAAGTAAGAAGATTTGGCACCTATAAAGTTTTAAAAGCCAAAACACCAACAAGCATCACAATTGGTGATTTATAATAAAACAAACAAAACATTGCAAAAAAAAAAAAAAAAATCACAGTTAAAATATACTTATACATTGCTTGGTTTTCTTTAATCTTATTTTTGTTGCAGTGCTCTAGTCCTTTCAAGAAAGCAGCATGAATGTGAAATCGTGTGAGTGCTTATTTATTTTCAATCTATGCCACTTAACTGTTGTAAAATATAAAACTACTTTTTTATTGCAGGAAAAATAACAAAAACAATACAAAAGATTAACTATTTTGAAACTAATGAAAGAATAATTCAAAATTACCATAACCAAATTTAATTAATACATTTTGTGTTCATTGTAACACTTTAAGAACAGAGGAGCTAATAAAAATAAATACATTCTGCAAAAGTATTTTATTCATTCTATATAACATATATTTTGAAACAAATTTGTTTTCTTGTAGGAGTAAATTTAAATATAAATAGAGTATGCAATGTTAGAATAGTTTTACATTGACAATTATCAGTGAACAGACTTTTCAAAAATGACTCCAAGTGGAAAATAATTCTCTTCTTATTTTAAAAACTGTATGATTTGCAGAAACAAAACAAGAACTAGCAAAAATGTTTACTAAACTGACCTTAATAAAAAATACTATTGAAAAAGAAATAGAAAAAGTAGAGGTGTACAGAAATACACAGCTTGACCATCCAAGCTGACTCTGAAGGTCTATTATATCAGAAGATTGGTGGGTGAAGATCCAAGAAAATTGATGGCAGATGTTGCTAATGAAGTATAACAAAATAATAAGTGTGTGCTCTGGATGTTTTGATTACAACAATCAAATATTCCATGGACAAACTAAGTTTATATGGCTGACAAGCATATAAGTAAATTTAAAATACAAACAGGTTTGTTTAAAGCTTATTCTCTTGAATACAGGTAAAAATGCCAAGTCTTGTTACTGCATACCAAGATCATATGAAACAAACCTATTTAGGTTTGATAAGTTTGGCAGCATTAGGAAAAAGTGTTTGATCTCAGCAATTAAGCCTAATGGTAAAAACATCATGGTTGTATGAATTTGAATGGCACTGATGTCATGAATGCTAAAGATATATCAAAACATTGAAATAAAACATGCTCCTTTCACTTTAAGTGAAAGGAGCACATGGGAAGAAGAGCTATGTTCTAGTATGAAAATGATCCAAAGATTCCATTAAGTACAAAACAAAGTTTCTGAATAAACAAAAGGTAAAATATTTGACAGACCTCGAATATTCAGTCAGTTAAGTGCCATATGTGATACATGCTTGGGCAATTATGCCTATTTTAATCCATGACTTACTAGGCAGAAGATTTTCCTGCAGTATGTTGCCATTTCTTTCTTTGGTAAACTGGTTGTCAACCAAGGCTATAGAACTCTATCTGTCCTTCTATTCAACCCATAGCTGGAGGGAGAAGAGATGGATTCATACCTTTCCAAAGGGTATTTGTGCATAAGTGAATGCAACGAATTCACCTAGAATTCAAACTCAGCTCACCAATTTCTTATTTCAAACTGAATTAGATTTAAATCTAACTGAACACTTGTGGAATGTATTTATACAGAAAGTATAAAAATGATGACTGGGAAAGAATTGTTAGAGTGAAAAAATATTCCATAATATCAATATCATTAAGTCTACAAACAATTACAAAACAAAAATAAAGAAGAAGTTATCACACCAAATATTGATTTAAAATAACATTTTTTTCTTATTTATTTTCAAACTGCTACATATTCACATTTTTACTTCCAGAATTTCAATGCTGTATAATTTGGTAATAAAATATACTTAATAATATCTGCTTTGTCTAGATAATGTTCCACTGAAAATAATAAAATGCTAGTGTTTAGAAAATTTTTTATTAAAAATAAAATGGTTTGGGTGTACATGCTAATGCACTCACCTGGAATTGGACATCAAGTTGAGACTTCAGGGAATCAATCTCATTTTGTAGGTTTTTCTTTTCTGTATCACAAGAATCGCGCCAGCATTTTGGTCCATTGATAAAATCTAAATGGGAAGTAAGGGTATTTATCACAGTGTTGGAAGAAACTTGGTCTCCAGATCCAGTACCACTGACACTGTTGCTGCTTCCTCCAATAGATAGATCTACACCAGTAGTCATTAATGGATCAACAACATTAACAGGTTTTGGTGTTCTCTAAAAACAGATAAGTAACAATGTAGCCATTTAAACATTCTAAATTTAAAATATGTAAATGTCTGGCTAATGGGTGTAAAAACAAGAAAAGAAGTTGTGTCTTAAAAACTGAGTTTTTAAAAAATTTAAATGATTAGTTTTTACTAAAACAAAAAAGACAACACTGATATTTGCTTATTTTTCTTTATTACTGATTTGTCCTTTTGTTTCTAAACAAAAACAGTTTTTTCTCATTCTTAATACATATTGTTCTGTTTACATGATTATGTCACTCCATTTCATGATAAAAAAATCGATTACAAAAAGCTGAATGTATTTTAGCATAATGAACCAATTAAAAAAAAGTGAGCTGATTATATTATGATTTTATAATTTCCACATCTCTTATTTTTTGTCACAACTCAAACATTTAAAAATGGTGAACCTTATTCAAAATGGAGATTTGCTTCCTCTTACACATATTTCCTAACTAACTGATAGCTCTTGGAACTGTCCTCTCTTGACTGACTCATGAACTTCAGTGAATTTCACCAAGACTCATGTTTTTGAAACCACAAGTTTATCAAATGTTCTTTATTGATCAATAGTTCCCATGTTATTGATATCTATACTTGGTTTGTAAATTAAATTATTTGAACAGAATATATATGTTAATTCTTTCAATTATCTTAGTGATTCTTTCATAATGCACATGGTCAGAGTCTAATTCTTGTACTTCCTGCTACAACTGCTTGCAGGTTTTCTTCCAGTAGTCTTTTCTTTTACTTTGGTGATACATCAGCATAAAATTAAACCACTTTCAAAATTTTTCTTGATACTGTACAGATTGTATATTTCCTGGATTTTCTCTACCATGTCTCTACTGTATGGTAGAGTTACTATAACCATTTTTTTTTCTTTCTTTTTTTTGGGGGGGTGGAGGCGGTAGTTTACATGCTGGAAATTTCTACTTATTTGTAGAGTGATTGTTTTGCTAGAAAGCTTTCTTTATAATGTTAGTATTTGATTGATATGTTTGGTGGGTGGCAATATGAGGTTAGCTCATTGTTGTAAACAGTGAACAATATCTTTTTTTTGTAGTTAGAATCAAATGTTCAGTAAATATCAGATTTTGATGGTACTCATATATTTCAAATAGTCCAACTTCACTTTTGAATACTTAGCCAGATGGTTGGTTTAAATATTATTGTGCTTTCCATTACAGGAAAAACTGGTGATCTCTTAGCTATATCAGCTTTCTTTCAATATATCTCAGAAATATTTTGGGATTTTATAGCATAAAAAACTATGATAAAAACAACGAAGATGAGGAAATTAGTTCAAATGCAATACAATGACTACAATACCTCATCTAAAATGCTATGCAAATACAAAGTAGCAAGTTTACATTTTAAGATAGACTCTTATTTAAATGATTAAATATTTTTTTATTAAATTTAAACATTTTGTTATGCATTACTATATTTCAAGTGAATGACTATATTAAGAATAAAAATTTATATATTAAGACCTTGAATAAGTTCTCACTGATTTTTCATGAAAAGTACTGTTTTATTTATAAAAATTAGTAACATGTCACTGAAAATGTCTATCACTAACCACTACTTTTTCCGATCTTTCTGGCAGTATTAGAGATCAGAAAAATGACATATTTTGAAGCTAACCACAAGTCAACCTATTTTTTGATAACTTCATAATGAAAATGCTGCTCAGCCAGGCCATGTGCTATCAATCGGAACAAGTGGTAATTGGATGAGGTAATGTCTGGTGGGGTAGGACTATCCATTTAAGTGTTTCCAAGTAGGTTTTCACCTGTTTTGCAACATGTGGCCTAGCGTTGTCATGTTGCAAAATTTGTCATGTCTCTGCTCATATAGTTGTGGTTTTTTCCTTATTATTCAGCTCAAATGCATCGATACTAGTTGATAGTGATCTCTCATTATGGTTTCAGTTGGTTTGAGCAGCTCAATATAAACTACAACAAGCTGATCCCACCAAATGTAGAGCAGAAGCTTTGAGCCATGGACATTTGGTTTTGCTGCTAATGTTGATGCATGGCTGGGCTTACTCCATAATCTCCTACACTTAGGGTTATCATAGTGTATCCACTTTTCATTGCTGGTCACAATATGATGCAAAAAAAAATGAACCTTTCCTTTCTTGCCATTGAAGCAGTTGTTTGCATGTAACATGACACTGTTTGACGTCTCTCAGCTTCAACTCATATGGCACCCAATGTCCTTGCCTTTGAATCATTCCTAATGCATTCAAATGTTTTGCAACTGTTGTACAATCAACTCCTAATGATTTTACAAGTTCAGCTGACACCTGACATAAGTCTTCATAAAGTAATGTCTCCAATTCTTTGTCTTCAAACATTTTCAGTGCACCAGAGCATTCTTTATCAACATCAAAAACATTATTTTTTAAGCGTATAAACCAATCTCTGCCAACAGAGCATGGTCACCATAAGTCTCAACAAGAATTCGATGTGATTCAACTGCAGATTTCTTTTGAACAAAATTCAGTAAAATTCCCCACAAATAAGATGTTTTTTGGCATGAAATCCAACATGTTTAACGCTATGAAAAACAAAATTGTTTACACTTCAGCAAAATGATATACACTGAATCTACATGCATGCAGTTCTGAGAATGCCATCTATTGGAAAACAGAGAGAACTTATAGATTTTGCACTGATTTTACAAATAAACGAGAAATTTTGTCATATCTTTAAATGTGTGTTAATGTGACTAAAAAGAAGGAATACAGATTTTGTCATAGCATTTTGAAAAATTTCAGATATTAAAAAAAATTATGTCCCAAGCATAAAAATTGCCTTTGGATATTTTTATATTCTTCTCAAAATAATATATTCTATGCATTCCATTTTTTCTGGTTTTTATACTCAATACATTCATAAAATTGAAGTAGTACAAACTCTTATTAAACTATGAATAGTAAATGATCAAAAATGGCAGAAATATCACTATGGACAAAATTTCTGCTAAATCGTTTCTATCATTTGAAGTTCAATCAAGATTAGTAAAACAATTACAATTTGATCATAAGGATCAACTTTTAGTTGATGATTCATTCTAATTCATAATCAATATTATGAGAAAAAAAAAAAGAATAAAAAAATTACTAACTTGAAATCAATTTTTCACCCTGGAGAATATTTCTCAGTATGCATGTCAGTAATGGTTGATTTGTCTAATAGCACAGCACCTGCTTTCAAGAAGCACTAAATTAAAGTCCTTCATTTGTACCTGAACATCTTCTATACCTAAGAAAAATTTTAATCCTTAAAGTATGCATGCAAACTTGGTATCATTGACAATAAAACTCATATCTTTCCAAGTGTATAAAGTTTCACTGATATTGAGAAGGTACAACACAATTCAAACAGTCACAATACTAAAAATTAGCTAAAATGACGGTATAATGTTACTGAAAAGAATGGCATTTTGCATCTTATAAAATAAAATGTAATTAAAATTGAAAAACCTAAGACCTTTAAATTTATAAGCAAAACCCTTATTAAATCTTCAAGAAACTTTATAGAAATCTCATATATATATATATATATATATATATATATATATATATATATACACTCTTTCTATCTTTAGCTCCTGTTCTGATAGACTAGTTAAAACAAAAAGTTTTTATTAGATGACAGGAGTGTTTTAAATAACTTCATTCAAAAAGATCACTTTTTATTGTAACCACTATCATATTAATATGCATTTTTTAGAAGAAATTGTTAAATTGGCTTTTGTTGATTGACAGAAGATGAAAGAAAATAAGTAAATGATACCAGAGATTTCTCTCTGAATGATACTTCAGTTGGTTCTGTAACAGAGAAAGCACTTTCAAAGGCTCAACCAAAAGCAGGTGATAGCAATCAGAAGTACAAAGAAAAAAGAAATGAATGAAATAACTACTGCACTACTAATTTCTATAGATGTTTTTTTTATTAACAAGGTATAAATTCATGAAAGTTCACATACATCATGCATTTAATTTTCAGGCTTCAACATTTAATTTTCTTTTTTGTACACATAACTCAGCATTATACCATAAAAATACAAGCTTTGGTGTGTTTGAGTGTGGTAATTTCCTCTATCAATCAATGTACAAAACATTTTCATTCTGTTAAATAACCATTTAATTTTTTTATTTCTGATAAAAATTGTTTACACTGTACTGTGGGTTAAAAACATGTTGAAAAATGTAAACTTTATGGTTTAATGAGGCAATAGAGAATTTTTTTTTAAAACAAAATTTTATTTCCAATATTTAAAGTTAAAGATTATTTTAAAAGAGTAAATGTTAAATTGTTCAGTTACAAACAGTAAATTTTTCTTTTCTGTGAAATTATTTTTTGTAACATTTGTAACTGATTACATTAATTGAATCATTAATATCTTTGTTTTCTTTTTTAACAAAACATTGAAGCTTTTTCCTAAAATAATTTTACGAGGCATAAAAGGGGAAGTTTTTTTTTTAATGATACACTTCATCAACATTAGAGACTTATGAAAAACTAAATGCTTAATAAATACATTTTCTTGAGGAATAAAAATGAAATGGAAGAAAAACTCACGTGTGCCTGATGATTATTTGTGTTTTGTTGGTCAATATGTATTTCATTCGAACATCTGAGGTCTTTGGCATAAATGGGCGGAGGACTGGATACAGATGACAAATATCGAGTAGCAGTTGATGCGGACGGATGGGCTCTATTTGGCATCACAGATAAATCTATTCCTTGTTCATACTGGGGACTGCAGTTGGCAATAGGAGCAGATTTTCGACCATTTGTTTCCTTTTTCGATTTGGAAGATATCTGAAAATTATATTTGGGTTGTGCTTGTCGCATGATGACAGTTGTTGATCCTTCCAGTACACTGGCCTTCATTAATTTACGATGGGATTTAATTCCCTTCATCATGATTATATTTTTCTGTTCATTTCAAGACAGATACAAACACTGAAGAATAAATGTAAAAATATTAGCATTTGATACAAAAAAAAAATTTATTGCAATAAAAAATGTAATTCAATTATTATTCCAGTGCTAAAAAAAATCAACAATGTGAGTGGGTTACCAAGTTTAAATATTTTCGCATTTTATAAAGATTGTTTATGTTTCTTTTAATTTTAATTAAAAAAAAACATTTTTTTAAAAGTTTCATCATTTTTAAATTTAACTTACTCATAAATTAATTTATTTACATATTTTTTGTTTATTCAAAATTCATAATTTTTCAAAAACACTGATTGAATTAATGAATTGAAACAATTTTTTAATTTGGTAAATTTTTATTTGATATTTTTTTTATTTTTTAAAATGAACATTTCATTTTTTTAATAACTAAATGCGTACGTATTACTGACCCCTGCTTTTAAAAGCTTTTTTATTTTAATTTTATTGCTGGTTTAAAAAAAAAAAAAAAAAAAAAAAAAAAAAGGGGGGGAAAGAAATTGTTAAATAAAAATTCAATCAAAAAATAATAAAACCAAGGCAGAAAAGTGTTAAACATTAAAATTAACAATTATGATGAGGTTTCGAGTGAATCTGAAAATACATGAGGAGATTCAACCACTGAAAAATGCATGTATTGTAAAATGTACGTATTTTCGCTGCTACTAAGAGGATGAATTGAAAAAAAATCTTCCTTTTCCAAGAGTAAATGGTAACTTTTTCTTTGGTTAAACGGTAAACCAAAAAATATGGAAAGAGAAAGAGTCAGGCCATTTGTTTTTTTTAATTGAACAAATAAAAATATCCCAAAAAGTGACTGAAGTTCATTTTTTAAAACCACAAGCAAAATTTGCTTATCACTGACGAAAAAACTAAAACTTTTAATTTAAAATAAAAATAATCACACCATTTAACGACAGGCTATGCATGTCGCCTACAAACTTTTTTTTCCCCCGAAACCAGTATAACAATTTTTTTTTTTCATTTTGGATTGGAATTAATTTTTGAAAACAATAAAAAATAAAGAAAATGTTGAAATTGTTTGACATACATTAAAAAAATTGGTAGTTTGCCATTTACTGAATTTTTTTAGCTTAGTTCCTTACACAAGAAAACCAAGTATAATCAAATTAAACTTTAATATTAGACTACTCTTTTAAATAACCAGGTAATTACAAAGTCACAGAAAAACTGTCCTCTCGATTGAGTGTCATTTTTTTCTTCCAGCCATGCATTAATGGTATTCTTAAAGATAAAAAAAAGTATTTCCATTTTTAACAAAAATGATAAGTATTTCCCATAACTATAATCAACAGTAATATGTCTAAGTGTTTTTGCTTTGTTTTTACAAATTCAACATCCAATTTACTTACATTTGCAGTAAATAAAATCCAACAAACTGAACAACCAAAAGACTAAAACGTGAAGCTTTTTCTGTTCGCTTATCGGTTAGTTGTGCCTGACATTGACGTGTCATAAATTTTGACATTAGAAAAACACGGAACTTTTTTGACCACACAATCAGTTTGGTAAAATAAATTATTACAAATAAAATTAATGTTATTTGACTTCTATAGATGTAGATGTTGAAGCTTGGCATAAGGTTAAAAGTTTTTAGATTTTTTTTTTTCGGAAGATGAACATTTTTTTATAAAACCAGGTTTTCTTGTATTTTATATTTGTATTTAATTTTTTCAATTAATGAAATGTTGAATTGAATATGAATTTTTAAATTCACAACGAAACTGCTTTTTTAGTTTTGTGTAGTAAATGCCTTGCCAATAAAACTACAAAGAGGAGAGTAAAGGAGAAAAACGAACCAGTTACAGGGGTCTCAGGGAAAGGGTAAAAAGAGTAAGATGGGAACACAGGTGAAGAGACAGTTGCGAAGGTAGAGAGAGAAAGGAAAAGAAGATATACAGAATGATGTAGAAAGAACAGAAGTCAAGTGAATAAGAGATGGGTATTGATATTGCAGCATTGCATTTAAATTCCTGGAGATTGTAGTCGTCAGGAAAGCAAGAATATGGAAGGGAGTTCCACAGGCGGGATGTGCAAGAAAAGAAACTGATGGACAAGTCTCTTCCTTGTATACAGTACGATAGGATCAAGAACACTTGTTCAAATTTCTGGTGAGATACGTAAATAAACATGTTCTGTGATGTGTTCTCATATTTTGTGCTTCATATTTTCTAACCAATCAATGATCACTAGCGCGGAATTCAAATTTTAAATTTTCCAATTCAGCGTCTGTGTTTTAAAAACATGAGTTATCGTCCTGAAGCAAATATAATATTATTGCATTTTTTTAATCCGGACTCACAGCATGTGCGATAGGTAGATTAAATGCTCTTTTTTTTTTTTAATTATTTAATATTGTAAAGTGAATTCCACAAAACAAATTGAGAAAGTTCTTTTTCCCACAAAAGTTATACGGTTGAATTCAATATAAACAAAGATTTCCAAAGTGATTGAAACAAATCGAGACAGTTCATTTTCCACACAAGTGTTATACGGTTGAATTCAAAATAAAATATATATTTTTGGTACTTAGGTTAACCGTTGCGTCCTTGAAATTCCGAGTTGTCATTAGAGGCTAATAATGTATCAGCGTGTGATTTGACACCAAGGTTATTCAGATTCGTGATTTCTGTTTTTCTCTCTATTTTAAAACATAATCGAATATTTAAAATTAATACTGAAAAGAAAATAACTTTTTTTAGTAAAATAAAACAACTTTTTACACTTCAGACAAATAGAAACAAGTGACTGTGGTGAGTAGATAGGTAGCAGTTCAATCGTAATTAAATATACCCTTTACTAATAGAGTGAGAGAAACTCTTCATCGTTTACTCTCAACACATACATCCTTTTTCCTCTTTCTATTCTTCCATATTTCTGGTAACCTAGATTATAATCCGGACATAACTTATTTGGTCAACTGACATCATGTGAACGTCAACCAATGACTAACGCTCCCGCCAAATTCAAATCAGAAACGCGCAGGCTTTAAGAAAATATAAAAAGAAGAGTACACGTGCATAACCTCTTTAGTCTCAGTTCGCCTACCGAATATGTGGTGTTTCGGGTTAGCCGTCGGATATTTATTCAACGCACCAAACAGCCAAAAGAAGACTAACTCCATGTAAAACAGAGATGTATTTATTTAAATAATATTCACGGAAAGAATATGCAGAAAACCAAGTAATAAATTCATGTGTATAATTTACACACTCAATACCCAGAACATAATATAACATAACACAAGCAGCAACCTGGCACTACATTCCGCCTGACACGTACATGGTGGAACAAATATACTATATTTACATAACTATACATATACACGGAAGAAAAACTCTTTATAACCTGAACACAGCAATACATATATAATAATGAACATTCACATGATGAATATCACAAGGACTTATACAAGAAACATATCAAAGACCCAAAATACAGAAAGGACAGAAGTGATAAACATCCACATATAAAATAAAATATGTAAGCTTATGGAGTCAACAAAAAATAAAAATGGTGGTATAGTTAGTAAAGCCTGGCTTTACTCATTTATTATTTCAATTTTATCTACTTTTTTCTTTTTTTTTTCTTTTTTTTTTTTTGAAATTTTTTAATCCTTTCTAACACGTTCGAAATTTTGGTTAAAATCTTGTTTTTTTTTTTACGTCATCGCCGTGGCTAACTTTTTAGTTTTAACATTGACTTTTCTGTGCTTGTTTTCCGTTGAAAACACATTTATTTGGAAATTCTTGTAAAAATCAAGTAATTGTCCGATTTTAATGAAATTTTCAGGACTTATTCACAAATGAATGAAATTATTTTTGAAATAGCTTTGTAGAAAATTTTGGTAAAAAATCTTTTTTAAATATGTTACCCTCCTCTTACTTAATTTCACGAAATTTCGCACAGAACCTTCCTATTTATTGAAATTATTTTGTTAAAAGTAGGAGTTATTGAAGATTGTAAAATGTAAATCGCCTACTTTTTTTTTCAAATTTGTACTATTTAACTGAAAATCTGCTCTGAATTAAAAAATAATGAATCCAATAAAACTATGACATTACTTAATTAGAAAAGTTTTTAATTGCTTTTGCAAATAAATAATATTAAGGACATTATTGTCTGAAGAAATAAAATTTTTCTAATAATGAATTTTTACAATATTTTTTTCATTTTTTTTGTTTTTTTTACATTTTAATTATAATATTTTAATAGTTTAAAATTGTGTAAAATTCTATATTGGGGTATTTATTGGATGTGATATAGTAATTAACTGGAAACGAAATTTACCAGTCCAAAATTGCAAAGTTACGCTATTTTTAAAATAATTCTATATTTTGTATTTTTGTTACCTTATTTTCATGTATCGTAGACTGAAATTGTCATTATTATGAAAAGGTTACGTAATTTAAGAGTTTTGTCCCTTCATTTAGATTTATGAAAATTGTCATTTGTGGCGGCTGTCATCGCTTCGTCATTGAACAGTCCGTCAAACGTTCGATTAGATGAACACGACCAATCGTTAATAATTTGTTGCATATTACTTTTGTATGCTATAAGTCCGTAAAATTTCTTTCAAATCAGATTAATTTAACTTTCAATTTTCTAATTTTACTAAAATAAAGTGTCAGAAATCTTTTGAAATATTTTTAAAATCAATGAATTTTTGTTTGTTTAAAATTTCTTAAAATTAAGAAAATGGCCGCTTTCAAGAAACTTTTAAGAAATCGAAATTAAATGTGACATTTCAATCTATATAATCTCTATTTGTAATGCATCAGAATTTTTTACTTAATGGAAATAATAAATTTAATCATTAAGCTTTCAACTAAATCTAAAATTAAATCTCCAAGAATGTTTTTTCATTTTAAAAATTTCATTTTAAACTTAGGTATCGAAAATTTATGCTGAAAAAGTGGATGTACCTCTGAGGTTTGTTGTAGATTATTATTGAAAGCTGACGAAGAAAAGGACGATGAAAGAGACGAAGAAGACGAAGATGATTATGAAATGTGATTGTGAAATTGATTTACGTGGAAGTCGGGTTGAGTGTTCCCCGACGAAAAGAAATTTGTCCCCAGCGAAGGTCGGATCGAGTCGTAAACTCCGACAGAAATTATCTGAAGTGTTTGTGAAACTGATTTATGTGAAAAAGTCGGTTTGAGTGGTCCGCGACAAAAGGATACACGATTTAAGAAGTTTGAATTGCAAAGTTTTAAACGTCGCCCTAGAAATTTTGAGAATAATCGTCGTCGCATAGTGAATTCTTCCGAAGTTGTGCAGAGTTATCATCGTCGTCATATACAGAAGATTTTATTGTCATCCTCGTGGCAGCAGTATTCGTCGTTTTATCAACATCGTGGATCTCAGAAGAATTAAATTATATACCTGAGACATTGGTACATTAGAAGATTAGTAACTGAAGATAAAACCTGGGTTCACCACTTCGAAACTGAATCAAAAATTCAAAGAAAACAGTTCTGGGTATATACTCACAAAGAAGTACAAGCAAGCTGCGTCTTTAGGTGATTCTGAAGGTATAATCGACATAATCGGGATAGACTACCACTACATAAGAACGAGAAAAATTAGACGATACTAGTATGCATCCAAGTTAAGACAACTTATGGAACCAATCTCATCGAAACGCAGAGGGAATCTTGAAAAAGATTTTGTAAAACGTTAGTGAATCAACGTTGAGTTTACATCACGTCTTTTTTTTTTTTTTTTTTTTTAGAAAGCCCGAGAGAAACGGGTTTGGACGAAAATCGCATTTTTTGTTTATTTGTCTAGTAAGAGAAAGCAGTTTGTGAGTCTGGTGCTTGACTAGTTGGTTTGCTGGCACTAAAACTTTACTTGGGAACTTTGTTGTCAGTTTGAAGAATAATTGTAGTTCTCAGTGCAATGTATTTGTATTGGGTGATGAAGTCAGATTCACCAAATCGTCGTAATGCAAAGTTGTAGTTGCAAAGTCAGGTCGCCACATTGTTTTACTTTGGACGTGGAAGTTTGAAATATATGATGTAGTGAAGGAAATTCATTACCTTTGTTGTGGTGTTCAGCAAAACTGTTTGTTGAAAAAAAGTTATCTGTGAGTTAAAAGGTGTGTGCAGAAAATGTTGAATGATTGTTCCTTTGAGAAAAATAATATATGTGAGTGACTGAGTGAGCATGTTGCAATTTTGGTATGCTTGTTTAGAATTACTTGACTTGACTCAAGTTGTAGCTGCGTGAATTTCAGTGGCACACGGTTAACGTTCGAATTCTCACTGAGGATATAGTTGTAGGTTTTCTCCTTTTAAGCAGGTCAGGTAGATCAAACGAAAGTTGAAATGTTTAACACTTTCTTGAACATCTTCTCACGTGCCTTCGGTTTATTAAACAATCAGCGAAGACTAACGCGTGCTTCCAACTTTACGTTTCTTAATTCAGCGTCTATACTAAAGAATATGAGTTATCGTTCTGAAGTAAGTTTTCTGCTGATGCAAAATTTTTATCTGGACTCATGATAAGTACGACATGTAAATTGTCGTAACTGCTTTTTTAATAAACTTTGCAAGTTGGATTCCACAGAATTTTTAAAATAAAAATTTTCTTGAAACCTTTATTTTACTTTTAATTGAAAGCTAGATGATTTAATTTATAGCGGGTTACTTATCTTATTCTTTTTCTAGTTGTAGTAGGATTCCGTTCTAGTGAAGGGTAATTGTATACCGTTGCAGGTTAACGGGATTTGGCCTTGTGGAAGATAGCCCACTATAAGTCATAAAATGATTATAAAATCAAGAAAGGCAATTTGAGTATAAAATAACATTTATATATATATATACACATGTCAATTAATGTTTTACAATTAAAACAATAATTGAAATAAAGGTCCAACGGAGGTTAGAATGTTCATAGAAAATAATAATGCTGAAAGAGATAAAAGGCTTAGTAATGTGGAGAGCGGAGGTATGTGTGGAATGTTCATTTTGAAGTTGCCACTTCTAAAGCCAGAAAGTCAGTAAATTGGTTTGTGAGGAATGTCTTTGGAGAGGTCACTCCTGAGATCAGTAAGTACTTTTGAGACAGGGAAGGAGTGATGAGATGTAAAGGGAGGCGAATATAGTAGCCGCTCGACTTAAGTCAAGGGGATATGATTACATTCTTCTCCTGCCACCGTCAGTCTGTCTGTCCTTCTGTCTGACGATGCTTTTTGTCTCCGCTTTTTATATCTGCTTTTTGGATCAGAAGCTCGTTTTGAATTTCACGCTTGTATTTGATTCCGGGCTTCCTATTGGCTGGTAAATAAAATTCGCGTAGGCTCACGAAATGGAAATTTGATATTCGATTAATTTTTATTTTTCAAGCGGAACATCTGCGCGAACTCGGATGCGCACCACGAGTTTTATTCATTTGCTTTTTAGTCGGTATAGAGCCAACATCTGGTTCATCGCTTTTGCTCGGTCGGTATCACCACAAATTTACTATTTCCAGTAAGCAAAATTTCAAGCAGAAATTACATTGATTAGAATCTAAAATTTTGAGATTTTTTTTAAATTTAAAATTTTTTGCGGACATTTTTTAGCGATCGACACATTTGTAAACAAAAGCTGATTCTCAGTTTTAAAAGTCTTGCAAAAATAAAATAAGCATCTAGGTACCTCCACTAAAACGCTAAATAAAACAGCATCATTATCATATGAAGAAAAAAGACCCCAAATTTAATAAAAACGAACTTTTTCCATCAAAATGTTTATGTTATTAAGAAGAAAGATTTTTTAATTGTTTTTTGTTTTTTATTTTTTAATCCTTTCTAACATGTTCGAAATTTTGGTAAAATATTCTTGTTTTAATTTTAGTTAGCGGGTAACCAAATCGTTACGAAAGTTTACAATGGATAATACTACGTAAGTCAGTTTTTTTTTGGGGGGGGGGTTTCGGTGAAAAACATATTAATTTGGAAATTCTTGCAAAAATCGAATAATTATCAGATTTTAATAAAACTTTTAGCAGAACTTATTCAAAAATGAATTAAATTATTTTTGAAAGTATTGTTTTTTAAAAATCTTGGTAAAATTGTTTTTGTTTACAATAGTTTACCCCTGTTACCCTTCACCCCACGTAAATTCATGAATTTTCAAAAAATTAAATTTTGTAGGCAAAATTGGTTTTTATTAGTTAAACGCAGGACTCACTGGAAAATGTAAATCAATTTTTTTTTTCAACCATTCAGCCCCTTTGCCGAAAATTTGCGTCCAACAGTAAAATAAAGAATGCAATAAAACATTTTAATGAAATTTTAAAAAATTGTTTTAATTTTTTCTTAACTAAAATAATTTATAAAGTTTCAAAAATACTTTAAAATATTTCAAATACTTCTAGGCCTTATGTGAAGATGTAGCGGATAATAAATTAATTAACTCAACTCTCTTCTTTACTTTTACAAAAATTCACAATGACGTGTGAAATCCTGGTTTTCACAAATAGAAAAAGGATTGACCATCTGCTTAACGAAAAAGTCGAAACCAAATTTGGCAAGTAGGTGTTAAAATGATTTTTGATGAATGGGAGCGTCTTGCAAGATCAAAAGGACTTCGCGTGTAAGTACGAAAATATCTAGATTACAATAAAAGGACTTCGTCAACGTCAGTCAAGCAGTTAGATGGAAGCAGCGAGAAAGACAACACTAAAATGTAACTCTCAACTTCAAGCGACTCGGGCATTGTCCTCTTTTTCTTTCTCCTTATCTATTTCAACAATTACTACTAGAACATTTTGTACGAACTCTTGATACCTTAACTTTCTCATTGAACATTTATACGAATTCTTGTTATTCCTTCTTATAATAAATTTCAATTTTAACATTCAAAATGTATATTTTATTATTCCATTCTTCTACACTAATCCACATATTCCAACCTGCCGACAAGCAACGTTCTGATAACGCTGAAAAAAATTATGATAATTATAACTCTACATCTAAACTTGTAAACTGTAGGGAGTTCGGTTAAGTCTGCCACAAGGCCGAATTAAAGAACAATTAACCAGCTCCTTACACTTCAAAGACTATATTTACTAATCGAAAATTGTATTAAACTTTTCAATTTTAGATCACTAAATAGAGTCTTCACTTAATAACTTAAATAGCCTAACGCCTACATGTCTTTGAAGTATTTTAAAAAATATTTTTAAAACTTTATAAATTATTATAATTAAAAAAGATGAAAACAATTCTTTCAAAATTTCAATATTTATCGATTTTTTTCTTCAAACTATTGTAGCGTGCTGACGGTCAGTTCACCATATATTATTTAAATTTATGATTAGAAAATACACAGGGCTTGTGAAAAGAATAAACAACACCAATGTGTAACCAAAATAGGCATGCATTAACAAATATACATTAGTTAGAGAAAAGCATATATTTAACTGTGAACAATGTAAAAAGGTAAATAATTTTCTCCCATTGACTGTAATTTGAGAGAAAATCAGTTAGTGAATAAATGTTCTTTGGAAAGGTTGGTTCTGATAAAGTCTTGTTCAACAGGTAAAAATCATTGATAGAATGTTTTGTAACGCGTATATAGTATATAGCGGGTATCTCTTCTCTTATTTCATTTGTAGTGATGGGTAGTAGGATTCCGTAGTAGGTTAACGGAATTTGGCCCACTATAATTCATAAATGACAATAAATTTAAGAAAGGCAATTTTGAGTGTAAAATAACATTTATACATATATACATTTCAATTAATGTTTTACAAAATAAGTAATGCTTGAAATAAAAGTTCAACGGAGGTAAAAGAGTTCATAGAAGGTATGATGAGTTGAAAGAAAAAAAATGTTCATTTTCAAGTTGCCGTTTCTAAGGTCAATGAGTCAGTGAGTTGGTTTGTGTGGAATGTCTTAGAAAAGGTCAGTTAGTACTTTGAGAACAGGTGAGGAAGTAGAAGGCGAGCATAGTAGCAGCTTGACATAGGTCAAGGAAGAAACTAATTACTATCTTCTCTTCTGTCTGTGCCTGTCTGTCTGGGTGCCTTTTGTCACGGCTTTTATAACAGCATTTTTGGATCAACTGGCTCAACTTTCGAATTTCATACCTTGTATTTGGTGTCGGGCTTCTCATTGGCTGATAAATAAAAATTGGTAATTTGATATTTGATTAATTTTTATTTTTCAACCGGAACATCTGCGCGGATCCGGATGCGTACGACGATTTTTATTCATATAGTTGTGAGAGAGCACACATCCGGTTCATCGCTTTTGTTCGGTCGGTATCACCACAAGTATGTTGTTGTGACGGTAAAGTTTAAAAGTGTATATTTAAAGTTGTCACATGTTCCCGCAACTGCTGTTTGCCGTTGGGTTCCCAATGAAATTGTATGTGGGTACGTGTGTGTATGTATACATGTGTGAGAGATAATTTCACGCCGCCGACTGCTACTTGCAGTCGGGTGCGGGTGTGTATGTGAGTGAGAATCATATGTCGCCACGATTGCTGCCTGCAGTTTGGGGTCTCACTGAAGTTGTATGTGAGAGTGAGAATTATACTTATGTCTCCAACTACCCTGATAACTGGGACCTTACTGGAGATGCAACACGTGGATGCGCTGCTTAAATAGTCCAGCTTGACAGCGCGAGAAAACTAGATTTCACGTGCAAACGACGAGATCGACTAATGATTAACCAATCACTGTTTGACAAAGCTGTGTGATGTGTGAATGTATGTAGGTGTATAGGTATGAATGATAGTGGCATACTATATATGTTCTTATATATTATTTATCAAAGCAATTAAAAGTTTATCTAATTAAATAATGTCATAGTTTTATTGCATTTTTAATTTTACTACTGAGACCAGATTTTCGGAAAAAGGGCCAAATGTTTAAAAAATTAAATGATTTACATTCCCCAATGAGTCCTGCGTTAGCTAATAAAACCAATTTTGCCTACAAAACTGAATTTCTTGAAATTTCATGAATTTACGTGGAGGTGGGTAACAGATGTCAAAAAATATATTTTTACCAAGATTTATTAAAAAATAATAATTTCGAAAATAATTTCATTCATTTCAAACATTTTGATGGAATAAGTTTGTTTTTAATTTGGGGCCCTTTTTTCTTCATACGAATTTATTATGTGTGTATATTTCTGAGATAAGGTAGTATTTACAGTATTTACATTATTCGGACTATTGTCTTCATCTTTGTGGCCATTTGTACGACGTTTCGGTTGTTGTATGCTCCAGCTTTCTTCAGGTGCTAGAAATTTCAAACTGAACCATTTATTATAATCACTAAGGTATATCATTTCCACTAGACAACCTGATGGAGATGCTGACTTTCTGCGCACAAACAACACACTTCGGATTGGGATCAAGCATATATTGGCAGGGCTCGCCATTATCACCCACACTGGCTAACATATACATGGAATACTTTGAAGAGATAGCATTAGAATCTACAGTTCTAAAGCCAACTCTATGGCTGAAATTCGTTGATGACACCTTCATACTCTGGCCACACCAGGAGGAGGTCCAGACGCTACTCGACTATGTGAAAATAAGACCATCCATACAGTTCACTATGGAAAAAGAGAGTGACAACAAACTGGCATTCCTGGAACCGAGGTGGGGTTCAAGACATCCGTATACCGCAAGCCAACATTCACCGGACAATCCCTCAACTTCAGCTCCCACCATCCATACAATGTAAAGAAAGGGATCGTCCGCTGCAACATCGAGCAAAAGTCATATGCGGTGACCCAGAGTCATACGAACAGGAAATGGTCAGTATAAGCAGTACCCTACAACGAAACAATTATCCAGAGTACATAGCAAAAACTCCAACATACATGGAAGGGAGGTGCATGAGGATAACAACTTATAGGATACAAATCCTATATAATCCATCAACCAACTAAAAAACACCAAATAAATTGCACACCCACAAAATCGGTTTCAAACGACTAAAAGCATTTGAGAAAACCCAAAGTAAAATTGTACACCTGCAAAAGGGGATTCAAACGACTTTGGAAAAACCAACTAAGAAAAATTTACAAATCAGTGCGAAAAGCAAATTCTGAATCCTGATTGAATTAAAACAGCAAATTCATATATGACGTATTTTCACACTTAGTTGTAAAAAGCTTCGCTGGAGCCGGCATCATGAGAAGCTTGACTATTTAAACCACGACGCCAACCTGTCAAAAGTCAGTGAGATGGAAGCAATAGCTGACAGCATCTCCTCATGTAAAGAAGAAACTTCAAGCTGACTCGCCCTCACTGCCAATTTTCTTTTTTTTTCTTTTTTTTTTTTTCACTTCACGCCAACGCGGACGTAGGTCACGCCACAGCTTTATTTGACCTCTTCTTCCAACGTCCTTTTCTTCATTTTCACACCACGCCGCTAAAGAGGATAACAGCAACAACAAAATGGACGTGTTAAGTACAACTTCTTTATTTATTTTGCCTTCTCTTTCTCTCAACCTGTCGCCACCTACTAAAAAGAGGAAGGAACAAAAACTTTACATTCTGCTACTACACAACCAGAAACTCTAAACTTCTGTGGACATTTTTAATGCCTACATTTCTCTACAAACAATTTTAACTACCTAACTGCATGCATTTTCTCAATGAATGTTTTTCTTTTCTCAAATATATATTATCTACACTTCGCAGGTATCTCTCCTGAGTAAGACCCCCAACAAAGGAGGACATGACTAAGGACTGTGTGTTCGCCATTCCATATAGTTGTGGAAAGAAATATAAAGGAGGGACAGGCCGCCCCCTTAAGGTAAGGCTACAAGAACATCGTAAGGCTGTAACACGAGAGGAGATAGAAAAATCAGGCGGAGCTGGCTACATCTAGTTGGAGAAAGGGGATCACCGCCCTCTATGGGATGAAGCTGAAATAATAGAAAGAGAACGCCACTGGAAACTACCTAAACTTAAGGAATCAGCACAAATGCTAGGCTTCAAAAATCTCCTAAGCCGACTAAGCATAGAGATGAACACAATATGGGAACCAGTAATACGGAGTGCCAGAGAAAATCATTAGTGTCAAAAATTGCAAGATGAGCTCTGGTAAGTTGTTCTGGACACATAGCCCAGTAGATACAGGCATTGGTTAGTTCCTATGACTTGACCCAAAGAGTTGTAAGTTCAATACCAGACAGTGGTGAACAAACAACTTGCAGGGTTAGAGGGAGATAACTCATGACTTCCAATTGAGCATTACTACTACTACGCAAGGAATGAGGATGATATACCCCAGTGATTATAAAAAGGGTTCAGTTCGAAATTCCTAGAAGGCTGGAGCGTACAATGACCAAAAGATGAGGACAATAGTCTGAATATTATACTGTAATTTATTATGCTGTTATTTTGTTTTCAGCGATTTATTTCAAAGTACGCGAAAAAAATTACAAAAGAAAAATTATTTTTCAACAAAAATACACACTTTTTAAATGAATCGTTATCTGAAGAATCATAATTTAAAATTTCTGTTCCCAAATTTTAATTTGAAAAAAAAAATAACATTACTTTTAGTTTATATGTTATAATATCATCATTCCAATCGTTGTTAAACCTCCAACAAAATGCCAGCTTTTAAAAAAATGATACAAAAATATATTATTTCTAGTTTCAGTGTGAGCGAGAAAAATATTTCTCAATATGGCGGACCTGAAGAAAACTACCACCACCTTTAAATTTGTTGCTTTTCATTTTTTTTTTTATTTACTTTTTTCAGTGCAGTCTTATCGATTATTACATAAAGTTTCCGATTATCAAAAGAAATTTGGAAAAAATTTCAATATTTAAACAATTTTAGGGGGGCTCAGTTTCTCATACAACGTTATAGTAAACCGATCCTCCATTTTGGAACCTCTCGCATTGAGGTAGCTTTGTTTTGTATTTTTTGGGACGATTTGTTGCTCTTGTTTTTGTTTTTTTAAGTTTTCTTTAGTTCTTACGAAACTCCAAGAATGGCTTTATTCAAAAATTTCGCAAAGGATTCAGTTGTTGAGTATGCACAAGCACAAAAGTTAATTGCATAGGAGCGATTTACTATAAGGTTGTATAAAAAAGCTGACCCCCACCCCACCCCATTATTGGGAATTTCCCAATTTTAATTGGTAACAAAATTGTGACGCCGGCGAGAAGAAAGGAACACAAACACAGATGAAGATGTTATAAACTTGTATTCACAGGAAAAGAGAGAAAAGAAGAAAGGATAGTCTCTTGCAAACAGTCGAATGTGCGGAACTTTTCTGAAAGATGCGTCCTTTTAACAGTTTATATTTCCTGTATCGTTATGGCTGGGTTGCAGAAATAGAGCCATGACTTCTGTGCTTCAGTTGCTGTTAAATCCCCTCACGTATCCTGGGTCTAGATGACGGAGAGCAGACGGGGGCGTGTTGTCTGTAAGGTCCCAACAAGCAAAAGAGGAAGGGAGTTTGTAAAACCCGCTCACGTTGGGAGTTTGTTAAAAATCTAAAAAGGTAGCCCATGATTGGTTGTTTTTCATTCAATCACGGGGCACCCAGTTGGCGACTCCGTAATAATTTCTATATTCTGCCCCAAAACAAAATTGCAATATGAAATCATTTCACACAGCAAACTTGATTTTTTAAGGCAAAAATAGCCAAGGATGAAAAGTTCCCAGAAACGTTGATTTTTTTTAAGGCAAAAATAGCCAAGGATGAAAAGTTCATAGAAAAGTTGATTTTTTTTTTTTAAGTCTTCATATTAAAATGTAGGAGTGAAGATTTGTTTTCTCAAGGAACTCCAACTTTGAAAGAAATGAGTGTTGTATTTTATTTTGTATGTAACGAAATTCTTACTTTGGTGCACTAATAGGACTATAGAAATTTCATCCTTTCAATCATATAGTACAATATCATTAACACTTGTTTTCTCTGTTTAGTAACATGCACCCTATAAGCTGAGGTATGTGAAGACTATAAGTTTTAAATAGAACTGAATTTAATAGTATATATAAGAATTATTGGGAGATTTTTTAGTACCTTTTAAATTTTTAGTCCTTTTGGGACGTTGCTTTATTACAACAGATGCACCCTTAGTATTTGGTACATCATTAGTGACCTTTGGTTTTGCAACATCAATTTTCCTATTCCACACCCCCTTCGAGTCCGGAATGATTCTAGGATGGTGGGCATTTAATGATAGTTCTAGAGGATATAGCAGTTTGATAGAGTGGACCTCAACAGACCCGTCACCTCTTTTGACATTTACAGAACGAATCTTCTTGTCGTCACCGACAATTAACTCCAAAACTGTTCCCAGCAGCCAAAATGGTCTACACTTGGCAGGATTCTTAACAAGAACCACATCATCAACATTGATTTGATTGTGAAAACTGGCCCCGTGCAAATCTTTACACTGTTCCCTCAAACTCAATAGGTAATCTTGATACCAAAGCTCGCAGAATCTAGTCAGCATAGAATCACGAGCTTCAATGGATTTTACCACATTTAATCTTGAAAGGGGGTTAGATTTTCCAACATCGTGATCATCCACTTTCAGCACAAGTCCCAAATTAGCGTTAGGACGGAGAAAACAATTAGGAGTTATTATTTCGAGGTCTGAATCCGAAGAACATCTATAAGTGAGAGGTCTTTGGTTTATAGCACTCTGAACATCTGAAATTACAGTAAGGAGATCAAAATAACTAATTCAGGAACGCCCAATTGTTTTATACAAACATGATTTGATAATACTGATCATATGTTCCCATGTACTCCCAACCCAAGCAGCATAAAAAGGTATTCTGATGTGCTTAATATTATACACTTGGAAGTGTTCATTGAATTCAGAGGAGGCAAAAACTTCCCCTATAAGATCTGGCATTTTCGATGTAAATATGAAATGGGATTCCATGTATATTAGTAAATCTAATCAGAGCCAGAATAAATGAGTGAGTACTCATGTCATTAACCAACTCTATGTGTACAGCTCTAATATTGAGGCAAGTAAATATAAACATTTTGCAAACCTCTTCGTCACCCTTTACCCAAACATGTCCAGTATAGTCAATCCCAGTATGTAAAAATAGTTTAATGAGATTCACTCGGTGTTTAGGTAGATTAGTAACCTTAGGATACCTGAATGCAAGGTTATTGAATTTTTGGCACAAGACGCACCTAGAAATTACCTTTTTGACGGCTTGTCTCGCCCTGGGTATCCAAAACCCTGGAGGGCAGATTTTGCTTAAGATTGACTGAATTCCCAGATGTTTACATCTTTTGTGGTATTCCACAATCATAAGCTCAGTCAAATCATGATCCTTAGCCAATGAGACAGGATTGATAATTTCATAATCATAAGTAGTAACTTTACCTACTCTACCCTTAGTCCTGATTATCCCCCTTTCATCTATGAATAAGTTTAAATTTTTTAACAATTCAGGTACTTTTTTACCTTGAGGAAATTGAAGGTAACCAAGTTCTGTAGGAAAGCTTTGCTGCTGCATTACCTTAAGTAAATAAATTTTAACGCAACTACTAGGATCCAGATTCACATGTTTTAGTTTATTTCGGATTTTAAATATATTGGTAGTAACATTAATCAATTTATTAAAATTCGAATATTTATCAAAGGGTATCACTGGCTGAGGTTCAACGTTAGCTACAGTGAAATTTTACGAGGTAGACTGTACAATGGATTTATCCTTTGAACTTGGGCACTGAAGTTCACTTGATGGCCATTCTATGGGCTTTTTGTTGAGCCATTCAGGTCCTAAGGTCCAACAGCTTAGATTCTGTTGAAACTTTTCAAAGGTTACTCCCCTTGTGAGCAAGTCGACAGGGTTCTGGTCAGTAGGAACAAATCTGAATTCTACAGGTAAGGATTTCTTTTCTTTCAGTTTTTCAATCATTTGGTGGATGTCCTTTAGTCTGTTTCTCACAAACTGGTTCTTGGTTTTAATGTTGTCAGACAAAAGCCATGACAACACAACCTGTGCATCCACTGCTATGACTACATCTCCGATCTTGATTCAGGAGTAAGCTTTCAACAGAGGTAGAAAATACTTGATGACCAAAAACACAGCCAACAATTCAAGCATGGGTAAGCTTTTAGGCTTCAATTGAGCCACCTTAGCTTTTGAAAATAACAGATGGGACTCGCCATTCTGTATGCTATAAACTGCAAAACCATAAGCCTTTTTAGAGGCATCACAAAATATATAAAGATCGGCAGGGCCATCTTCACTGATTACAAATCTAAGGAATTGCAATGAATCCAGCTTGGCAAGGTCATGTGATAAGACAGACTATATGGTCTGAAATTCTTCTGACACAACATCATCCCAGTCTAATTTTTTAGATCACAAATCTGTCAAGAGTATTTTGCCCCTGATTGTAACGGGTAAACACAAAGATAGTGGGTCGAAAACCCTTGCAGTTTGAGCTAATATGCCTCTTTTAGTATTAACAGATTGGTCAATAGGTAATCCTGAAATCTGAAGTGTGTCTTCTAGTGTGGAATATTTATACCCTAAAACCTTTTCGAGTTGACAACCATGTTCTACGAATTTCTGATCTTTTTTCATTAAGGTTTTAAGTTTCTCACAATTCGTATTCCATGATCTAAGGTTAAACTGACCCTTTTCCATACGATAATTTGCCGTTGTGTATAGGTCTGATAGCATGTCAACAGAGTTACTGGTTTTGATTAGGTTGTCCACATAGAAATATTTCTTTAACATGTCAGTGCAGTTATCAGCAGGAAACATACATGCATGGTGTTTTATTATAAAATTCAAAATGAAGGGGCTGGCATTAAATCCAAAAATGAGTGTGGTATGTCTAAAACAAACCAGTGTGTGGTATGTCTAAAACAAACCAGTCTATTTCCTGCCTTTATAAAAAAAAAAAAAAAAAAACCTGTTACAGTCCTCGATAGACCCGATTTTGATCATAAGGAAAGCCTTACGAATGTCTGCTAACATCACATATTTATTAGACTTAAATAGCAACAACAACTCTAACATATCTCCCATTAAATTTATGTCAGGGTAAGCAGCTTCATTTAGAGAATATTTCCCTTTAGTCTTCAGGGAGCAGTTAAAAACGGGTCTAATTTTTGTGGTAGTTTGCTCATCCATCTTGAAGACAGGCCTATGGAGTATCAAAACATGTTTTGAAAAATCCTCAGATGCCACCTAAATAAGTTCAATGATACCTTCCCGCTCTTGCTGATGGAAAACCTCGACATAGTCATTGAGTAATTTTTGTTGCTCGAGCTTGTTAATTACTCTGTTTAAAACTAAAAGAGCAACTCTGTGATTGGAAGACACAGACTTTAGTTTATTTTGTCCTCATGCCAGGGGAGTTTAATGTGATAAGAGTTATCTCTGAATTCAATGGATTTTTCAAATTTCATAATTTTACCTTTATCATAATCTCCGTCTTCCGGAGATATACCCAGAGAATCTACATCAAACGTTTTCTCTAAATTCCTTTCTACTTGACTTTCGTCAAAAATTTCAGCAAAGGGGTCAGAGTAACTCTTTATGGGTTTCATTACAAAATTCACTCTAGTGTCTGAGCATATAGAATATTTAGACACTATTGCATGATAGTTGTGTTGAAAATCTTTACTCTGTACTTTTTTAGGGGTATTTTGATTTTCATATAAAAAATGTTGACAGTTGCCTAACGAAGAAATGCCTGTAGGAAACTCCAAAGTAGAGCCCTTCATGCAGTCCACCATATTGATGTTCTTCATGAATTGAATTACATCGATGCCTAAAAGACCCTGAGCCCTAATATCATTTTTTTCCCGTGTGTAGGAAATATTCTCTCGCAAATTGCTCGTATTTCGGGCCAGAAAAAGAACAATGCTGACAATTCAACTCGCCGGTCCAATCTCGCCAACTGCACTCCACCTAACCAGTTAAACCTACTCTTCGCTTCGAGAACGACTGCTTTTATCGATCAATTTTTTCCATTGGCCGACAACACAGAGAGGACGCCAAAGATTTGCATACACTCCCATAGCGACGGACTTGTTTTGGGTATGTAATTTTCTTTTTCGCCGCATTTTACGTCATAGTATTAACGCGATGCGCTGTCGCTTGGTTTGACGAGGTAAGTCGCCGTTTTCTTCGCTATAAGCTAATTTGTAATTTAATTTAAGTAAATTATTCTTAACATTTTTAAAGTTATCGAATCTTAAGTTCATATTGAATTCATCATTGATAAGAATAGGCAGGGGCAAGTAATTACCCTTATTTACAATCCCCAATACAACGTGGTTTAATTTTTTTTTTCTTTTTAGACTCTAAAAAGTTTTTTACACTGTATTCCACTAGAGTGAGGAAAGATCTATAGCACCCTAATTTTTCAATAACTTGCCTAGAGAAATAAGTCCTTTGACTGCCTGTATCAAAGAGGCAGTTCAATTTGTATTTACGTTTCCCTTTAGAGACTGTAATTGCCACTATCGGTAAAATATAAGGCTGTTCCTGTGTGCCAGTGTTAGTACACACGTGCACGGAAATAGTGGAACTGTTTCTACTCTTATCTGCTTTATCACAAAGGGGGGTAACGTGGCCTCATGATTTGCAATTTGCATTTTCGAGGTAATTTATTTGCTTTGCCATAGCAGTCTTCCGTTCTATGACTAGCACACGTACAAAAAAGGCACAAGCCCATCTCCTCACACCTAAAATGTCTCGACTCAAGGGAGGAATATTTTGAACAATGGTTCATGGTGCACCCGTTGATGTTGCAAAATCTACAATGTCTGGTAATTTTGCTAGATTTTGTTGCAAAATTTTCCAATGTTGGGAGATTTTTCTTTGCGTTGTTGTTCTTAGTATCATTCCCTTCCTGCGACTTGAAATTGTCTTGCGGGGAATTTAGATTTATTTTATAACTTGTTTTAATTAAGGTTTTATAACCTCGTTGTAATCAATCAAAAATCTTATTGATTTTCAGGTCGTTACTGTCAACTTTCCGGATTAATTCTTTTTGAAGATTTGAGGGTAATTTGAAAAAAATATATATGGCTAATTAGTTCATAGCCTGGAGTGTTTTCTTCAAAAAAATCCAAATTATACGAGGTTTTTAATTCGGATAGGTCAGCTTTAATTTCTGACAAAAATCTTTTCATGTTGACAAACTCTGGGTCATATTTAGGGGTACTACACAGCAATTATTTAAAAATTTCATCAATAATGAGAGGAATATCCAAAAATGCCTTTCTCAACAAATTAATGGCCACTTCAAAGTTTTCATCTTCTAGCGAAAGAGGAGACACTAACCGAGATGCGTAGCCAGTTAAAAAACTTTTTAAAAACGACAGCTTGGCTTTTTTTGGGTGTACAGCGTCCACACAGTTTTCAAATTGAACCGGGAAATTTTTAAATTCAAATTTACCGGCTTGTATTCCAGTGAATTTAACATACTGCACCAAGGGGCTGAAATGCACAAGGCTGTGAGCGGCACTTGTGGATTTTGAACTGGGGCGGTTTCTGTATTGGAACTAGAAATGTTCTCTTCCAGTCCCGTGAGTCTTTCAAATATGTTGTCAATGAACACCGCCTCTAACTGTTCGTCTTCCAACATGCCGATTTTTTCTAAATTGATATGGGCCTTTTCACAAGCTTCACCTATTTTTGTGTTAATTGCGTTGACCTCTGTCAACCATTTATATATAAGACTTTCTTGTTTCTTAAAGCAAGTCTTATTTAAGGATACTTTTGCTGACATTATTTCAACAGCAGAAGTCATTTTCCTTTTAAAGGAATCCCTATTAAAAATTAAGGCTCTGTAGCAGCCACAGATCTATTTCCTTTTGCGAATCAGTGCCCCCGACGGGAGATTCGGTCACTCACTAACCAATCAACTGACAGAGCGCATTAATTCCTTCTTCCTCTCTAGAACTATTTTCCTAGTCCATTTTGGTAGAACGGACAAAAGGCAGAGAGCCATGAGCCAGCGGGAGAAACAGACGTCTCTCTCACATCGCTGCCACTTATTCCCCTTGGAACACTTTCGCTGAAGAAGACGCTGCCGCTAGCTTCGCACACTCTTCCTACAAACCAAGTACCAGCCTACCGACCAGCGAACCAAATGGACACTTACATACTATCACTCTTGTACGCCAACTAAGTGAATAAACCATTCTTTGTTGTTGTTTTAAAAGGAAGTTTCATAATTCCTTTGTGTTGCCTAAAAATATAGTGTTGGAGAAATTAATCATTTCCCTTAACCCTATAAATTGGTGACCCTGAATGGCACCTTAGGATTGCGAAACAAATTTTTAAAAAAATAACAACACGAAACTCGGCCTCCATTTTCAGACAACAGAACAAACAAAGTTAAAAGGAGAGAGAGAAAAAGCTTCCTGACTCAAAGAACAAAAAAAAAAAAAAAAAAAATACAACCACCCACGAATTTTCTTTGTGACACACGTGTGCGTTCAATTCATTCGTCAGCTGATAAGACATTGGCAAAAAATTTTTGCTCTCAGTAAAATATCCATAAAAGAACCCTTTTCGTGACGGAGAAAGACTTTAAAATACTTCGTGTACGAAGCCATAAACGAAGGAAAAAATTTGTGGCAAGTAAAACAATCTTTCTAAACAGAGATATCATCTTTCGTTTTGCTAGACATATCGACGCCCATTCCCAAGTGGTCAAATAGGAAGATAAAAGATTCTCCCTTTACCCAAATAACATTTTTTTGAACACGTGCCTTTACAACAAAAACCCCAAAAACTTTCCAACGAGGAGTTATCTTCTTTTCAGCCCGTCCACAAGAAAAACACCAACTCAAGCAAGCATAACGAACATTACATTTTGTTCAAAGAAAACAAAGTTTAAAAAGAAAAAATTATTACCCTCGGCTTGGCCAACAAGGCAGAAAAAAAAAAAAAAAAGAAACTTACTACTCTGCTCTTTTCAACTGACCACGTGGTACAAAAAAATATATTTTTATTGCAATAACAAAAAAAAAAAAAATACAAGTATCGGAAAATGAGTGGAGGTACCTAAAGTGATGGAATTCACCAAGGGGCCTATTACCGCGTCCATTCCTCAGCCAAAGGCTGAAGTCTCTACCCTCTCTGCTGCTGCGAACATAAGCGAAGGTGCCACACAAGTGGCTATGCTCAAAGCTTTAGTGCAGCTTACCAATGAAGTAAGTAAATTAACTGTAATCAATTCACAACCGCCTAGACGTCGACATAAAAGTCGTTCGCCATCCCACACCACCGCCGCCATTCAAGCAAGCCAGGACTATGCTATTATCACAGTTGTTTTGGCGCTAAGGCTCGGAGGTGCAAAATGCCCTGCTCCTTTTCAAACCAGGGAAACTTAAATCTGGAGAGCTGAGCACGGCACACTCTCCACAAGATTTATGTAACAACCGTGCCTATTTTATCACTGACTCCAGGTCCCAAGCACGTTGTTTGGTTGACACAGGAGCAGCTTGCAGTATCTGGCCACTGAAACTCCTCACTGAGAAGCCGCCATTGTCGCCCATCACACTGCAAGCGGTAAATCACTCCCCTATTCCCACGTACGGTCAAATTTCTCGTTCTCTGGACTTGGAATTACCTAGAGACTTTACATGGATTTTTACTGTAGCTGATTTACCATACCCCATTCTAGGCTCGGACTTTCTGCACCACTTCAACCTTTTAGTGGATATGCGCAAGCGACGACTTATTGACGGCAATACGGAACTTTCCGTCATGGGTTTTAAGGCAAATATCTCACCTATCAGCCCGGTATTTTTCATTGCCGCCACTGACGACCCATACCAAACATTACTACGCTCTTACCCAGAGTTAACTAACTTAAATTTCGTTGTGAGCAAATCAACTCACTCTACAAAACACCACATCGAGACCACAGGCGCTCCGGTGTTCTCACGCCCTCGCCGCCTCTCTGCTGATAAACTAAAGGCGGCGAAGGCAGAATTTAACCATATGCTGCAGCTGGGAATTATACGCCCCTCGACCAGTCCATGGGCTTCCCCTTTGCATATGGTTCCAAAGCGTTCTGGAGATTGGCGTCCGACTGGGGACTATCGACGACTAAATGCCATTACGGTACCTGATCGTTACCCAGTCCCACATATACAAGACTTCGCTTCATCCCTGCATGGTTGTAAGACCTTCTCCAAACTAGACCTCGTTAAGGCTTACCATCAGATACCAGTGAACCCAGACGACATACCAAAAACTGCAGTAACTACTCCATTCGGAGCGTTTAAATTTTTAACTATGCCTTTTGGTTTGCGAAACGCGGCTAGTACCTTCCAACGCTTCATGGACGAAGTAGTGCGTGATTTGGACTTCGTCTATAATTATATAGATGACATCCTCGTAGCAAGTGCCTCACCTGAGGAACATGTTACTCACCTCCGCCTACTGTTCGAACGGTTTCAAAAGTACCAGGTGAGGATAAACCCTGGTAAATGTGTTTTCGGTGCTTCGTCGCTAACTTTCTTGGGACACATTATAAGCCCCGAAGGGATATCTCCCTTACCTGAAAAAGTGAAGGCTCTACAAGACCTTCAACCACCCACTTCACTTCACCAACTGAGGCACTTTCTCGGTCTGCTTAACTATTACAGATGTTTCATCCCACACTGTGTGGATCTCCTGTCTCCTCTGTCTGACATGTTACGTAACAGGAAAAAGAAAAATGAGCAGATTGCGTTGAATGACATACAGCTAAAAGCCTTTAACGAAGTGAAGAAGAAATTAGCGACAACATCGCTACTTGCACATCCTGTACCCGACTCCCAGTTTTCATTGGTCGTTGATGCATCGGGCACAGCTGTAGGTGCAGTTTTGCAACAGCAACACCAATAACAGCTACAACCTCTCGCTTATTTTTCGAGACAGCTGAAACCGGCAGAACAACGTTACAGCACGTTTGGCCGTGAACTCCTGGCAATGTACCTCGCAGTGAAACACTTTCAGCATTCACTAGAGGGCCGACAATTTGTGATCTACACCGATCACCGTCCGCTTACTTTTGCTCTGCGCTCAAAGCCGGACAGATATTCTCCTCGCGAAACTCGCCACTTGGATTTTGTTTCGCAATTTACAAACGATATCCGACATATCTCTGGTGAACAGAATGCTGCGGCAGACGCCTTGTCTCGCCTTCCCATTAATTCCCTGTTCTCACCTTCAGATATCGACTCACGACGGATGGCCTTTGACCAACCACGCCTGGACACCTTTAATCTATCGTCACCTGAATTTGCAACTTGCAAGTTCGCATACCTACCAGTGCCTACTGCAGACACGCAGATCATCTGTGACACCTCAACAGGCGCACCTCGACCTTTTGTTCCGATGACACATCGTAGGGTTGTTTTTGACACACTACACCAATTGGCACACCCTGGACCCAAAGCCACAGTGAAGCTGATTGCAGCTAGATTTTTCTGGCCAAACATGAGGCGTGATATCACTGCCTGGACACGTTCTTGCGTATCCTGCCAAAAATCAAAGGTGCACAAACATATCCGTGCACCCCTCGGAACATTCAGCACCCCAGACGCTCGGTTCAGCCATGTCCATATTAATCTGGTTGGACCATGGCCGGTCAGTCAGGGATTTACTTACCTCCTGACCTGTATAGATCGCTTTACACGGTGGCCCGAAGCTATTCCCCTAAAGGACATTTCAGCTGAATCCGTAGCGCAAGCCCTTATATCAGGCTGGATAACGCGTTACGGAGTTCCTACAACAATTACCACTGACCGTGGCAGACAATTTGAATCTCACCTATTCCAGGAACTTTCCAGAATTTTAGGGATCAATCGAATTCGAACTACGAGCTATCACCCTGCTTCTAACGGAATGATAGAACGCTTTCATCGCCAATTAAAGGCCGCATTACGTGCCTATCCTGACCAACAGCGATGGAGCGAATATGTACCTGTTGTCCTTCTTGGCTGTCGTGCAGCTATCAAAGAGGACCTAGGATACTCTCCAGCAGAACTTGTCTATGGAGTACCTCTATCATTACCAGGTCAGATGTTGAACCCTATAGATTTAACAGGAACAGATCCTGCCTTGTATATAAACAGACTGCGATCTTATTTTGGTAATCTCCCACCAATGCACCCTAGGGAACAGACCATCAAATCATCAGTCCCAAAAGATATTTCTTCATGGACTCATGTTTTTCTAAGAAGGGACGCTGTCAAAGCCCCCCTCACTCCACCTTACACTGGCCCTTACCGCGTGCTTTCACGCACTGACAAACTTCTCACCCTTGACATTAGTGGCAAAAAAGAAACTGTATCTATTGACAGGGTGAAAAGAGCCTTTCTTAACACAAACACACAAGAGCCACATATTCCCCCTACTTACATATATGAACATATCTTTACACCCGTTGAAAAAAATACGATGCCAACAGACAACTATGTCACCACCACACGCAGTGGTCGACGAGTACATTGGCCCAAAAAGCTCTGTAAAACTGTTTATATATAAATTGTACCCTTCTTTGTTTTATGGCCGCTATCTTTTTTTCTGTCGGCTTTCCGCCTAAGTTTCATAATTCCTTTGTGTTGCCTAAAAATATAGTGTTGGAGAAATTAATCATTTCCCTTAACCCTATAGCTCTAACACCCTTAATCTGCTTAAAGTCATTTAGCCTGCTGAGCTAACGATATCTACATTAACAAATTAAGAACAAAGGAAATAAAAGGGACGGACAAAACTTGACCTCTACAAATCCTAGCAATAAACACCAAAATGGGATGGGTGTGTATGGTATGCCACAAACAGCAGCCCCTAAAAGTTTGCAGGGTCGACCTCCTCCAACGACCCCGCAACATGTATACCCTTTCCTCAAGCGACGTCACGTTTTGATATCAATTTACACAAATCTATTTCGTGTTACATTATTTCACGTGGTTTTTACTTTATCAGTGTGAAACGTTATTTTCAACTGTCTGCAAATTATTGGGAATTTCCCAATTTTAATTGGTGACAATATTGTGATGCCGGCGAGAAAAAAGGAACACAAACACAGATGAAGATGTTATAAACTTGTATTTACAGGAAAAGAGAGAAAAGAAGAAAGGATAATCTCTTGCAAACAGTCGGGTTTGCGGAACTTATCTGAAAGATGCGTCCTTTTAACAGTTTACATTTCCTGTATCGTTATGGCTGGGTTGCAGAAATAGAGCCATGACTTCTGTGCTTCAGTTGCTGTTAAATCCCCTCACGTATCCTGGGTCTAGATGACGGAGAGCAGACGGAGGCGTCTTGTCTGTAAGGTCCCAACAAGCAAAAGAAGAAGGGAGTTTATAAAACCCGCTCACGTGGGGGGGGGGGTTGAAAATCTAAAAAGGTAGCCCGTGATTGGTTGTTTTTCACGGGGCACCCAGTTGGCGACTCCGTAATAATTTCTATACCAAAAAAATAAAATTGTTTAAATGTTGAAATTTTTACAAATTTTCTCGTCAATCGGAAAGTTTAAGGTTTAATCGATGAGATTACACTGAAAAAAGAAAAAACATTGATAATCAACCAACTTACAGATGGTTGTAATGTCGTACCGGCGAGTGGTTCCAAAATGGAGGATCGATTTACTATAACGATGTATGAAAAACTGACTCCCCCACCTACAATTGTTTACATATTGACATTTTTCTAATTTTTTTGTCAGTCGGAAAGTTTAGGGTGTAATCGATAAGATTGTACTGAAAAAAAAAAATGAAAAACAACAAATTTAAAGGTGGTGGTAGTCTCCTTCAGGTTCGCCCTCAACTTCCATCGACGAAAATGACATTTTCATTTATTGTGTCATGTTGATTTAAAACGATCTATTTTTTCTTTCATATCCATGCCACGGTCATATGTGATACTTATAAACTATATTGTGATCAACTGATCTTATTTTCAATCTCACTTTGTTTTTAAATGAAGAATTTCTTAACATTTTTTTGATTTTCCTATCGAAATTAAAATTATGATGCATTCTTAAATCTTTCCTCGGTTTTTATGAAAATTCCCATTAAAATAAATGAGAGTATTTCGATTCTGACTTGAATTATAATTGAATAAACACGAATAGAGTTAATTTTCGAGTAAAAGAAACAGAATTAAATAAAAATAAGTATAAAAATTGATAAATAAGTCTATCGGCGGCTGTGAAATTGAAATTAGTTGTATCCGGAAGTGAAGTCAACATGGTTTGCGAGTGTTGCTAACAACAGTATTTTAAACAACAAACATTTATTTGGAATTTGGTTGAGAAAATTTTAATTGTGAACACTACTAAAAGTCCGTGATGCATAGTATTTCGTTTGGACCCCGTGCAATGGTAAAAATAAATTATTTTATATTTATCGGCGATTTGATAAATTCTTGTATTAAAAAAAATAAAAGAATTTGATTTTGAAAATAGTATTTCTCAAACTAGCTAGAGAAAGTAATTTATTTCTGTTTAGTTTGCTTCGTGTTAATTTTGGTTGGACTAGATTTCGAACGCTTGTATGCTCTTTCGAATTTGATAAGTCATGATTTTCAACAATTTTCTTAATTCAAACAAAGATATTTAGTGACAATTATACATTGTTCTCAGGTACTTACCGTTTTTCTAGGTCCCTTTTTTTCCATCAAAGTAAAATTTATCATGTATTTTAAAAGAATTTCACATTTTCTGAGAAAAATATGAATCTGGGTGGAGTTAAGTTTAGCGTTGGAAACGGTTTATTTTTGCATAATAAAAAACACTAATAAATTTAACACCCCATATTGAACTCTACAGTCATTGTTAGCCCTACTTTTTATTTTTGAAATATTCAAAAATGTGAATATAAAACTCTAGAAAAGTGAAACTTAGTTAAAATAACTCATAAATTTTAATCGATTGTTGAGTCTATTTTTATTTTAGTACTACAAAGTTTATCTCTCTTTCTAACAACAGCGAGTAAAGTTTCTCTCTAGCTAGCTAGACAGTGATTTTTTTTTTTATTAAAGATGTGGTACCTAAAACTTTGATTGCATTTTTTTCTTCCTGAAATATTTTTGGTGACTTTTTTTTTTTTTTGGTAAATTTTTGTTTTGTTCCCCGAAGGCCTTTACCAAGTCAAGTCTTTCCTAAACTTTCTTAATTACGTGAAAATGTATATGTTGAAATCAAATCGATAATTGTTTCTTGAAAAAACCTACCATTTTTCCTGTTCTCGACCACAAAAAAGTCGGACTATATCTCACCCCTTTCCTTCATTTTCTTATCTGATTCACCGTTTACTTCCTGACCGATTAGTCCGCGATTTGTTTGGGTTTGGAACTCAATTTCCGCGCATGAATAGCAAGAAAGTAAATTGGTCGAAAATTCACCAAACTACGCGTGAAGTCATTCAGCAATGAATAACATGTATTGAACGGTGGTTAGGGGGTGTGAGAAGTTCGATATTTGTCTGGTTGTAAAATTGAAAAAAAGGTAGGTTTCGTCAATAAAAAAAAATTACCGATTTGAGTTCAGCAGTTACTTTTTTTTTGCACGGAAATAAGGATGTTTTGGAAAGATTTGAAGGGGTTAAGGCCTTCGGGGAACAAAACAAAAATTTCCCTTTTTTTTTTTTTTAACTAAAAGAAATTGACGAACACCCACTCCACAAAAAAAAGTATACACGAGATATCGAAAAGAAGTGGTGAAACAGATTTCCCCTCCTTTCTGTATTTATTCATTAAGTTTTAAAAATTTTGGATAATTGCCAAATTTTTGCCAATTTGGCAAATATTTAAAAACGGGTTACTAATTTTTTTTTTTTTTTTTTTTGCTTTCATTTCGAAAAAAAACACAAACCAAAAAAAAATTAATTTTGGTGGTACTTTCTCATTACTTTTTCTTTAATGTTATTGTTCACTGTCCAATAAACAGATAATTTTTAAGAGTCTTTAGCAGATTATTTTTAATGCTATCATTTGCACTGTGGTGATACCAAGCAAGTGAGGGACTGGATGTTTGCCCTCAGAGGGCAAATGATCAAAACTGGGCTTTGTGCATCTGGGCTCCACTCAGAAGTGCCAGTGGTAGACCAAAAATAAATAAATATCAAATTCCTTTTACAAACCTGTAGCGGAACTCTGGATCCTGATTGGTCATCAAATCGCAAAATTCAAAATATGTCAGAGAAACGGTTTTTCCACAACTAAAGAAAAAAATCATTCTGGAGCCACCCCATGTGACTGGATTCAATATTTAAGGATGGTTTCTAACCAGTCACTGTGGTCAGTCAGAGGAGGCGGGTTGCTGACACACATCTAAAATGTAATGGTAACTTCATATTGACCCAGAGATAAGGTCAGGTCGCACCTTGTTCACTTTCTCTTTCTCCTTATCTCTCTGAACAATTACTGCTACAAACATTTTGTACGAACTCTGAATACCTCAAATATATCATTGAACACAAACTTTTGATACACTTAACTTTCTCAATGAACATTAATTTCTACGAATTCTTGTTAGTCTTTTCTTTTAATAAATTTCTATTTTAGCATTCAAAGTACATATTTTATTATTCTACTCTTCTACACTAATCCACATATTCCAACCAAATGAAAACCTAATGATTATAACTCTGCATAAATCCTGTAAGCTGTAGTGAGTTCGTTTAAGTAAGATACAAGGCCGAACAAAAGAAACATTAACCAGCCCCCTTACACTTCAGCACGTCTTTAAAGAAGAAAGACACCACCTGTTTGCCATGAGTGGCAACTTATAATGCCTGATGATATGATCCTGGTGGTGAAGACTTCAGGAATTGGGCAATATATAAATTCCTAAGCTCTAACTATAGGTCTTAGACTTAAAATGAGAGGTTGGAAAGGACTGATTCAATCAATCAGCTAAGTCACATCAAAACCTAACCGGCATTGTAATAGAGCTGCTGATAGCCCTGGAAGAATTCGGCATAGAGAAAATTACAGAGGTAATAAATTAAATTTATAATAGTGGTGTAATACCAGATGACTTAAGCAAGTCGATTTTCATAGCACTGCCTAAGAAGCCAGGTGCAAACAAGTGTGAACTCCACTGAACAATCAGTTTAATGAGCCATATTACAAAACTGATTGTCCGAAACCTGATGAATAGAGCGAGAAGCAGAATCAGGCCAGAGATAAGACAAGAACAGTGTGGGTTTGTCAGACACTGGAACAAGGAACGCCATACTTATGATTAGAATGCTCTCTGAAAGGGCAATATAAATGAAGAAGAACTTGTACTTACGTTTTTTCAATTATGCAGAAGCGTTCGACAAAAAACGCCACAAAGAATTGATGGAGATGCTCAGCAGTCTCGACATATTTGGGAAAGACATGAGTAATCAACAATCTCTACTGGCAGCAAACTGCCTACATATGGACAAGTAACGAATTCAGCAGATATACAATGATAGAAAGGGGTGTAAGACAAGGATGTGTCTTTTCACCGGATCTATTCAACTGATACAGTGAGACTATTCTGAGGACCCTAGATGTTATGCCTGGATTTGTCATCAGAGGCCACAATTTGAACAACATAAGGTACGCAGATGATACATTGCTGATAGCAGACATGGAAAGGAAACTACAATACCTTCTACAGAAGGTAGCTGAAGAGAGTGACAAAAAAGAACTACAAATAAACTGCAAGAAAACCAAATACATGGTCATCAGTAAAAAAAAAAAGCCACCTAAAATGCCAAATACTAAAATCAAGCAGGTACAAAAATTTAAATACCTGGAAAGTATTCTAACAAGACATAAAGTGTGACACAGAGATCCAAAGGTGAATTGGCATGGCAGAGGACGCATTCCAGAAGCTGAGTAAAGTATTAAGAGACAGGAAACTTGCACTAGAAACAAAGAAGAGAGTATCGGATTGCTATTATAAAGATCTTGTGGAAGAATCAGCCAGTACTCAATTAGAATAGAAGTTGGGTCAATATTTATTTTGCAAAAATACAAAATTGTGGCACAAGGCCGAAAAAGGGAAGGAGCAGAGGTTGGTACTCACTTAACTATCCTATACCTAGCTAAACACTATCACGACCCATTCACTCATTACAATTTGCACAATCACCAAAAGAACCCATCCATCACCTCCCAATCCTTCATACACCACAATACCATAAACTTACAAGAGATACCTAAAAAAGTGGGGGAATAACCCATGACAATAAAAATGTATTTATATACAATATAATATAATTTAAAACATTTAATGAAAGATGAAATGATAGGGGGATGAACCCAAAAAACAAACTAAAAATACAACAAATTTTTCAACTAAAATAATAAGCCATGTTAGTAAGACCCGTCCATCCCAGAAAAAGAGTGGCTGCTGTATTCCGCCAAATGGCAAAATCAAGAAGCACACTCGTTAAGGGAGTGGGAGAGAGGTAAAAAAATTCGTGGAATGGGAAAATCAAAAGCTGAAACAGCCGAGATAAAAGGAGGCCAAAACAAACTGGGGAGGTTGGGAATCCCGACTTGGATCATAACAAAAGAGAAAGCCGGGTACAGGCTAGGAACACATTCATTCACTTTAACTAGGTACACAAAAGAGAGCTACCTTAACCAGGGGAGGGTTCCAAAGGAATCCACCCCAATGTAACCAGCAGATCTAAAAGAGAAAATCAATTCTAACCCCATTCACACAAACCAGACTTGCCACATTTACCCACCTTTTTGCTGAAGTCTGTCGAAGTCAAACATTTCCAATCAATTCTAATCCGTATTTTGAGCATCAGCTCAAAATATTAGATCAGATTCTGATGTGAAAGATGCTGACCTCACAAGACTTCCTTCTTTCGCGTCGTCCAAATCACCATTCGACAGAAACACCATACGCTTCATCCCAGAAAACGGGGGTGACACATTGTCGCAGGCAAATGTGTAATCAATGAGCACGAGCTCTCGTGGGACGATACAAGCAGTCAACTCACCGACACGGTCCCATAGAGGGCGAACTTGCGAACAATGGTAGAAGGCATGCGAAACCGTTTCTTCCAAGCCAAGGTTGCAGCATTCACAATCTGGCAAATCCGCTAGGCCCCATATGAAGGTCATGTCATTGAGAGGCAACCGATTCTGAGCCAATTGCTAGGTGAGCGAAAACTCAGCGTTGCTGAGATAATCGGTACCTGGCACCCAAGACCAGAATAAGCGAAACTCATCCTCCGACAAGCAGAGCACATCACATAACAAATCCTTCGTGACACCCTCCACTAACTCATGATAGAAGACTCTCCTAGTGGAAGTACTGACAACCGGTAAAGGATAATGGGAAAGACATATGTAACACACGCCTCCGCCAAACCCTTTAAGGTCAAATTCCTTCAGCGCTAAATCTTGACCGATGCACCGACCTTTGCTAGTACTTCTGGCCAATTTTTCTCCAACTGGAGGCCAGGCTCAAACCACACTCCAAGAATGCAGACCGAGCTGTCTGTCCAGTCAAAGGGCCCCAGGAGGGTAACATCCTTCCAGGCACCTAACCGCAAGCCGAACAACTTGTTGCGGTTAATCTTGGCCCCTGTCACCTGTTCGTACCGTTCAAGCGCCTTCTGTACCACCTCGATGTCACTCTGGGAGGACACAAAAGTAGCTGAGATAATCGGTACCTGGCGCCAAAGAACAGAACGAGTGAAACTCATCCTCCGACAAGCGGAGCACATCACATAATGATTGAAAACGTTCCTAGGCTGGGAAAGGTCACTGGACCGTGGAATGGCCTACAAGGCCGCAAGACATTTGAGGAGAAAACTCTATCGCCCTTGAGGCTTACGGCACTGCCTCGAGATGGGGGGAGTGATAGTAAAGCTAGGAAACATGTCCCTCACTATCCCCCTCAGCCATGAGTCTTCCAAAATCGCTCGCCTGAGAAAAACCAACCTTGACGCAACCTTATGGCCCATCAGGTACGGCATTTCCAGACACCCATGACACGGACTTTGGTTACAGACACGTTTGTCGACGTAGCATTTGTGTCCTCTCCACAAAATGGAGAATAGCAAAGGCTCGATCACCTCCTTATGCCGTTTACAAAGTGGAAGTACTGACAACTGGTAAAGGATCGCGCCTACCTTTGCCAGTACTTCAGGCCAATTTTTCTCCAACTGGAGGTCGACCACAAACCAAACTCCAAGAATGCGGACCGGGCCGTCTGTCCAGTCAAAGGGCCCCAGGAGGGTAACACCCTGCCAGGCACCTAACCGCAAGGCGGACGACTTGTCGCAGTTAATCTTGGCCCCTGTCACCTGTTCATACCATTCAAGCGCCTTCTGTACCACCTTGATGTCACTCCAGGAGGACACGAATGTAGTGACACCATCATGCATACGTGGAAACCCTGGCTCGAGCACCACCAGGGACAGCGATTCCACGTAGGGCCGGACTGCACACTCTGTCTCTTAGCCAGCGAAGGAGGGGTTCCAACGCCAAAGCATAAAGTAGGGGTGACAGTGGACAATCCTGTCAGACCAACCTAGACATCGTCAGAATGCCCGACAACTTTCCGTTCACCTGTGCCACACCCGTGGGGAATTGATACAGGAGGCTAATCCAGTGATGGAAGTTGGTTTTGAATCCAGCGGCCTACAGGACAGCCGCCAGGTAACGATGGTGAGCCTTATCAAATGCCTTGGAATGATCTAAATTGATCAGCGTGGCGTCTTCGTCGTCTTTTATCCCCTCTATGATTGTGCGTATCAGATGCAGGTTGCTCCGAATTGTTCGGCCCTTCACAGCACAAGTCTGCTCAGGTCCCAACAGAGACTCGGCGACTAATTGCAAACAATTTTGCAAGATCTTGGCCAAAATCTTTAACTCTGTGTTTAGCAGAGTTATGTGCCAGTAACCCTCTAGCTCCCTCCCCACATCATTGCCTTTTCTCAACAGTGTGATCACACCTCTGGTGAACTGGTTAGGGATGGACCCCTGCCAGAACCAGTTGTAGAACACGACAGTCAAAATCGAGACAAAGATGTGCAACAGCCTCAAGTACAATTCATAGGGCAAACCATTGAGACCCGACAATTTGCCTCTGCCGACCTTCTTCAGAGCCGCATAGACTTCGCCTTCCGTAATCTCTCCCTGGCAGCTAGCTGCAAAAGTCAGGGGAAGTCAGCCGAATAACTGCGAAACTCCTCATCATTGAGACCAGGCTCCTTGGTAAACAGAATGTCGAAATGCTCCCGAAACACCTCTCACATGTCGTCAATCGAACGAAGATTATGTCCCTCCGGGTTGCGAACCACTCGAATGTACTGGTCGCCGCCTCGGTGAATCTCTTCCTTGCGCAGTTCTGCGCCCATGTTCACAGCTTCGGAAGACATCTTGCTTAGGCTATTTCTAATTACCTGGCCCATGTAACGATCGCTATTTGACTGCTCCACAGCCTCCTTAGCTACAGCTATCTCTAGGGGATCCCCACCAGCCACCGCCTGGGAGTAATTAGCTCTAAGTGTCTTCACCTTGTCAGCCTTATCTAGTTTGAGCCGTTTGCTGAACTTGGTGGTGAAAGACCTAATACTATTCTAATGTTCTCCCACCACTTTTTCCCAATGACTCCCCCAGTTAACGCCCGCTGCACTAAGTTAATTGGCTGACGCCGGAAGTCCCGCCTATCCAGTAAGGACACGCTGAACTTCCAGTAACCAGCCATTCTAGGCCTATTTTCTAAATCTACCCAGGCACAAACAAGTTTGTGGTCTGAGTAGCCTAACCAGTGGAACGTGGGACAATCTAAAAAAATTTGTGGGCTTCACGAACTCACATTCTATCAAGGTAGCTAGCTACCTTGGTAGAAGGCCAACTATTAGCACACGTCCACATCTTCCCACCCTTGTGATCGACCCGGTATCTATTGACAAGACCGAAATCTTCGATGTGATCGACCAGGCTACGATCACTTGCCTTCTATCTAGCTCCCCACCCTCTATCCAACTTGGGCTCCAGGATGGCATTCCAGTCACCCACTAAGATGAGTCGCATTGAATCTACCAGGAAGGGCTCCAACCACAAAAAAAATGAGACGCGCTCCTCCTGGTCATTGGGTGCATCCAGTCAAAACGCATTGCTTTTCACTGCAATATCGGCCACGGCACCGACATGGACAAGATCCACCTTCACGTCCAGGGTACGCTTAACCAGCAAAAAAACTCCTCTGGCCAGCCGGTTCCCATATGCTGAATAGACGACAAAGTCATTAAACAGCACACAGGCATCGGCCTTGCAAACAAAGTGAGACTCTTGGATCGCGGCGACATCCACACCAAAGGACAAGAGGTCCCGAAGCAGGCGGGCAGCCTTACTCCAATCCCTAAGGTCCTTCGCATTCAAGCTGGCTAACTTAATTGACATCTTTTAAGCCTGAAACAAGAAAGCAAAAAATTACTCCTGGTCACATACAGAGCAAAAATCAATGGCAGTAGGGACCCCGACAGTTTGTCCCAGGCTTCCGCATCCAATATCGGACGTAATCCGTCCGTCCTGGACAATCCCACCGATGTCCGTGGGGTATGTTAGTTTTAGAGCCCTGTAAAGAGAGGGGTGGAGAATTACAGGGACCCTACCAGAACAGAAATGTGATAGTCATTGTAAATATTTTGTGCCTGTCTGCACCATTTTAATTTTTGGGAAGGCATCAACAGCCCCCTGCACAAAATCCCAAGCTTTTAAATTATCCCCGGTGTTTCTAATTAGGATAAGCACACCGGGTGCACTTGAGAAATTTGCTGGGTCCTCAATTGACTTACTGTCAATCTCCATTAACTTAAATAGTGGCCTTAGGATGGCCTTCTTGTGAGAAGAAAGGTCCCTCTCTAAGGCCAACCTATCTACTTTACATATGTCCACCCTCTTGAAGGGGTTTGATATTTTTTTCTTTTTTCCTTTATCTGGTTTAGGGGCAGACTGAGTTGCTTCAGTAAAAGGGGTTTCTGGTTGGGAGGGAGGATATTTTGGGGGAGAAGGTTGGGAAGAAGGTTTTTGTGTTATGGAAAGGGATGCGGGCGAAAGCCTAGAAAAAGTTCTAGTCGGGGAGACGGAATGACTCCTCCCCGTTACTTTGTCTTTTCTGACTGGTGATACAGGAGCAGATTGGGTCTTGGTGATCACTTGCTCTGTCCTGCTGCACTCTTTGACGTCTACTTTCCCCTTTTTTGGGGTAGTTTCTTCTTCCTCTTCCCTTCCCCTTTTCAGGGACGATGACTGTGGTGGAGGCATTTCCTCCACCTCCATATCCTTGCTTGGTATCTATTGTTGTTGTTGTTTCTGTGACTGATCTTTTTTGTTGTTGTTGCTGCTGCTCCTGCTGTTGTTTAGCCTCTTTTCTGGGGATGGTGGTTTTTCCTGTTGACGAGGAGGGGAAGCCACTTTCTTCTCCCTCCTAACCACCTCTGTCCACTCACTACTTCCATCCTTGGCTTTTTTTGCCTCAGTGACCGGTATTTTTGCCACCGGCGGTGTTGCTGGTGGCACTTGTTCTACATCTAATTTTCTTTCAGGGCATGCTTTGAAAATGTGACCAGCCTCTCCACAGGCCCAACAATGTGGTTTCCATTCCTCAACCACAATAAACAATTTCCTACCCCGACACAATAAAGTATCAGGGATTTTTAAAAAATTGGGTCTGTCCACCACAATGATTACACATACATCTTCAGTGGGCACACCTGCCTTGCTCAATACTCGCACCACCTCCTCCACTGCTCCATACCTCGCAAAAAAAGCTCCAACGTGGTCACACAGTGCCAAAACTATGAACTGGCATTTAGGACACCTCTGAACCACCATCGTGTCAGCTGTCCTAGGCACAGAGGGATCAACTCATATGACAAAGTAAGTTCTGCACTTAACCCCAGGGTGATGCTACATTGATGTATTTCTATTATTTTACATAGACCATGGCTCCCATGGTTGCATCACATGATGAGATTATAGGTTTGGTGTCTTTCAACAAATCTAACAACCTCTGTGGAATTGGTAAGTTTATCAGCATTATTTTGGTTGGAGTTAGTCAGCTTTACATCAAAGGTGAAGCCATACTCCACAATTAGCATCCAAAGAGTTACAAGTTGTGAGTACATGCAGAGTCAGTGGCCAGATACAACACTTTCACTTTCAACTGTAGGGCCAAGTTTATGCCTTTTAATATTGTGTAGAGCTTGGCTAGGTTAATATGTTGAGGGTCAGTTGTGACAAAATCAGCATGCATCCTCTACAATGTCTCCAATCACTTCCATTGCCACACCAGTGACTAGAGAACTTGCATCCACTCACACTTTCATATCCTGGCCACTCACACACCAGCCTTTTCTTGCAATTTTTTCTTGACACACTCTCATCAACTTCTTGGGGATCATGCACTTCAGGATTTTGTCGCAAGTTGCATACTTCCACCCTTTGGTTACTGCAGTGGCTCATCACATCAAGAATGCTGTTGCAGCACTAAGTCAACTATATACCAGAAGGTGTCCTACAAGCTTTCTGCAGAGATAGAATATATCAGGATGTGTAATAACTGAAGTTTCTTGGAACTTAGATGCTTGTTTCAATCAAAGCACACCACACTCCCCCAAGTCTTGCAAAGCAAGCACTTTTGCACCATCATCAAGTTTTACAGGACCATTGCAGATCAGTCCAAAGTCAGACACATGCCATCTGACTGGTGCCACGGAAACTGCACTTTTGTCAACAAAGATGTCAAAGTGGCATCTTGGATTGTATCATTCTGCAACAGTACAGTCTTGATAATCGCCTTGATTGAGGCCAAAGCCTAGTTGCATAAGGCAGCATTTCCCTACCAACAGAGTCTGGAAAGGCCACAGTGACTAGTGTACATGGACTTGTAGGTCTAAAGGTCCAACAGGGGTACATTGCGCTACTGTTGTCACTTGTCTGCACAGACATTTGCACTTGCCATGAATGCATCTACATACTTGTTTAACTCTCTGTAATCCATTAGTGGAGGCAAGGATACCTTTTACTTGCTCTCTTGGATAACAGCTGTCAGTGCTACTAGACTCTTGGGAGGTCCAAGCTCCTCCACAGGATATGGTATATCAAACCATACTTCTAACTTCTGATTATATTCCTTATGTGCAAGTTTAGACACAGGATACTCTGCAATCTTCTTTCATAGGCTTGTTGGTAACTGATTTTCACCCCGCTTTCATGACAATGTCCATGCTTTGTTTTTTGTGATTGAACCCAATGCTAAAATCTGGTTCTTCTATAGTTAGAACTGTATTCATGTATGGTTTTCTGTCGAAGAACTTCACTGCACTCAAAGTATTGATTTCTAATCTCCCCCAGTTCCTTGATTGCATTCATCTTGATCATGAAGTCAAAACTAAGTGGCTTCTCTTGAACATCTAGTATATCAATCTTGGCAGGACTTCTATCTTGCAACCAAAGAGCAATGAGTCCATTCTACGATCTAGAGTTGTTATGCATACAGGCCCTTCATCCATGACTGGCATATCTCTCTGCTAACTATAGACAGCAAACAGCTAGTATCAACTAATATGTTGATGGTTCTGCTATCCAGCTGGACCACAATCACAGATAGTGCTGGGCTAGAGTGTAACACTATCCTCATTCCACTGGACTGACACACTCCACCAGACTGGCTGTTGGTCCGGTATGGTCCAGTATTACAGGTTAGGCAAAAGTCTCCGGTTCTCAATATCAATTCGATGACACACTCCAGCCACATTGTGATATTTTTGATCCTGGAGAGCGGTCATCAGATTGTAGAAACCCGGAAACTCCTCATCGGTCCACCTGCATATTCGTCAGGTGAGAATCGGGTTAACAGAAAAATAAATATAACCAAGTCAATGTGATTTTGGAAGGACAAAAAGTTTTTATACATATCAAAAACAAGCATACAATTAAAAACAATTCTTGTTGCACAAAGTTGAATGTCTTTTCTATATGAACAATAACCAAATAAAAACACAAATACTTCGAATAATTTCAGTAAAGGAGAGATGTGGCCTTTGTTTAACCCTTTTGATCTGTTCTTAGCACAACAATTACAACCTTTAACATTCCTGTTCTCAGTTGTAGTAACAATAGTAGTAGTATTAGGAGTAGCAGTTTCAGATGTTAGTAGTGGTATTTTGCTTCTTCTCTCTCAGTATCAGAAACATACAGCGGACACTTCCTTTCAATCTGACATTTCTCAACTCAGTCTGACTGCATTCAAAAATAGCCAAACCTTAACTCCTCTCTCTCCCACTTTTTCTATCCTACTCTCTTGTCTTGTCTTGTCAACTCTCTCTCTCTCTTAGTGCTTCATCTCTCTCAGTGCTTCTCATCAACTCTCTCTCAGTGCTTCTCATCAACTCTCTCTTGGTGCTTCTGTCTGTGTTCACGCAAACACATTTAAATAGAGGCCGGTGATCTTAAAATACAACCTAATTATTGACTTCTGCCTCCTAGTTTGAACACATCAACCCCCTCCATAACAATTTTAAAGTACAATTTCAACTCTCTGAGAATAAACAATTTACTTTTTCACTGATTGGTTTTTTTGAGGTTCACAACAAAACGTTATTGTCTTATCACCTTGCTATTATTCTGATCTTTTTGTAAACTACAGAGATCTTGTTTAAAAAAAAGTTCAAGAGCAAAATATCCTTAATTTTAACCTCGATTCTTGTAGTGTCAGAATCCATTTCTCTTTAAAAGTTTCAAATTGTTACTATTTCATTAGTAATCTGATATCTTTTGTATACTTACAGAAAGATTGTATTTTAAGTTAACTTTATACATTAACATTGAAAGTCTTTACAGCATATCAACATCTTGGTTATTTGAAGACAGTCTCCCTTTCACTTGATTTTTTTCTATTTTATGGCATATTCTCCTGTATTAGCATGATTATTATTTCAGGGGTGACATCACCCCTGCCACATCTCTCCCTTACTCTTTTTGTCTATTACTTGTAATTGGCATATATACTTCAGTGACTATTTCAGAAAAAAAAATTAATTCTACTCATGCATTAGTTTGGTAGTTCTCAACAGTTCATAGCACAGTTCTTGATATTCTAAATATAGAATAATTATTCTTCTGTAGTGTGTATGTATATATATATATATATATATATATATATATATACACACACACACACATGCACATTACAGAAGAAGAATTATTATTCTATATTTGTAAATAAGATTATATACTCTTAAAAAAAAAACTATATATATATATATATATATATATATATATATACACACCCTGATTGAGCACTCTGGAAGAATGGTAGACTTTGAAAAAACAGTAGCTACTCTGGTGTGTACGCATCACTCATTCAGTAAAATGAATTAGAGCACTCTAGCTATTGGGCGCGTATAATGGTATGTGCTAAAAGTCTGCCTCTTTTCACCGAACGCCCATAGCTCAGAGGTAGAATCACCGACTGACGCCAATTCAGTCGGGTTTCAATCCTGGGTTAAAAAGCAATCGGAGTCTAACCGTACTGATGAGCTGTGATACAGCGAAACAGATCTGTCTGCAGATGACAATATATATTTATTTTTTTTTTTTTTGAAGAGTGTATAATCTTATTTTCTTTTCAGGTCAATTATCTCAATTCTTCATACACACAATTATTTTAAAAATCAAAACTCTTTCTACCAAGGTTATGATGTCCACAGTCCATCATGCCAAGTCCAATAAGCAGAATAATAATCACATTTATATTTTAATCACTCCTAGAGCTCTCAACACTCCTTACTACTTAATCATTCATTGTCTTTTTTTGCTTTTTATCTTTTCTGCCCTGCCTTGATTTAACAGGGGGCTTGTTGATCTCGGTAGCTGATTCAGGACTCTCTGCAACAGCTGTTGATTCTACCTGTAACTCCACAGTAGGTTTGATCACACTCAAATTGAATCAGCTTTTATAAAGCTCACTTAATGGAATCTCTCTTTTGCTTGGATACTTACCAGCTAGTTTGCTTCATTTGCTTGACAAGTTTGCTTGCCTCATCAATCACCACCAGGCTATCACTACAACCAAAATAATTATAAGAATCCCAAAGCAGTCAGCCAAGCTATCATAACACACACATTCTCTTTCCAATTTGAACTAATTTTTCCCTTAATTTAGATTTCAACTCTTTTAGGGTAGTTTTTCTAAGGGCCTTTTTTCAATGTCATAGGTAATTCTTGGGGATAATCTTTGATTGTGACGTCAATTGTAACTCCTTTAATGTCCTCCAGGTGTCTCTTAGGTTGAATCCTGGTTATGGCAGCAATTGTAACACCATATACTTACCCACAAGACCAACGCACTTCACCAGACCAGCCGTTGGTCTGATATGGTCTAGTATTATAGGTTAGACACAAGTCTCCAGTTCCCAATACGAGTTTGATGCCATCCTCCAACCACATTGATCCTGGTGAGTGATCATCAGATCGTATAAAAAATGGAAACTCCCCATCAGTCCACTTGTGTGTTTGTTGGGTGAGAATCGGGTTAACAGAAAAATAAATATAACCAAGTCAGTGTGATTTTGGAAGGACAAAAAGTTTTTATACATATCAAAAACAAGCACACAATTAAAAACAATTCTTGTTGCACAAAGTTGAATGTCTTTTCTATATGAACAATAACCAAATAAAAACACAAATACTTCGAATAATTTCAGTAAAGGAGAGATGTGGCCTTCGTTTAACCCTTTTGATCTGTTCTTAGCACAACAATTACAACCTTTGACATTCCTGTTCTCAGTAATAGTAACAATAGTAGTAGTATTAGGAGTAGCAGTTTTATATGTTAGTAGTGGTATTTTGCTTCTTCTCTCTCAGTATCAGAAACATACAGCAGACACTTCCTTTCAATCTCTGACATTTCTCAACTCAGTCTGACTACATTCAAAAACAGCCAAACCCTAACTTCTCTCTCTCCCACTCTTTCTCTCTTCTCGTCTTGTTTTGTTGACTCTCTTAGTGCTTCTCATCAGCTCTCTCTTGGTGCTTTTGTCTGTGCTCACACAGACACATGCTTAAATAGAGGTTGGTGGTCTTAGAATACAACCTGATTATTCATTCTCTTTTATTATCATTATTATTATTTCAGGGATGACATTACCCCTTCCACATCAGAAGACACTGACATATGGCCCACAGTGGGGCAATGGTAACAACTCATGGTTTTGCATTGTCTTTGTCCTAGTCCCTTTCCAGAGGTCTAGAACTGGCTGTTTGCACGTTGGAGGAAATTAAAATTAATCTAAAAGATTAAAAAATATCAGAGACAATAAACAGTAGAGACCATTTTTCCAACTTGGTTCTATTCAACCCTAACAAAACCAGTACTGAACTCTACCTCCCAGGAGTGCTTAAAGTGCAGTCAAATCATTAGCCATCTACAAAAAATGAAACCCAAAGAAATACCAAACTTTCTGAAAGATTTACAGGCTTATATAAAGCAAACTAAACAAACCTTCTATCTCCATATTGAAACCCATGCAAAAAAGAGCAAATGAATACCATCATCAACCTTTGAACTAAATCCCCCACCAAACAGAGAGCATTAGGGTCTCTCAAATTGGCCAGTTATTCAAACACAAATTAAGTACCAAACCAAAAAGAGAAGCCCTAGAAACAGAAGAACCAAAAGTGCAAAAAACATACCAATCAAGAGACACAAGAAAAGGAAAACAAAGATCATCTAATAGATGAGATCATATTGTCAATCAGAAGCAAAAGAATTTGTAGACCTGAAAACAGACTAAACAAACACCTGCCATAAACTTAACAGACACCTTAACATATCATTCAATAAAGCCCAGGCCTAATTAATAAAATAACAACTTTTAGGCAAAATTTGATTTTACTCATCCACATAGTCTCCTTCTAGGGTGATACACTGATTCCAATGCTTCTCTAACAATTCGAAGCTTTTTTTGTAAAACGATTTGTCTTTGGCCTCAAAATACACCTCAGTTTTCAATATCACTTCTTCATTGGATCCAAATTTCTATCTCTGGAGCATTCTTTTGAGGTCCGCAAACAACCAGTAATCCCTGAGGGCCAGATCTGGAAAATAGGGTGGATGCAGAAGCAATTCAAAGTGCAATTTGTGTAGTTGCGATCGACTTGTGTAGGGTGGATAATTGCTAATTTTCAACCTAGTCACATAGCGATCACACACACATGCACTGCAAACCACATAATTTTTTTTCAGCCACCTGTATACTCCTAAATGTAATGTTTTCTTTTGAGAAGTATGAATAAAATCATGTTATCCATTCCTTTTAAAGATGTTCAATTCATTTCTTTCAAAAGTCATCCCATTGCAAGCCTTAACTCCTTTGTTTACAAGTATAATAACCAAGATGAGTTTGTAGGACTGAACAGCAAATCATATAATTCCTCATCTAAAGTATTACAACAAAAATTTTGAAATTTAGACTTTGTTAAAAATAAACCATGTTATGTACATAGAAACAATGGAAGCAATTCTATGATATATTGCTTCTTTGGTAGATTTGTAGGGATGTCAGCCATGCCCAGTACAAGGCCACTTAAAAACATAGCCTACAATCCCCACAATTTTGAGATTAAAGGTTGGATGTTGAAATGTGAAAGGATAAAATATTTTGTTTGGACACTAAAGAAAAATTTTTATTAACAGAATAAAATTGTAAGAAGAAAAACAAAATGTTCATAGAGAAAATGCCTGTAATTGTTCAAAGAGAAATGTCAGTAGTTGAATTTCCACAGAATTTCAGAGTTTATAGAAGCAGAATGTGTGTGTGTGTAAAAAGATTAATCAGTCTACTTAACTAATAAAGTCTGTGTTCTTTTCTCTTTTCTGGTTGGTGAGAGATGTAAAAAAGTTTTCATGAGACAGTTGAAGATGTCTTCTTCTTGTTTTCTTTTCCTTCTTCTCTTTTGTATTGATGGAGGACCTGTTTGTCGGTTCTTTGGCCTCTCTGATCTCTGCGGCCTTCTGACTCCTTTGCCAGTCAAAGGATGCAGTTAAGTAATGGATTTTAGTCATGTAACCGGTTCCAACAACATACTCATTTTCTAGGTGTGAAAAAAATTGACGGTGGGGGTGGGGGGGTCATAGATCAATTTGCTATTTCCTATCTAATTAGGATCCAAAATCTTACTTTTCACACTGACTTGTGAAATTTGCCTTAATCTGGGTTTTCCTAAAATGTTTTTAGTTGTTTTGATCCAATTTTGCAGGTGTGCAATTTTATTCTTTGCATTTTACATAATTGTTAGATGGTATAGGATTTATATCCTATAGAGTCAATGAAGAAACATTTTTAAGTGAGTGTATAACAATTTTTAAACAATTCCTATGACAAAACATAGATGCGACATCCTACAAATTTTTTAAGTCATAATTTTTATTCTTATTTTTATTTGTATTTTATTTCCTAGTTCTGTAAAACGTAAAATATTACATTCATTAACACTTACTAAACTTTTTATTCAATTTCAGCATAAACAGTTTTTAAAAATTAAAATTAAAAAAAAAATATTAATGAGTTCATAAGAACTTCAGTAAGCACTACCTTTTTGGGCCAATGTAATTATTCTTTTTAGAGATTGGACTAACATTTCCTTATAGTTAACAGATATTTTCTTTTAATGAGTATCCCATTAGAATAGTTGCAATAAAAGTGATATGAAGAAACCTTTTAAGTTTTGTTTTCCTTGTGTTTGTAAAATGCCACAAGTATGATGAAATTTTAATCACTGGAGATTGTATTTATGAGTCTGTAGATGGAGAAACTTCAGTTGAACTAACCAATGAGCTACAGATACAGACAGGTATTTTTAATTATTAAATATTCTATTTTGTAGAGCGAGTCAGACACTAGATATTGCTTTTTGGTTGATTGGTATGACCAGCATGCTTCTATGATACGCCGCTATCAGCTGTTGTTCTACCCAAAGGATAAGTCTGTGGAAATGGTGAGTAATCCCAGTGAAAGCATATGCTAACTTTTTGGTTAGGGTTCAATCATCTGAAAAATTGAATATATTTTAATGTATTAATAAAATTTCTAATAATATAAATCATAACTGCTCTAATCAAGTGGCAGATATCTTGCCATCATTTACTTTTACACTAATTTCCATCTAAGATAAATCATTATGAACATAGAATCTCTTGTCAGCTGAACAATAATTGTGGAGATAAATTGAAAATCTAATTTCTCTGTCCTCTCATTACTTGGATCTCATAAAGACATTTACATGAAATTACTTATAATTTGATGCCATGTCACTAGTTCTAAAAAAAGCCATTGTGTTTATATATACGTAATCATTTCAACCCAAGCAAGGCAGGACCACCACTGGTGCACAAGGTGATACAGTTAGAGAAAAGGGAGAAAGAAAAAAGTACAGGGGATGTTGAGGAAAGAATAAGCGAAAGATGGGAATCAAGAAAATTGAAAATGGCAATTGATGTTGCATTTAAACTTTTGGAGATTACAGCTATCAGGGAAGCAAGTAAATGGAAAGGATTTCCACAGGCAAGAAGTGTGAGAAAAGAAACTGATGGATTAGAAGAGATGGTTACATTTGACATGTTTCTAAAGAGACTGAATCGTTGATTAAATATTTATTTATAAAGTTTGACAAGCAATCCAGTTTATCATAAATCTAGGAATTTTGTATACATTAAATTGGCTTGACTAAATTTCAAGACCTGAGTAAATGTTTGTACCTTTTTGAATGATTTCACTGTACTCATTTTAATGTTGCTTTAAAAAATAGTAAAAGGACTTGACATTTCCTGAGCTTCTAAAATGAATACAGTTACCGGTTTTCTATACTTTATACAATCAGTTGAGTGCCATACTTGATATTCACTTAGGCAGTCTTGAAAGATACATGACTGACTGGGCAGAAGATTTTCCTGCAATAGGTTACCATTACTTTCTGCAGTAGACTGATTGCCAACCAACCCACTCTATCATGCTATTTAATCCATAGCTATAAGAAAAATGACAGATTAATATCTTTGCCAAGTGTATTTGTGTGTAAGTGAATGCAATAAATTCAACTGGAATTCATACTCGGCTCTTATTGCTTTTAAAAAAGATACCTGATGTCTGTTCAGGAACACTGATTCTATCAAAATCAAGATTCCATTTTAACTTTTATAAAATTTCACAATAACATGAATATAAATCAACAAATATAGGACCTAAAATAAAATTCTATTAACATTTAAAAAGGTTTAAATGTTTTCTGGGGAAAAAAATTTTTTTTTTTTTTAAATTTTGTACTAATTAACTGGATGTGAACTCCTTTTCTTAATGTCAACTGTATCATTTATTCTGATTTATATGTCAGTCAGAATTTGAACTCTCCACCATTCTCTATGCTGCTAGAATTTTTTTTTTAGGAATACTATTTACATTTAATTTAAAACATTTAAAGGACATAATGAAGGCAAAAGGGGCATCACCTGGCAGCCTTATAAATGAATAGCAAGATGAGTGGGAAGGGAGGCAAACATTATTAAGAGCTGCAAAGGATAGGAAGTTGTGGAAAGCCACAATCTCCCACATCCTGAAGGGACACAGTACGTAGTTAAAAAATATTTATAGGAGTACTAAAAAAGTTGGGTACTTCCATTTTATGTGATGTCACATACAAAAATCTCCTTTTTTGACAATTTAATCTGAAATAGTATTGTTGATCCTAAATTTATTTTTTTGGTCAACACCATTTTTTTCTATTTATCCTTTTAGACTAGTTTTCAACAACCAGAATCCCTACAAACAACTACTGGTTTTATAATAATAGATTTTCTTTTCTTTTGTCATCTTAGTTTCTCTTTTTAAGAAAAAAAAAGTATTTTTCTTTTGTTTTATGTTTGGATGCAAAGATTTCAGCATACTTTGTATCCAAGTTAATCTTGTTATTACACATTTTAACATATTCATATTTGATAAAATATATTAATATTAACAATAATGTGATCATTTAAAGAAGTGATATTATTATGGTTATTATTTCTAGAATATATTACATATGTTTCTGGATATGACTTATGAATATTGATAAAAAGCTTTTTCTCTGTATATAGTTTCTTGTTTATGACACTAGTTTCTGATTTATTCAGTGCTGATAGAAACAAATATTTGTCTGTACTTCTGAAATGAGGTAGTATTTACATTATTTGAACAGTTGTCCTCATCTTTATTGCTGTTATATATCTAAACAGAGTGAAATACGTATGGTTGCAAAACAGATTCAGACAACTCGGCAATGAAATATAATGACACTTCTTTTTTGTCCCGCTGGAGATTTTGCGATTGGCCACTAAATTGATTCAGCGGTCACGCTTCAGTGATCAAGTAGAGAGAAGTGATGCGTGGAGCCACTTGTGTGGTGGTGTGTTTTGTCATTTCAAGACTGGAACTCCTGAAGATCACTTCCGTTTATCAAAGCAGGGTACGATCTTACTTTTTGTTGGAAAACGTAACATTGCCATGTTTACGACGTATCAGCAGCTGTACGTTTCAGCCTTCTTGAATAAGGCCAGAACATACAACCGATAAAATACATCATAAACATGGCAATAAAGATGAGGATAACTGTTGAAATAATGTAAATAATCTAGAAACAAATATCAATTTAATTAATCTTTTGGACGTGATGTACTTTTTTTTTAAACACATTTTATGTTTGCAGTATGATTTCAAAAAACATCGGATCTTCCTGAAGCGTACTAAATGTGATCATCTTACAATGAATGATTTGTACATAGGCAGCATGATTAATGTCTTCTCTCGGCAACTCACTGTTATTGACTACGGAGATGATTATTCAAGAGATGCTCTGGGCACTCGTACAGAGAAGTACGTATTACCTAATTTGTTAGTTTCTGCATGAAATATGCATCACTTTTTCATTTATAAATTTCTTATAATTTTTTCCTTTTGTTGTTTTTCTTGCCTTTTTTTTGAGATCAAGCATTATTATTATTATACAATTAAAATGTTTAGAATATTACCATTATAAATAATATGAAATTTTGACATTTTTTCATTCATACTTCACCTGTTGCAGCAAATATTTGTAATTTTAAGTAGGGAAAGAATCATGTACCCCTATTGATTGAAATAAAAAAATAATAGAAAACAAAGCTGGAAGATATGTTTAAGAGAATTCATAAAAAAAGAAGTGATTTTCATAAATGAAGTCTTTAATTTAAAAAAAAATTACTCCTAAAACTAAAAAAATCCACCATTTATTTTCTACTACAGGTAGTTCAGTTGCAAAAGCAGACAATTGACATTAGCTTTTAAAACTGTCCCATTAAATTGTCCTATAAAACATATAATCTGATGTTGGTTAAGTTGATTGGCAGCGATGCAGTCAATCACTGGGTTACATAGTGAGAAAAAGTTTGGTTCTGTGGAAGAGACAAGGGATATAACAATAACAAATTGATAGAATTGAGATATCCTTTAGTATGGACAGTGGAATGAGAACAATTTACTCCCATGGCTTAAATAAAGGATTCAGTCAAAAATTTTTGGAAGTTTCTCAATTATGACAGGCATTTTTAGTATGCTGATGAGTACAACATTGTGTTGGTAACATGATGAGGACACTAATCTAAATAAATCAGTGAATAATAGTAATATTCTGTCTCAGAATGATATTCACAAGTCTAGACAATCCTCAAAATCAGCAATACAGTGGCACACAAAAATACCAAGCTTAGCTTATTTTTGGCATAAGGATACAAGTATAGGGCATCTAGTGAGGATCAAATTCATTAACCAGTAGTGATAGCTGACAAGATTAACTTGATAAATATATTATTCCTCAAAAACAAGAGCTTATATCTATGCTCTCACTGATTGAGCACTCTGGAAAATGGTAGACTTTGAAAAGACAGTAACTACTGTAGCATCTATACATCGTTCATTCAGTAATGAATTAGAACACTCAGTTACTGGCATATGTGATCTATGTTTATCACATGCTAAAAGTCTGCCTTTTTCTACCAAGTGCCCACAGCTCAGAGGTAGAATCACCAACTGATGTCAATTCAGTCAGGTTTCAATCCTGGCTAAAAGCAATCAGATGTCTAACCGTACTGGTGAGCTGTGATACAGTGAAACAGATCTGTCTGCGGATGACTATATATATATATATATATATATATATATATATATATGTTTAGCATCCAAAAAGGATGAGCAAATAGGTAAAATCCCAAAAACCAGATTCTATTAATATTAATTTTATTAATATTAAAATTGATCAAGGTGGAGGGCTCAATGTAAATAGTACACACACACACACACACACACACACACACACACACAAGATATCCATGATTGGTCAAATAAAACTTTGCAGACAACTGATTTGTTTACAGAAGTTTTTTTTTTATTTTCTTACAAATGACTTCTCTTTTTTTTTCTTTTTTTTTTTTTTTTGCAATTAATAATTTGAAGGTATTTAAATTGCAATACATTAAAAAAAAGAAAATCATTGTGATCATTGCTATAATTTGTAATGTTTTTCATACTTACCTTGTTGAGATTAGTAATATATAAATTATACCATTTTATATGAATATATTTTGCGGTTGTGTATGCTAAAAAGTGTGTCTAGTCTACATTCTTAGATATGAACAAAATCATGGTATACCATGTTTTGTCTGTTATAAAGCAGTGGACACTTTTATATGTAGAAATGATAACTAGAAATAACCACCACCAGGAGAAGCTGAAAATCTTGTGATAAAGACAACTAAATGTAGAAACAACGAGATGATTTTTAAAGTTTTAATTTCCTCTAATACATCATTTAACTTGTTCAAAATGGAAAATAAATGAAAATGTTTACAGTTTATGTTATTATAAAGAAAAAAAGTAAAATAACACAAGATAATTTGTATCTTATGTTAAAAAAACTATTTTTAATACATTAAAAATAATGAGTTTATTGATTTATTTCTTTTCAAAGAGGATGAATTAATGTTTAAAAATAGTTTTCTGCAAATAATCAGTTTTTGTAATATCATCATTATTACATCTTCTTCTTAATGTAATAAAATTATTCAGAATCAACTGCTTGAGTTTAATTTATCAATATTGCAAGGGCTACTGTTAATTGCTGTTGGTCTTGTTTTATGTTCGAGTGAAGATGTCTACAGGGATTAGCAGTAAACTTCTCAAGGGAAATAAGGAAAAGAGAAAAGCCAATGAATCATTGCATGCCCAAAATGAGGAATATCATCAAACAAATTTGAATATAATTTAATGACAACAATGGTGATAAGTGAAACAGAAAAGAAATTCTTTGAAGGATTAAAGAGAATTCATAAAAATCTAAAGAAATAACTGTATGGCTATATATATATATATATATATATATATATGTGTGTGTGTGTGTGCATGCATGCACTGTGTGAATACTATATGTAGATGTGAAGAATATATATATATATATATATATATATATATATATATAATGTACATGTGTGTGCATATGCACATATATTTATGGATATAAGTAACTCACTTATGAGATTTCTTTTTGTGGCTGATGTAGATGAGTGTTTAGGCAAGTTTTTTTTATCTCACTTATATTGATTTATCTGCATGATGTGAGTGCCAAAATGCGAAGGCTTTTTTTCTTTTGACATCGTGTGAGTAAGTGAATGTGCTCAGTGTTCTCCTGTGTGTGCTCCCCAGTAACTTGTTCACCCTGTTCCTTTATAGGCCAGAAATAAATTCCAAACAAAGGTTGAAATTTCATATTTTTTAGTCTTTCTCTTGCTTGAGAAAGTCATATGGTGTACTTAATACTACATTAATGTGAGGCAACACCAAGTCTGATTTTAAATATTTATTTTTAGACTTGATGAAAGTCCAGTTATGGAGGGAATTTGAATATGTATTTTATTTATTTTTTTGTGTATTTTCAAAATCCCAACAGTGCCTTCCCCTAGAATGGGTGAGATATAAACCACTATCAAAAATGACTGAAAATTCTTAGCACTAAAAGAATTTGACTACAGATTGTATATATGCCATTCCATGCAGCTGTGGTGAGAAATATAATGGAGAAATGGGCTGCCCTCTACAAGAACACCACAAGGCCATACCACGAGAGAAAATAGAAAAATCATCCGTAGCTGACCACTTTTGGAGAGAAAAAGGAAATCACTGGAATTCGCTATTGAACTAATTTTAATGTGTTTTTCTGTATTTTGGGTAATTAAATTTTAGATTTGTTAAATTTTAAAAATATACTCATAAATAAATTAATCTGTGTTTACTCCACTTTCCAAAGTTTAATATTTTTTCTACTTTCAAAGAACAAAATAGCTTTGTTTGAATAACTAAACAGTTTTGTTATAAAAGCTAGCAACAAAACATAATAACTTATTTATAATAAAGAAAAAGATATGGAAATAAGAGAACAGGTAGAAACTGATGTTTAATATTAGATAACACAATTACAACTCACTGCACTGTACAAGTGTGCATAACATTGTTTTTCAATATTGTATTTTATCTTTAATCATTCAATCAATTTTGTCTTCCTTAGAACTCTTGCTCTGCTAACATCAGAAGCTTTTTCCAAAATGGGTGAAATTATCAACCTTCTCCAAGATAAGAAATTTCGAATCACAAAACTGAAAATGTGTGAAGTCACACCTAGAGAAGCTATCAATCAGCAGTAAGTAATTTTAATTAAAAATAACTTTAAAAATATGTTCTTTTAATTTCAAGTATTTAAATGAAATTTAGACTTTAATGTGTGATTTGCACAGTAAGATTAATGTTGAATTAAGAGTCATAATATTTATTACCACTACAGAATAAGTTATGGTTTGAATAAATGAATAGAAGTGTTACTTACCTGAACATCATCAAAGAAACTGAATAAATGAGGACAAGGACCAAAGTATTGTGGGCAATAAATGTTAATATGAGTGAAGGGGAGAGGTTTATCTGTTGCTATATTGGTTTTTTATAGTAAGATCAAGCATTGTAATTGCTAAAATTTTAAAAAAAAAGAAATTAAGGAAAAAACATAACACTTCAGTCAAAGAAAAAAACAAAAAAACACCAAATATCATTTTCCCTGTAGTAGGAATTGATATGTGCTATTCTTCATTCTTTTTCACTTCATTTAAACCACTTACCTTAAATATTTTGCTTTGCAAAAATTTAGCTAATAAAAGAATTGTCATTATAGTTAAATTAAAATTGTAATTACTGAAATAACTTTCTTCTGTTTTGCTAAAGACATAATTTTACTTAGTAAAGTAATTGCAGAATTATGTAATGCTGTTTAAAATTATTGTATCCTATGATCATTATTTGCAGAGAGATTATAGATTACATCTCTAAAGGGCCTGTACTTGCCATGGAACTACTTGGAGATAATGCTATTACAGCATGGAAAGAATTCATTGGGCGTAAAGAAGATAAAGATGTTTCATCTTCTGCACTTTCCTTAACTGCAAGATATGAGAATGGTAAATACTATTCTAAAAGTTACATATTATTGAATCCTATTTGGAACATAAAGTGTAAGGATGTGATCATTAAGACAACAGATTTTACTTTCTTATATAAAAATAGATGAGACAAGGTAGTCATAATTCAACTAGTCTTATTACTTGCTACCTTTGTCATTGACCTTTTTTCCCAGTTGGCAATAACAAACTTGATTTCACCAAACTTTTTAGTTTCTTACCATCATAACATTCCTTATCTCTCACAAAATATTATTTTTTGCCTGGCATATTTGAGATTTCCAAATATCTAATATTATTTCATTCAAAGATGTGTTACAAATGGAAAATATCCTAAACATTGCAGTTGCAATACAATAGTTTGTATGCAGTCTAGTACCTTGGGTTCTTTTTTTCTGTAGAAACTTTCTATGAATATTGCACGACAGTTTTTCTTTCTAAAATTAAAAAGAATTGTTTGGTGTTAAATTGATTTTGAAGAAGTTTGTTTTGTTCCACTTTCTTTTTTATCAGAACACATGATTTTTGGTTCATCTACTGCTACAGAAGCTGCTAGACAGCTTGAATTCTTTTTTCCTACTTCCAGCTCTCTACGTAAGAACACAGCCATAATGGAAGACTGTACATGCTGTGTAATTAAGCCACATGCAGTTGCTGAAGGTGAGATTTGAGAATTGTTAAAAGGATATTTTTTTCATGCTAAGTCTCTTAGTTAATGAGTCAATGAAATGACATTTTATTTTTAGTTATTCAATTTTAAATAAATTTACATAGCAACATTTATCAAATTGTCACTAGTTATATATATATATATATATATATATTAGTTTAGAAAAAATTTTAGATATACTACAATTTCATGGGTAATAAATATTTTGCCGCCCCATGATGACCCTGCGGCTCGTCAGACCCAAATGATACAACAGTTAATCCTCAAAATATCTCCCCAAAATATTATCATACACAGACGCTCACATGTACATATTTAGAATAGACATTTGTAATGGTAATTTACAAAAAAATTCCTCGCTCATTCAAAAAACCCTTCTATTTCGTATGATTTATTAGTTAATAGTTTAAACTATGCTAAAACTTTACCAATATTTCCAATAATGAAATGGATATAATTTTAACTTCTAGAGAATCTCTACTAACATACTATAATTCTACCTGAACTAAAAGTATTAACAATAATTTTGATGTCTCAATGGGGGCTTATAATTCAGCCCCTAATTGCTGATCTGATAGGGTATATATATTATATACTCTCAGTAGAATTGTTGATCCCAATCAAGTAGATATCTACTGAGATGATGGCCTTATCCCTAACAATAATGGCCCTGACAGTAATGGCCCATTTACATCAAGAATTTTGAAAAAAGTTATTAGAGCATTTAAAATGTTGGGCTTCAAAATCGAAATTTCATCCAATCTCAAAATCGTTAATTTTTTAGATATTAGCTTTAACCTGTCCAATAATACATTCAAACTGCATCAAAAAAGTAATCAATCTCCTATCTATATTAATGTTAATTCTAATCATCCTAAATCTATCATTAAACAAATACTTAAAATAGTCAAGATTAGAATTAATAAATTATCATCTAATAAGGAAATATTTGATGAGAATAAAACAATATACAATGAAGCCCTGAAGAAGAGTAATTTTAAAGATGAAATATTATATGAAGAAAAATTGAAAGACAAAACTAGAAATGGAAACAAAAGAAAAATAATATGGTTCAACCCTCCTTTCTGCAAGTTGTCCAATGTAAACATAGGTAAATACTTTTTAAATTTAGTTAGCAAACACTTCCACCAACACCACCCCCTAAGTAAATTATTCAACAGAAAACTCTTAAAATTAGTTATTCGACTACCAATAACATGCAAAACATAATTAATTCTCATAATAATAAATTACTCAAAAACTTCTATAACAAACCTTTGAAAGATAAACTTTCCTGCAATTGCATCAATAAAATGAATTGTCCCGTTGTTAGTACGTAAGTATATACGTGTTATCAACACGTCAACACGTACATCTTAAACAAGAAAATAATAAACAGAAACTAAAAATCCTGGAAGCAATCTACATTAAACAGTTTAAACCTGGTTTGAATACAATCAATTTTGATATTTCCAATAACATACTCAAATGCCTGTAATCAGATCAGGGACCACAACGCCACTATTTTGTCACTGTCTTCGGCCATCCACCACGGTAGGGATGGACTTATATTTTCAATTTAATTCTCTTTATTATTAATAACTTAAATTTTCTATGTTTACTGTGTGTTAATATTTATTCTTTGATAATGGCTGATGTGAGCCGAAAGCTTAGGCCCGATAAAAAAATCAACAATTACTGTGATTTTTTGTTGTCTTTCAACGATATCACCAAGTATATCAGACGGTACGAACGGATCCTACACAAAATTAATAGACAAAACTTGTCTATATTATTCAATGAAACCTGCATTAATGAAAAAATGCTGCCAAAATACACACAATATATATATATATATAATTAAAATATATCAAACAAATAGTACTGCTGTTAATAAAAAAGTGCACAATGTAATACAGCAGAACTATTAAATATATATTAATAAATATACATTTTATCTCTCACCGATAACACAACTCAGAGTTTTATGCACAACGTAGTATTCAGGTATTGAGGATAGACTGACTGTTACGTAATTTATATTTGAATAAAAATACCTGGTTATTGCAATGCTGGCACAATTATTATACTGGAATAACGGGGTTTTTTTTAAATTTTAAAAAGATTATTTTAGAGTTGACGATATTTATTTTTTTCATAATAAACATAAAGGGAGATTACTTGTTCTTTTTCAAAAGAAAAGGTAATTTACATTAAGAATTAATTTTTAATTAATCTGGATCAGTGTATTTAAGCAGATATACATGTAACCATCAATTTCTTATATTTAATAAGTTAGAATTATTTAAGCATTTTAAGATAATTAAGTTTTTAACAAGGCATTAATGACATCTATTTTCTTACCCTTGTAAGATTTGGCTCTTGCTATAATATCTCAGGTGATGATGATAGGTAAATTAAGTTGGAACTGGGTAAAGGAAGGAAGGTGTGTGCAGCCCTTTGCATTAGTGAGCCAGATTTCAACATCTCCTTCAATTCCGACGAGAGAGTATGGGCCGCCAGGTGGAAATGGGCCCAAAAAGACACACCAGTTCAGCTTCACAACAAGGTCGCAGAGTACAAAGTGTCCAACAGCATCAGAGTGAAACATGAGAAAGAACTTCAACAGTGGATTGCAAACAGCTGGTTGATTCCGTACTGGCACCCCCAAAGAGTTTGATTCTCTTTTGATGGCAGTCATACAGGAGCAGAAGTAGAAGGTATGTCTGATACTTGATTACCATGAATTGAACAACCTCGTGGATGCTTTCACTGCCAATGCAGAAGTGTGCACACAGAAGCTGAGAGCATGGTGGCAACAAGGAGTCAATGTGTTGCTTTTGGATCTGCGAAACGCATATATTTTCAGATTCACGTTGAGGAAGCACTGTGGTCACTTCAAACAGTTATTTTCAAGGGCTAACACTTCTGTCTCACACAGCTAGGATTTGGGCTAAATGTGGCACCACTCATTATGAAATCTGTTATAGATGCCATCACATCACAAGACCACACAATTGAAAGTGCCACATCAGCATACATTGATGACATTTTCATTAATGAAAGTTTGATCTCTGTGTTGCATGTAGAACAACACTTTCTGGATTACAGTTTGGTTTACAAGGATCCGGTGCGACAGAGAGGTGGAGCAAGAGGTCTTCTTGGCTTGCAAGTCTAGGAAGAGAATGGCACCCTCCCATGGAAACGAGGAAGTCAGATTTCAGAGATCCCTGATGTGTTGACCCGTTGGCATGTATTTTCTTTGTGTGGGAAAATTGTTGGACATTTCCCCAGGTGTGGATGGCTCAGGGTGGCAGTTGCATTCATCAAGCGCCTGGCAACTGCAGCAAACAATGGATGGGATGATAAAATCAAAGATCCTTCTATCTGTCACATACTAGCAGAGATGCTAAGTAGAGTATGGGAACTGGATCCCGTTGGAGGAGACTGGTGCATGGGTGGTGACGAGATCACAGTCTGGGTAGATGCGAGTTCTGTGGCAACAGGAGTGGCATTGGAAGTGAATGGAAATGTCATTGAAGATGCATGATGGCTGCGTCCAACTAATGATGCCAGGTATATTAATTTAGCCGAACTCAATGTGGCGCTTAAAGGAGTCAATCTGGCCCTCCAGTAGAAGGTGACAACATTGCACTTGGTTACTGATTCGGTGTGCGTGCACTGGTAGATTTCTGACACCTTAACTGGTGGGAAGACACGAGTGAACACAAGGGTGGCTGGCGAGATGTTGGTTAGGCAACTGCCAGGCACTATACAATCACTGGTGGAAGAATATGGATTGAGCATAGATGTGACACTCGTACTGTCCTGTCAGAACCATGCGGATCGCCTCATCAGAGTACCACACAGGTGGCTGGATCTGCTCAAGAAAGGAGAACCGGCGCTTGAGTGTTGTGCACTGGTAGGAAGACGACTGGATGAGGATCAGGTGGCCACTATCCATCACCAAAGCGGACATCCAGGCATGAAACGAACTCTCTACTTCGCCAGATCAGTTGATCCGCATGTGTCCAGAGAAAGCGTTAAATCCATTGTGAAAGCTTGCACAACCTGTCAGTCGATTGATCCGGCATCTGTTCACTGGGGAAAAAGGAGAACTGAGCGTGAAGGGCAACTTGAGCAAACTAGTGATGGATGTCACCCACCACTTATTGATTGCGGTCCCTCTAGGTTTGTGGTATGGCGGACGCTGCGCCAACAAGATACAAGCACTGTCATTCAATTGTTAGAGAATGTCTTCCTGAAACGAGGCCCACCTATATACTGACCAATAATGACAGTGCAGTAGAGACTTTAAAAACTTTGTGGACAATTGGAACATGCATCTGTGGTTCCTATGGGCTTACTCGCCGAGTGGAAATGGCATCATAGCACGAAACCACAGAACCGTCAAGGCCATCGCAGCCAGGAAGGGCTGTACAGTATCGGAGGCGGTCTACTGGTATAAAGTCGCCCCGAAAGATAACGTTTCAACATCCACAGTGCTGGCTGATGCACTGCTCAGGTATCATGTCTGAGTGAAAGGCATTGAGGCCAACCTGCTGCCTGAACTAGAAGTGATTGGAGGGAGATGGAAAAAGGAGATATTGTTTCGGTCAAAAACCCACGCAGCAAGTGTACGACAAAATATGGCACTAGACATGTTACGGAGGTGATTAGCCCGCAATCTGTGTGAGTTGATGGGGTGCCTCATCACATTAAAGATTTGCAACTGGTAATGCAACTGCTACTGTTACTGAGTGATGAAAGCTATTCCAAGTCTGATAGTAGTGAGTGTTCAATCTGCTTGGAGTTAGACCTGCTGCACAGTGATTCTGATGTCAGCAGCCACCCGGTGGACACAGTGTTTACCGACACTCAAACCACAGACAAGAGCACACATGAGGATGAAGCTTGTGTTGTTCCCCTTTGGAGGAGTACTCGACAGCGACGGTCGCCAACTCCCTGCCCTGTTTGTGATCGTGAGATCAGTGGGGAGTGTGGGGAAATTGTGAAAACAGCTTACCTTAGAAACACCAACAAGTCTGTGTGTCATGTTAAATCCAGCTGCTCCATGGCAAAAAGAACCAAAATGGCAGTGCCCATTTTTTATGCCAGATGGTCTCAGAGTTAACACGAAATCTCGTCTCATCATTTGCATGCAAATTATGGTTGGTCCTTGACTGCATAAAGCAAGCCGTTTTTTTTAGAACAGGAGAAGCACGTTTTGTCTTGCAGACCATGCCCAGGTTGTTCGAGAAAGAAGAGGAGGAAACAAGAGACGGCTTTTGCCTGTTTTGCTTCTTCTTTTTTTTTTTTTGTTATTTTCACCACAACCAAGTAAAACCTTCCTGCATAAGCACCTTTCAAAATGAAGGCAGCAATTAAAAAGCAATATTTTCTTTATCTTTTCAATTTAGGTTAATATACATTTCCTAGCTAGCAATAATTTTTTTTCTCGCAAAAGAATGTGATATTTTTATTTTCTAAAAGAATTTTAATTTCATGATAGTGTAAACTTTTCATGACACTGTATATATTTTTTATTTCTTTTAGGTTTAACTGGAAACATTTTGAATGCTGTTCTGGATGCTGGCTTTCAAATTACAGCTATACAAATGTTTTATCTTGAACGAGCAAACGCAGAAGAATTCCTTGAAGTCTATAAAGGAGTGGTCCCTGAATACATGTCTATGGTCAGTGAAATGATTTCTGGGCCTTGCATTGCTATTGCAATACGTGCACAAGATGCTCCAAAATCATTTCGGGATTTTTCTGGCCCTGCTGATCCTGTAAGTACAAGGAAGGGGTCAATAGTTTGTAGTCATAAATAAAGAATATAAATAAAAAACAAAAATATGAATAAAATACTCAAGTGTTGAAATAATCTCTAGCTTTTTATTGAATTTTAAAACATGCTAACACACCACTTAGTAAACCCTGTGTCTAACTATTAAAACAACAACTTTTAGGCAAAATTCGACTTTATTCATCAACATAGTCTCCTTCTAGGGTGATACACTGATTCTAACTATTTGATGCCATTTTTGTGGATCGATTTGTCTTTGGCCTCAAAATATGCCTCAGTTTTCAATATCACTTCTTCATTGGAGCCAAATCTCTTTCCCTGGAGCATTTTTTTGTGGTCTGCAAACAGCCAGTAATCACTGGGGGCCAGATCTGGAGAATAAGCTGGATGCAGAAGCAATTTGAAGTGCAATTCATGTAGTTTTGTCATCGTTGCAATCAACTTGTGACACAGTGCATTATCTTGGTGAAAGATCACTTTATCTTCATTTGTGGCCGTTTTTTGTGATTTCTTCCTTCAAATGCACCAATAATGCAATATAATCACTATTAATGGTTCTTAAGGTAATCGATGAACAAAATACTTTGTGCATCCTAAAATACAAAGGCCAAAACCTTACCTACAGGTGTTTGCATCTTTGGTCACTTTGGACAGTTTTCACCTGCTTCTGTCCACTCAGCTGACTGCTGATTTAACCCCAGAGTGAAGTGTGGATCCATGTTTCATCCACTGTCAAATATTTACGTAAAAACTCCTTCTTGTTGCATTGAAACACTTGCAAACATTGCTCTGAATCATGAACATGTTGTTTTTGATCAACTCTGAGCAAATGCTGCACCCACTTTGAACACAACTTTCTCATTGACAAATGTTCATGCAAAATGGTGAATCCACTGCCTTCTCATATGTTCAACTCCTCTGCTATCTCATGCAACTTCAATTTATGATTGACCAAAATGAGTTTGTGAATTTTTTGTTGTTTTCTGGGACAACTGCTAATTTTAGGCAACTTGAGCATTCAGCATCATTTGTGTCTGTACAACCATGTTTAAAGTCAGCATACCATCTCTTAATCATTGTTTCCAATAGAGCAGAGGTTGAATAACTTATCAGGCCATTGCTTTGCTTGAACAGTATTTTTTCCAATAAGAAAGCAATGCTTTATCAACACATGAAATTCAGATTTTTCCATTGTTTTGAAAATTTACAACAGTAGCTTCACTTAACTGTAATTTGTAAACTAATAACTTGATTGGACCCAAATTTTGTCAAGTACCATTTGAAGATTAGTACTTCACAAAAACCATATGTATTTTTTATTAGTGGCACCATCTATATATCAGACCCAGGACTTATTGAGTGATGTGTTAGTTCTTCTATAGAAGAACTTCATTGTTTAGAACATAAGGTGCTTGTAAATGAAAAATGTATAAAATCAAATAATAATTTCATGCTATTACATATTTTGTAGGAGATCGCTCGTCATCTGCGTCCTCGATCATTACGGGCTTTGTATGGAAAAACTAAAATAAAAAATGCTGTTCACTGTACTGATCTTCCCACTGATGGACTACTAGAAGTAAGTTCAGAATTATAAAGATATTTTTTACTCACAAGCAAAAAACTGTTTACTTTTATTTCTAAAAGCCATATATTCATTTTTTTTGTTTTTAAACTTTTTTGTATGATCATCTTTTTTAAAACTTTGAGTTGAATCAAACTATTTTATCAACTTTATTAAGTCATGCAAATAACTTATTGATGTGTGCATTATTTTGATTTTTTAATATTATCTGTTGATCATAGTTCTTATATGAAAGAAAAAGAAATTATTTTAATTTAACTCCCCTAAATTTGTTTATATTTTTTAAAGTATTTCACCTCTTTTTAATTTTACTTTACAGGTGGAATATTTCTTCAAGATTCTTGACCAATGATTTTCTTTCCTGTAATCTTTTTTCAAAACCCATCTCTGAGATGACAACAAAATTGTTTTCACTTTTAGAATAAAATGCGCATGATTTTAAGGTGATCTGTTGCCTTTTTTTTTTTTTTTTTTCATTTTACAATGTCATTTTAATTTTTAAGAATGCTCAGAACATCTTGGATCATAAACTATAAGTAAATATGTTTCTATGTAAATATACTGGAATATTTTTATTAGAATCATATCTTTTCCTTTGAAATTTTCAAATCTTGAAATTGTAAAATAATACTCAGCATAGAAACTCTGAATACTTATATATCTTCTTTATATAAAATAATGAAAAATTGTATGTCTCTCTATATATAAACTTTCAATTGTTAGAAAGGATTATTCACAGTAACCAACAAAACTACCTGTTAAAGTAGCATAAATTTAAGTTTTATCTGACATATTACAGTACAGTATCTGATAATATTTTAGATCAATTTCCCAATGTTTTTCACAAATGCCCACCCAAGCTCTTCTATTATTACTGTTCCTAAAATTTTATCTTTTTGTAGTAGTTATAATTGAATTTAAAATGAATGTAAACAATTTTATTACTTTTACATTTCCTTTAGTATTTTCAAAGTATATTTTTATTAATGTGAATAAAGAAAGTAATAAAATAATAGCATATATCATTTATTAATATGTTTAAAATGAGATTAAAATAACACACAAAATTTATTAATGGATTCCTGTGGCTGATAACCATCCACAAGTTTTGTAATATTTACTTCCAAATTTGATGAAGTTATAAATCTTTATTCTGCACTACTTCTATTCAGTTTTCTATTCTTATTCAAACATTTCAATTTGACAGGAAGATGAAAAAGCAACAACAAATAGTACTTTAAGTACAAATAGTACATTTGTACTTCATTCTACAAGATGTTGGAAAACAATATATATATATTTTTATATCTAAAATATTTCTAAAGCAATAAAAGACTATAATATAAAACAAAATAATAAAACTTGGAGGAGTTTACTTTTTTCACCTGTAATAATTTTCTCAAGAAATTTATAGGAATAACCTAAGGAAAAAAAAATGGTATTATAATTAAAATAGAAAGCAATTTACTAAGATGAAAAGGTATAGAAAGTGTTCTAATCACTAGATCATCCACAGTAAATGTACAGACAGGTTCTTACAGTATTTCATCTTTGACAGACCTTCTATTATCACAATATAGGATGAAAGCATAATGAAAAAGAAACTAAATCAAATTGGCTAGACAATGCACCAAAATATATATATTTAAAAAAACTTAATTTATATTTTCAATTCTCAACATCACCTTTCCTACATGTGTTGTCATATCAACGTAAGCATCACTTTCATTCCTAAATGATGAAACACATCACATGAAAATTTTTTCCACTTTTTCATAGTTTTTCCCTTTAAAATATAGGTTATTGCAACCAAATTTCACACAAAAAATTCCCTTCATTGATTTTCAAATCAATGATTGTCTCCTGTAAACCAATTTCTGTTCTATTTTGCACACAAATGTGTGTTATTTTTGTAACCAAACCAGGAATCCGCAGTTTAATCAAGTCATTAAATCTTGTTTCAAAACCTTCCTTAGATCATCAGAATATCTTTCAGCCAAAGTTTCATTTGTACTATTCAGTTTTACTTATAATGCTTTCAACTGCATTCTTTATCTATTAGATTAAAATTGTTTCCTTGCATTTGCAAATTCAGGCTGTTCATTATAAATATAAACTAAATTAGCTGTATCTGCATAAAGTCAATGTGTTTTGCTAGTTGGTCATGATTTATAAGTATATTGGATTACTGCCTTCTTCTGACGATAATTAAAAGCAGCACAATATTTCTTCCTAATTTCTCTTTGATTTTTGGGGCAGCAGACATGTTTCTTTTCAATATTTTATACATGAAGTATATAAGTACTTCAGAGACACAAACTGAAGATTGTATTGAACTGTTCAGAACTTCAACTTCATTTCTTTCTTTATCCTTCTGTAACAAGTCTTGTTAATATATTTATTGATTGTTGTTTGTTTCAATCCTATGTTTTGTTAACTATTTTTATTCAGACTCACATGACAAACAAAATGATAATCTTTTTCATTTACGCAACAAGCTGAAAGAAACATTTCAAACAAAACCCATGTGTGAGAGTTGTATTTCAAATTTTTGATTATGTTAACAGCAAATATTTCTAAGCTTTTTAATAAGACATTGTTCATGAATTGCACAATGAATTACAAATAGATCAGGCACACCCTCTTTAATATAACATCAAATTAGTTTAGTGACATGTTAATAAAAGATGCATCATCAGTTGTGCACAAGAGGATATTTTTATTTTCAAGGTAATTTTTAAAAATTTCAACAATTCTTTTTCCTTATATATTTTCAGTGATTTTTAAAAAAACATTTTGTCATAGGGTTTTTTCTTTCTTTAACAAAATGCACAAAGCCACCAATAAATCTTTGTTACTCTGTGCAGTTAATTCATCAGTCTTTTTAAATTCCATGCACAATTGATTGTCAAAACCTTCACACATTTCATCAATTTGATGAGAGACAGTATTATTATTGATAGAAAACAATTTCAAAATATACCTACTTTAAGGCCCCTGCTAAAAATTTAAGAAATTTTTTTTTTTATAATCATGTGGCATTTGACTGCCACTGTTGTGCAGGGGGTTACATAGGAGGAATGTTATAAGAGTGACAGGTTACAGGGGGTGTCAGGAAGAGGGTATGAGAAGGAAGAGAATACTGATGAGTGGGGTGGACAGAGAAAAGAGCATGAGAGAGAGGATGCAAGTTAGTGAGACAGGAGATGAATATTGACTTTACATTTGAATTCTTGAAGATTGTTAGTTGTTGGGAAAGCAAGTAAGCAGAAGGGAATTCTACAGGTGGGAAGTGTGAGAAAAGAAGCTGCTGGAGTAGAACCTGCTTTTACAATTTATTGGTTTCACAGTAAAAGGGTGGGACCTAGTTGCTAATCTTGTGGCACGAGGAAATTTATATATAGTGGGTACCAGTGGGCTAAGTTCATTGGAGCAGAAGCCGTTAAAGTATTTGTAAAAGAGACACAGGGAAGCCACACTACATCAGTGAGAAAGTGACTGTATCCTAGCTACCAAGTTGGGATCAGTCACATTACAGATTCTCCGTTGGATTTTGTCAAGGACACCTAGGTGGATAGCAGGAGCACCCGACCAGATGTGGCAGCAATATTTAATGCATGGGTAGTTGGTAGATTTGTATATATGTAGGATTGTTTCAGACAGAAAAAATTTCCTGGTCCTACACAGAGAACCAACCTTCTTAGCAGCAGATTTAGCTATGGATTCTATATACTTATTTCACTTGAAGTCTGAGAGTTAATCTGAGGAGGCGCAATGTTTTACTTTCAGGGAGACTAGCCTGATCCATGCTAATGGGCGGGAGGAACAATTGTCTGTGATGGTTAATAGATAACAGCTTCATTTTGGAAGCATTAAAATTTACAAGCCATTTCTTATCCTAGTCCACCATGGATTGGAGGTCTTTTTTATGCTTGGCAGCAAGGTTTGCTTTGTCGGCCTCGGCAGATTTTTGATCGAGACAAGAGTAAACCATAGTTTCATCAGTATATATGCCTACTTGGGATCTTATGTCAGGGAAATTGTTAATATAGATAAGAAAAAGCATATGACCTAGAATAGAGCCTAGAGGGACATTAGAATCTCTACAATTGTTTGTGGTTTACCATATTTAACTATTAGTATGAAGCAATGAAGCATTTAAGTTTTGGATTAAATTTGTTAAACTTATCTAAAGTAGGACATTCTTCAAATGTCTCTTTCATTTTTTGCAATTATAATATATTGTTAATATTTTCCTATGTTCATTTAAATATGATAGTCTCATAGCTTCATTTGATAAAATATTTTCACAAAAAAGACATAGGTCACTGTTGGGGTCACCTCGAGGTGGTGTAATGGTTAGCAAGCTTCTCTTGCTAGAATCATTACAATTGAGTAGTGAGTTCAGTCTTCACTGGGTGTCCCATACTTTCAGCCTTGTGCCACATCTGAGCTGTGCTTAGAAAATTACCATAGGTCACTGTAGGTAGCGCAATAAATATCTAGTAGTCATAAATAAGTAAACAGAACTACTTGAATGATTTTTATCATTTACACATTGGCTCAAAAGGAAAATATTTAAAAGCATAAAATACCACAGTAATTTGAAGAAATATCCTAATGATACAAATACACTTTTTTTCTCTTAACAAACTACTCTTTGACACTGGAGACTTGAATCTATCAAATATAGTTCAGCTTAAATTCAAACCTAATAAGCAATTATTTTAGAACCAATAAAAAAAGCTTCTTTCAAACTAAAATCTGATATTGAACATGAATTTCTGTCAAGATATTTTCTTTGGAGAGAATGAATGCAGTGCTAAGTTTGCTATCATCAGAAATTAGGCTTTTCAAACATTTGATTCCACAATTGGATTTTTATGAAAATTCATCAATTTGATCCATGGTGTTTCACTGAGTTGTGACTGAAAGAGTCTTTGATTCTTCTGAGGACTAAGCCTATCTATTTGTAGCTATTTTACAAAACAAGGATAGGGACCAAAGAATTTGCAGGTTAAGTTCTTTGAATGACCTGTCAACTGATAAAATTAAAAAAAATAGGTTGCCACTCATATAAGCTCAATAACAGACAACAATTTTATTTTGATACATAACTACTTAATCACAATAAAGAAATTGCTAATTGAAATAAAAAAACAAATAAGGAAAAATTCACACCATGATGAACTATTGCATGCCAAGTGTCCATTTATTTTAAAGATTTACTCCACTATGCCAAGAAAGATGTAGAACTGACACCAAAGATATTCAGGTCTTAGTGTATAAAATTTACTCTATAATTATTTATTCAGGTATCCATATGTTTTTAAACCAAACAATAAATAATAAAAATTGAAAACAAAAAAAAATTTAATCTCTTAAAATATAATCAAATTTAGCAGTATAAGTCTTATAATGATTTCACTGATGATGATGATGATGATGATATGCAAATTTTTCAGTTTTTAAGTGAAATTCAAAGACATTTAGATATTTATACATAGATTTATTCAACCATATATGTACCATTTTGTTCCATTACATTTCACCATTTCAGTTTCATGATTCCATCTTCCCAGAATTTGATATTTTTCTGAATGGTGAACGAATCTAAACCGGTTTTATAAGCTTTCAGAGAATAAAGTTCTTCCCATTAAGAATGTTTTATGGATCAAAATGTATGTTTAGCCAAAAGGGGCAAGGTTATGTGAGTATGATAGGTATAAGTAGGACAACCCAGTCAAGTTGTGCTGATTTCTGCCAGGTCTGCAGAGATATGAGGTTCTGATAGAAAATGATATTCTTCTGATTGGCTAATTTTTGATTGTTGCCTTTCATTGATCCATTTTAAACTGGGTTTTCCAAAATCATCAGCCAAATTTTAACAGATAAAAAATAAGTTAATAAGAACAATGTAAACAGAAATAAAAACAAATCCTTTTTGTATCTTATTCTTACTTTTTGAAAAGAGCAACTTTAACTGGAATGTTGGTTTATAATTAAACAGCTCCTCTGTATGAAAATTTGTCTTGCTTACAAAAGAAAAACTTTTTGGTACAAAGCAAGCATTCAGTTAAAAGAAAATAGTCATCTCTCTTACTTGCAAACTGCCCATTGACAAACAATAGTGGAGCAAGAAATTTTAGAGCATGTTCCCCCTGGTGATAGTAATTAGGACTGAATTGTTGTCTTGCAAAAAACTGGATGGAGATTTAAAGATATATGGCGATTGCAATATAGGAGTAAACCCTAAAATATGCTCTGATTCATTTTCTACTTCTAACAATTGAAAGTGCTATTGATGAATGGTCAGGAATTAAATACTTTGCTAAAATTAACCTCAAATCTGCTTATAACCAGATACAACTTGAAACATTTAGAGTGGTCACCAAGATTAATTCCCCAATAGCCTCACTCAGAAGAAAGCATATGACTTAGGGTGTAACAAGTGCTATTTTTCAAAGAGCCATTGAACATGTATTAACTGGTGTGGTTAAAAATATGATCATCTATCAGTAGAGAAGAGCTAAAACAAAACGAATTATGTTTTAAACCAATTAAAAAATTCTGGGATGACTGTAAACAAGGATAAATGTGTTAAATTTAATGAAAGAACTTATTAAAAACCCAATTGTAACAACTTTTGACTCTGAAAAGAAAGTGACTTAGCTACAGATGCAAGTGAGCATGCCATGTCAGCAATTTTGTTTCAAGAAATTCATCCTATAATGTAAACCTAGATTCCCAATAAAGAGAACCAGGTACACACCTCAAGAGAGAGATAAGATCTTGTACTACTGGACAAAGAATTTACAGATCAATGAAGATCAATAAAATCTCTTTGTTTCTGGAAGGTGTAGTTACATAGGCAAAATGGACATTCCTTATTTTGTATAGTCAAGCAACTGCTAAATTAGTAATCACTCAGTACAGAGGTAGAATTCTATGTTATAGACTAGGTGGTATTACAACAAAAATAAAATGTCATTCCTTTTTCTTCAGCTATTCTGTTTCATCCATGTATTAAAGTGTTACTATCTCATGAATATAATAATGGCCATAATAGGAGAAATGCAACCTTATTAAAGAAAATATCTGAGAATTTAGAATTAGTATTAAAAGCTCTGCCAAAAATTTTAATTTGTTCTCATTACTTTTAACTTCTAATGTGACACTGAGAAAAGAATGTAAGATTTAAAGAATAACTATGATAACTATTCTAATTGTATATTGATTAGTTGTATATGCTCCATAATTCTCTTTGAAGAATCTAGAATTCAGATATTTGGTCAAATGTTCTCTATCTTAATGTAAAGCATTAAAATTGAGATTGTTGATGAGTAATTATTAATTAAATGAACTAAATATTAAGTCAGCTCTTGATTGGTGAATATTCATAAACAGTTGAATGAATCAGTTACAATTATGAGATGAAATTATAAAGAACAAAAGTACACTTAGTGAGAAGCAATATGTGTTGTTCATAAAAGAAAATAATCTCAAAAATTACATCTCAAAAGAGACGTGACTGACAGGGCAGGAGATTTTCCCACATTACTTTCTGCAGTAGACTATTTGGCAACTAAGGTTACAGAACCCAATCTGTCCTGTTATTTAACCCATAGCTGAAGGGAATAGATGGATCAATACTTTTCCCAAGGGTATTTGCATATAAGTGAATGCAACAAATTCAGCTGGAATTTTCTATACTGTTTGAGATTTGAATACACCTCAAATTGTTTTTATTGGAATGTTTTATGCTGAAATATATACGTGAAAATAATGAAGTTATTGTGATTGAGACCATAATTCCAAAGATCATATGATTTCATATACTGACAGAAAATATGATTTCAGCACCTTGAAAGATGATGTTGATTTGATCTAAATTTGATTTAACAGTATGTTATTCTTATAACAGTTCAGTTTTTGGCCATTTTATGACTTAGTAACACTAATATGAGTGCTCTTCCACCTGTGACTAAACTGAGATTTAGAAGTTGATGCATTAAACTGCACGGCAGTGAAAAAAGACCAGTGTAAGCAGGTTTTATAACACAGAAATGAACACATGCTCTTTTTGTTTAATTAAAAGTATTTTAGAAGAGTCATACTGTGGACCTTCAAGAGACTGGATGGTCATTTCAGAGAATTGTAGTATATGTTGGACATGATCCACCAAAGCTGCTTTGATATTAGAAGCAGTTGGTCCTACCTTGCTTGGGGTGAAATTATTCTAAAAAAAAGTGGACATACTTTGTTTCATTGGTCCAAAAACAGTTGATTTATCCACACCAAGAAAATTAATGGAGGATGGTAATGTTGAGCAAAAACATGGTTAATTTTAAGAAAATATGATAAGAAATTTATTTATGAATTTACATACTTGAAGTAGTGACAGTAATTCATTCCAGGAAAATAAATAAAAACATTTTTATTTGAGTTTATAGTTACTGTCATGAAAAGGAAATATTCATACAACAGATTAAATGATTTGACACAAAGTAATATTAAGAAATGTTTAAGACAAAAATAAGAGAGTTTGTTGCTCACGGAATGAATATGTTCAAACTATATGTTCAAACTACCTTTCTTTATCTACTTTTTAATATAGAAAACCCCTACATAACTTGGATGAAGAAAGATAATTTGAAATACTTAGCTTTCTTGGATTGTGATTAAAAAATTCTTTGAACTGCTGCACGCATGGTTAAGGTCAATAATATAATTGGTAAGTAATTTAACACTGGCAAAAACTTTCAGAGCTGTATGCATGAACAGAAATGACATTCTTCACGTGACTTCTGTGATACTGAGGACTGCCAGAGAGTGATCAAATTAAAAGAAAAAAGAAAGAAGGAAAGATTCTACTAACTGGATGATAATTGTTGAAATTATAGAAAGATGGATTGAAAAGTTGAGTAGAAAATTTAAAAATTTTGTTGAAAAATCATGTTTTAAAATAATTCATTATAATCTTTTATGTCCAAAATTTTTATATCCAAATTTTATGTCCAAACATTAATTCAGATTTCCTTGAATGCAAGTGATAAACAAAGTTTAATTACTGTTTTGAAGTGACTATGTACATACAGGTTGTGTGGTCTATTGATCATAAAATGCATAGGTAGAAAAGAAGGTAAACTTTTTTTAAGGAGAAGTAAAATTAATTTTCTTTCTTTTTCTTTTGGTCAAGAGAAATCACAGCATCAGACAAGCTGATGACTGAAAATCCCTTTTCACTATGCCATTTTCAGTGTTTGGATAAATACAGGAAACAGGCTGAGGTTAGCTGCTGAGAAGGTAAGAAAAGTAAGAGAGAGATTAGCACCACCCACATGGAGTGGTAGTATGAGATGTAAAGGGAGTCAGTTAAAAAAAGGGTGGTTTGACACCTCTGACCACTCTCAAAAAGGGACCGGACAACTCTAAATCTGGAAAATCACTCGAATAAAGATATTTTGAAAATATAGAATTTAAAAAAATAGGTAGAATTCAGCCAAACTCAAACCCTGACCAATCCCCACACCTGCCAGATGCAGGACTCCATATAAGCTTGAAATTTTAGAACAAAGAAAAGACTGGGAGACACGCTGAGAGTCCTCACTACTACTACGAGAGTTCACATTGTTTGCTGAGAACTCTTGACCAAGACCTTGTACTGGCTCAGAAGATAGAAAAACTTAAGAGATCAAAAGAGCAGATCAGAAAACCAGAACTTAAAAATTTAAGTTACTACCAGCAATACCTGTAGACTCTGATGGCAATCCCAGTGTCATTTGATTTTAAGCAGGACGGGTTAAAATCATTGTTACATTTTTAACCCAAGTTAATTCTTTATTCCAAAGAATTATTTTTTCTGTGTGTGTTGTAACTTCCAGCTATAGGACCTGTCCTCACTTCAAGTTTGCTTCATCAGTAATCTTCTCACCTCAAAAATACAATGTAGCAGTGGTATGAGTAGTCATGAACAGACAAATGCCAGCTAAATCAAGTGGAACCGTGTCATCAACACAATACCAATGGTAAAATAAGTGATGCATTAATGAGTGAGACAAGGTGATTACCACAGTTATCTGAAAGAACTTCAAAACTAACGTGGGTCATAGGGCTACATTAGTGGTTACCATTGACAAGGACCGTTATAGAGGTAATATATTTAGTCACTGATGGCCAGGTTTAAAAGGATTGAGAATTATACTTCATGCACTCTTCTCTCATTAATTTTTCTCCACATTTCATATAAAATAAATTTCACATATGCTTGTTATTTTCTTTTTTTTTTCTTGTCTCAATGGCTAATTTCTGTGGAGACAAGGTTTTCATTGGACAAAGAAAATTTCACATAAGCTCGCAAATTGATTTTCATCAGTCTTTCAAATTTGAAGGAAGTGGGTAAAGGGAGTTATTATTATTTCATACTCACTACAAATATACAGAACAATATTAATATAGGGTCTGAGTACTGTTAATACAAACCTTATTCTGCAACTTAAGCACATACTTGTATTGTCTAAACTCAGGTTGCAAGAGACAGAAGAATATGTGCATGTGGAGAGAGAACAAGTACTGAGATGTGTCTACGTGGACACCTGAGATACAAACTGATTTGTTTTTCCCGGGCCCTTCTGTTATTTCCGGATCTGTTTTGTGCATGGCAGATTATATGTTTAACTTCCAATTCCGAATAAGTGGAGTGATCTATTGAAATGGAAATGGGGTTACCCCCCCCCCCATACACACACACACACACCTTTGGCTACAATTCTAAACCCCTCTCATTCCTAGTAAAAACATACATATATAAAGTTTATCATATTTTTGAGGAAGAGGTGGGAACAGTCCATTTTGCTTACTAATATTTAATATGTGTGAATGTCATAGGGAATAATATAAAAATCTTTGTGTGTGTAGAGTTCAAATTTTATTTGGATGTATAACTGAAAAATTGGTCTATATATGTTGTGTGCATATTTATGTAGATAGTAATGTAATGTACAATTTATTGACATTTTTTTCTCTCTCTTTTTTTTTTAATTTCCTAACAAATTCTTTGAGTTTAGTAGGTGGGAGTCTTTTCTGCAGCAGATTGTGTCTTACTGTTAGTGGATTGTGTCCTGGTGATGTGGTTGCTTCAGAGGGCCTTTCTGTCTGTGGGTGTGAGTGGTGATCATATTCTGAGACTGATTGTAACTCTACCTCTTCTTCTTCAGGAAAAGTGTCTGGGCTTATTTGCTTGAAGAAAGGAGTTCCAGGTGATTTGATATTCTCCTCTCTGTGCTGTCACCATGCTGCCTTTTTTCTTTATGACGGTAAAATGTTGAGGGTTGTAAGGTGGGGATAGCTTGTTTTGTTTCTTCTGTCTAATGAGGACTTTGTCACCCAGGCAGAGCAGTGAGAGCTTTGTCCATCTTTTTATGCTGGCATAAGTTTTCATTTTGCCCTTCTCTTGCACATTGTTCTTTGCTATGTGGGTATGGAGTAGCATTGGTATAAGGTCTTCAAGAGTGTCAGGTATGCCAAAGTTTCTTTTCCTTCCAGTGAGGGCTTTAAATGAAGATGTTTATGTTGTGCTGTGGGGAGTGGCCCTGTACTGTCTTAGAAAATAGGACAGCTGGGTTTTCCAGTTTGAGCCCTCCACTGTGGTGGTGTGGAAGTATTTCTTTAGTGTCCACATGAATCTTTCGGCCTCTCCATTTGCCTCAGGCCACAAAGGTGTAATTTTTCTATGTCAAAAAACCTGACTTCATGGTGAAATCCTTGAACTCCAGTCCTTGAAAAGGGGGCCCATTGTTAGACTTAACAATAGCAGGGTAACCTTGTTGGGTAAAGATTATGTCCAGGCAAGAGATAACTACTCTTGCTGATAATGAGATGAGTACCTCTACCTCAGGGAACCAGCTGTAGTTGTCAATGGCAATTAGTAAATAATCTTCAGACAGTGAAGGACCAACAAAATCCAGAGAGATTTCAGTCCATGGGGCAGTGAGGAGTGGTGTGGTGTGGTGTGTATAGATTCACTGTGGGAGTGTGTCAGCTTAGAGGCTTGGCAGGGAAGGCAGCTGAACACACTCTCTTCTACTAACTTGGGAACCAGATCTTTATTCTTGTAAGTTGCTATGTCTTGACAATTCCCTGGTGTGAATGGTGGGCTATGTTGACTGTTCTCTTCTGTAATATGGAAGGTATCACAAGATGGTGGCCTCGATGGATGAGACCATCATGTGTAGACAGTTCATCTTTGAAATGAACAAAACAGGAGAGCTGTTGCTTATTCCATTAGTCTGAAATTGCAGCCGTCACTTTTTGCAGCAGGGGTTCCTCTTCTGTGGCTTGCTTCACCTCTTTGAGGGTGATCGAATTTGGTATAACATGTTAAGTCACATACCTTATATATGCCTCAGCTACGTTCTCTCTCTTGGGTTTGAGATGGGGATGTTGGCTGAGATAATCTGCAGGTTGTCTTTCCCAGATCATCTTTCCCAGGCTGGTATATCAAGTTATACTTGTATGGCATGAGATGCAGGCACCAGTGCTCAATTCTGGATGTGGTTGGTTTTAGGCTCTTCAAAATCCCAAGAAGTGGTCAATGGTCAGTGGTAAAGATGAATCTCGATAATGGTAGTAATGAACCATGACCCATATAAATAGAGATGATAATGTTCAGCAGCATATACCACAGCCAACATCTCCCTTTCAGTCTGTGAATATCGCTGCTCTACGTCTCTGAGGGTGCAGCTGGCATAGCACAGTACTTTTTCATTTTGTTTGAGTACTGTACCTAATCCAACAGAGCTCGCGTCCACGAGGACATTGGTCTCTTTGTTTGGATTAAAGTAGGCCATAGCTCCAGCTTCTGTTAATGCTTCCTTCAGCTTGCTCACTGCTCTTTCTTCTGTCTCTGACCATCTCCATTCTGTATCTTTTCTTGTGAGTTGTTGAAGTGGCTTACTGACAGTGGCATAGTGTGGGATGAATCTCGCTACATACTGTGCCATGCCCAGAAATGAGCAGACTTCTCCAACATTGGTAGGAGATTTACAGTTGTTGATTATTGCTGAGATCTTTTCTAGGTCTGGTGACACCCCATTTTCACTGAAGATGTGACTGAATAAGGTTAGCTGTTGCGCTGAAAAAAGAAATTTCTCTCTGTTCAGTGTGGCCTCAGCATTTCATAGACATGCCAGTGTGGACCTCAAACTGTTAGCATGTTAGAGGTTTGGTCCGTAGATGGTGATGCTGTCTTGAGAAGTTTTTAACTTCTGGAATGCCTCTCAGGAGGTCTGCAATGGCCTTGTGGAATATTTTGGAGGCTGCATTTATTCCGAAAAGCAGGCATTTATATCTGAATAGTCCAGCGTGTGTGGAGAATATAGTTATGCATCTGCTGGATTCCCCTAGTTCCAGTTGGTGATATGCATTCGACATGTCTAATTTGCTGAATACTGTTGAACCACTTAGGTCTGCAATCAAATCCACAGTCCACATAGGATGTTTAATCCTTTGGATGGCCTTGTTAGCTATCCTTGTGTTGATGCAAATTCATACACCACCCAGGCTTACCCAAGGAGTAGGCCAAGTAAAGTCTTTGATTACATCCACTCCTTTAACTCCACCTTGACATCCTTCTTCACCTGGAAGGGTATTCTACGGTGATGTTGGGTCACTGATGGGATGAAGGGGACAATGTGGTGAATTCAGAAATCTTTCCTATCTTCCCATCAAATAGTGACAGGAATTTGTTGGGAATGGGAACCGTCACATGAAATGTGAAATTGAATGTTATTATACCCAGTGCCTCAGCAGAGTGGGTACTGAGTAGGTTTTTCAGTTCATGTCTAAGTAAGCGTTGTCGTCATTGATGATTAATATTTTTGCTCTGCAGCATTTCTTTTTAAATTTAATGTTGGTAGTGATGAACCAACGAACAGGTATCATCTGTTTGGATCGGTATGCAAATATCCATGTTGCTGTGTCATGTATTGTTGGCTTGTGTTGTAAACTATCATATGAGTGCCCAGAGAGTATGCTGACACTGGCACCAGGATCTATGACAAAAATCACTGGAGAATCATTGTAGCATGTCTGTCAGCCATCTTTGTTTAGTCTCCCATGTGGTCAGGTTCTCTGGGTAGCATGACGGCTATTCCGTTGTGGGTGTCTGGGACTACTATTGCTGCTGGAGTTGTTATCTCTGCTGTTGGTATCTTTGTGTGTGTATCACGTGTTGCTCATTTTGTTGTTGCATTTGCCACTGTAAGACGAAAGTGCATAGAGTTCCCTTTGTTCCATGTCTGCAGCACATGTTTGAGCAAGTTCTATGGCTCTAGATTCATCTAATAATTGTTTGAGAGTGGAGTTCTGTCTTAGTGCACTTCTTCTAACTCAAGAGGACAAATTCCCTTGCAGAATCTGAGCAAAAATATCCTGGTTTATGTCTTGGAAGTCACACGTGGCTGCCAGAGATCGTAGCCCAGTGTGGTATGAATCTAGGTTTTTATCTGGATTTTGTGCTGCTCGTTGGAATTTGAAGATCTTATATAACATGTTTTTTGAGGAATGAAATGGTCAACGATTTTTTTGTGGTTTTGTATTTATTAGTCCCTTCAATGCCCTTTTGCTAATCTGTGAAATTGTGGTAAATGTCAAAAACTTTGTCTCCGATGTAATATAAAAGTGTAGCCTTTCGTTTTCTGTGATTGTTGATGTTTAGGGCAATGAAGAGGTTTTCTAGTTTGTCTATCCACTTCTTCTAACGGATGCTGGTGGTATTTTGGTCAGTGTGCACACTGAAACTCAGAAAAATGGGTAAACTTCCACTAGTCATCTCTCTCTTTTTTGTGTGTGTGTGTTCTTTCCTGGGGTATGAAAAGAAAAATTGTGAGCTTGTCGGCAATGTATAAAATCAACTTGTGAGAGACAAAAGAAAATGTGTGTGTGGAGAAAGAGAACAAACGCTGACATGTGTCTACATGGACACCTATAGTCTTCTTAATGACTAGAGATTTTGCGTTTTAATTTTTGAGAGCGACTTTTGTAAGTACACCTTTTTGAACTTTGTCTGATTGTGTTATTGTCTGTATTGTCTATTTTGTATTTTTTTCTGTAAGCTTTTTCTGTTAAACATTTTTCATATTGCTGGGAGATGTTATCCAAAATGGAGGGTCTACCCAGCCAACTGTTACACAAATGGCTTCACTGTCTGCCTGGAACCAAACCCAGGTAAAAAAAAGATACATCCTACTACAGCCAAATGCGTCAAGACTTTAGGGATTATATTAAAAGAAAATGAAATTTTGACCTTACCCAAAGCGCTCAATGTAATTTCAGCAAGGACTAGCTTCCTGCTGACATCTAATGTTAAAACTCACAAGTTTATTGGTGTCAGCAGGAAGATGATGGAAGTAGGCTACAAAAAGCATCAAAATTGTGCCCAAGGAGGTTTAGGGCCATGTGGGGACATTTTGCTTGCCTCAGCAGAGGGGGTCAAGTAATTGACAGAAAGTTTGCTGGTAACAAAGAATGTATGTCTTCAGACGGAGTACATAGACATATGGTGAACAAGAGTGATTGTTCATGGAGTGCCTCTTGATATTGGCAGTGATCATGTGGGATCTTTCTTCACCCAGTTTGGTGCAGTTGAAGAAGTAGCCCATGTGTCTAGCAAGACAGGGATGAGAATGGAAGGTTTCTGCATTCAGATTACCTTGGATTGGCAGAATTTTACCAATATCCCAGACATACTACTGTGCTGGGAAAAGAAGCTTTTCATGGTAATAGAGGGAAGAAAGCCATACTGCTCCAGGACTTGATGGTCTACTATATAAATTGTACTTGAGGCTGTCGCACATCTTTGTACCAATTTTGACAGTGGTGTTCAACAACTGGTTCCAGGAAGGCTCCGTCCCCAAACGGATCTCCAGGGATCACGCTGCTGTAAAAGGCCAAGAGTGTTGGAAGGGACCTAGATGATAACAGACCCATAACTCTGCTAAACAGAGAGTTAAAGATTTTGGCCAAGATTCTGATAGAGCGTTTGCAGTCAGTTGCCAAGATTCTGTTGGGACCCAAGCAGACTAGTGCTGGGAAGGGCCGAACAATTCAGACCAACCTGCATCTGATCCGCACAATCATAGAAGGTGTAAAAGACGATGCTGATCAATTTAGATCAGGCCAAGGCATTTGATAGGGTTGACCATTGGTATCTGGCTGCTGTCCTGCAAGCCGCCAGATTCAAACTTGATTTCTGCAAGTGGATCATCCTGCTGTATTGCTCCCACCATGCTGTGGTACAGGTAAACAGGAGGTGGTTGGGCATTTTTGCATTGTTGCAGTTGGTTTGTCAAGGTTTCCCACTGTCACCCCTACTTTACACTTTGGTGTTGGAGCCACTCCTTTGCCAGCTAAGGAACAGGGCATGCAGTTCGGCCCTATGCAAAATCACTGACTATGGTGGGATCCAAGCCAGATTATCTGCATATACAGATGTATTCATTTTCATGTCATCCCAGGATGACACTGAGGTGTTACAAAAGGTGCTTAAGTGATACAAGAAGGTGATGAGAGCCAAAATTAATTGCAACAAGTCTTCTGGCTTGTGGTTAGGCATTTAAAAGGAGGCTCTTCCAGAGCCCTTCAGTTGAACTGATGGACCCATCCACATTCTTGGAGTGAGGATTAGAGCGGAGCTCCAGCTGGAGAAGAATTGGTTGGAGGTACTGTCAGAAGGTTGGTCCAGACTTGACTTCGACAGTGGTTGTCCATGAAGAGGTGGGCTGAGGCATGTCTTTCCCCTCATCCTTATTTGTCGGTACTCACTCACTGTGATGACTGTAAGAAAACGACTGAGCACTTGTTGTTCACCCTCTTGTGGGGTGGAGGCAAGCATCAGGTCAACAGGTCAACAGAGATGTCTGCGTCAAATGTTCATGTCATAGGTGGGGGCTGAGAATGCCACATGTGGTGAGTAATAAACATGTCCCGAAGTTTGCTTTCCCATACTGCATGTTGACAGAGAATTTGATTTTGGAGGGAACTGTTTGGGATGCCTTCTCTACCCTTAGTATCACTCCTCCCATTTTGAAGGCTGAGTGCCAATGTAAGCCCTGAAATCAATCGAAATTCTTACTTGAGTGTTGAAAGGCCTTACAGGCCATTCCTCCATCCACTGACCTTTCATGGCCTCGGGGGCACTCGTATTGTTTATCAGTGGAGGGGTTCGTGACGAAGTACCCTCTACGTGATTGGCATGGCTTGTCAGCAACCAAGACATGCTTCTTTTGGTCTTGAGTGCCAAACCCTCACCTAGTTAAGTTAGACTTCTTTTATGTACCTAGTTAATGCGAGTAAATTTTGTTCTTAGCCTGTTCCCAGCTCTCTCTTTGATTATGATCCAAGTCAAGATTCCCAACCACCCCAGTTTTTTTTTTTTTTTTGCGTAACTTTTTCATCTTGACTGGGTCAGTCTTTGATTATCCCATTTCATGATTTATTTTATCCTTTACCTCTCTCAGCAAGTGTGCTACGTGATTTCACTGTTTGGTGGAATACAACAGCCACTATAAATTTTTGTGGGGTGGACGGGTCTTACTAACATTTGTTTATTTTAGTTTGAATATTTTTTTATATTTTTTAGTTTGCTTTTGGGCTTTTCATCAAATCACTTTTTCATTTTCAGAGTATTAAATTTTTAAACATACTTTTATAATATTGTATGGGTTTTGTTTGACAGTTTTAGGCTCCCCTGGAAATATATGGTATATGTATTGTAGGATTGTATGATGATGATTGAGTTCTTGTGGTGAATGTACAAACTGTAACGAGAGTAATTTGGACGTGAATGCAATTAACTAGGTATAGGATAGACAGTGTATCAATCTGTTATGGTTTATAAAATAGCGAGTGTTCTAAAAATAGAAAAAGATAGACACAGTGCTGCCAAGAATTCAAAATTGGGCGGCAAAATAAGGAACCGTTTCTTTTGGTAGGAGTAGGAGTAAAAGTAGGAGTAAAAAGTAGGAGTTAAGGACAGTAGTTTTGTGTAGGAGATTTGAAAAGAGGAAGACGCTAGGCAGTTGAGTCCAGAAGGGATAGGCTCATTTACTACTAGCATCCCACAGTGAAGAGAATGTAGCTAGTCTGCTCCTGTATCCACACAAAATTTAAAGGTTGTAACTTGATGTAAAAAACCTAAAGATTTAGACCAAAAATAAACCTCATTAATTCAAGTTTGTGTTATCTTCTAATTATACCAAAATGAAGCAACACAACAGTGGTGACCACGACATACGAACAGAAAGCAACCTCATATGCAAAATATATATATATACACATATAAAAGGAGAAATGGAGCAGACAGGAGAGGAAACGATTCATCAAGTCAATATCAAGGCACCGGAATTCATGGAAACTGCTGTAAATGGATGGTTTACGATATTAGAAGCCCAGTTTCACTTGTGAAATGTGACAGCGTCGAAACAAAGTTTTATACAGTAATATCTTCATTACCAGCCGAAGAAGTGGGTAAACTACCAAATGCTACCCTCGCATCACAAGACTACAAGGAATTAAAACAGACTCTGATAGAAGCTCACGAACAAACAAAACCGGAGCTTCTAGAAAAATTAATGTTGGCTACGACTATTTCAGGACGACCGTTGACATATTTGGATTAAAAAATGCGTCGGCTACATTTCAACGGTATATGGACAAAAATTTTGAAGACGTTGATTGTGTTTTTATATATATTGATGACATTTAAATTTTCAGCAATGATGCGATTTCTCATAAAGAAGACATTGAAACAGTTTTTAATATTTTAAATGAACACAATTTAAAAATTTCAGCCACAAAATCTGTTTTCAATGTGACTTCCCTAGATTTCTTAGGCTTTCATATTAGCGTAGATGGCATTAAACCTACAACTAGTAAAATAGAAGAATTAAAATATTTTCCTTACCCTAAGGACGCAAAAGGGCTACGCAGATTTCTTGGAATGGTAGGATTTTATAGAAAATTAATACCAAAATTTTCAGAGATAGTCTTACCCCTATCTGAGAGAATGAGGTTATCCCATAAAGGCTCGTTCACATTAGATGAATCTGAACGACAATCTTTCAATTCTGCAATTAAGGAACTTAATGATACATCCTCATTAGCTCACCCTGAACCTAACTGTATAAATTATCAATTAGTCACTGACAGTAGTAATTATGCTGTTGGTGCGGCATTGTACCAAATGGTGGAAGGAAATCCAATACAGATCGGATTTTTCTCTAAAAAATTAACACAAACACAAATGAGATATTCTACATTCGATCGCGAACTTTTAGCAGCTTATTTGTCAGTGCTGCACTTCCGTCACCTCATAGAAGGTCGCCAAGTGCTACTTTTAACTGACCATAAGCCATTGTGTGGCGCATTTTATAGTTTAAACCCTGCTAAATCAAATAGACAGCAACAACAGTTAGCTATCCTGACAGAATTTATTTCAGATATTGAACATGTAAAAGGTAGTCAGAATATAGTTGCTGATTGTCTATCCCGACCAACTCTTGCTGTACAAATAGATGCGTGTGATTTACCTGCACTTGCAGAAGCACAGGCATCTGATACAGAAATTCAATCTTTTCAGGACTTAAAAAAATTCACCGTACCTGGAGATAACCAATTTATATGGTGTGACTTATCAATGTCTTACCCCAGACCTTTTGTTCCATCTAAATTGCGTGAGTCCATATTCTATAGTATCCATTCCATAAATCACCCTAGCATTAAATCATCCATTAAGATGATTAAAGCTAGATATTACTGGCCAAACATGGATAAATCAATCAAAGACTTTTGTGCATCATGCACAGCCTGCCAACAAGCAAAGGTCTACAAACATACAAAATTACCTATACAGACATTACCATCAGCTAGATTTCACACAGTCCACATAGATATAGTAGGACAAACTCCCACCAGCAAAAAGCCCAAATAGCAGTTACATCAGCCCGTATAGGTATATCCTCACATGTATTGATCGCACAACTTGTTGGGTAGAAGCACAACCCATCAGCGAAACCACTGCAGCTAGTGTAGCTGGGGCTTTTATAAACACGTGGGTCACATGTTGGGGTGTCCTGCTGCATGTTATAACCGACAGAGGCCGACAATTTGAAAGTGAGTTGTTTAGTGAAGTAGCAAAAATAATTGGTTTTTATAGACTACGTACGACAGCTTATCATCCTCAATGTAATGGTTTGATTGAGAGAATGCACAGGACCATTAAAACTGCTATTATAGCACAAAAAGAGTCCTAGCTCTCTGCTCTTTCACTAGTGCTTCTTGGGATTCAGTATGCCCAATAGCTCTGATTTTTCTCCCTTTTATGCTTTTACAGGCACACAATGTTTGCTACCACAGCTACTAATAACACAAGCGAGGAGGCTATAACTCAAAAGTTCACAAGAGATTTACATAAAACCATGTCACAAATTGATGTGAGAAACTTCACCAAAAGAGTTAATAAGTTCGCAAAATCTTATATCCCAGAAAACTTCAAAGTTTGGTTAGAGTGGATCGTGTTCGAAGACCATTGGAGGCACCCTATTCAGGTCCCTACACAGTCCTTCCACGAACACGTAAATATTTTCTGGTTAAGATAAATAATGATATGGATACTCAAGTTTCTGTGGACAGGTTGAAACCATATATAGAAGTACAAAAACAAATAGTAGAGAAACAAGTAGAAGAAAAGATGAATAAAAACAAAACGCTTAGTGATTCAGAACAAGAAATAAATACAAGAAATAAAAAAGAAGATTATCCCATGATAAATACAATATCTCGTTCAGATCGAAAAGTTTCCTGGAAGAAATATAACGAGTACTATTATTATTAGTACACTCTGTTCTAAAGGAGGAACTTCTGTTATGGTTTATAAAATAGCAAGTGTTCTAAAAATAGAAAAAGATAGACACACTGACGCCAAGAATTAAAAATTGGGCGGCAAAATAAGGAACCGTTTCTTTTGGTAAGAGTAGGAGTAAGAAGTAGGAGTTAAGGACAGTAGTTTTGTGTAGGAGATTTGAAAAGAGGAAGACGCTAGTCAGTTGACCACTAGAGTCCAGAAGGGATAGGCTCGTTTACTACTCGCATCCCACAGTGAAGAAGAGAATGTAGCTAGTCTGCTCCTGTATCCACACAAAAAAATTTAAAGGTTGTAACTTGATGTAAAAAACCTAGGGAAAAACAAATCAGTTTGCATCTCAGTCGTCCACGTATTTTAATCACACATAAAAAAAATGTTGCACACGGCCACAAAAGGAGAATATTTATTCTTGTAAAATACAAGAAATGTGGCACAAAGCCGGAAAAGCGGGGTGGGTAGAGATTGGTTGTGTTGCTTCCTTTTTTTTTTATTAGAAGATAACAGAAACTTGAATTAATGAGGTTTATTTTTGGTATAAAACTTTATACTCTGCGCATGGCAGGTTATGTTTAACTTCCGATTCAAGATCGATGGAGTTGAAATGGAGTTCTCAGGGGGTTACTCGTCTTTGGCTACAATACTAAAATTAAAATACTAATCTGCATAATCCATCTAACAGAACGTTTAATCTTGACTAAATTAAATTGCAACACATGCAGGACGTTTCAATTTTATTTTTCGTCAGTCTTGTTAAAAAAGAAAAAAAGCAAACAAAAACTAGGAACACTTTCTTCCCCAGATCAAACAACTTCTTAAAATATTTTTATTTTTTATCAAAAAATATTTCAGGCGTCTTTTTAATAGCCGGCTGCTTATTGGGTTTATTTTTTGCGCGGTTATCTTTAGAGTTATCACCGACGGTGTTCTTGATTGTGCTGAGCAAAATTCGTTTTGATAATCTTGTGAACAGTTAAATAAGTTAATAACCTTTGAATTTGATTACTATGTGGTGAAAAAGAAATTAAAGAGAGACGTAGAGTGTTTTTATTCCATTCTAGTTTTGTTTCTTCGTACTTTCAACTCTAGTGATAATGATAACTGGAAAGGATAATATTACTGTTGTCTCCTACAAGGATCAACCAGGAATATGTCAAAGAATTTCCAATTCTCTGATGGCAGTTATTGCAGGTTTCTTACTTCTGCCTATGTCGTGTTATCTTTTGTATTACAACGAGGTAAGTTAGTTCAATCGGCAGGTGGAGATATGCGTGATCACAATGTAATCGTGCAACAACAGATTAAATTACCTCTTTAGCACAGTTGAAAAAAAAAGAAATACTCGTCGCAGTCGTAATTTGTTGTTGAAATGTACCAGGAGAGTAAAAATCATAACTCGTGCTAACAATTTTTACCCCTAACGTGCTAGAATGGAAAATGCATGATTCCTTGCTTAACTAGTTTATGTGAAGTGGAAAGGCTTTGTTGGGAGATTATTAGCCAAATAATTTTACAGCTTCAATTGCTTGTTTAAAGTTTAAAACTTACAATAAGTTTCCTACTTGTTTCTCGAAACTGAATTTTTTTTTTTGTTGGTATTAAATTTGAAATAAATCTCAACCAATGTTTCTCGTTAAAATAAACGAGACAAATTTAAATACCATTTAAATTTGCCTCGACTGGATGTATTCATTTTTTTTTTTTTCGATTACTGCATTTCTTAATTACTGAGTTAACTTAAAACTTTTCCAATATGTTTTCATTTGATTTTTAACTTGAACATGAAGAAATATTTCGTTTGTACGATTCTGATTTTAAAAACAAAGTTTCATTTTTGTTTTTCGAAATAATTTTAGAAAGCAACCTAATCACTGAGTGACTGAAAAGATTAAAGTTGTTCATTTTTGTGCAATTTTATCGTTTTTCATGTACACAAGTCTGGAGAGTGGATACTCGCTCGACCAATGTATGGTGATTTGTTTTTTTGTTTTTTGCTGTACTGTATCTTTGTTTCCGAGCTATTTTTTATTAATGTAGCAGAACATCTAGAATGTATTTATTGCTATTTGTATCCTATAATCTACGATAAATTCAATTATACTTCAACAAATGCACTCATTTTGTATTGTTCATTTGCTTATCAACAGTGTATGCGACAGGTTGCGTTGTTACGTTGCTTTTTTTTTTTTTTTTGTCAAGTTGTACATTGTCATAAAACGTAACTTTAACTGCCAGACAAATGAGAATAATAATATCGGAAAGTTAGAAACAATTATAAAAATACAAAATAAAAAGATTTTAGTTTTAGCTTACATTTTTCAGTCCATGTTTAAAGTCCATGTCTTTAAAAATATCCAGCGAAGTACCGCCAAGATCTGAGTAAAAAACATAAAAAATAAACATAAAAACGCAATAATTTTTAATGTTTCCTGTTTTGTAAAAGTTTGGCGAACCTGAAGGAGACTACCACCACCTTTAAATTTGTTGTTTTTACTTTTTTCAGTGTAATGAATCTTATCGATTATACCCTAAACTTTCCGATTGAAAAAAAAAAAAAAATTGGAAAAATTTCAATATTTCAACAATTTTAGGGGGGCGGGGCTCAGTTTTTCATACAACAATAACACGACATTCCCACCACCTGTAAATTGGTTGATTTGATTGATTATCATTTTTCTTTTCCTTGTTTTCAGTGCAATAAACCCTAAACTTTCCGATTGACAAAACAACTTGTAGGAATTTCAACATTTAAACAATTGTAAGTGAGGGTGGGGGGGCAGTTTTTCATACAACCTGATCAATCGATCCTGTGTACAATTAACTTTTTTGTTTGCGCATTAAAGTCATTCTTGGAGTTTCCGAGGAAGATGCCATCGTAAGAAAAACTAAAGACAAAAACAAGAGCAACAACTCGTCCCAAAAATCCAAAACAAAGCGACACCAACGTGAGTGGTTCCAAAATGGAGGATCGATTTAACGTTATGAGAAAGGGAGTCCCCTTTAAAATTGTTTAAATATTGAAATTCTTTCATTTTGTTTTTGATAATCGGAAACTTGGCGGACCTAAAGCAGACTACCACCATGTTTAATTTCGTTGTTTTTCATTTTTTTTTTTTTTACTTTTTTCAGCGCCGTACTATTGATTATCCCCTTAGCTTTGAAAATTTTGAAATAAATATTTTCTGGGGAAGATCATTTTCTCATACAACGTTATAGTAAATCGAGCCTCCATTTTGAAACCAGTCGCCGGTATGACATTACCGCCACCTGTAAATTTGTTCATTATCAAATTTTTGGGACTTTTTTCAGTGCAATATTATCTTTTACCTTAAGCTTTACAAATGACAAAAAAAAATTGCAAAAATTTCAATATTTAAACAATTTCGGGGGGGGGGGCAGTTTTTCATACAACTTTATATAGTGGACTGAAAATGGAGGATTGATTTAATTTAACGTTGTATGAGAAACTGACCCCACCTCACAAATTTGTTTTAATATTGTAATTTTTCAAAATTATTTTTGATAATCGGAAACTTTAAGTAACAATCGATAGAACTGCACTGAAAAAAGTAAAAAAACAAACAAACAAAATTAAACGTGGTGGTAGTCTGCTTCATGTCCACCAGAAACTTTATGTAATAACCGATATGGAATGTTATGGCTAATACTGCTGGGTTGATTCTTTCACCTAAACATCCAAAACTTGTTAAATAGCTTTCGCCACTGAAATAAATAGGCAAAGAGAAAAGGAAAGATACAGAGACACTAGAGGGACAGTTTGGACACCGATTTTATTTTTAGTTCCAACGACCTCTTGTTGGGGAAATTCCTTCCCAAACAGTTTGGCACGTCTTTACCATCCAAAGTCCAACAGAGAAAGAGATCGAGTTTATTTTTGGCACCAGCAGGCCTCTCTTTTTGTGTGCATGCGTCAATTGTCTTTCCTGTCAGAGGACTCCTGGGAGATTTTTATGTTTATTTTATTTCCTAGTTTTATTTTATTTTGTATTTTTATTTTATTTAGTATTTTTTATTTTATTTCATATTTTTATTTAATCCCTACAACACATCCCTACCCAATGTAGTGGAGCTACAGTAAGGATGAATTGAAGGCAAAGTTAGTCTTTTATAAAGTGCATGTGTGTGTATGTTACTCTTTTCAATGTACATATAATTTTGTTTATGTGTGTATTTTTATGTGCAGTAAAAAAGGTCATTGTTTCTTGCAAACCGCACATGTCTACCCAAGCGGGTGACGATTGGTTCCTTTGGTGAGTCTTGCTGCGTTTCAGGTATTGGTGATGATGTGTTTTCTGTTAGGCTGTGTTTTTTGTTTTCATTCTTTTTCTGGGCATGGGCTAGTATTGCTGGTTTCAATCGCTCAGTTGAAACCGTTTGCTCATCACCAGCCAATGTCTCTATGATAAAATATTTTTCTTCTTGTTTTATTACTGTGTGTGGCCCTGAATATGGGGCTTCCAGAGGTTTCCTAATCCTGTTGGTTCACAGCCATACACCTGTTGCTGATTTTAGTTCTTTGGGTATAAAGGATTTTTGAGTTGTATGTAGCTTGTCAGGTCGGGGTCTACAGTCACCGAAAATGTGGGTCGAGATAGACAATCAGCAACAATATTTTCATATCCTCTTATATACTGTACATCTGTGACATACTCTGTGATAATTGATAAATATCTTTGTTGCTTGTCCGATTTCATTGGTGTTTTCTTTTTGAAAGCCAGGGAAAGTGGTTTGTGGTCTGAAAACAAGGTAACATTTCTGCCTTCAATTTGTGGTTTGAAGTGCAAAACTGCCTGATATGCTGCTAATAGTTCCCTGTTGAAGGTGGAAAATTTTTGATGTCTTCAACTTTCTGGGTTGTTGGCTTTAATCCTTTCATGCTTACATTATAGTCCAAGAAGTTAATAGAGTCGAGAATCGAAAGGACTTTCTTAAGATCTTTGTGGTGTTGTTCCTTAGATTCAGAGAAAACGAGTATATCATTGATATATGTAAAAACACAGTCTACGTCCATGAATATATTGTCCATAAATCTCTGGAATGTAGAGCGGCTGTTTCGTAGACCAAATGGCATGAATAGGTGTTCAAAGAGACCAAATGGTGTTATCACAGCAGATTTTTCTATGTCTGCCTTATTCATGGGAATCTGGTGATAGACCTGTAGGAGATCACTTTTTGAAAATACAGTCTTCTTGAAGAGTTTAGATCCAAGGCTGTTAATGTTTGGTATCGGAGATCTGTCTGGTTTTGTCAACTGGTTCAAATGTCTAAAATCCCCACGTACTCGCCATTTTCCTGGGGTTGACTTGGGAACTAGATGTAATGGCGATGACCAGGGGGACTTTGACGGTTAAATAATTCCAGCTTGTAAGAGTGCCGCAAACTCCTGTTTAGCTGATTTACATTTTTTCTTCTGACAGTTGTCGGACTTTGGCATAAGTAGGGGCACTATCTCCAGTGTCTATGACGTGTGTTACTTTCATGGATTGGTTAGTTTTGGAAATTCTCGGAGGAGGGACTGCACTTCTTCTGGTAGGTTGTTGTGGTTATTCACAGTTATACACTGAATCTGTACAGTGACTCATCCTCCTTGTGTATATCAATGGGTTTCCTCATCAATGAACCTACCCTTTTTGCAGTCTAAGATTAATCCATAGTGGCGCAGAAAATCTGCTCCTAAGAGGGGGTTGATGGTATCCACTACTACTACGATCCATGTGTATGAATGGCGTAGGCCCAGAATCCCAATATCAACTACTGCTTTGCCAAAGCATTTAATATTATTCCCGTTTGCTGCTGATAGTGTTACAGGTGTAGGGTTTAAGTTTAGACCGAGTGCCATTCTTTGTGATAAGATTGTTGTAGAGGCACCTGTGTCTATCACAAAATTGATCTTATTTGTGTCAATTTTGGTAGCAACCTCAAATAGTTGTGAGTTGCCGGTTGCTGATGCAATTCGCATTATCAGTTTTCTGAGGCTTGGGTGGTAGGGTTTCTGGCAGGTGAAGATGGCCTTGAAGTGGGCATTATATTACAGCCGGACTTGTTTGGCCACCTGCACCATGGTTTGCACGTCCTCGACTTTTCTGCATAATATAAATGTCCACGACATACTTGAGGCTTCTGGTTCTCATAAAATGGTCCGGTGCTAGGAGTGGCACCGGTGGAGACAGTAGATCTGGAGTGCCTGCTTATTTTTTTTTTTTTTTTTTTTTTTTTTAATCATATCACCCCAAGCAAGGCGATAATGCCACTGATGCGCAGGGGGCTACGTAAGGGTAAAAAGAATGGAAAAGAGAAAGCCGGAAACCGCATCCTAAACAGGAAACAAGGGATGAGCCTCTTCACCTGTTCAATAGATGTGGGTGGAGTGTGAACCGGGCGATAGTTTAGTCTATCTACTCCAATTGGAAAAAAAAATAAATAAAAGAGTGAAAAGACTTGAAAAGGGAAAACCGGAAACCGCATCCTAAACAGGAAACAAGGGATGAGCCTCTTCACCTGTTCAATAGATGTGGGTGGAGTGTGAACCGGGCGATAGTTTAGTCTATCTACTCCAATTGAAAAAAAAAAAAAAGTGAAAAGATTGGAAAAGAGAAAACCGGAAACCGCATCCTAAACAGGAAACAAATTATATCTGGCATAGTATCATCCTGGGTTTTAAAATGGTGTTATTTTGTCAGCCAATGTGCCCAGTTCCATCAGGGAGGCATTTTTTATTGCTGCTATTACGGGTGTTATTTCCGGGGGTAGTGCCTGAATGAACTTATGTCGAACAAGTTCATCTCTGACACGAATCCTGCTGTCTGTGGACATCAACTCATGGAGATAAGCTAAAGGTCTCCCTGTCATTTGAGTGTTATCCATTAATTTAGCGAACATCTCTGGTTTTGTCCTTTCGTGTTTAGCCATTACTGCGTCTTTTAGCTCTGAATATTTTTTAGAAGCTATAATCGCGCACGATAAGCTGGATATCAATTCTGTAGTTAGGACAGACAATACCTGGTAAAACCTGGTTTTTTCACTTGTTATGTGTCGCAATTCAAATTGTGCCTCACAAATTGCAAACCAACCATCTGCTGTTGTGTGCATAAAGGCTGGGATTTTGACTGATATAGCTGACGCGCTTTCCTCCATTTTAGTGACTTACAATAAGGCAACAAGAGGGAGGAAAGAAAAAGGCAAGACGATAAAGCAAATCTCTGCTGGATGGAACGTGTTTGTGTTAATAGTTTTTTTTTTTTTGTGGTGTGTGTGAATGTGATGAAAGTAAAAGCCATTATTCACATCTTTTTTTTTTTTTTAGTTTTACACAGCACTGTATGGTTACAGTAGTCAACTAGACCTGTTGTGGTGGTGGAGGGATGGTAAGCCAATGATTGGTAGTGGGGAAGCAGCCAAAGTCACACGGGGCGGGGGTTACTCATTGTATGAAAGTCTTCAACAATTTTTGTTTTTTAATGAAAGAAACTTTGCTTGTCACTATTAAAGCTGTGGTGGAGAAATGAATTTCTCTTCCACTTTTTTTGGGCCACAGAAAACTTGAGTGTAGATATGTCGGGTGGTCACCATTATGGAATGTTATGCCTATTACAGCTGGGTTGATTCTTTCGCCTAAACATCCAAAACTTGTTAAATAGCTTTCACCACTGAAATAAATAGGCAAAGAGAAAAGGAAAGATACAGAGACACTAAAGGGATAGTTTGGACACTGATTTTACTTTTGGTTCCAACAACCTCTTGTTGGGGAAATTCCTTCCCAAACAGTTTGGCATGTCTTTACCATCCAAAGTCCAACAGAGAAAGAGATCGAGTTTATTTTTGGCACCAGCAGGCCTCTCTCTTTTTGTGCATACGTCAATTGTCTTTCCTGTCAGAGGACTCCTGGGAGATTTTTATGTTTATTTTATTTTGTAGTTTTTATTTTATTTTGTATTTTTATTTTATTTAGTGTTTTTATTTTATTTCATATTTCTATTTAATCCCTACAACTGCGCTGAAAAAAGTATATATAAAAAGCAAAACAACAAATTTAAAGGTGCTGGTAGTCTTCTTCAGGTCCGCCAAAATTTTGTTTTTGTTTGAAAGATAAAATTAATAATTTTACACATTTCAGTAAGAGTGTAAGACAATTTAAAAATGTCCTGTCAATTTAATCCGCCATTAAATGATGACCAAGAAAATCTATGACAAAATATAAAAAAAAATATTCAAATAAATATCTTAGATAAATGAAATAAAATTTATGGATTAATTAACAGAAGCTTGGAAAATATTAATTACTGTATGCTTAAAATATAATGAAAAACACTTTTTAAACCCAACAAAGTATCAATCATCAACAAGTTCACAGATCAAACAGAATTACCTTCTTCAAAAACCCCAATTTAAAAATTAATCATTAAATACTGAAACCCAAAACTGTAAAAATGCAGAAACTTGTTTCATTTATGCTTAAAAATAATCATTTTTACCTTTCTATATGCAATAAAGTAGAAATATATTTTTTTATTTATTCATTTTTTAAAATCATTTCAAGCAAAGCAATATGCAACTAAGACACTTAGGAGTTATTGAGTGCAAGAGAATATGAGAAAAACATGATTAAGGAGAGAGAGAGAGAGAGAACAGGAATTTGGTATTTACAGCTGAAATAATCTTCCATTGGCAAGGAAATTGTGACTCAAGTCCCCTAACAACTCTTTCATGTATTTTTGTTTGAGTTTCCTTATGTTAACTATCTCTTTTCTTAAGACTGCAATAATTAGACAAAATATCTGATACTATTGAAATGTCTCTCTCTCTTCTTCATCTGCAAATATTTTTGTGTTTGTTGGCTTTTTATTTTGCTTTTCATCAGAAGAATTTGAATTAAAAGATTGTGTGTGTAATAAACTCCACAAACAAAATTTATTTTGCACGAGTCAAGAATAATTTTCTGAATAAAATAATAATAATAATGGCAAAATGTTCAGGTATCAAATTAAGAATGAAATTAATGTTTTAAAATAATTGTTTAAAATGTATTATGCAAAAATATTAGAAAACAAGAGTTCTCTACCTTTAGCGTTATTACAGGTTGGAATTATGTTTTTTTTTATACTCGATGAATTTGTATTCTGATGAATCTTTTAGGATTTCTATTTTAATTGGTATATGTTGAAATTATTGTCAATTTGTTTCATTCTGTTTGTTTGCTGAGAGAGAAGATTTTTTTTATTCCTTTTTTATTTTTGAACTGGTGTTTTTGACATGTGTTTCAGTTTGCAGAGAATTTTTTTATGTCTGAATTTCAGTTCTTTTAGAGTTTGTCGTGCGGTCTTTCCTCACAAGATTTATTATATACAATATCCAATTTTGGCACAAAAATTTGGGGTGGGGGGACAAAAACTGAAGCTGGTTATCAATAACTATCCTATACCTAGCTAATCCGACTCACAACCTAATCACTCTTTACAATTTTCCATTCATCATAAGAACCCATCCATCGTCAATCAATCCAACATATACCATAATACCTCATACATTCAGGGAACCTAAAAAAAAGAGAATCCTCACTGGTGAATTCTAGACGTGCTTTTGTTTATATACTGACGTGCTGTAACAGGAGGATTTTTGGTGAGGAATTTTAAATTCCTGTAAGTCTGAATTCCTAGAAGGATGTGATTTCGAATTGACCAATCAGCAATTGCTATTAAGGTTTATTATGTTTCCTATTCACCTAGAAACAGGTTTTGATGTTTGATTGCCACTTGATACTACTAAAACAATTAAATTTCTAACTTTTAATATTTTTTTTATCTTCACTCAAGTTATTCAGTATGAGCTGTAACAGCTTAAACAATCTTTCAGTTCAGACTTTTCATTTTTCCATTGCTCAGTCTCTTAAATTGTGGATTTCCCTACTCTATTCCCTAATGAATCTTAGCAACCTGCCTGATTTGGTCCTTACCTCCTCTCTGAGCTCTTGTCATGCCATGCAACACTGTCCTCTTGGCAACTTGGATCATGCTATAATATCTACTGATATTTTATTCCAGTCATCTATTAAACAGGAACCCTTATTCATAAAACTTCTTTCCTTTACCAGCATGCTGATTGGGATTCACTTCATGGCTTTCTTCAAGATGCCCCTTGAACTGATGACCTTCATAGTGAGAAATGCATCACTGAGATTTCCTCTTAGGTCAAAGCTATCATAGATGCTTTCATTCCCTCTTGGAAATACCAAGTGAAATCTCAATCATCTCCATTGTTCACAGCAGTATGCTCTGCCACTATAGCCCACAGGAACTGTTATTTCTGGCTATAACAGCATGATAGTTCAACAATGTTATTGGTCCTGACCTGGTGTTTTGGCTTCAGTCACTTTCCAACTACTATAAAGTTGCCTCTCTGTGCCTTTTCCATAAATGTCTTCATGGTAATTATTTAGATTACTTACTGTGATACCTAGACTTTATGAATTTAAGTGCAGTAAGTGTTTGGAAACAATGTCTCATCAATTTACAGTTTAATGGGCTAGATGTAACTATAAGTTCTATACTATCAGTTTCTTTTCTTGTTTGAGGAACTCTCTTCTGGCTCCATACTTTCCAGCCAGTTTTCTTCAAAGATTTAAACAAAACAATTATCATAAAAGTATCTATAGAAAAGGCATAGGCAAGCTATGTTATAATGATGGGAAAGTGACTGATGCCAGGTTAGAACCAATAAAATTCCAAATTCTTTTTTGAATTTCATCAAGAATCTCTAAGTATAGTATAGTGTGAACACCAGACTAGATGTGGTAGCAATATTTAAAGCAATAATGAATGGTAGATTGATAGATATATAAGAGATTTTGATGCAAAAAATTGTCTAGCACAACACAGTGAACCAAGTATCAGCAGACTTAGTAATTGAATCAATATAATCTTTCTATTTCATGTCAGCTGAAAATGTTTGCCTAAGAAGGTGCAAGGAGTCACTCTCCTGGAGGTTAACATCAGCCATGGTGATAGATGTCAAAAAAAGTTTCTCTTAAACAATTAAACGAGAGCAGTTTAATTTTGGAGGCATTAAAATTAACATGCCATTTATTGCTCCAGTTAACAACAGATTGAGATCAGCTGCCAATTTAACCTTGTTGAATTGAATAAATTTACCATTAAAACAGGAGTAATTAGCTGTGTCATCAGCAAAGATACAGTGTTACAAGCTGATGACATCAGGAAGGTTGTTAACGAAAATTAGGAACAACACAGGTCAAAAGATAGAGCCTTGGGAAGCATCTGCATTAATGCAAAAAGATCTTCAAGAATAACCTTTCAAGACAAATTTCATTTCACAATTTGATAAGAAAGAATTAATCAGATAAAAATTTGTCCAGAAATACCTTTCAGTTTGTGGAGGAGACCAGCATGACAAACCCTTCCAAATGCTTTTGACATATCCAGAACTGCTGCCTGAGCTTCACCATTCTTATCTAAAGCTTGATAGACTCTTTTGGCAATAACTATTAATATATCAGCAATTAACGTAGGAAAGTGAAAATCATATTGCTTATATGAATAAGACACTGCAAAGGGAGATACTAAACCAATTCAAAGTTAATTAGTGCCTCTAGTACTTTGCCTAAAACAGATAGTAAAATTATTTCTTATTGAAACTTAGTAGAAATATGAAAAGATTTTTTTTAAATATGTAAAAGATTATATAGTAATAAATACATTCTAGATGTTTGTACCAAATCAGGTCATTTTTTTTATTATTTTAAGAAAATTGATGAAACAAAAAGTGCTATTATAAAAGAAAAAAAAAACAGATTCATAATGACATTGAGTTTTTTCACTTTGTTTTCTTTCAGTTACCAATGTCATAACATTCAAACATCATATATGATTATTTTTAACCTTAACTCCAGTAGGAAGTAATTCAGATTTGTTGAATTACTCCATATTTGATCTTCTATGCCCCTCTACCAAATCTGTTTTTAAAATAATAAATAAAATAAAATTTCTAAAAAAAATATAACTGATGCAAAAATGTAATCAAACTTTACAGGTTTTGTTTCTTCAAACACATCTTTATTTAATAAAAAGATATTTATTTTGTCATCAGCAATTAGAATTTCAAAATCACCCTAAAACATTACAAGTAAAAAAAATAGATATTCATTGTATTTTTTTTTCACTGTTAAATCTAAAATCAGATAATGTTTTATTAAATTATGCAAGCGCCAACTCCCAACAAAAATTATTTTATTGAATTTTATTGCACTATTTTTGTAATGTTTTAGGACAAATTTTCAAGATTTTGTTTTATTGCAAACTATTTTTACTGCAATATTATCAGGGATTTTTCTTTATAAAACTGTAAAAAAATATTTGTCGACATCCCCTCCACCAGTTTTATATTGAAATGGGGTAGTAACTGATACCCTTACATTTCTACAATGTTTTCCAATAAAATAACCATAAAAATTCATTCATTCATTAAGGAATAAGTTCTGAAAATTTCATTTTAATCTGATAATTCCTTGATTTTTTTTATAAATTTTCAAAAATGGGGGCAGCGGTTTTTTTTACTTTCCATTTTGGTAGTAGTTCTTTATGGTTGAAATTCATTATTGTTTTCATTTGTGAAAGTGTGTTTGTAAGTAAAGTTTGCCCAGATGTATGTGTGGTTGTGAGTCCAAACTTGTAATTGGATTTGTTTAGTTTTAGATGTAGCAATCATCAAATTTATTGAAAATGAAAGAGCTGTAGGGATAGTGAGCTGAAAGTTCATTACTCTGTTGTTAGGCAACAAAATAGTCTTTCTAATCATTGAATCACACAATTACTACTCTGAAAATTACTGATTAATCTTTTCTCTTTACAGTTATTTCAATTAATGCCTTTTCATTTATTTTTAGGGCCAGTCAGTCATGAGGGCAAAATCTTTAGATGAAGGTTTATCAAAAGTGATTCTACTTGATACAACTGAAGTGGCTTTTGAGGAAAATAATGGCAAACTTGTATATGCCAGTGGACCCATCAGTACAGATAAAGTAAGATATATTTTAACAGATTTCTTCTTTTGACAAAAAATGGTCTTTATTATCCAAGTTGGTTTTTGTGTTTATTAAGTACATATGTGTATATATATGAGGACATAAAAAGGTCCTCTACCAACCAAGAAAGAAAAAGGTGTAGAGCAGACATCACTCCACATTTCAACACACTTGTCACATTGTTTCTCAAATTTCTTTAATCTTACTGAAAAAAAAGAAATTTTAATGTTTAGTCATTGAAATATTGATTTTTTTTTGTGTGTATGTAAGTAAACATGAACTGTCTCTTTAGCTCTTCAGTTGAATGAAGACGAAAATGAAATCCATAAAATGTCAAATTTCTCCTTAATAAAAGGACCAGTTAAAGAAAATATTCCAATTAATATGAACATTCAACAATACTAATGTCCAACAATCTATGAAAGATGTATTAAGAACTTGAGTTGTTGCTATTTCCTACCTGTTACTGATTGTCATCACTAGAAAGATGTGATTCAATAATTAAAAAATACCTTATGATTCATTTATGAATGTAATCTCATTACCAAAGATAAATTGTTGTGCATATATTTTGTATCTATAAAGTTGAAATGTTTAGAATGTTTAATCAGTAAATATCTGAAAATATTGATTGGGATTACTTATCTCTTAAGAAATATGGACATTTACAGCTGAACATAAATACTGAATAAGAAGATACAACTCTACTATTTGAAGCTTGATCTCAGATTATTTTAAATTGCAGAACCCAGAAGAAAATGAAATGTCAAAAAAACTGTAACAGATACAAAAGTATCCTTTTGCATAAAGGAAGTAGTCTTGTCAAAATATGAGTTGGTTTCCATTCACAATATTGGTGGGCAAAAGAGACCACAAAGACAGAAGCTATATATTTGTAGAAGAGAGTTGCTACACTGAAGAGAGAAAGCTTGTCATTACAGCTGTTGGACCAAGAGAAAAAAAACAAGACAGACTACTATGGTGTGGCATCAAAGAGATGGACCTCCAAATGAATATATTTCTTGATAGAAACAGTATATACATCATTATTTCAACTTTATTTTTATAAAGCTACAATCACTGTGATATTTGGAGTGGGAATAAACAAAAAGCCATGCATTATAATTTATGTTTGGTAATAAGATTATGATTAGGATGTGCATTGTGGTGCAGTGTATATTGGCTCAGAACGAGAAATTGAGCAGCTGAGTTCGAATTCCAGTCAAATTCATTGCATTCACTTATGTGCAAATACCCTTGGGAAAGGTATTAATCCATCTCTTCCCTCTAGTTATGAGTTAAACAACAGGACAGATTGGGTTCTATAGCCTTGGCTGGCAACCTACTGTGGGATAATCTTCTGCCCAGTCAGTCATGTCTTTTTCATGACATGATCACCCAAGCGTGTATCATGTATAGCACTTAACTGACTGACTGAATAAGATTATCTTCCTGAATGTATTTCTTGCTTTATATGAAAGAATTCATTTTTTATGCCTTTCACTCAACATTGTTTTATATTCAATACAGTCTGGTAAAATCTACTGAATTGTTTACTCACTGTGAATTTTATCATTCTTCTCACAAAAACACCAAAAAAGAGCAATGACATCAGTTGAAATTGATCTGCTCTTTTGAGCCAATTTCTTGTGAGGATTAATGTGGGCTTTTCAAAGTAAATAAAGCACCTTTCTAACTAAATTCAGTCTATTGAAGAAAAGGTTCTTCTCTGGTTAAAATTAAATGGAATTCTTTATTATTAATTTTTGGAACCTAGACCATTAAAATGCACCTTTATACTAAAAATTGTCTTGATCTTAGCAATACTGTTTATCTGCTCAACACTTTCAAAAAGTTCAGGATATCAAAAAATTCTTTGGAAAATTTATCAAAACTGGAAGCATTCTTTTATGATGGAATATGTAGTTTACCTGGAAGGGATCATAAGGTCATAGATATTTAGGAAGAATTCTTGGATGATCATTTGATCATATTTTGGAAAGAACTTTTCAAGATGACTTTGTGTGGGTGGGTAGGTGGGTGTGTACGTATTACAATAAAATTATCCTTTTGATTAAATTTGGATTTTTTTAAAATTCTCATTTGCAGGTTGTAACTGATCCCTACTTTAATATTGCTATTCATGCTGTTAAATTGAAACGGGTGGTAGAAATGTATCAATGGGTAGAGCATACTTCTAAACAGTAAGTCCTTTTTTTGTATTTCTATTCATTTTACCTTTTTTACTTGTTATTTTTATAAGAGAAACATTCACATTTTGGTAAAGACATTACAAAAGAAACTCTGAATTTAAAAAATGTTATGCTATGTTTATATTTATAAAAATATATTAACAGTTAAAGATTATATTCATGAGTCAACGATATATTTTCTAATAATTCTTAGTTTATTCTAAAATATGATCACTAACTTATGAAACAATTCACAACTCATTTTATTTCTTTCAAGTAACACCATGACACATTTTTACATTTTGTACCAATAAAACTAATACTAAAGGTAATGCATATTCATTGATCATTTTGATCAATGTTGATTGCTATCAGTAACAGTTGTGTCAGTGGTTACTTGTTTGCCAAATCCTGGTTGTGGGAAAAGACGTCAACGCACAACACTGACAGCAATTTGTTGTATTTTAAATGAAGAAATAATTTTTATTTCTATTACATACACATGTCACGATAGTGGGATATCATTATCATTATTTTCTTTGGGGAGAAACTTAGTACATTAATCAATCATAAAGATATCAGTCTCTAATTACCACTTTTGGTGAATCTACAGTCCCTCTCTCACACTGCTTCAAAGCCTTTTGTATCACATAGTTTAGTAATAAAGAGCCCTTAGTATTTTTTTCTCCTCTTCTTTTTGTGAACTGGGTGGGTGGCCTGTATTTGGCTCAGTTTCTTCTTGCAGGGTAGTCTCTTTTTTGTCTCATTTTTCTTTCTACTCCCTTTCTTACTTTCTTCTTCTTTGTTTTCTTGGTGGCTTATAAGATGGCAGACTCCATTTGTAGGAATATGGTAAAGCAGAATGTAGCACTGTCACAATTTCTCATTATTTTTTACTGAGTTTTAATTCCACTGACATATCAAATTGAAATTTGATCAAAATCAACTAAATACACCCATTCTATGTAACTTTCAGTTTTCTGGTTAAAAAAAAAATCTTGTCTGAAAATTTGTTTATCAAAATCTTCTTGACCCAGATGTGCTAAAACACCCAGAGTTTTCTGACTAAACTTATTTCTTATGAGATATTGATTTGGTAATAATTTAACTCTACTTGTATGAATGGGATTAAAGTATTTCAAGAATATAACTCGAACCTTTTTAGCAGAATCTTAGAATGATCTGGTAATCCTCAAGCCTTAAGATTTTAATTTCTGTTGCCCTGGTTGGTTGATTATTGAGTTGATTGATGATACATGGTTTATTATTTATGTTAAACTCTGGCTTGAGTTTTGTGTCCCAGTAGTACCATCCACTTGGTCTTGTGTGTTATCCTACTTGACTTTGCCAAAACACCACTAAGGGACATTTTTTAAGCCTATTAATAAGCAATCATAATTTCTCTCTCTTTCTTTTTTAGCTCTGGCTTTCAGATGTAGTCACATATAAATAGGAACACTATCGACAAGGCATATTCATTTCTTTGGTCCTCCTTTGACTTTCAAACTCTTTTTACATGTATTTATTACACACGCTTGTTACACACACACACACACACACACATATTCTTCTTAGAACTTATTTTAATGTATTTTCTATGTTTTATAATTTCTACACATGTAATTATTTTTTCTAATACATAAATTGTCCTTTGCTTGATATTTTTTTGTTTTGTGTACTAATTTTTACCTGGACTCACATTGAGTCCACTAATATTATTTGTGGGATAAATATTCCAGGAACCTGTAAATATTTATGATCCAAAGTATTTATTCCTGCAGCATAATGGTGACTAATATTTATCCAAACATACTAGTATGAAATGAAGGACATTTTGAATGTGCAAACTTCCAGATCCTTTCACATGTATGTGGATGTCCCTCAAAGCTCTGTCCCAGGTACTACACTGTTTCTCCATCAATGATCTTCTTGACGTTATCAGTTCCCAATTAGGCATCTTTGCAGACAACACTACCATTTACTCCCATCTTAATAAGAAATCTGCTGAGGCTGCTACTCTTGAGACAGACTTCTAATCAGTGATTAACTGGGGCAGGAAATCGCTTATAAATTTTAATGCCACCAAGACAGTACTACCCTTCTTTAACCACTATAAAGAAACTTTCCTACCAGCCATCAACTCATCTCCTGCATCTCCTGGGCCCCACTTTTTCAACTGACCAGAAGTCAAATGAATATATTGAATTTATATATAGCTGCATCTACTGCTAGGAAGGTTGGGTCCCTGTGTCAGGCCAGAAAACTTTTTTGTCAGAATCCATCTTGCACATTTATAAATCTACCATTTGTCTGTGCATTGAATGCTGTTGTCATATCTGGTTGGATACTCCTACTATTCATCCTGATGTTCTCAACAAAATCCAAAGAAGGATCTGCAATGTAATCAGTCCTGACTTGGCATATAAACTTCAGTCACTTTCTCACCAATGTGACATGGCTCCTCTCTGCTTTTTTACAAATATTTTCATAACAACTACTCTAATGAGCTTCTTTTTTTTTTCTTGGTGGTCTGTTCACATGAATTTAAGTGTGCTATTAGATTGGCATCTAGGTCCCACCCTTTTACTATTGAAATAGTTAACTGTAACCATCACTTCTACTTTAACAGTTTCTTTTCTCACACTTCCCACCTGTTTAACTCCCTACCATTTACTTGTTTCCCTGATAGCTACAATCTCCAAGAATTTAAATGCAACATCACTTGCCATCTTTCATCTTCTTGAATCCTGCTCATCTTTTATCCTTTCATCATTACCCACTGTATCTATTTTTTTCTCTGACTGTAACCCCACACCCCGTGCACTAGTTGTGGTCATGTCTTACTTGAAGAGAAATGATTTTTAAAAAAATCCCTATGACAGTCTTTTTATTTTATTATGTTATTTGAATATGAGTCAGCTTAAATTTCTTTTCTAGTACTCTATCTTGAAACTGAAGCATTGTTACAACTTTTAGTTAATTATAACAAATATTGCTGTGAGTTCTTTCATAGATGCCATCATTGGCAGGATGGCATTTATGTATTCTATTACAATATATTTATGTTAAATGTTTCCTAAAATTAAAAGGGCTAATATTTTGCAAGATTTTGGATTATGACATGATTTCTCAATTTTGGTAAAATCTTTCATAAAAAGTTGATTATGCTTTCATAATTTTTAGATACTACACAAATATTCGATGCTTTTTCTATAAAAAATCTGGAATGATCTTTTGTTTCTCTCTTATTTAAAAACCCCTTACATTTTATATTTTGCCAGATGTTTTACAAAAAAGGCATTATAAAAATGTTTTTATCATATTTATGAATTGTATAATTTATTTCTTATAATGTTTGAAAAATTATAATTATTTTTTGTTTGTTCAGTGAAGTTGTTGAAAATGGCAAAATAAGAAAAGAAATCACATATTCATACAGTAAGTACAAAGTATTTTTCCTTTGAATTTAACATTTGAAAACCATAAATTCACCATGTCCTTTATTTGTACTACACTACAGTTTTTTCAGCTGTTGTGCGCTCCAGAGCGAACAAGGCTGAAACATCATAAACATGGCAATAAAAATGAGGACAATATTCTGAATAATGTAAATGGTATAAATACTACCTCATCTCAGAAGTATAGACAAATCCTTTGTTTTGTTGTTTTTATTTATTCTTTTTAAATTGAATATTCAAACACATTTCAAAATAATTGAATATGTTGAATAATTCAACGTAACCTGCCTGACAGGACTGACAAACTTTGTAAAAACCCTGAAAAATTAAGAGGTTTCTTATCAGTTGATAAAGACATTTAAGAATCATTTTATGCCACATCAACAAGGGTCTCACCATCATCGACACAGATTTTGTTTAAAATTTGGTGCATTTATAGAACTTCATGATAGAAATTGAATGGCACCTATTTTACATTTCTAGGTCAAACTGTTTTTGAGATATGACTCTTTGACATTTACTGAAAAGGTGAATTTTAGAAAATGGTAATAAAGTTTAAATATTTGTATCTCAGTGTTTTTTTTTTCACTCACAAAGCTAAATTATATATCATTTAAAAGTACTTGGATATGTCTAAAAGGTAATCTATTTACTTTTATGTTTAAAGGTCAAATAATTTGATCTTAAACTTTGAGCTTTAATTTCTCAAAAAGCCTATCTTAATTCTTTTTTAAAATTTGACAACAAATTTGTCTGCCTCATGGCAAGATATGTACAAAATTTTGTGGTGGACTTTTGATTGTGGCCTGCCTGAGTTACAAAGGTTTTATTGGATTGGGCCAAATTCAAAATGGCAAATTTTGGTATTTGCTACTAGATGCTAACATTTTCATATCTCCTAATATGGTTTTTGTAAAATCACATATACTAAAAATAATGCCTTTGAAGAATATTGTCAGACCTTTTTCTTTTCTTTTTCAATTACTTATTATGTACCTATATATATATATATATATATATAATTTTTACATCATCATGTGATCCCAGCAGTGTAATTCCTTTAACTACATCAAAACAAGGTTGATTACATTCTCTGGCAATCCGTGTTCAAACTCAAATGTCAGCAGCGACATTCTATTCATATATGACACCCTGTTTGAGATGACTTCCTCTGGAGTCTATATTTCTTCTGCTTTGATTCGATATTTACAAATTCTGTTGCTGTTCTTTTTCTCTTACCATAAGATGTTCAACAATTTATGATGGTTTGAGTATGTCAAATGTGTCATACAATATTTCTATAGATACCTCTTTTTGGAGACTTTCTAAATCAGTGAATCTTCATTTTAACTGATTAAGGTGTCACCTATGTTTCCATCTTTGTCCCTGTATCATGTATGTCATTTTGCCAATCTGTTTTTTTATAATGCCATCTTCCCAAAATTCTTATCCACATTTATACTTTTTAAGAAACACCTTATCTTCAGGTTTGAAGGATTTACTTATATTGTTATTTCTTGATGTTCTCGCCTTACATTCTGATAGTAATTATTAATCTTCCTGCCGGACATCAACTCTGCAGGCAACATTCCAGGCATGGTGTTTGGATTTAGTGTTAAAACACTCAGAAATTGTTGTAGCATCATTTCATCTGATTCTTCTCTCTCTGACCCACCCCGTTGATGGGGCTTCAGAAGACACTGACTGCACCCACTCCCCGCAGAGGGTAAAAGTCCCTCAATGGGGCCACCTGTTCACCGTGGGTGGCGACCTGTGATGCTTGGGGATGGGATCTTGGTGGTTGAGCAGGTCATGACCTAGGTATAAAGTGGTCATGACCCTGTAACACTCCACTTTGGCCCTTACCTGGGCTAGACAGGCAGTCAGAGAGGCCTGATCAGATCAATCAGCTGGTCATCATATATAATCCAACCCAAATCTATAACTCATACTTCCCTTCCAAACCAAAACTAACACTTACCCCTAAATATATGATGGAAGGCGATGGCTGAGGGTCAATCAATTTAGGAGAAGAAAAGGACTTGACATAACTGTAAAACCTTGACAAGCTGCGATACTTGAATAATGGAAATAAAGGACACATGTGCTCAAAGACTCCTCTCAAAGCAAGTATACCTTTTACGTAGCCCCAATATGGCAAGGTGAATGGGTTTCCCCCTTGCCATCTACAAATCCTGGACTCCATGGAGGGTAGGGAGCATGAATGGTGAATTAAAATAAAAAATAATAATCCATGGTACTTAAAATATCTTCCAAGAGACCACACAAGGATAATGATTCTGAGACAGAGTATGATAGTGAAAACTTCTCACATTTTATTGTCCTTGAAGCAATAAATAACAAGTCATTAACTGAAATGTCTCCATTCAAAATTAAGAAAGCAATATCAAACCTAATCTCACCAAAAAATGTAAAGAAATTACAAAACAGAACAGTACTAGTGGAACTAAATAAAAAAAAAATTGCAGAAATATTACTACGACAAAGAAAACTACAAGAAACAGATATAAAATCCTATCCACGCCAAACCTTAAATTTTTCAAAGGGTGTGGTTAGGAACAAAGAACTTCCCCTCTGCTCTAGAAGAAATAAAATTAGAAATTAAAACTTAAGGAGTCAGAGACAACAGAAGAATTATAATAAAGAAAAATGGAGTAGAAATACAAACCAATATCTATATCTTAACATTTAACTCCCTCCAAATTCAATAGGATATGAAATAATAAGTGTAGAACAATACTTACCAAATCCTCTTCAATGTTACAAAAGCCATAAATTCCGACATCATAAAAGCTCCTGTTGTAAATGCAGTGAAACAGATCCAGAACATAAAGAAGAGAATTGTCCAAATGAGAGCTTATGCTCAAACTGCTTGCGGAACCATTCTGCACTTTCAAAACAATGCGATGACCTGCGCCACCATGGTACAAAAAACAAATAAAATAAATAATGAAAACAAAACAAAAGACCCAACGGAAATAACAAGTAACAAATCTGTTCAAGGAATTAAAAGCTTTTCTAGAGGAATTAAAAACTTTCCTAACTGAGCTCAAATCAGACTAAAATAAAAATAAAGCCCAACAAATCAAATGAAATAAACCCAGAAAGAAGCAAAAATTCCTGGAAAGAAAGCACAGAACAAAATTCCAATGAACCTTCTTTTTTCCAATCCCAAACCTAAACCAAGAAAACAAAAAACAAACAAAAAAAACAAAAAAGAAACACCAATGGAACAAGAAAACATTTGGTCTTGATCTAATTCAAATTCAAGACCCAATAAATTAAACGAAAATAAATTTGAAGCAGAAGAGAGCAAACTCCAAAACAAAATCAGAAATCTGATAAAGGACACCACAAGGAGCTGAAATCAAAGACAAAGACTCAAAAAACTCAAGAACTGGAAGTAAAACATCAAAAACAAGAACCTCAATTCAAAACAGATCCAAGGCAATAGAAATAGAAGACCAAAGACCAGACACACATAACCAATAAAATTTTACAGTGGAATATTAGAGGTGCTAACTTAAATGAATTAATATTATTAATGCTGAACATTTGCACTGCAGTTGCCTGTTTACAAGAAACCTTACTAAAAGAAAACAATTCAATCAATATCAAAAACTATGCAACTTATAATTATATAAATAAAAAAATTGATAGAGCCGCAGGAGGTACATCAATACTAATAAACAACCAAATACCACAAAGACAAATAACACAACACTGCACCAAACAATAACAATATGCTCAATATATATATATATATATATATATATATATATATATATATATATACACCACCAAAGGACACAATAAACGAATTTGAATTTGAACACCTAATTGACCAACTTCCAAAACCACTCATATTATTAGATTTTAACAGCCACAATATAATATGGGGAAGTAGGGAACAAAGAAGAACGGTGAAAAAATAAAAAACATAATAAACAAAAACCTATGTATATTCAACAACCAAAACCACACATATTTACACCCAGCAACAGGCACTTTTTCAGCAATTGACCTTACATTATGTGACCCCAACATATACCTAGACTATAACTGGAAAACATATGAAGACTCGTGCAGAAGTGATCATTTCCCAATTATATTAGAAAACACTGGACCCAATAATGAAGAGAAATCACCTCGTTGGAATCTCCAAAAAGCCAACTGGGAAGATGTTCAGAAACAATGTCCAAACCTACTAATACCTGAAGCTCAAGATAAAGATCACATTACCTCCTTCACCATGACACTTATAACTATTGCAAACAATAATATCCCAAAATCAACAAAGTTAAATATAACAAACCCTGGTTTAACAATGAATACAGAGAAACCATAAGGAACTGATGGGCAGCACTCAGAAAATTCAAACTGAGTCCAACAACGGAAAACTTAAACTACTTCAAAAATAAAAGAGTCATAGCACAATGCACCATAAAAGAACAAAATTGAATCACTTTGAGTAACTATGTATCCAAAATAAATATAAATACAAAAACCCAAAATGTATAGAAGATGATGAGAAAGATAAAAGGGAAAAACAGCAACCAACCTATACCACACTTCACTAAAGATGGTAAGAAAATTACCAATAAAAGTAACATTGCGAATACTTTAGCAGACAATTTTAAAAAAAACTCATCATCAGAGAAACAAACTAAAAACTTCCAAAAAATTAGATCAAAAGGTGAAACAAAAAAAATTAACTTCAAATCCCAAAACACCGAAAGTTAAACCAAACCTCCATATCCAAATTAAAGGAAGATCTTGCCAAAACCCATGATAAATCAGCGGGACCTGATGAAATATCATATGAACTTCTGAAAAAACTCTCTGAAGTATCACTGAAATACCTACTCGAAGTATTCAACCAAATATGGATCAATGGAAATGTATCTAGTTACTAGAAGGAATCTACCATAATACCAATTCCCAAATTTAATACAGCAGAACCAGGCAAGAATCACACACAAACAAAAGACCCATCAGATCCAGCAAATTTCCGACCAGTCTCCCTAACAAGTTGCATAAGTAAAACACTAGAAAGAATAATAAACAATAGACTAAACTGGCATCTAGAATCAGAAGAACTCATAACAAACTTCCAAACTGGATTCGGAAAGGGTAGAAGTAAAATAGATCATCTCATCTGCCTGGAAACTTTCATCAGAGAAGCATACTTAAAAAAAGAACACCTGACAGCAATTTTCTTTGACATCTGAAAAGCCTATGACACAGTATGGAAGTATGGCGTCGCAAAGGATTTAAAAGAACTTGGATTGAAAGGCCAATCTTCATTACAAACTTTCTTCAGGGTAGACACTTCAGGGTAAGAGTAGGTACAACCCTTTCAGTAAAATCAATCAATCTCTCTCTGACATTTTTAGTGCATTTTAACTGTATCGATAAACCATTCAGCTTGTCTATTTGATCTTTGGTGATAAGGTGGTGTTGTAATGTGTTTTATTGCTAATGATATACAGAAAACTTTAAATTCACTAACCATGAAACATTTATCTGAAACACTGGAGTCAGGTACACCAAACCTTGCAAAAATCTTGTGTAAAAAAATTAGTTGGTCTTCTACATTTTAATATTTCTGGCCATTTAGTGTAATTGCCAACTACCACTAAATAGTATGCTTCATTTAATGGTCCTGCAAAGTCTATCTGTATTCTGGACCATAGAATATCGGTTTTAGCTAAGGTTGAAATTTTATAGGTGGTAACTTTGCTGCCAGAGCACAACCTTTGCATGATTTTACTAAATTTTCAATATCTCAAGATATTGAAAATTGAGTAAAATCACACATTTTTGGCCAGTTCATTTTTGATCAATTTATCCTAGAAATTCCTGGATGTCTTATATGAAATTCTTTTAACATGTTTTTGCAACAATGCTAGTATCACAATTCTTTCTACGCACATAATTACATTAATGCATGATGAAAATGCGTTATTTTCAGTTATATTAACTTTTCTATTTTTTCTTTAAATTTTATTTGCTTTTTCGTTTTTATTATAAAGTTGTCTTTTTCTGACAATTCTTATTTCCTCTAATGTTATAGGCAGTTCTCTTACTGCATTGTATAATACAGTATTGATTTAATTTTTGGCCCTTATTGCCGTAATTACTGTGTCCTCAAGTGGTTTGCAGAATTTTAGTATTAGCCTAAATAATCTGAATGACTGAACCTTTTGGTAGGTAGAAACTTCATTTTATAATTAAAGTTTATTAGGATAGTTCCCTAGCACTGCAGTCTATTCACTGTATGTGTGGGAACACCCTTTTTTTACCCATATATGGACAATAATGGACTATGGTCTGTCTGTAGTATAAATTCTCTATCATATACAAATTTATGAAACTTGTTCATGGGAAATATGATAGCCAATGCTTCCTTTTCAATCAGGCTGTATCTTTTTCAGTTGCTATTATAATGATCTTAAAGTATGAGCTATTGGTCTAGTTTTTCTGTCCTCACATTTGTGTATTATCACTGCTCCAATACCTGAGTCATTTGCATCTGATGCAACCAGAATCTTTAATTTAGGGTCAAAATGAGCTAGTTGCATGTCTGATGTTAAGATTTTCTTAATCTCTTTGAAATTCTGACCAATTTAATTTAATATTGTCTTTCAATTTATTCAAGGTGCCCTTGATGCATGTTTGGTATATATACATCATAGTAATCCTAAAAATGCTTGTTACTACTTGTTACATTTGTTGAGGTTTTAACATTATGGCTCCCAGGAGTCAAGTCCTGGTCACGGGACCATATATTTTCACTATAGCCGCCAGGTCCCTGAGCATCCAGAGGTCAATCCACTTCTCACTGGTTTAATTCTGCTTCCTGCCCACATTGTGATTATTAGATCCAGAAAGCAGACATGTTGTTCGTTTATGGTCAACTGAAGATGTAGACATGGCCATTCAACAATGCTCTTCAGACTCTTTTGATGGAGTCAGTTCTTCTCAAATAAAATGCTGGGACCACAGTCCCTTTCAAAGGTGCTAGTACAAACGATGACTGATACAATTCTGATATTGCTGGGCTACGCTTAAACTTTTCACATCATAAATCTTTTTGTTGGGAACTACTCAATCCGACCACTTCACAAAATATCAGTTTCACATAATCATTTCATAATCTTCTTTGTCCTTCCTTTGTCATCACCACACAACAAATACAATCTGCAACAAGCCTCTGTCTGACAGAATAGGACCAAACACAAGTAAAATATAAAATATATTTTACTCTACTTTTTCATACAAAGACGTCTTTGATTAGGTGGTTGATTGGTCCGAATTATCAGCAATCTTACTCCAGCCTTGACCCGTACACTCACACAGGCTTGGTCTCTCTTGTCAGCACCCCCCTCAATCACGGAGACCCGATATCACATGATCTGCATACTTTCACGGTCGCTGACCGGCTCTCTCAGCAATCTTACTCCAGCAGAGCGGGGGTGACTCAATCTCTGGTTTCTCTTGTCAGCACTCCTCCCCCTCGACAAGAGAGACCAGAGATTGAGTCCCACCCCCGATCATTGAAGAAATCCGATGACGCACAACCCGTATGCTTCAGCATTACGACATGCTTATATAGCAAAACCAGGGGTTCATAAGCTAGGCCATCATGCACTTATCATGAGTGATCACGAGTGTTTCACCATGAGTGTCTGGCTTAGTGAGCACTATTTCGATTTATACTTGCTAAAATTAATATTCATACATTTCCACTGTTCTCTGATGGCCCATATATACTGGAATATGCTAGATTCATATTTCACCATTAGTAAACAAACATGTCACGGTATTTAATCTCCACCAAAATTCTTATCAAAGTCATTATTTCATTTTTCTCTATTGTTTTCTATCAACCCAAATATAACAGCCTAAACTTCTGTTTAGATCAAATTTTGTCTACCGGTAAACAACCATGCTGGTTTAATTCAATGTTCAACTCAATCCCAAAAAGAGAAATAATTAATATATGTCACATTTTTTTGAAAGCCGAAATTCTGTTTTTAAAGAATTTTTAAAAAATTAAAAAGATAGATTATGAATGATGTTTCATTCGTTTCGGCCTTCTTCAGATGCTAGGAGTTTTGAAACTTTTAAACAGGTATGTGTTTGACTCTCTCTCTGTCACAGGTGGACATGTCTTTTATTGCACTTGCCTTGGAGGATCAGGTTGTCTGTGGATTACATCAATAATTCCTCCTAGATATTTAATTTTGGATATAAACAATTTGCATTTTCCTTCACTGATCTTAAATCCATACTCTTTAATTCTCTCAAATACTTTTTTTTACATCTGGATGTTGATTTTGGGTCTCACTTTTAATAAATGCATCATCTAAATATGCTTGTGCACAATCCAAACAAGCATGTATTACATCCATAATCTGTTGTAATATGCTTGGGGCTACTTTTATACCGAAAGGAAGCTGGTTAAATTTGTATAGTTCAGTATGAGTGTTAACTGTTAATAGTTTTGAGCATTCTTCGTCTACTAGTACTTGTAGGTAAGCGTCTGACAGGTCCAATTTAGAAAAAAATTTGCCACCAGTTAATCTAGCAAAACTTTTCTCTGGACTGACTTGGTAGCAGGTAATTATATTGTTTCAAACTTTCATTTAGCCCTGTTGAAAAATCAGCACATTTTATTAATTCTTTTTTTTTTAACGTAAACTGTTGGTGATGCTCATTCAGAATAGTCTGTTTTTGAGATCACACCTAATTTTTCTAGTCTCTCTAATTCCTTATTAATTGTTTCTAAAGCAGTGAAAGGTACACTCTTTTTTGGTTTAAATATCGGTGTGGCATTCTCTTTTACTTCCAATTTAGTTTTTGTTTTTGTGCATGTCCATAGACCTTCTGAGAAGTCTTCTGGAAAACTCCTTTTTAATTAATTCTTTAATTTTTCAATTATGACCAAAACCGCTCCTCAGTCTCATGCTTGTCTGTATGTATGTTGCATGTATTGACTGGCTGTAAGTTAGTCACACCTGAGGCTGTTCGCTTCCGTTCTACTCCCAGGTGATTGAAGATGGCAAATTTCACTTCCTCTGCCACATTGATTTTTGATCTCAGAGAAAGCTATGGACCTGAGAAAAAGGAGCAGTCGTCTTCATGCTGCATTCCTCAACAACTAAAAAATCAAGAGGCGATTGGGTGCATAATGCAGAAATAAGAGAAACAAACAAGAAAAAAATAACAAGACAGTAGCGAAGGCCAGTCTATGTGGACTAAAGATTATATTGTATCTGTTGTTAGAAGTGATACAGTCTTTATGTTCTCCTTCTCTTGGGTTCTGCTTATAAAGGTGTACTTGTCTACTAGCGTGGTGGGAGAGAGAATTTTCCACATCTTCACTCCAACATGTTCCAGGCAGGTTTGTTCTGAATATATCTCTGACACACCTCTGTCATCTCTGTTCTGTTCTGTGATGTTCTGGCTTGATGTTCAAATTTGTTGTCCTTTTGTTCAAAATCGTTTCAGTCTGGCATGGGGTGGTAAGTGATCAGAATGTTTCTCTATTAAAAATCTGATGTCAACTTTGTGCATCTGACTTAAATCACCCACTTACGGTTTTTGCCATTTTGAAAGTTTGGAGACACGATACTGTTGACTTTATACATTCGCTTGTTAGCGTTAATTACAATTCCATCCTTACATGGGTGGTCTTTTTTCCAAAAGCAACTGATGATTCCATCTCAGCTGCTCCTTATCACTTTTCTGAGAGAGTAAGGGAGAGAAACAGACAAACAAGGAAGAAAGAAACAGAATTCTCTCCCTTTTGCAAGACCAGCTTTGACATCTGGTTATTATTCAATTGTTATAATATCAGTTGATGTCATTTTCATGAATGCCTTGTGTTTCGCCTTTCTCTATCTCCTGGCCACCTCAGCACTTATTTCATTCTTCCACTCTTTCTCAGCCCTTCCTAAGAAAAGAAAAATAATATATACACAGAGAGATTTCTTCAAATATCTATCACAGTTCAAATCCGGGGTCCTTCGATACTTGGTTTAATGTGTGTGCATAAGGAACACTTACAGTGTTACCCAGTTGCCATATTAGCACTGGAGGTAACATTTATTTTGTTGCAGAAAGAGTTCATTAGGAGGTTCCAAAGATCAAATAATGCAATTCAATTTATTGCAAATAAATCAGCTGTATTCTTTAATACAAACACCACTGATTTTTGTTTTGCCAAGGAAAGAAATGTTACAAGTGAATTCAACCATAAAGTTCAATTTCTTTCTTGAAACCCCACAAACAACTTTTTTAGAAGTTAATAAACTGGGTTTACCTATTTTTCTCCATGTCTCTTCATTTATGATGGCGATATTAGATCCTGTAATAATTCAAAAAACTTCTGTTGTAATTTCTGTTCATGTTGTTTTTGTTGCTGCAACCGTTGATGTAGCGCCAACATTTGAATCATGATAGATTTTCGTTCCTTCTTCCACTTTCCTGTACTCTACTGAATCTTTCATAGATTAATTTTTGAATAACTTTGCTTGTAGTTCTGCAAATATGACGTCTCTTTGGTGAAGGGGTAAATATTAACTTAATATCCTATTACAACGTGTATGATATGTATTTTCTTTTTTTTGTTTTCTGGAATAAGTTCAAACCAGTACTTGTCACCATTTTTGTATAGTTACATGTACTAAAAATAACGCTTTCGAAGAATAATGTCAGACCATTTTCTATTCTCCTCGGATGCATATTCTATACATCAGAATGAGGTCAACTACGTTTGTTCAAATTCAAATGTCAGCAGTGACATTTTATTCATATATGACAATAGACAAGTTGTATATCTTTAGAAAGCTCTTTGAATGCTGATTAATATTCATGCAAAAACAGTGATCAAAATCAACATAATTTGTATTATTTGTAGTTAAATTTTGAGGAATTCAGTGTAAAATAAGCAACCTTTTTGGTTTTGTTTGCATTTTTTATTATACAACAAAGAGATTTTTATCTGAAAAAGTGGTATAACGAAAATAATTATTTAAAAAAGTATCATGAAATAATCTCAAGATAACATAAAATAATATGAAAATATGCAACAAATTATGTCAATGGTTAACAAATATTTTTGGACATTTGACATGGTACACTAAATAAATATACAAAACAGTTTTTTGTTATATGTGATTAAGAGTTGCAAGTAAAATCATTTTTCCTATAATTGCATGATTTTGTCTAATATCTAAACCATGATTATTTTATTTAATTTTAATTTTTTGGAAAGTCAACATAGATGCTGGCTATAAAAGTAATAAAAATATTATTAAGTCAGCATGAAAAAAAACTAACCTCAACATGACCCTAAATTGGCACCTGTAAGGTTGGTCCTCTGAAACAAATCACTTACTCTCTTACTGTGAAGATATTCTTCACCAATACAGTTGTGGTAAGTAATTTTTAATTTAATTTCCAGTTTTTTTAAAATTATGTTGGTGTCATGATACATAATTATTATGGTATTTACTGTAAAACAATGAGACATTTTATAATTTTGGTCTTAATTCATATTACTGATATAAATAATTATGTGTACTTTTGTTGCTAGAATATTTAAGTCTCTTTTAAGCTTTCTTTAGTAATTTTAATGAACTATTCTTTGAATGACTATTAAATTTACATAGATGATAAAAAAAAATGATTTGATTTCATTGTGTATAAAAATGTTGAAAAATTACAGAATAAATAACTGTAAAAATTCTATTAAGAAAAGGTTCAGTTTATCTTCCAAGATAACAAGTTAATATTTTCAGAAGTCAGTATGATCTCTAATTTTTATTATGCTGTTTCATTTGTTTTCAGTGTTTAATACTTTTTGTAAAATACTAAATTTTGCTGAGATTTCTATCACAAATGTAAATAACAGATTTATTTAGAATTATTATAGCTTTTTTCTAGATTTTCAGTACAGTCTTGTATGTGTTCATAGCATGTGATTCATATAAGGAGCATGTTGTGATGTCAGAGCGAGTACAAATAGAACCCACTCGGTTGATTGAGGAACTCTTCAGTAGACAGCAAACCTGGCAACAAAGATGAAATAATTTGACAAGCTTCGAATGAATGCAACAACAACACAAGTGAAACCTCTAATTAACAAAATATGAAACAGGAAGCAAAAAGAGGAAAAAGAAATATATACTTGAATTCGACAATGACACGAGTAAAACTTTGAATTAACAACAATGTGAGTAAAACTTCAAATTTTGAATTGACAGCAAAAAAGAAAAAAAAAGTGCTCAAATTCAACAATAAGGCAAGTAACAAGCTTCGACAATAACAAATTATTTTGAAAGAAATGGCTCTCTCTATGCCAACAATAGAGCCCCTAAATTGGGAAGACTCCAACCAGGAGCAAGCATGGAGAGAATGGAGTGAACATATTGAAGACATATTTACAGCATTTGGTATAACAGATGATAAATGACAACTATCACTCTTTCAATTTTACGGAGGAAAGAAACTTAAAAATATTCTCAAAACCTTAACACCAGAGATACCACCAGGCCAAGTAGAGCCTACATACAAAACAACAAAAATAGCACTGGATGAATATTTAATCCAGAAAACAAATAAAGTCTTTGAAAGACATAAATTCAGGATGCTTAGTCAAGAAAATGGGGAGTCAACACACGACTATATCACCCGTCTACGCATACAAGGAGCAAGATGCAACTTTGCTGAATACAGCCTGAACAAGGCTATAGTGGACCAATTAATAGAAAAATGCTCGTCAAGCAAATTACGCCAAGTGTATTTGAAAGAAACTGATTTAACAGTAGAGGAAACACTTCAAAGAGCATTCATATTTGAATCCACTGAAACACAAGCTAAACAAATAGAAGAGAATGAAAGAGAGCACTCAGATATCCACAAAATTACAACCAATTACAAGCAACAACAACGAGATAACAGTGGGGGTAAGAAACTATTCAGGGACAACCACCCATTAAAAACAGTTATAAAATGCTACAGGTGTGATGGCTCAAACAAAATGCCCTGAATTTGGGAAAAAATGTAATTACTGTGGAGTAATAAATCACTTTGAAAAAACATGTTTAAAAAAAAGGAATAGTGGTAAAGGGAAAATAAAGAAGTTAGACGGATACAATTACATCCAACCAGTATCGATGAATCCGAATAATTCAGAGAGCCAGGCATTCGTTTTTCAGGTGAAACCTATTCATTCAGCAGATAGCGAAATTGTCCATATTGACGACATACCAGTCAAAATATTAATAGATTCTGGAGCAGACATCAACCTTATCGACGGCAAAACACTTAAAGAAATTCTTAAAGTACGGCCAAACTTAACATTAAAAGAAACAAATTGTAAACCAAAATCCTATGCGAATATTCCAATACCATTAAGAGGAGAATTTTTCACAACGCTGACAAATGGTCCCAGAAGAAAAGCCCACAAAGTATTCGTTAGAAAAGCATATCAAGGTGGTAACATATTAAGTAAGTGGGCCAGCATTGAACTAGGGTTTATCACCACCCCACGGGTGAAATCGATTACGACAAAAAGTATCCCGAAATCAACAAAAGAAATTCTAGATCAACACCTACCCTCATTGGAAGGATTAGAAAGAATGAAAAACTTCCAACTTAAAATTAGACTAGACGACAAGGTTATACCTGTTGCACAACCGCCAAGACGGACGCCATTTCATATCCAACAAGCAGTAGAGAAAAAAATCAAGGAAATGCCAGAAAATGATATCATCGAAAGAGTGGAAGAACCCACTCCGTGGGTCTCACCATTAGTAGCAGTACCAAAACCAAACAAAGAAATTAGAATATGTGCTGACTTACGCATGGCAAATAAAGCAGTGAAACACACATGCTATCAAATACCAACAGTTGAACAGTTACTGAGTGAAATTGGCAATGCAAACAATTTCTCAATAATTGACCTAAACTCTTATTACCACCAAATATAATTGGATCCTGAATCTAGGGACATCACTATCTGGGGTGAAGACACAAGAGAACATAATAGAACCCTAGATATGGTATTAAGCACCTTGAAAGAAAACAACCTCATAATTACAAAGCACAAAAGTATATTCCATAGTGAAGAAATTGAATTCTATGGTTTTATAGTGTCCAATACAGAGATCAGACCGACTGACTCGAAAATAAAAGCAATCAGAAACCCTGAAAAAAAAAAAATTTCAAAAACCCTGAAAACGCCCAGGATATACATAATTTCTTAAGTTTAATCAATTACCTCGCAAAGTTTATTCACCGACTGGCAACCATTAAAAAAGTTAACGCGAGCAAACATGGAATGGCAGTGGACGGAGGAAGAAGAATCTTGTTTTCTCAAGCTGAAGGATGCAGTCATTCAGAGCAAACCACTCATGCGCTTTGATTCAAAACTGCAAACATCTATTATAATAGATGCCAGTCCTGTGAAACTAGGAGCAATACTTTGCCAAAACAAACAAGGGATATTTATCCCCATCAGCTACGCATCCAGAACTCTAACCACAGGCAAACACTAGTACTGTCAATTAGAAAAAGAAAACCTAGCAATTGTATGGACTTGCGAAAAATTCCACTTTTACCTTTATAGGAAAAACTTTCTTATAATGACTGACCATCAAACATTAACAACTATCTTCAATTCTAAAGGTAACCCCTCCATGCGAATTTTGCAATGGATTTTATGTCTACAACAGTATGATTATACAATAAAACATATTAGTGGTAAAGATAACCCGGTGGACGTACTCTCTCGGCAATGTATGGAGTATCAAAAATAGTTTCATCTGAAGAAGAGATTGCCGAAGGATTTATCAACACGGTGGTAGCTAACAGCATTCCAAAATCAATCACCTTGTCAGAAATAATTGAGGAATCTCAATGGTGAAAAATGCAATACAACGAAACAACTGGACCCATAAGTTAACGGAACCCTTTAAACACGTAAGGAAGGAACTAACAACAAAACGAGGCATAGTTATACGCGGAACAAGAATCATTATGCCCCCAAACCTTTGGAAACGAATCCTGAAATTGGCGCATGAGACACATATGGGGATAATGAAAACAAAAGCCCTGCTTAGAACTAAAGTATGGTGGCCCAATATAGACAAAGACATAGAGGCTGCTATAAGCTGATGTATCCCGTGTACAACATTAGACCCGAAGGGAAACCACCGTCAAGTGTATATGGCCGAAACGAAAGGCCCCTGGGAAATAATCCAGATAGACACTTGTGGGCCTTTCCCTAGCGGAGATTATGTAATCGGAACAATCGATGCGGGATCAAGATGGCCTTAGGCATTCATTACCAAATCCACCAGGGCTGATATGATCATATTGACAATCCAAAAGTTTTTTTATACACATGGCATTCTAGCCATTATCGTTTCAGATAATGGACCCCAGTTCATTTCCTCAAAGTTTAAGTATTTCTGTAAAGAATGAGGTATCCAACACCTAAAGGTAACCCCTTATCATCCCCAAGCTAATGGAGAGATCGAGCAATTTTTCGCAGCCATATTGAAAGCCATTCGAGTGATGAACACAGACGAAAAGGACTGGAGAAAACATCTAGGAAAATTCCTAATGTATTACCAAAATAGTTCACATGCCATGATGGGAGAAACTCCAGCTAAGCTACTCATGGGTAGGGAAATAAACATCAACATACCAGGATTACAAAAAAGGCCTGAAAACCAAGCTTGGAGAACAGCACAGCAAAAAGACAAAAAAGGAGAAGACAGATTGAAAAATCGCACAGATCAAAAAAATAACGCTAAACAAACTAACATAAAACCCGGAGATGTCATACTACTTAAACAAAGTAAACGCAAGCTAACGACAGTTTACCACCCAACACCATGGAGAGTAAAAAAACGCAGAGGCGAATCTGCAATTATAATGCAAGGTGACAAACTTATTTTACAACACACATCACAAATGAAAAGAATTCTCGAAGACAGGACTTGCCAACAATCAAGGGATGATGACTTCCCATTTAACAACGACCTTGGGGAGCAGAAAGATGCTATACGCTGTTTCATTCTATTAGCAAACAACAGCTTAGCCTCTTTTAGGACTTGCATTCATTGTGAGCAGAGTCTCTTCTCCAAGCGAGTTATGAATGAGGTGCTACCAGTCTTGGATATTTACGTGAATGGAATTAAGAGAGCGGCACTAGTGGACTCTGGCTGCTCACAGACACTTGTGAGTAAGTCAATCTGTCAATCCTGGCAGATACGGAGGTGGACGTACTCACTGTAAACGGAAATACTCTCAAGTGTTGCGAAGTTGGACATATTAAGCTTGCCGTGGCCAATGCAACCCCCTCAAAATCAAAGTCTTGGTAGTGGATGGAGAACTATTGGGTTTTGATTTCTTGCTTAGGTTCGACGCCATTAAAAAGTTAGGTGGACTCCAAATAACAGAATGTGGCGATGTACGGTTTCCCAAGCATGGGACTGTCTTTTGCGCCGCTATTAAAATAGAAGAACCTGATTTCTGTGCTGAATTCAACCCAGATCGAAAGATATGATTTGCATCATGGAAGTGGTCTGATGGTTAATCACCGGAGAGTTTGTGAAATTGGATGCCCGAGTACCCTATACCAATGGAAATTAAGGAGGAATACAACCAGGAGCTGCAGAACTGGCTTGATAACGGTTGGTTGCAGCTTTATCCTGAAAAAGAACTTGGTCCTCTGAAAGGTTTAATTCCGTTGATGGCGGTGGTGCAGAAAAACAAAAATAAAGTGCGGCCAGTATTAGACTATTGAGAGCTAAATGAGTGTCTTGACACACACACAGCCAATGCTGATGTATGTACACAGAAACTGAGGGAGTGACGTAAAAAAGGACTGGATATCACTATCCTTGACCTACGGCAGGCCTATCTACAAGTGCATATCCATAAGTCACTTTGGCTCTTTCAAACTGTAATCTTCAAGAGGAGAAGATATTGCTTGACCCGAATGGGTTTCGGGTTGAATGTTGCACCAGCCATAATGAAGGCCATTGTGGATGCCGCGTTGTCAAAAGACGAGTCAGTTCAATGGGCAACCTCATCATATATTGATCATATTTATGTCGACAAAAGCATGATTTCAGCAGCTTGCGTGAAGGAGCACTTGGCTGTATTTGGTTTGACCTGCAAGGATCCGGAATGGTTACGGGACAGCGCACGTGTGCTGGTTTTGCATGTCAAGCAAGATGACAACACCCTTAAGTTGAAATGTAAAAATGACATTCCATCAGTTCGTGAGGTCCGGACGTGACATAACGTGTGGAAAACTGGTGGGTCATGTTCCCATATGTGGGTGGTTTCGTGTTACTACATTGTTTGTTAAACACAGGACCGTATCGATCATGTCTGGCTGGGATGACGAAGTGACAGATGCTCCCCTTAAGAACATAAGAACATGATTGAGGACATAGCGGAAAGAATTCGCCAGAATAACCCTGCACACGGTTAATGGTGCACAAGCAGACATACTTATGAGGTATGGGTCGATGCAAGTTCTCTCACCACAGGGGTTTCGCTGGCAGTTGATGGAAACGTTGTAGAAGACGCGTGCTGGCTGTGGCCTGTGAAGGACGCTCAACATATCAATTTGTCAGAATTGGATGTTATTCTGAAGGGCATCAATTTAGCCCTACAGTGGGGAGCAACGAAGCTACACCTCTTCATGGACTCCGCGTGTATGCACTGGTGGGTATCAAACATGCTCACTGGCAAAGCCAGAATACAAACTAAGGTGGCAAATGAGATGCTGATCCGGAGGCGTTTGAGTACTCTTGAAATGCTGATTTAAGAGTATAACTTATCACGATAAGTTTAGTATCGTCAAAGAATCAAGCGGATAAGCTTCCCAGAGTACATATCTTACCACAAGGCAGACAAATAAAAATTGGCTTATTGAGAAATTATCAAAGTTTAAGATGATAGTTAAATTATCATATTTGACTTTTAGATCTATCCAAGTACTTTAAAATAATATAGCATTGTGGGTGAAAAAAACAACTGAGATATTGATATTTATACTTTGTAATTATTTTTCAAAATTCACCTTAGGGTCATATCTTGGTAACTATTTGACCTCATAACTGTTATCACAGGATTTTTTTTAATGAAGTTATCAGCATTTTTTGTTCTTTTTTTTTTTCTATACTATATTTTAGATATAGATAAAGATTAGATAAGGCTGGTTTTTGTTTATTTAAACTCCAGATGAATTTTGATATTTTATTTGTCTGAAAAAATCTAACTTTTCTAAATTCTCTAACTAATCCTTCCAATAATTTTAGCATTGAAAAATGGTAAAATCATCATTAAAAATTAGACAAAGATTTTTCTATTTCATTACTATAATAATTATTATAAAACTATTAAAGTTGCTAATTAATTTTTAAAGTATTTAAATATTTTATATTCTGTCTTCAAAACTTTAAGATTAGTTTAATGTTTTAGACTGTTCTTAAAATATTTAAATTCTAGACAAAATTTTTATAATTACAGAAAAATATTTTTATTTCAATGAATTCAAGATATTTAACTTAATATCAGTCTAGTGAAATAATTTAGTACAAGTAAAGATAGTCATGAAGGTTTTTTTACATTACGACATTTAATATAGTTTTATTTTAAAGTTGTTATTTCTTTTTAATAATATTTTAATTGCAAAATTACAAACAGAAATATCATTTCACTAGAATTCTTTAATTTCTCTATTTGAATGTTTACACCAATTCCACTGTTGTTATTCTTATAATGTTCATCAAACCAAATACTATAATTTTAACATTTTATTGCAATTTTTTAAATTCTGTACTAAGTATTATTTCTTGAATTCTAATAATGATTTATAATCTTTCAGTGAAAGAATGGAAAACTCACCATGTAGACAGTTCCAAATTTCAAGATGCATCACATTCCAACCCATCGTGAGTTCCAATTGAGTGAATATATCTTTCACTACCTACATTTTTTCATTAAAAATTTATCATATATATCATTTTTTTTTCTAACTCCTTGGGAGCATTGCTAAAATTGTAAACTTACTTGCTTTTGAAAAATTCTTTTTTGTTGGATCAGTGGCTGACTTAGTACAAACAGGGAATTATGGTGTTAGGCCTGCAACTAAAGTTGGTATTCAGTCTTTCTCAACTTGACTGTGTAGTAAATAGAAATTTTTCAGTTGAAATAATCTTTTCTTTTCAGGCCCTTTTGATGCTAAGTTTGTTTTGCAAAGTGGATGAGGAAAAGTGTCGCTAGTTCATCTATTGATCAGTGTTCCTAACTGCTTCATCACCAAATCAAATGTCTTACATTGAAAATACCTCAGTCTGGTGATGGTGGCCGCTTGGGGAGGTAGAATAAATGATTGATGACACGTAAATCCCAATCAATCATTTCTAATACTCTTTTCAAATTTGGCTTGATCAGTTCCCTGTCCAGTTTTGTTACTGTTCCATTCCATTGGTCTATATACCTCCCTCTCACTATTCTCATTAGGTTGAAATTATGTTATATCATCAGATAACCAAGGAAAGTCTCAGGTGAAAATTATTTTCTTGCATTAAATAACACACATAAGAATATCCTACCGTCCTTATCAGTTTTCTTCTTAAGTCCAAATATTCTTTTCAAACTCAACACATTTTATCTTCTGTTCAAGAAGTTCAGTAAACACAATAATAATAAGCAGAGTAAACAAGTGTTTTCTTCTGACTATTACTGGCTGGGCTTCTTTACCCAAAATGTAACTTTTCTTCTCTTTCAAACTTTATTTCAAAAGAAAATTCAATTTGTATCAACCAGATAACTGTAAGGTATTTCTGGCATGCTTGTAAAATCCAAATTACCTAGATCAACTTTCTAGACTTTTCACAGGTTAATGAGATTAAACTCATTTCAACCAGTTTCCAATTCTAGATTTCACTTAAAAAATCAAATATTGATGACTCACTGAGTTTTAAAGAAATATTTTTAAATCACAGAATATTCAGTGATCAGTCTAAAGTAAAAATCCATTCAAATAAATAACATTGACATTAAGCTCAGATTTTTTTTTTTCCTTTTTAGCTTTTAATTTAAAATTTATTCTAAAAAATAACAGATGATAAATTAAAAAATGAATTTTTCTTTTCATTTCATCCTTTTTCTCTAATATTATTTTTTATTCTATTTTTCAGTTCAATGGTTGTTGAAAGTGCAATTTTTACTACAAAACCAGTGAAGTTAGGAAATTTTTATCTTTCTGAGAGTATGTTTTCCCTTTTTTATTATTACAGTTGTTTTGAGATTATATAGAAATTGTTATAACTTTAAAAAATAATTGATCAATGCCAATAAAAGTTTTAATCTTGCAGTAGGAATGATGATTATCAAGTATAGAAAATGTAATTGACAGATCAAGTTTAAATTCTCTCCTAAGCTGTTGTGTTCACTTGGAAAAAAACCTGAAAAATACTTATTCTTAGCTATGAGTAAATATAGAGAAGACTAGGTACTTGAGGCTTGGAAAGGAAGTTCGTCTGAATTTAAAATTGGTCTGAAGAGGGATCTTGTTTGAGATGCTCCCTTTGCTAATCCAGCTGTTCTACATTTGATGTGACCTGTGGGGTTGGTGTGCCAGTAAAATAACTTATATAAATCTACATTTGATGTCCCCAATAACTCTACAATGGATTATGAGATTAAAAAAAAAAGATTGGTCATGAAATAATATTCTTTACTTTGAAAAGTCTTCCTTCTCTGCTGGTTTTATTTAACATATTTTGCCTTTGCCAAAAGCATAGTGAATTGAGTTTCTTACTAGTATATATTATATCCCTTAAATATTTGTATTTCTGACAATTATATAAATTGCTTGATTTGGAAGCGTTATTGATCATAAGTAGTTTGGATACAAGTGGGCTTGTGCCATCAAAAATGACAGCAGAATATTTATATAAATAATTCAAACCCCAGAGCATATATATATATTATTAATTATTATGTTAGAACATGTACGAACTACTATAAAATTGTACATTTTGTTTCGACAGAGCAGATACAGTGGAAATGGCCAAGAGAGAGAAATTTTAAGTTTTGGTAGGAAGTGAATTGCCGAGAGATATAGACATCGTTTACAATGTTTCAAGTTAAATCTTTTGGCATTTAAAAACAAAAAAAATGATGAAATCACATACATAATCAGAAAAATTATTCATAAAATAAAGGATCTTTAAAAAACATACTCGACGATATAAGTTCATTAGACATAATATATAAATTGGAAAGATAAAATAAATCAAAATTTAAAATTAAAATTAAATTAAATCAATATCAAAATATATTAAAAAAATATAATATAAATAAATAAAATAAATAAAAAATATATTATAATAATAATAAATAAAAAATATATTATAATAATAATAATAAATATAAAATATATAGCAAAATAATGAAAAATAATATAAAAATAAATTCCGTATCCAAAGAAATACTATTCTTAAAAAAAGTGCTCAATACAAAATAAAATCTAAAAATATAGAAATTTTTGTGTTACAATTTAAATTAAATAAATTTTAAATAAAAAACTGATTATATAGTGTTTAATTATGATAATGTTTACATAGACTAAAAATGAGTAAATAACAAAACTTTGAAGTCAGTATGAATCTGCTCTGTTAATTGTACCATTTTTTAAAACAAATAATGATAGACAGTGAAAAGTTTATATTTTACAACAATATGGAATGTAAGAAATTGTAAATGGAATGAACCATTGCTAACAATACTTAAGGCACATCTTTTTATATATACATCTAGAAGGATTCATCTTTTATGAGTTCCTTGCAAAGAACCAAATGACTGATTTAAACAAGTACTACTGCTACCAATTAGAAAAACTGAACGTGGAAGTTGATAAAAAGATGTCAAAATAAAAATTGTTTTATTTTTTATAAATCAAATAACTTTTTATGTTGGCCAATAATTTGTTTGAGATAATGATATAAAGATTACAAGTATAAGAACAAAAAAGTGTAAGTCTAATAGTATTTTCAAAATTCCTAATAATATTGTACCTCCCAAATTATTTTTGATATTTTGATTCTTTACAGGTTTAGTAAAACAAATAAATGATTACAAGCCATTACCCACTAGCTTTCTTGTTCAACATGATGATTATTCACCTGAAATCTCTCAAATTTATCAAGGTCGAGATCCTAACAACCCAATGGTAAGTGTACTTACATCCACAGCCATTGAATGGCACAATTTTTAACTACAAAACACACTATTTTTTCACCAGCAATAAATAAGATCAGTTCATTTTGTAAGTTTTCAGCTGTGCAAAGCCATCCAGTATATGGTTTATCACATACATTGCTGTTGCCACTGTTGGAAAGCATTGTCAAATGTGCTCACATCCACTGTTTGGTCTCTGCGAGCATAAATGAATAATAATAAACAAAGTGTTTTCTGCATAGAAGAATTCAATTAAACACTTTGCATTTTTTTTACACACTTTCATATCAGACACCATTTTACCTTATTGCTGATCAGCTACTATCTGTAGCAAGACAAAGAATATGTATTATTGTTCAAAAGATTTAACTTTTACTGCCGTCAACATCTATCACTGATATAATGAAAAAAAACTTCTGAATTTCTCTCTCTCATTTAGCAGTCATATCAGTTATTATAATGATGTTACTATAATATAATATAATATTTATAATATAATAAAGCTTCTTGATCATCCTCTCTTATAAGTAAGTTACAATAGTTAATGACTGTATAGAGAAAAAAAATTGTTATTTGAAAGTCATGCTGAAATACTTGTACTTGCAACTGTAATAATAGAGAATTAAATTGATGGCTACAATTGATATGATTCTATCTACTCTTTAAAAAATGAAAATTGATTTCAACCCAAACAAAAATTGCATTTTGTTTTCTATCAATATTCCACCTGTTTTTTTAATTAACTAAAATGCATTTTTTGAACATGAATCACAAAAAAATATTTGATTAAGAAATAAACTAAGCAATATGGCTTTATTATTATAGTGATTGGGTTGATGCAAATGTTTTCAACATTTCTTGCAAAATTCTTTATTCCTCTAATTTTGTAGCATCATTACTGAATAAGGTAAAATATGAATTCTGTACTATTGACTATTAAGTTGCACTACTTTATGATCATTTTTACTCATGCACCCCAACAATGGTTGGTTATTCCAGTTTGATATTGTAATTTGTCATTGGGCCCAAGTTGCCAAAATGATTTGGAGAGTACTTTGGAGACTTCCAACAATGGGCCATAAATATCAGGTGTGGTGGAGAGATTTGTTTGCATGTAAGATCCTTCACCTCCAAATATCATGGAACTTTGGGATGGTATTTAGATTTCATAGCTCAACATCTTCCAACCATATATAGAACTGATAATATGTTGAATTGCTGCACTTCACAAAGCTAGAGGAGGCCCTATACAATACTAAGCACTTATCCCGTTACTTTTGGTACTCAGTGTGTGTCATTGGGATATGTTACTATTAGGACCTTGGCTCACTGTTTTCCAACAATTAGAAATGCATGCATGTAGATGGTGACACATCTATAAGGAAGTACTATGAGCAAGCTTGAGATACAGTGTATTTCATTTTGCCGAAATGTAAGCAACATTGATTTTCATGGAATTAAACATGTTGGATTTTGTGCCAAAGAAAGTGAATTTGTGGGGAATTTTACTGCACTACTTTATTTAAAAGAAATTTGCAGCTGAAGCACACAGAATTCTTTTTGCGACTTACAGTGACCATGCTCTGTCAGAAACAACATGCAGAGATTAGTTTAGATGCTTCAAAAATAATAGTTTTGATGTTGAAGATAAAGAATGCTCAGTCATACCAAAAAAGTTTGAAGACAAAGCATTGAAGGCATTACTTCTTGAAGACTCATGTCAGGCACAAGCTGAACTTGCAGAATCATTGAGTTGATTGCACAACAGTTTCAAAACGTTTGAAAGCATTAGGAATGCTTTAGAAGCATTTGGGTGTCATATGAGTTGAAGCCAAGAGATGTCGAACGGCATCTTTTCACGTGTGGACAGCAGAAAAGGAAAGTTTTTTTTACTTCATATTATGACCAGCAATGGAAAGTGGATACACTACGATAACTGTAAGTGTAGAAGATCAGAGGTTATTCCTCCTCCCCTTGAGCACAACAGGAAAAAAAAATATATATATATGTATATATATATATATATATATATATATATACATTTTTGCAATTAGTCAGTCAGTTAAGTGCCATGCGCGATACACGCTTGGGTGATCATGTCTCGAAAGAGACATGACTGACTGGGCAGAAGATTATCCCGCAGTAGGTTGCCATTGCTTTCTGCGGTAGACTGGTTGTCGACCAAGTCTATAGAACCCAATCTGTCCTGCTATTTAACCCATAACTGGAGAGTAGAGATGGATTAATACCTTTCCCAAGGGTATTTGCACGTAAGTGAATGCAAAGAATTCAAGTAGAATTTGAACTCAGCTCCCCGATTTCTTGTTCCGAACTGATATCCACTGCACCACAACGCACATCCTTTTTTGCAATACCAAGTTTTAAAATGAACTTTTTTTTAAATGAAAAAGCTTTCTTAAAGCTTTTATTTTAGCTTTAATTAAAAGCTAAAAAAATTAAATTTACTATATCCAGTAAGCAAAATACTTATTGTATTTTTCAAACAGAAATTATATTGATTTGAATTGATTTTTCTGGTATTTTTTGTTTTTTTGTTTTTTTGTTTTTTTTTATTATTATTTTCTAAAATGGCTGATTAGCACACTTTTTAGCCATCTTTCATTACAATGTAATTTTCTTTATTAAAATCTTCCAAAAATAAAATATACTTTATGAAACTTTATTTTTAGAATATTAGCTTATTTAGAGTATGATTAATCTGATTTAGAACCAATATTATTGGCTTTAAATTAAAAAAACCCAGAAAAATGAATTTTTAAAATAAACAGTAGCGATGATTTACGTGCCTTTCAATGCCTATCCAGCACTTGACCAGCACTGATAAGGTGTTTACATGTTTATTGCTGTCCTACAGATAGTTTATTTGTTCAAACATAATTTAAGAATATGACAGCTAAATGCATTTTGTATATAATTTTCAAGTACTTAATCTTAAAAATGTTGTAAATATTCTTCCGTAATCTAGTTTTAGGAATAGTGACATTAAGGGTGTGTGTTGTAGTGCAGTGGATGTTGATTTGGAACAAGAAATCAAAGAGCTGAAATTTGAATTCCACGTACATGCAAATATCCTGGGAGAGGCATTAATCTATTGCTTCTCCCTCCAGCTATGGATTAAAAAGCAGGATAGATTGGGTTTTTATAGCCATGTGTTAGCAACCAGTCTACTGCAGAAAGAAATGGCAACCTTCTTTGGAAAAATCTTCTGCCCAGACATGATCCCCCAAGTGTATATCACATATGGCACTTAAGTGACTGACATGTTAAATTTGCTATAGTCGTCAACCCCATTTTTCGATATACTTTCAAATTAAGCTTATTTTATACAGGTGAAAAAAAAAACATAATTATTTAAAAAATCTTGCTGCATCATGATTTGTATTAACTTTTCAGTTTTCACTTAGTAAATATAGTCTTCACTTAATAACTTAACCTAATGCAGACTAAGTTTTGAAGAATTTTTAAAAGATTTTTTTAATTTTATAAATTATTATAATTTAAAAATGAAAACAATTCTTGTAAAAATTCATTATTCATTGAAAAATTTTTTTTCTATAATGTCCTTAATATATACAATTTACAAAAGCAATTCAAGACTTATCTAATTAAATAATGTCATAGTTTTATTGCATTTTTTTATTTTACTATCTGGAGCAGATTTTTGGGAATGGAGCAACTTTTGAAAAAAAAATATTGACAATTTACATTCTCCAAGAATCCTGTGTTTAACTAATAAAACAAAGTTTGCAGACAGAATTTAATTTTTAGAAATTTAATTAAATAAAGTTGGTAGGGGAACAAATGTAAGAAAATATATTTTTACCAAGATTTTATAAAAATAATTTTTAAAAAAATGTGTTCATTTGTCAATAAGTTCTGAAAGTTTCATTAAAATTTGACAATTATTTGATTTTGTGAAGAATTTTCAAATTAGTGTGTTTTTCACTGGCAACAAAGATGCTAAAATTTCCATAGCCAACTCTGGTACACTGCTAATGCAAAAAAAAGAAGGAAAATGAACGATTTTGAACCAAAATTTCATATATGTTTAAAAGGATTAAAAATATTAAAAATGGTCTTTCTTAAAATAATAACAAACATTTTGACAATAAAGTTTAAGTTCAGGGTCTTTTTTCACCATGATATACTGGTTTTAGCAAAAAAAAAAAAAACAGCATAGAACAAGAATTATTTTTTTAATCAATTAACACGAAGCAAGGCAACATGTATATATATATATATATGTGTGTGTGTGTGTGTATATAAAAACTCTTAGTAAGAATAATTATATTTTATGCTCTGAGTTGAGAATATTAATCATTTTTTCTTTTTTTTCTTTTCTCCAAAAATGAATACAGTAAACATAAAAATAACATCACAAATATTAGCCTGGATTTAACAAAATATTATTCTAAAATAATATAGATTAATCTTATAAAATATTAGTGAGAATAATCAGCATTCTTCTTTCATTAATTTGTCAGTTTCAATACTTTTCTTTCAGATTGGAGATTTGCGTATCCGTTATTCCTTTGCTGGTACTGTGGTTGAAGGTGACATTGAGCTTGGAACAGTAACAGAAGTAAGTATCAACTGACACTTTTTATGAGTTTGAAGATTTTGGTCAATAAAAAAGCAAGTATTTTATATGTATTGCTGAAAAATGTTTATAGTTAACAAATAAGAAATTGCTTTCATCTCAATAATTTTGATCATTTCATTTTAAATGACTTTCAGATACTTGTACTAATATATCTTTTTGGAATTTTGACTTTTTAAAATTTTTACAAAAGCTAGCATCCCCCAAAAATATATATTAAAAAAAAATGTGACTTGTTCATTATTTAAGTCTGAAAGGTTTTCATTTTTCAGTTTCACTAAGTTTTCTTTTCATTATTTGTATTTTGTTAAGCAGGATTCACTTTACTGTAAAATGTTTTTATTATATAATGTTGCTTGTTTTATAATGTTTAATATATCTTTTTTTAAATTTAAGCTTCATTTTTTTCACAGTAATTAGAAATTTTTAAACTGTGATGTTTTTGCTAATACAAGTGATAAATTTTATTATTATATAAGTTATATACCTTACTCATTAATATTACAAATTATACATTTTGCTTTAATGCATAAATATTCTTTTACACACTTGAAAATATTTAATGTTATTTAATAATTAAAGTCTAAAAGCTAGAAAAGTAATAACGTATTGATTAATTACCTTGTTAACTACCATTGTTTGAGCCTTTCTAATTTCTATCCAGAACAAGAATTATTTTTTTTGATCAATTTCCATCAAGCAAGGCAACAGTACCACTAAAACACAAGGGGCTACTGGGAGTGAAAGAGAATGAAAAGATATTAGAGTATAGTGTTGAAGTAGACTTTAGAAGGAACCAGAAATCTAATCCTAAACAGGAAACAAGAGATAAATCTCTACACCAGTTCAAAAGAATGGGAAAGCATGTGAATGGGGTGATAGGCACACCTATCCATTCTTATTGAGGTAAAAAAGAAGAAGAGTAAATAAAATTACAGACTTTAGGCAGAGATGTTATGTATAAGAAAATAAAAATTAAAAATAGAATGAAAGATAAATTAAGAACAATGAGAGTGCAATGGGGTTCCAGGTATGGGATTGATATAGAATATATATTTTGTTATGGGGCTTAGAAATCTGTTGAGTTTTAACTTAGTATAATTTGTGATAATCCATTTCAACTAAAATTTCATGTAGAAAATTAATTTACAACAGAGATTTTTTCAATCTTTATTTTAAGGTAAGTATACAAAAAGCTACTATTACTATTATTACCTCTTCCTGTCCAATTGTAGATGTTGCAATTCTACTTAATTGTGCATTTTAAATTTTGATTAATTTAAAAAAAAACGTATTTGTCTACATTATTTATCATATTTACAATTTGATTGGTCATTTCAGTGACTGACAAATGAAAGATATATTTAGAGCAGATCTACTATGGTAAAAAAAATTGAATAACATTTATTCTTCAGTTTGTCTACTGTTTAAATTTACTTTGATATAGTAGAATTTAAATCTATTTCTTAGTTTTTACTCAACAAAAATATAGCAATACATATAAAAGCGGCCTTTCAGTAAGAAACAAAGTACATTAAATGTTTTTTTCACTAATGACAAAATATATAGTACAAGGTGAAAATATTTGGGTAAGAGAAAGGTGCTGGTTTTCACTATCCTGTCATTAACTTAGCTAATTACATTTACTTATTCAACCATTCTTCACTGTTCTTTTTACCATAACTGAATCTTTCATGCAACAAACCCCAAAATGTCTCTTCCTTATGAAAATGTTAATTAAACCCCTACTTAGAATTTCAATTAAACTTCAATTTAATTAAGTCACTGGTGCCCTCACCACTAGAATTTACTTGTGCAACCAGACTGGCAACAAGGTCTCACCCACTTACAGTTAGATCAACCAAATGCAGCTGTCAATTGTACTCCATCAGCTTCTTTTCCCACACTTTCCACCTGTCAAACTCTCTTTCGTATTATTGCTTTCCTGATAGCTACAATCTCCAGGTATTTAAATGCAAGGTTAATACCTATCTCTTATCCGCTTGACTCCAGTTATTTCTACATCCCACTGTATATCTTGTTTTATCTTCTTTTTCTTTCTCTCTGCCTTAGCAACTGTCTTCACACCTGTGTTTTCGTCCTTCTCTTGCCCTTTCTTTGACACCTACTGTAGCTTGGCCATCTTTCTCTTCACTCTCCTCTTGCCTAAACTTTTGCTCTTATGTAGCCCCCTGCGCATCAGTAGTGGTACCGCCTTGCTTGGGGTGAAACAGTAGAAAAAAAATTAAATCTTGATTAACTTAAATTTTAATTAAACCCCTTACTTATAATTTCATGAAGGAAGGGGAATAGAAATAATTAATTTAAATAAAATAATTTTCCTTCGTGATTAGATAAAACAAATCATAGTATGTGTCCAAGATAAATAAAATCTGAATAATGATTGAAATAACTGTGAAAAAAAATTTAATTCAAAATATTGAATAGTTGGAATAAATAAAATTGTTTAAGAATAAATGGAAGGCCACAGTGAGGTTCAAAGCAGTGGATATCTTAGGCATATTAAACCATTCACAACTAAGTAAATCCTCAGACCTCACTCACTTCTAGCTTACTTTGCCGAAATGGGTTGGCAGGATGAATAAATCTGGATGGCTTTAACATTCTTACTAATAGTTATCTGAGGACCAAAAAATATATTTATTTTAAATATTTGCCAAAAATCCTTACCAGGGTTTGACTGGAAAATTTGTCCTCCAAAATGTCAACAAATGGGCATGTGGATGTATTTTGTTGACATCTGGACAATTCTCAATATAAGTTCCAATGAATTCTCTGTTTCAGTCTATCTTCCCTTTTGCAAAAAAGATTCCAACATTCACATGCATGACCTTGATATTTACATCTGGGATAATCTTATGATGGCAAGAGAATTATCTCTCAAGTCCCCAAACAATTCTTTAATGTGCATTTGTCTTTTATTATTACACTCTGTTACTATCACGTTTTCTTTTATCACTCCCCCTCTTCTCAGGACACATAATCTCTGACAATATAGAAAAGGCACTCTCTCTCCTTTCATCTGTGAACATCTTTGTCTTTGGTGATTTTAATGTGTACTATGACATGCGTCTTAAACATTCTATTGATGTTGCCTGTATTCAGATATCAAATTTTTCCATTGCCCAATCACTTACTCAAATCATGGATTTCCCTATTTGTTTCACCAGGAAAACAAAGCAATAGGCTTCTTCTTATTTCTTACTTCTTCTCGCTCTTGCTCAGCTTTGCAACATTGCCCTTTTGGAACCTTGGATCACTCTGTAGTTTCTATTGATATTTTGTTCCAATCATCTATTAAACAAGAACTTCCTATTCATAAAACCTCTTTCTATTACCTAACATGCTGATTGGACTCATTCTGTGATTTTCTTTGTAACACACATTGGACTGACATCTTTAACCTTCAAATTAAGAATTGATCCACTGTAGTGTTTTCTTGGGTCAACACCAACATGGATGCCTCCATTTCTTCTAGGAAATACCATGTGAAACCTGACTCTTCTCCATGGTTCACACAGCAGGCTCAGCCACTATAGCTTACAGGAACCACTATTTTTGTGTATACTAGTATGACAACTCTCATCACAACAGACACCTATTCATTACTGTTCATAATAAATGTAAACAAGTCCTTAAAGGAGCTAAGTCTCTGTTTGCTGAGAATGAGGTACTTTATTGCATCTAAAAACTTTGGCTTTCATGATTACTGGTGGCTCTGTAACAGTGTATTAATTAAGTGTAAGTTCTCTATCCCTCCAATCAGTTTGGGGTCTTAACATCTTCTGCTGATAAAGCTAAATGCTTTATCCATAAATTCCCCTTAAATTCTACTCTTGACACATCTTGAATATTCCTGCTTAAATTCCCACTTAGAATTGAGTCTCTGTTGAGTGATATGCATACAACCCCTTCTATGGTTTCTGCTATCATCTCTAAGCTAGATCTTCACAAATCATATGGACCTGATGATATCCCAGTAATAGTCATTTAAAAGTGTGCTCCCAAACTTGCTTCTGTTGCCACTAAACTGTAAAATAAATACTTTGCTGCCCCCTGCTGGAAGTCATTGTCTGTTGTTTCAGTTTTTAAGAAATTGGTGAACCATCTGATCCTTCCAACTATCTGTATTTATTAGGAAACTTCTAGAGGTCCTAATCAATGTTGAATTGGTTAGGCATCTCTCATTGCTAGACCTTTTTTCAGACAAGCAATATGTCTTTCATTTCAACTGCTGATATACAGACAATAATTACAAAAAGTCTAACATACTCTAGATGAGGATGGCTGTAGCTTTGGACATCTCAAAAGCTTTTAACAGGGTTTGGTATACAGGTCTTCTACACAAGCTGAAGAGTTATAGTTTTTATGAACAAATTTTTGAACTGATTCTCTTTCCTGTCAAATCCTGAAATGAAAGTTATCCTGAACAGCTACTCATCTGGATCCTTTTGTACTAATGTAGTTATCCTTCCAGAGCTCCATCTTTGGTCCTACTTTGTTTTAATTTTCATTAATGACCTTCCTGATGACATCAGCTCTATTTACCATATACTATCAACTATTTACTCCTGTTTTGATAGTAAGTCTAATCAGTTCAAAATATCAAAATGGCAGCCAATATCCAAAACAGTGTGCAATCTGTTGTTAGCTGGGGGCAAAAGATGGTTTGTTAATTTTTAATGCCTCCAAAACTAAACTACTTGCTGATGCTAACATCCAGGAAACTGACTTGTTGCACCTTCTTTGGCTAACATTGGGCAACTGAGAAGTAGTTTTCTGCAGGGCCCCATCATAGGCAGATTGTAGTCGTATGTCATTGTAAACATTGCCTATAGTCAAATGATCAATTCCTGAATGAATAAAGAAACTTGTCACAAACATACATAAATATTACCTGCCAAGAAAATGTATACAAATAAAGAGCAATACAGTTTCTGCTCTCTCACAATCATATTCCAGGGTAAGAACCTCAAATATTAGGACTGCTACAGATTTTAGTTGCATTTAGACTTATTTTCAGTGCATTTACAACTCCTAATTTAAGTACTATAAATAAAATTGTTTTCATAAAGTTAATGCAAAATACAGCAGTTTTATGCTTCAAAGAAAATCCAAGGAAATGCTATATTTTTCCACCTTTTTGTATATGCTCAACTGGAATCCCACTAGAGTATATATTTCAGCTAGAGCAGAGACTTCACCATTTGATAAATCAGAACACAGCATCAAGCAATCCACTTCAATCTTCTGTTTTAATTCACCAGCAGTGACCTGAACCAAGTTCAGTGACCAAGATTTTGACTGAGAAAAATATTACAACTGCTGCTGATAACAAAGAAAACGATTTTCAACTAATCATGGCCCAAAGTTAATTGAAGGAGTGAAAGAATTACACTCATTCTTTAATCAGCATCAAAAATTAACCAACAATAATTTTCTTGGAATTTAACTGTATTGTATTTTTCTTGAGACACAGAATTGTATCATTCTTCCCACTGCTGATAGAATTGGTATATTCTAACAACTTTATCACAATGTATATATTTCTTCATGGAAAATAACTGAATCCATGTTTCTTTTTCAGATTAGTGTTGTGGCTCGTCAGATATTCAACCAATTAGCTCACTACCAGACACAGGCTGGGGGTACACTTGAATTACTCCATGTTGGGAAATGGTCTCCTGAGGTGAGGCAACAATTTTTAACTTTTTCTATCATCAGTCTGATTTGAAAATCAGATTAAAACATTTTTTTTATATTTGAAAATTTAACTATTGGTTTGGATGTATTACATGTTTCTTCATAAAAATAAGACTGAACATCTTTGCATTTAGAAACATCATTAAAGATCCATTTGGTTTTCTGGCTATACTGACAATATATATATATATATATATATATATATATATATATATATATATATTAAAAAAGGATTAATTCAAAGATGTTGAATGGCCATTTCAATATGAAGATCCCCACGGGGGACAACACATCACCTCAGCAACAGAAAAATCCTTTCAGAAACTGGAGAAAAAATTAGTCTACTTTTCCTTTTTAAATAGATTGCAAAGAAATTAAAAAATAAAAAATAAAATAAAATAAAAATAAAAATAAAGGGAAAGAAAAAGAAAAAGATAGAATAAAATCAAATAAATAAGAAAAGAAAAAATTGACATCGTCTGGGTTCGCAAAAAAAAGGGAGAATGTAACTAAAAATTAACAGACAGCCGTGTTAAATCGCCGTAAGTTTAAGCAACACGGAAAAAAGGTGGTAAGAGAGATAAAAGAAGGAAAGGAGGAAAAAGAAAGAAACTAAAGAAAAAAATTTTTTTAAATATTACAGACGCTGGACAAATTCAAAAATCTAATTTCCCCAAAACGTTGAAATATTAGAAAAAGGCCTTTACTTAAAAAGGCATAATTATTAATAAAAGGGAATAAAAAGATATAGGATTTAAAATAAAATTATTTTTAAAAAAATTAGGTCATTTGAAATTAAACTAAATAAAGACAACACTAGGTAAAAAAAAAGAAAAAAAAAGATTAATTACAATTACATACCTATAGAAGTACACACATACATATGTATTCTTATTCGTAGAATTGTGTGTGTATATATATGTATGTATGTGTGTACTTCTATAGGTATGTATAATTGTAATTAATCTTTTTTTTTTCTTTTTTTTACCTAGTGTTGTCTTTATTTAGTTTAATTTCAAATGACCTAATTTTTTTAAAAATAATTTTATTTTAAATCCTATATCTTTTTATTCCCTTTTATTAATAATTATGCCTTTTTAAGTAAAGGCCTTTTTCTAATACTTCAACGTTTTGGGGAAATTAGGTTTTTGAATTTGTCCAGCGTCTGTAATATTTAAAAAAATTTTTTTCTTTAGTTTCTTTCTTTTTCCCTCCCTTCCTTCTTTTATCTCTCTTACCACCTTTTTTCCATGTTGCTTAAACTTACGGCGATTTAACACGGCTGTCTGTTAATTTTTAGTTACATTCTCCCTTTTTTTTGCGAACCCAGACAATGTCAATTTTTTCTTTTCTTATTTATTTGATTTTATTCTATCTTTTTCTTTTTCTTTTTCTTTCCCTTTATTTTTATTTTTATTTTATTTTATTTTTTATTTTTTAATTTCTTTGCAATCTATTTAAAAAGGAAAAGTAGACTAATTTTTTCTCCAGTTTCTGAAAGGATTTTTCTGTTGCTGAGGTGATGTGTTGTCCCCCGTGGGGATCTTCATATCGAAATGGCCATTCAACATCTTTGAATTAATCCTTTTTTAATATATATTTGCTCTGTAATATTTTATTACATGGAGCTCTCTTCCTGTATCATTTTTTAATATTAAAATAAAATGTTTAATATTAATTAGGTTCGGGTTTTTTGGAATTTACCTTCCTGCTTTTTTCCCTTGGATTGAAGTATCTGAATTAAAATATATATATATATATATATCTATATATATATATATATATATATAGTTACGGTATTGTAGTAGTAAACTACAACTGTCCCCTGCTCCAACCTGTTGACATAGAAGAGTAAGGAGAGATATGCTTCACTGCTTCACTAAACTAACTGCTAACACATGCCTACTTACTTCACTCTCTCTTTCACTTATCCCACTCTTTCTTCCCGTCACAGAATAAATTGGCATCCCCTTCTCTCCACAGCATGAAGTGTGAGTCAAGTGACATCATTTAAAAAAGGGCGCGAAATCGTTTTTTTTCCAGGACTCTTGACACAGTTGGATTAGAGCCATTGAGAAGACACATCGAAAAATTTATGCTCATGAAACGACCTGACAACTAAGCAGGATTCTCTCCGTAAAGCAGTTAATCTTTATGGTGTACAGTTGAACAAATGGAACTTCATTCAAGGCCATGAGAATGAGATGCCTATCATTCCAACATGTGCATCACAGTCATATCTATGAATCATCTGGAAGAATGAAATGCCTGTATTCATCTAAAAAGCCCTGAAGGTCATTAAGCTGACCAACACGGCTGGCTACGGTTAGCCCAAATACGAGCACTTATGGACTGAGAAGAAGTAAAAGAAAATACAAAAAATACAAAAAAACAAATGTCTATTTCTGTAGAGCAAGTTAAGTTCCTTTCATTTCACCATGGCCCACATAATTTCACATTTCCTTTGCAACCCATTTCTCTCTCTCTCTCTCTCTCTCTCTCTCTCTATATATATATATATATATATATATATGTATGTATGTATGTGTGTACATGGTTTCATTCCTTCATTTTGTTAAGGTTTGTGGGAATAAAAAAGTCCTGTTTAAAATTTTCAAAAGTGTTCCTGTGGTTTGTCCCTGATACTGATGCAATTTTATCCTGAGTTGACATTTTGAGTCTGTGATGCTGGAATCATATCCAGTTACATTCTCTTTCTTTCTTTTTACTACGTGTTTGGACAAAAAAAGAGTGCAACCCTGGCTCAAAGATAAATGGGATGTTTTTTTCCAGGTGACATAGTTTGCATCTTCGGCTTGTAACAATATTCACACAATATTCTAAATTTAGCATATCAATGAACATACAGTCCTGACAAAAATTAATCCATTCCTCTATTAATAAAAAGACAAAATGTTATAATTGCATTCATTCATTAATAGATTACAATATTGTGATAACAACAACAAAGATAAGACCATTAATCAGAATGCAAATTATAACTAGAAATTCAGACAGAAATAATAAATTCCTAATTTTCTCCAAATTATAATTATTCTTGGAATGTTTTTCTATTACAAGCTTTTTTCTTTATTTCAAAATGCATGTTTTATTGTTGGTACCAAAATGACTATAAGCATAGAATTATTGAAGTAAATTCAACTTCTGTTTGATTCTGTTGCATTCATTTCATGCTGACATAAATGATAAATGGGGATGGGGGAGAAGAGACAGCTTTATATATTTGTATGAAACCATCTTTTCTCTTCCATCCCACTCACCTATGGAATTAACATGGTAGAGTAGGCCTACTAGCCTTGGATGGCAGCTATTCTAAAAGAAGGAAACTGAATTTCAACTAGCAAGGAATATTGATATCATCTGCATGGTAGTGCAATAGCTATCAGTTCAGAACGAGAAATCAGAAGGCTGAGTTCAAATTCCACTTGAATTCATTGCATTCACTCATGTGCAAATACCCTTAGAAAATACCCTGTCTCTTCCCTCCATCTTCAGGACAAATAACAGGACAAACTGGGTTCTATAGCCTTGGTTGACAACTATTCTACCACAGAAAGTAATGGCAACCTACTGTAGGAAAATCTTCTGCCCAGTGAGTCATGTCTCTTTTGAGACATGATCACTCAAGAGTGTATCACCCATGACAATGGACTGACTGATATCAACTGAGCTATGATGATCAACCTTTACATTTTCATTATGGATTTATGTTTTATGATGGCTCTACCTTAAGACCAATACCATGCTTGTTTGCTATTTGACTTAGTGTATTTATAAATAATAATTCAGGTTTGATTAACACAAGTGTTTTCTGCTGACCTCCTCCCTATTCCAATTTGGCAAATGTATAATTTACTATGTTACATTTTATATCAGTGTAATACATAAGAAACAAGCTATTTTTAGAAAAGCATTAAAAGAAAATATTAAATGTAGAACTTTAAAACTTTAAAGCATTAAAAGAAAATATTAAATGTAGAACTTTTTTTTAAATGAAATAAAAAAATTTGAACAAATTTAAATTTTTAAAAGAAAATCTAAAGTTATCTTTTTATATGACTGGAATTTAATTTTTCTTGTCAGCAAATATTCAACAAGGAACATTCTGAAAACAACATGCACACTTGGATTCTCCGTGCAATTGGATTTATCACAGCTTTTTTTGCTTTCCACTGCCTCACAAATATTTTCCACACACTTGGTAAGTAAAATTATTTTTTTGCTTTCCCAAACTTGATCTAAGGAATTTTAATATCAAATAGATTACTTAGCTTAAGCTGTTGGATATAGACCTAAGTAATCTATTGTTAATGGCATGCCCCTTTAACCTCATACATGTCGGAATTTACTGGGAAGTTTACAATCTATAAAGAATTGAATAATTTGTTCTTTATCCTATTTCACTTGCAGTTAAGTAAAAAGAAAAACTAAACAGCTGCAAATGTTCTCTATTTTTGCATTATAAATGAATTAAGTCATACATGACCTCAAGGGTTAAGACTTTTTTGTAACCTGATGTTTCTTTGTCATAAATCGATGGACTTTTATCCAAAAGTAATGAAAACGGCATTAATTTATTTTAGTTCTTGAAAAAGGTAATCCCCAATGCAAAAATTTGAGTTTGCCATATATGCAATAAGAGTAAAAAAATCAAAATATTTCAGAAGCTTTATTTTAGCACTTGCTAATGATGTAATTTGTTAGTACTAATGCAGTTTTAACATATTTAATAGCTTATAGCTATAGCCTAACATTCAAATTTCAAACAATACAAAAATTGTAAACTTGTATATACAATTAGAAATTTATATATACAAGGAAGAATAGCTATACAAAGAAAAAGAATGTGGAATATTTAGCATAATCCTCACTATTATAATGAAGTCTGTTGTGTATTTGTATATATAAAACAGAAATAAGGGTAGTTCCAATGAGAGAAATTGGTAAACAACAAACAGATGTCAATAGGTAAAGAATTTATTCACCTGAAGAGAGTTTACTTTGGACTGGAAACATGTATAGCGACACAAAGACCATGAAGGAGACTTAATGTATTATACAAAAGATAAATAATATTAATAATAATAATAATAACAATAAATCTACACTTTAAACAAAACGTTCATGGCTTCTCACACTTTTTTCACACACACACACACACACACACACACACACATATATATATATATATATATCCAGTCAAGATCATGGACAGGGAAACAATAGTGAGGTAGCGCCGACTCAGTTCATTCACTTTACTACCTGCTATTAAATCTCTTGCCATGTGTTTGCTCTTTAACAGTGCTTTATTATTTTACTTTTTTGCAATAATTATGTCATTGAGTAGTGAAGAATATATATATATATATATATATATATATATATATATATATATCCCTCATTTCACACTCAGGCATTTGAACTTTTTTTTTCTTATGTCTTAATGTAACATACTCAATAGTAGGTACATCAATATAAACATTTTGCCATCATTTTTAACAGCACAGGTCTACTTTTAATTATAATAATAATCCTTGATATAACCCTATCGAACTGGGTGTCATAATGAGTATAGAGTTTCATATCCACACTTTGTTGACTTGATGATCACTTACTCAATAATCCTATTTTAATTGTTCTTGTCCTTCCCTTAGAACAACTGTTACATTCTGGCAATGCGTAGAAAGAGGAGAAAAGACATTACTTGGTTTCAGTGAGAAAATGAAAAAAAGATGGAAAGAAAAGATAAAAATGTTGAGAGATGATTTTCTAAGTGCCACTTAAGTATAGAACAAGGCCAAAAGTATGGGGTACCTGGTGAAACTTGAAACTTACTACTCAGTTGTAATAGGTTCTAACAAGACCAACTTGCTAATCATTACACCACGTCAAGTGGAAAGAGAGAATCGGATTAAGCTGATAGAAACAGATACTCTTTTTATCTCAGCCAAAAGGCCAAGAAGTTATGGCAGCTGCATATATATATATACACACACACTCACACATACACATTATCTGAAGCACAACTCAGTTTCATGCACTATGCAATCAAGTGCACCTGTGTGTATACATATATGTATACTTATTTACATTGGCCACACCACCACATGGTTGATAAGAAGATACCTCTCAGACTAGAATCCAATTTAATCTCATTTAAACTCACACTGAGACCTACCAAGCTTTATCTATAACATACTTGTTAACACAACTATCAAAGCAACATCCTCATGCAAAAAGACTAAAAATAATGGAATCATTATTAATAAAAAAACATCCAACACTTAATAATATCAACTATGAACACAGCAACAAAATACTTACCGTGCTCAGAATATAAAATAAGCACGACTCTATACACACACACACACACAGAAAATAAAATCCATCTTCAATAATGGTTAAAAGTATAGCTGAAAGTGCTCAGAAAAAACATTTAGACAGTTTTTATATTATTTTCCTGACAATTTTTCCTTGTCTATCATTTTTAATGAAACCTGCATAAAAGAAAGGTTGCTGCACAAATACACAAAATATATATACACTCCAGCAGTTTCTTTCCTCGCACTTCTTGTCTGTGGAGCTCCCTCTCCTATGCTTGCTTTCCTGATAGCTACAATCTCCAAAAGTTTAAATGCAATGACAATTGCCATCTTATATTTCTGTGACTTCCACCTCTCTTACCCATTCTACAACATCACCTATACTGTTTTCTTTTTTGTCATCTGTCTCCTCTCATAACCCCTTGCACACTAGTGGCAAAATTCCCTTGCTTTAGGTGAAATGATTATTATATATATATATCTGTGAAACGATTATTATATATATATATATATAAAATAATCGTTTCACAGATGACAGGCGAGAAGTGTGAAGAAAGAAACTGCTGGAGTAGCATTGGTGATTATATTTTTACCTATTTTGATGATAAAAATAGTAGGATCTAATTGCCAATCTAGTTGCATGATCAAATTGATGAGGGCAAGGCACCAGGGAATAAAGCTTGTCAGAGTGGAAGCCATGAAAATACTTTTTTTTTTTAATCATATCACCCCAAGCAAGGCGGTAATGCCACTGATGCGCAGGGGGTTATGTAAGAGTAAAAAGATTGGAAAAGAGAAAGCCGGAAACCACATCCTAAACAGGGAACCAGGGATGAGCCTCTTCACCTGTTCAATAGACATGGGTGGAGTATGAACCGGGCGATAGTTTAGTCTATCTACTCCAATTGAAAAAAAAAAAAGAAAAGAGTAAAAAGATTGGAAAAGAGAAAGCCAGAAACCACATCCTGAACAGGGAACAAGGGATGAGCCTCTTCACCTGTTCAATAGACGTGGGTGGAGTGTGAACCGGGCGATAGTTTAGTCTATCTACTTCAATTGTAAAAAAAAAAAAGGTTGGTGACTTGCTAAGTTTTAACTCAGTTAAAGTCCAGTCAAAGAAATTTCTGCTAAAAAACAAACCAATCCTTCAATTAAGCTTGAAAAGTTTAAAATTAAGCAAAGATTAGGCAAAAACGAAAAAAAAAAAAAATGACTTACTTTTAACAATATTCAAGGCAGTTGATTCCATCCCAAAACACACATTGTTTCTGCCAGTAAGTTGAAAAAAAATAATTTTTTAACTTTTTGGCCAGAGAATGCTAGGTAGGGCATGGGAGGGTCAATTAAATAGCCAGTGTGACCAAGGTAACTAAAATACAGCCGGCCAACAAAAAAAAAAAAAGAAAGAAAGAGACTGACTGACAGACAGACTTAGGGAAAAAAAATAAAGACAAAGAATCCACCAGTCAAAGAAAATTCTGCTAAAAAACAAAACCAATCCTTCAATTAGGCATGAAAAGTTTAAAATTAAGCAAAAATTAAGCAAAAACAAACAAACAAAAAAGGCTTACTTTTAACAATATTCAAGACAATTGATTCCATCTCAAAACACACAGTGTGTTGAAAAAAAATAAAATGAATAAAATAAAATAAATTTTCAATATTCAAAAATGTTGAATGAACATTTCAACATGAAATCCCTAAGAGAGATTTCATATCTCCTCAGCAATTGTAATATTTCAAAATGAAAATAAAAATAAGAATAAAAGAGAGAATAAAAAATAAAAAAAGAAATAAAAAATGACTCCCATGATATATGCATCTATATCTATATATATATATATATATATATATATATACACACACACACACACACACACACCTATATGCATATATATATATATATATATATATATATATATATATATATATGGCTCATTTCATGTCAAATCAACAAGGGTTTGATCATGTCCGACATGGATTTTTTTTCAAATTTGCTACACTTATATATCTCCATGAAAGTAATTGAATGGCACCTGTTACTCATCTCAAGGTCATATGACCTGTGAATGTGAATAGTGCCCAACTTTCAAGGATGATATCTCAGTTGTTTATGAACCTACAAAGTTCATTCATGTATCATTCTAAAGTCCGTTGATAGATCTACAATTTTTTATGGGGATTTAGAGGTTAAATAAAAAAGGTGACCTTGACCTTTGACTTGACTTATCTGAAATAATGGTATTTTAATTTTTTTAAAATTTTCACAAAAGATTTGTCTATCATATGACAATATATATTCCATATTTCATGATGGGCATTCCACTAGAACTGTTGCTACAAGCGTTTTATAGAACTGGGAAAATTCAAAATGGCAGAATGTGGTATCTGCTACTTCATGTAAAACATTTTGATATTTCACAATATGGTCAAGTTGTATATCTTTGTAAAGCTATTTTAATGCTGATTAATATTCTCATAAGGACCATGGTCCTGAAATCAATAAAAAGTTTTTTCTAGTGATGAAACTAAATTTTTCATTTTTTTTCTCATGCACACAGATTTTTTTATGGAAAAACCTCAAATCCTTTGCCTAAAATTGGTAAGAGGCTGATAGGTTGATAGAAATGTCAGAGAGATCTCCAGAGTTTTTAAAGACAGGAACTACAGAGAAGGACTTCCAACAAGCAGGGGAGCAAGAGGCAGCAAGGCAATAGTTATCGAGTTTGGAGAGGACAAGAGAGGGTTCAGGGACACATTTCTTGCGGATGATGACTGGACTACCATCACATCTACTTGCTTTATGGGAATCAAGCTTAAAAATAATGTTAGAGACCAGAATGGGTGTTATGTATATATCACTCAGCTGGGTCTCAGTTCTAGAAGGGAAGTCAGGTGTGGGTACTCTGGACAAGTCAAATGTGGAATTGTAAGAGAATTTGCAAGCAAAGCATCTATCCCTGTCCACTGCAGATGTGAGAACCTCAAAATTGTTGAGTAGTAGAGGGATCGAAGGTTTGCTGCTGTTTAGCTCACTTTTACAGAGCCACCAGTAGTCTTTGAAGCCAAACTTGTGGGATGCTATACACTGCTTCATTCTATTAGCAGACAACAGCTTAGCATTATTAAGGACTAGCTTGCATTCATTGTGAACAGAGACAAAAAGATGCCTATTATGGTCAGATGCATCACTCCAGTAAAGTCGGAAGAAATTATTCCTGTGGGCAATGGTGGCTAAGCAAGCAGGAGAGAACCAAGAGGAAGAATGAAGCTTCAGTCAAAACTTCCTAGATGGGATGAAAGTATCAATGCTGGCTTTTACCCAAGAGGAGACCTCAGATGCACAGTCTTCACCAGGGGAACTAAAATCTTTGTTCAAAGAGACATCACAAGAGAAGTTGCAGAACACCTCCCAGTCAATCTTTGATAGCATTAGGATATTCTGCTGGTAGAAGTTTCCTGGAAGTAGATATTAATGAAAACCACAGCAAGATCAGAGTTACCAACAGGGCAGAGCTGCCTGGCATGGCAAGAATCATGGATAGAAGTGAAACAGATCTAGCAGTGTACCGTGTCTCCATTAGGGTTATTAGGGGAATATGTGGGGAAATCCACCACCTGCATGAGTGATTGAGTGATTAAAAAGTTCATGGTATGGACTCCAGCAAAATCAGTGACAGAGTTTTCCAGCCACCTGAAATACATACATACATATATAATGTGTGTGTGAATTCATATTGTATTTCAATACATACATACATATATATTGTTACAAACTTGTAGCATATAGATAAACCGCAGGTCTAAGAAAAAGAAAATGTGGAGTCCTTTCTTGGTCTTCACTCAGAAATGGAAGCAACACAAGGAAGTAAACAAAGAACAGACTCAAGATGATGGATTTCAAAATACAACATTTATTTATAAATACATAAACATGTAAAAAAAAGCAAACTTCATTTAACAAAGGGGAAGGGAATTATGCATGAGCGAATACATATATTAACAAAAAAAGAAGATCAAGCCAAGAAAAATCAACTTATCTGTCAGTCGAGTTGATATTTTCATACAAGAATCTGGTTCGCCAAGGTGAGAGTCCTTTTGTCAAAACAATATTTTGGCTGGCCGGCAATTTTCCTTGGTTCCTTTTCTTTTGGAAGTGGTTGGGTTTTCACAGCATCTCATGTGGGTGTTATGTTGGTCGATTCAGTTTCATTAATAGTCGACAGATTTTGCTGTCTTCTTCATTTTAATGGGCAGTCCAGTTTATTGGAAAGATTTTCTTTTTACTCAGCGATGTTCATCTGGTTGGACAGAAACTGAAGAATCTCTTTCTTTCTTTCTTTCTTTTGATTTTTGCTGTCCCCAAGTGGGTTTCTCTGTCCTTGACCGGGTACCCAGGAGGAGGGGACACAGATCATGCATCTTTTGTGTGACAGCCAAAATTTCAGTCAATCCTTTTAGTATGGCCTGATCACTGGCAGGGGTTTTGGAACCAGGTCATTGTCATGTTGGGTCACTTCAAAGTTCACGGGCTTGTGGCTTGTATGTAGGTGTAGGTAAGGAGGGGAAAGAAGTTGTGAAGAGAAGAAGAGGGTATTGGCTGATCATGGAACATATTCGCTTGCAAGTTGAAAGCATTAGATTTTATCTATTTTCATTTATTTATTTATTTTGTATTTAACTAAGTTTCAACTAGAATTTGGGATTTTTCTTTGGGAGTGTTTTTTTTTTTTAACATTATGCCTATATGGTTAGTAAAATTTTGGGTACATCACACCTCCTTACCAAAAAGAAAAAATGTGCCATCAATGGCAATTTTCTCAAAGGAAAATGGGGTTTTCATTGCCCTCTGATCCTCAAAAGCTTATCAGTCAAAAACGGGATGGGGCGTCAGCACACACATCGATGCCCCTTATGTGCTGAATAATCAGATCATACTCTTGTAACACTAAACTCCAGCATAGTAGTCATCTATTCTTATTCTTCATTTTCCTAAGGAAGGTACTAACCTTAGGAAAATGAAGAATAATATTATGGTTAGTATATACTAAAGTAGGCTGACTGGACAAACACGCATATACTTAGAAGTGTTGTAGGCTTAGCAAAAGGGCAAGAGTTTCTTTCTCTACTGTAGAGTAATTTTCCTGGTGACTGTTAAATTTTCTTGAGAAGTAACTGACAAGATGTTCAATACCATTCGCATCGGCCTGTAATAATACAGCACCAATGCCATGGTCACTTGCATCTACAGCTAATCTGAATGCTTGTGTAAATTCAGGAGCTTTGAGGACAGGGTCTGAACACAACAAGGCTTTTATTTGGTCAAAGGATCTCTGACATTCGGTTGTCCAATCAAATTTGGCCTTCTTCTTCAACAACTGGGTAAGTGGTGAGACTACATCAGAGAAATTCTTACAGAACTTGTGATAATAACCCGCCATTCCAAGAAATCACGTCAGCTTGGCAGAAATCACTTTTGACAAGGTTAATAGTGAGGTTGGCACACTTCAACCGATCAAAGACTTTTCATAGAGATATGTGTTCGGCCCAGGTTTTATTGTACACGACTATATCATCAATGTATGCTTTGACTCCAGCTAGGTCCTGTAGGCAATGCTTCATCATTCTCTGGAAGGTGGCCCGGGAATTTTTCATCCCAAAAGGCATCATGCGATATTGATACAGGCCGTCCAGAGTTGCGAAAGCAGATATCTTCTTAGCACGCTCGGTCAGGGGCATATGCCAATATCCCTTCAGTAGGTCGAGTTTCATAATATAAGTGGCCTTGCCTACTTTGACAATACAGTCATTCATGCAGGGAATGGGGTATGAGTCTGTCTTAGTGATGTAGTTCACCTTCCGGTAGTCGGTGCAAAGCCGGACCGAGCTGTCAGCTTTGTCCACTAGTACACATGGGGAGGACCAACTGCTTTAGCTATGCTCGATAATGCCATTCTCTAGCATGTAGGTTGCTTCTCTACGTAGGATTTCGGTTTTCCATGGCTTGACTCAGTAGAGGTGCTGTTTAATGGGGGTGGCATCCCCTACTTCCACATCATGACAGGTGATGGTGGTTTGATTGGGTATGTCGGGGATGACAAACCCATGAAATCCTCGATAAGGGAAGCTAAATCCTTCCTCTCCTCAATGGCTAAATGCGACAGCTTCGCACTTAGGTCAGTTAGAACCTCGGAGTTGCAAAGTTTGGTGGGGTGGTCACTCCTTTCTGTAACTTCTCCTCGGGCCTGCATGGGCTCTGGCATAGGGATAGGCCCACAGACCACTAGTACAGGGTTGGTCTTTCCCCATTCATAGTAAGGCTTAAGTATGTTGATGTGACACATCTGTGTCACCTTCCTGTGATCAGGATTTCTTACAATGTAGTTGAGGTTGCTGGCCTTTCTAACCACCTCATACGGACCATGGAATCTAGCTTTGAGAGAATGTCTGGGTAAGGGCACTAAAACTAATACTTTATCCCCAACATCGAAACTTTGTTCGACCATGTCTCAGTCGTATCAATCTTTCATTTTATGCTGAATTGATCGGAGGTTCTCGAGGGCTAGTTCACACGTTTCTGCTAGTTTGGTCTGGAAACAAGAAACATAATCCAGCAAATTTTCTGTTATGGGGTCTTCCCACAACCAGCCTTCTTTCAGCACCTTTAAAGGACCGCAGACCGAGTGCCCAAATATTAGTTTAAATGGGCTGAACCCTAATGATTCCTGTACGGATTCACAAGCAGCAAACATTAGGAATGGGATCCCTTCGTCCCAATCGTGTTGGTGGTCCAGGCAATATGTTTGCATCATACTCTTCAAGGTGGAGTGGAACCTCTCTGAGGCGCCTTGAGATTGGGGGTGATAGGCACTTGACTTAATGGATTTTATACCCAAAGTTCTCATAACTTGTTGAAACGCCCCTGACATAAAGTTGAATCCCTAGTTGAACTGTATCACCTTGGGTAGGCCGACCATTGTGAAAAAGGCAATGAGAGCCTTTACTATTTTCCTGGTGGAAAGATTTCTCATGGGTGTTGCTTCAGGAAACCTGGTCAAGGCGCACATAATCGTTAGATATTGGTTCCCTAACTTGGTTTTAGGTAATGGGCCAACACAGTCTACGATAATGCAACAAAAGGGTTCCTCGAAGGCAGGTTTCTCTAACTCATCCTCGGGCAATACGCGATGGAAGAGTTGAGTAAGCTCAGGATCTCTCCCCTGCTCTGTTACAAGTGCTCTCCTCAATAATGGAAGGTACATAGCGGGCTCAACAATGTCATCGCTATTCTCGGTTGGGGGACTATCAGGAGGATGACTTAATCCCATATCAAGATTCATAAACGTCTGTGATAGGTCAATCACCTCATCCTCTGTCATCGATTTTCTCACCTATCTGTTCATCTGCCTTCTTTCTAGTTTGTGCTCTGGTCACTGCACATGAGGGAAATATACCAGGATTCTCTTCCTTCATATTTTTGGTGTCTAACGAGGCAACCGGTTCCGGGACTACTTTAGGGTAGGAGGATCACCCTTCTGCCCGCCAATTGCAGTACTAACCAGACCTGCTTTGCTAAGTTGAACTCGCTACTTTTGGCTTTGTGGAGTTCCTGCCTTTTGTCTAGCTCTCGAAATCGAGTTTCTTGTTCAATTCTAGCCCTTTCGATTTCAGCTTTTGCTTTTAGCTTAGCTTTGGCCTCAATTTTCGCCTTCTCGAGCTCTAGTTGGGCTTGTGAAAGTTCCGATATGTCTATTGATAATTGACGTAATTCTTCTACATCAAAGAGGTCATTATCTACCATGTGTTCAGTGACTATTCTAACTAGCTGACTTCTCCTCATAGATTTCCCTATCTCTAGTTCTAATTTCTTCCCTACCTCAATTATATCATCTTTTTTAAGCTTACATGATCTCTCCATAGAGGGTGATGTAAGAAAGCTATCTACAACCGACATCTTGGCCTGTAGTTCGCCGACACCCCAAAGCTGTGCTATCCTTAGTGAGTGAAAAGAACAAGGAGAAAAGAGAAATCCAGGATGAGCCCCCAATTTTATATGTTACGAATTTGTTTTTTTTATTTTTTTTATTTTAGCCTTATGCCTATATGGTTAGCAAAATTGTGGGTACGTCACAATATGTATGTATGTATTTATGCTTACGGCCATATCATGTTGAAACACTGATTTTTGTACAATAACTGAACCAAAGTTGAGCATGACCATTACTTAGATAGTTGGCTGCTTGGGAATACCAAGTGCTATAATTTTGGATGTGTGGGTGCCATAATGTTAATAGCTTGCAATTGTTAATCAGAGAGCTGTGGGTTTGTTACACACAAATACAATTGGGAAAACTATGAATTCCCCTATTCCACCTGACTATGGGTTAACTAGTTATAGCATAATATATAATTATTGTGCTTAGTTAGACAAAATAAATGTAAGTGGAACTTTCTCCTTTTTACAAACACCATAAAGATCTTGAAGACAACTGATCTGCACACTGATTTGTCCTAGGAATTTCCAGTCTCAATGGTTCTGGATTCTGAGACTTTTTCAGAATTTAATGCTTTTTGTTTGCCTGAATGCTGCTTCATAGCTTCTGATAATTGACTGCATTGTAGATTTGATCAGTAAACCAATGGTCTACCCATCTGTAAGGGATGAATCCACAAATTTTGTGTAGCAAATCTCTTTCGTAGAAGAATAAATGCCAAAAAAAGCTAGTATTTCTCTAGAATTCCATCTTGCATTACTTAGATAATTTTTGAAGCTTCATTTGAGGAAATAGAAATTTCACATCATTATTTAGTGATCTCCTCTTTACAATTCTTCTTGAGCTGTTCTTAGTTATTTACAAGTTCATGGATAAATGGATATTTGATTTTTGGCAATGTGTTTCCTTCAAGTTAGTTATCTTTTATGAGCACTTGGTCAAGAGCATGATGTTGACAGTCAATTAAGTGTGGTTCTTCCAGTTACTTTTGAGAAAATAGTTTTTGTAACTGAATGACAATCCCTTTCATTCTTCCAGTGTTCATATTCATAGTATCTGCAGCAATGATCTTTATGCTCTTCCATAAATTATGTAAACCCAAAACATCTGTTATTCCTTTGACAACAGCATCCGCTTTTCCATTTGGTAGATCGGATGCTTCTAATTTAACTTCTCTACTTTCGGTCTTCAAAACAAGCACTTGATATTCTTAGCCATCACTTCATTTATCATCAAAATGCAATGACCAATTTTCTAAGTGTAATATGTTTTTCATTTTTTAAAATTTAACTGCTACTTTAATAGATTTGTCAAAACCAGATTGATAATGTGTCTCAACTTAGATCTTTTATTGAGATAAAAGCTGACAAACATTTGCTGCTTCACTGGTTGATTAGGTTAAAGATGTTACTAATTTGGTTGCAGTTTTGGTTTTGCTATACTTCTTCCTTTTTCTTGTGGATTGTCCTTCAGAACTTTTGGATTCTTCATATTCACTCTGACTGGGTCTCTGATGTGGAGGTTGACATTGTTACAGTTTTTGAAGTTCACTCTAAGGTCACTTTTCTTCTTTTGGATGGAACTTGCTGTCTTTCCAGTTTTAAATCCAACATCTCTGTTTTCGATATGAAGATGATATATAACTGCCTGTCCTCACTACACAGCCATTCAGCATTTTCTTTTGTGATGTCATAAATTTGATTCAATGAATCATATTTTCACTGTTTCATACATTCATTGTAGATATTCTGCATTTGATCAATTTTTGTTTGTATGGCTCGAGTTGATGAATTTGGGAAATTTAATTCCTTTTGCCATAAACTTGTTACTTTTTTAGCAATTTCTTTTATACCTTCTTTTCTTCCTTTGATGAATGCTCCAAGAAACAGATAGCAACCAACTATTTGAATTTTGAATGGTATCCTGTTTTTATTTTCTAGTGATTGTTCTGCTAATGAAACAGTTCTTCTTTTCTTGTGTGACTCTTCATCCAGATCTTCTTGTTTCTTTCAGTGATAGCATTCTTTTAACATTAGGATTAATGACAATCCAACCAGTACTCATGCTTATGTAGTCCCACAAAATGCTCCAAAAAGTTCTAGAACATTCCAGAAAGTGATAGTACTACTATACTTATATACAATTTTAGAAATTTTGTGTTGGGAGTGACATTTTTATAAAATAAACTGAATTAAACCGTTCTTCATTATTTTTTAACTGAAGTTCATTGAATTATAATACAGGAAATCAATTATATTAAAAAAGTCATAACCCTAATGAACACCTACAGACATAGCAGAAACACTGTAAATGAATAATCTGAATGCATACAGATACTTATGTAAAAACTCAGACATAATCCTGAATGCACACATTTACAGTGTAATAAAATATAGTTTCATGGAACAGAAATGAATTTTTTTTATTTTAAATCATCTAATCATTTCCATGTGCCTTATTACAGGAACAAATAACCTAAGTACATCAATGTTTCAACAAACTCTGTGTCCATTGTAGCTTACTGCTCATTCCATTGCTATATAATCCTGTGTACTTAAGTATATATGAACTGACCTAATTCAACCATGTGTTACTGAATATCAGAGACATGTCCCTTTATCACTCCATCCATAACCCTCCTTGGTGAATATCTTACAACATTCATGCACACATTTGAATTTATATAAATTAGCTCTTAAAATTATATGAAGAGAAGCTGAACTGTAAATATTAATGTATCTATATGAAGAATATTTTTGTAATATTTTCTTTCTAATTTGAAGTAATTCATTAATGTTTTCATTTTCAGTTGATTGGGTACCACTAATAAACCAACTTGTTTCCCTTGGTTTGTTTTTCCTGAATGTCTTCCTGGCCACATCTTTTACAGTCACTGTTATTGCATTCTGCTGGTTGATGTTCAGGCCACTCTATGCTTCTGCTTTACTTCTGTTAGTCAGCATTCCCTGGATGCTTGGTTGGAAAAGAAGAGGAAAGGCAATATCTGCTCGTTATTTACATAAAGAGTAAATTTATTTTTATAACAATGGCAAAATCATTAATATATATGATATCAAAGTTTCTAAAGAGTATAAAATGCAATAGAACTGATATTTTGCATTCTCTGAAATTAACTAACATGATTCTCTATAGAAGACAAATTGAAATGCTTCTTAAAAAAGAAAAAGGTTCAAGGAAGCTATTCATTTTGATTAATTTTTTTCTTTGTGGATAAAAAATTGATAAAAATGAAAAGTATTAAATAATTCCTCAATATATATTCATTTATAATTAATATAAATTAAATACCTGTTAAGTAAAAATATGTATTTATATATAATATGAATTGTAAGGAAAAGCATGCAAACTCAGAGTGAAAGAAGTTTTGATTATTTAATTAACTTGTATAATATATTAACGAAATATATTTTTGAGGTGTTAGATTATTTCTGTTTAAATTTAATGTCACTAATTCCACAAATATCTTCCTCAAGTTTAAATATACTAAAAAATTATATAATGTTAAGTTTTGATGATGCTTAGTGCCAAGGTTGTTTTTTCAATTATTTACTGATAAAAAGATATCTTGGCAAATAGGTTTTTGTTTTTAAGCGCTTGATATAGAGATAGAGCATTAATAGAATTAATGTAGAGAAGTTTGTCACTTAACTAAGCAGAGTCATACTGACTTAAATTCAACAATTACAAAACATCACTCAACACATACAAAAAAAAATACATTATCAAAATACATATAACACCAAAAAAAGAAAATAACATTGCCACCAAAATTAAAAAGGAAATTATAAAAAGAGCACTCTCCACACAATATCAATAGCAGAAACTACAAATTATGTTTAGAGGAAAAATTAGCAATAATTAGCATTAAAGACCAAAGTAAAATACAAAACAAAAATGGGAAATAATGGGAAAATGTAGACAGTCAAACAAATATCTTCTTTGCTATGCAAATACCAATAAAAACAAACGAACATAGCACAAAACACACACTCAAAACTACCACATATAAATATATAAACACTCAATCACTACAAAAAACAGAAGATAAACAACTACCAAATGAAAAAATTCACATCTAAAGCCCACAAACATAAATACACACAAGAACACAAATGTGAGCCTCTATGCCACCGGTTCTTCATAACTTTCAAAATCTTGCAGCCTATCAATAGTCAATCACTTCATTTCAAACCAGGCTCTGTACACACTGTGCTTGATTGATCACAAAGCAGGTCTTGATTGAAAGTCGCCAAAAATCCGCTGCATTAATGATCTAAACAGAACTGGGAGCCACAATAAAAGGAAATCTTTGTAAAATTAACAAGGATTTTATATACTTATATTCTGTTCAGTACAGTATTTTGTTTGAGTTTATCACTCTTGCCTGCAGACAGTTATAATTCCAACCCACATCTTCTACAAGACGTAACACTGTCTAAATTGGTTGGTCTGACACCAGGCTGAAATCAGAGTTTCTTCCAAGGCAGGCAGTTATGTGACAATACATCTCATGTCAGCTTGCTCAGTACCAGTTCAACTCTATGGTACTCAACTCTACTCATCTGCTTATATTGATTCTCGGGGTGGTTATGATGCACTCTGGGTACACTTAGCATTTTCAAATGACCAATAAAGAATCCTCTTTTTGTCATCTGATCAATCCCATTTCCCTCTTTCTTGTGTAAATCCTTCCCACTATCTCATACCGGGAATTTTTTTTATTGGTCATCTGATCAATCTCGTCTCTTTCTTTCCTGTGTAAGTGCTTCTCACCACCACCCATGGAAGGGGTCAGCCCAACAGACAAATCTGGATTATTGTTCTTTTCACTTTTCTGCTTTCAGTGTGTGTCATCATTTTACATCTGTGTTTTTATCATTTCATTGTTATAAGAAATTATCTATCTATAAAGCAATTAAGTGGACACCCAGTCATGCATGCTCAAATGAAATTAACACAATAAAAAGAAGTCAACAACCTGCTCAATAAAAAGCAATAAAAGGAAATTTAACCACTTTCAAATAATACAACATTAAAAAGAAGTCAACAAAAGCAATAAAAGAAATTAAACATCTGTAGAACCACACATATACCAAAATATTAAATTATACCAAGCCCCAAATAATAAGAATAAAACTGGAACACAGCAGCAAATCTAAAATAAGCTCTGATGAGAGAGAGAGGATATCATAATGGTGCCTTTACAAAACTTTAAAGTTGACATGTCTCTGCTCAGTTAAGTGACTGACTTCTCTATATTAATATTATATACATATATATATTCAAATAAAAATTCAAAAAGTACATTTGTTGTATGGCCATTTCAGCAAGATTTTGATTGTTGCTGAGGGAGCAAAATTTATTCTTGCCGAAATGTCCATACAACAAATGTAGTTTTCGGAGTTTTTATTTGAAAAATATACATATTTGGCTCTGTAAATAGATTATACTATTTACATCAAGCCCTCTAGCTTGGTTATTTTTAATATTAATAAAATTAATATTTATAGAATCTGGTTTTGGGATTTAACCTACAAGCTATTTCATTTTTGGATTAAAATATATATATATATATATATATATATATATAGTGTGTGTGTACATACAATAAACTCATTCTAAAAACATTTATATTAGTAAATCTCTAAATTTCAATTCCTTTTTTATTTGCCTTTGATTAAATTAAAAAATTAAATTTTTTACTTTGTATATTTATACAAATTTATCAACAGATTTTCTTTTAACAGCTTCTTTGGTATTTTTATACCAAAGAAGCTGTTAAAAGAAAATCTGTTGATAAATCTGTATAAATATACAAAGTAAAAAATTTAATTATTTAAGGAATAATGACTAAGAATGTGAAGTAAAATGTTTTATTGAAATATCAGCAATAAAAAAAATGAGAGTATATATTTTATAAATAAATGTTTCTCTACAATATCAAATTATTCTTCATTAATAATTTCTGTAAATTTAATCCTATTTCTGTTGTGAAAGTATTTTACTATTTTTATTAGATAAAAACTAAAATTGAAAATAGCAATTGTGTGATTAAGAGATATTGCAAAATTTTGTTTTTTCTCATCAAATCTTTCCTTATGTCTTAAATCTTGTCTGCCATTTTCTATAAATAAAACTGTTTTTACAGAATTGTTCATGGAAAGCAAATGTACTCAGCTGGAGAAAGAAAAGAAACTTTTTTTTGATCCTTGTCATTGTTATATTTTTGTTAGTAATACTTATAATACTCCTAGATAAAAAATTATTTTTTGTATCACCTGATTATTTCATATTATTTGATCTAGTGAATATTAATGTAACTTTTAGTGTAGGCATTTAACCTGGTGGACATGAGTTTAATCTTTGGATCAGGCAGTGAAATTCTCATACTCTGGTTCAGTTAAACAAACAGAAATCATATCACAAGATAAACATTTAACAAAAGTAGAACTAATGCTAATTATCTTCTCTAACATAGAGAGCTATCCTTTTGATTGATATATATGTATATATATACACACACACGTGTGTATGTGTGTGTAGGATATATAATTATATATATATATATATATATATATATATATATATATATATAATAGTATCCAAAACAAAAGTGAAGATAATGAGAGGACATGGAAAATGATGCGGTTTACTACTCTAATATATAAAGTGCACCCACAAAATAACAAAAGCCATAAAACTGGCTTTAAAATATCTGTATGAATGAATGTGTATGGACAGTAGGGTGAAGTGAAAAAATCAAAATTCTGAAATCATATTCCTTATAGTAATAAAAAGTTGTATCTTTACTTAGAAGTAACAAATCCAAAATGTTTTTAAAATTGATTAATATCTTGGGCTGCCGAAATTAGTTTGAAAAAAATTGGCATTTTATATTAACTATGCAATTTTAAAAATTTTCTATTTTTTTGATTTGATAGTGTTTGCGATTTAATAATGATATAAGTGCTTACTGATTATAGTTGTCAATAATCATAATCTTTATTCATTTAAGTTAATAAAAAGTTCTTTTGTTTTAAATTTTGTCACTTTTTTTGTCTAGAGAAATATGTTGCTTGAATAAATCCACCCTGATTATTTTATCCACGCACTGAGGCACAAGCTTTAGTTACTGCTTTTACAGAATGTTCAACATCTTGGATATGACAAGGCAGTTCAAAAAATGCAATTCCTTAATTGTGAAATGAATGCTTAAGAGGGGTTCAGTATAAGATGATAAATCTGCCCAAGAAATCAGAGACAAGTAATCCGAAGCATCAAAATTGATTGTTGGTAATCTGAATTGTCAAACTCTATTGTCTCATTCTTGTTTGGCTTTGAAAATTTATCTAATGGCTAATTCTTGCACAAATTCTTGTTCTTCATAGAGCATAGAAATGAGAATCCAGAAAATATGCATTTCTTTCAAGTACAAGATGGACTATTTCTTTTTGCTCATTACTGGACTTTAGATCTCTGAATCATTTTGAGAATATGAGGAGCTTCATGACCAAGTGACCAAAATCGTTTGATATCAAACCATGAAGGAGAATATACTTTCAAGATAAATGTTGCAGTTGCTTTCAGTTTTTCTTCTGGTTCTTTGGTCCCAACATAGAGTTTTCCTGGATTATTTTCAGCTAAGGCATCTGGAACTTTGTCAGTAGCTCGACACATGTCAAGAAGATATCTTTGATCTGTGGTTAATTCAGTATCATTGTCTGGAAGCTTGTATTGAAAAGAAATTTTTTCAAACTTTTTTACTTTTAAATGTTCACATTCTGTTGGTGCTTTTCCTAAATTACCAAAATGGCTTCAAAGGCCTTTAGCTGTTCCATCCAGCTATTTAAAGATGTGATACAGAGATAACTCATTCAGATGAATTAGACAAATGATTCACTGTAATGGTTTCTGCATTTTCTCCTCCAGTCTAATTATTCTTGCTGAGTAACTGGTATTCACAGAACTTCCATCACATCCAAGGCAAACAAGGTTTTTAAGAGATATACTTTCCTTATAGCAGAAGTCTAGTATTGATTGAGAGATATCTTTTGCTGTCCCACTTTTTGGTGCAACATGTCCTATATATATGTATTATTGCTTTTGTATTAAAGAAATATGTTCCTCTGTGATAACTTTCTGTTTGTTTTTTTCCATCACAATTGTTTTATACTCTCTTCCATCAAAACATATGGCCTTTAGGGCTTTGGATTAGTGTGATTCATTGTTCTTCAATATGCTCCTCACTTTAGAATGCTCTCTTTGTAGTTTACTTGTCAATTACACTTCCTGTTTCTTCAGTAGAAACTATTCCTATGCCTTTGCAAAATGGAGGATGATAATGCTGCTGCAGCGCTATCCGACACATTGAATCTGTCGCAAGCCATAGCAAAATTTGGTAGTGATTTCTGCATCTGCTTTGGCTTTGAGCTGCTTGACGTTCCTGCCACATGTTATGGTTGCTCTTGCTTCTTGTCTCCTGATTCTGAATCATCTGTTGAAATATCAGAAGATTTAATTGGAGAAATAGTAGTTGATTTATTTGCCATTTTGACTTTTCAAGCTTCATGTTTTTGTATTGTTTTGGTTTCTTCTACATCAGTCTTTCCTATGATCATTTTCTAAGCAGACTTTTAGTCCAACAAAAAGTTACGTTCCTTCACAGGAACCTTTTGCTCCTTTTTGCAGGAATATTTCAACAAGTCACTATATTTGCAGGCACATGTGTCAAACAATCAATAGGAATCATTTCAAAATCAATTTTGTTTTTCATTATATGTTACATTATTCTTAAGTTTTTGATATAATTTCAAAATTTCACTGTATTTTTCATTATATATCTCCAACATTTGTATGTTGTGGGTCAAAGATACAGTTGGAAGACTTGCTGAATCCCATATTAGCATGACAGTGTTTGAAACCTTGGCTGCAATATCAGAAAAATGAGGCTCTTGCTAGTTTCTCCCCATTTTGAGTTCCAGTTTAGTTAACAAATAAAATTTCATAACATCATTATAGGTAATGTATTCATTTTCAGAAGTTGTGAGGATCTAAATATAGGAAAGTTAATATGTCAAATTTTGGGATGAGCAGTCATCCTATAAAATGTCTTTTAAAATTAAAGTTTCAGTACTCACCAGCAACAACTCCTTCACTGGTCTTCTGGGTGCATTGCTCTGCAAATTTTGTATCTAATATTTATATTATTATCAGGAAGAATTTAGATGCTATTTAATTCCAGAGGGAGGCAGGTGGGTGCTTCTCTGTCTTGATGAAAAAATGGACTTTATGTGAAATGGGAAATTGAATCTTTTTGCAACCAGGTACTAAGTGGTTAACCTTTACCAGGCAATGCAACCAATCAGAAGGGAGTGAATTAAGTTTCTCACTTGAATCTATTTTCATCTAAAATATTTTTCCTTCCCTTTTAACAGGTTTGTTCTAAAAGCAATAAATCAGGAAAATGGGTTGTGTGAGCATTGGCCTCATATAGGTCAGGCCTTTCAAAGTACTCTTTGACCTAACAGTATCAGCAGCAGAAAGTAAGGTCTTTTTTCACTTTGTGATACATTTATTTCTATTCACACAGTTTGTTACTTCTAAGTAAAGGCACAACATTTTATTACTATTAGGAATATGATTTCAGAATTTTCATTTTTTTCACTCCACCCTAGTGCACAGGTATATATATGTATATGTATGTACTAGTGTATATATATATATATATAAGATCGGCTGGAAAGTTTCATACCCAATATATATAGATAAGTAGACACACCAGTTGATAGACTGTACCAGAATACAACAGCTGACCCACATATATAAAAATATATATCAATGTATGGATATGTAAGGCACTAATATACATGCACATATATATATATATATATATATATATGTGTGTGTGTGTGTGTGTACAGGTGTATGGGAAAAAAATGGATATATGTATATGTATGAACAAGTATACAAAAAAGGCTCTAATATATGTATACCCATGTGTGTGTGTGTGTGTGTGTGTGTGTGTGTATATATATATTGGAGAGTTTTCTTTCTCTCAAGAAAGGACATTTTGCAATAAAAAAGAAAAATTATGAATTTATTTATTTGGAAAAAATGATTTTAACAACTTTTTGTTGTGAGGTAGAAGGGTGAAAATGTAATGGTTAACATAATTTTTTGTTGCTGTTGTTTCTGATTTTTTGGACAACAATTCTAACTATCCTTTATCATTTCTAAAATATTCTGTTAAACACCATTAGTGACTTGATTTTATAAATAGATATAGTTCATACATATCGGGTGTTCAAGCTAATTTTTACAGTTTTTTGTAACGGCAAAACAAAGTGAATATCTAAGCCAAAAATAAGTTTATTAAAAAAATAGAAAATCATAAGACAATTCACTCAAAGAAGCCACCCTTAGCATTTACCATGGCTTTGATCCAACTCCAGAACCTGGCACATGTACTTTTTAATGATTTGTCTCTAGCAGGAGCCTCAAACACTTCTTTAATCCTATCAATCAGCTGGGCCTTTGTGTTAGAGGCACTGTGGTTGGGGTCTTTCTCAACAGCACATAATAATCTATGGTGTTACAACCAGAGAAGTTAGGGGGTCAGACGTTGGGGCTGGTGAAGTCATAAAAATTATGACAACCACTTTTGACTCTTTTTGGAAGTTTAGCAGGGAGATGATTCTTGCTGGTCTTCCAGCAGCCATTCCTCCAACATGGTGTTCAGTAACTCCACTTAGCTATGTGAATTGAGCTTGAGACCTTGTTTAAAGACGTGAGGTGGTATGACATCACCCTCACTGGAGATGTAATTTCCATCACAGTTTAGGGAAAGTTGGTCTTCATGACACAAGGAATTTCATATGGATTGTAGGCAAGCTATCTGTTGTTCTGGGTATGGCGTAGTTGATCCTGATAAAAATTAATCAGAGAACCAGATTTTTCCTAGTTCAACAAGATGTTTTATCTTGTTTAAGTTTTTGTTTTTAGCTTTTTCAGGCAGTTTTCTTTAACCTTTTCTGAAAGAAGTTGACATTTGCAAGTCTTGTATGACTGGCAGTCAAGGTCCTCATTTAAGGCCATCTTCATAGTGAAAATTGAAGCCCCCATTTCCTTCACCAAAGCCTGCATTCACTTGCTTCTTCCGTCACTTTCTCCTGCATTTGTTGAATGAATTCTGGTGTATAAAGGCAATCAGAACATCTGCTGTGTTCTTTCTTACAAGCCACAGTCTCGTAGTCCCTATTGCAGCTACCTCATTTCATGTCTTATTGTTTTCACTGTGTTCAAAATCATTGAACAGCTCTCATGATTGTAGCATTTTGATGCCTGGCATGAATCATGATACAGGTTATACTTTACCAATAGTCAGGTGGCTTCCACTTGTACTTTTACTTCTTTAAAAGTAGTGAATTGGTTTCACAATGCTATTCATTGTTTACAGATATTCTAAACCAATTTAAAAAAATAAAAACATTGAACTGTGTCAAATTTAGCCTGTACATGCTGTAGTTTCAGATTATTACAAAAACTTATACTTAACAAAATCTAGGTCTCCTTCCACATGAAATAGTTATATTTGAAATATGGTAATGGTAGTTTACAAATTAAAAAAACTAAAAGTTCTATTAATTTTTTTTATTTTCATTAATATTTTGTGAAAATTCTCAAATAGAAAGGCCGTCCTTAACTTGTCCATTTCCCTACAAATTACATAGTTCTATTAATGATAATATTTATATAAACCATTTTTTATTGTCAAACAACTGTGCTACACCTGATATTTACAGTTTGATATAAGAATAGTCTAATTCAGTCTTCTTGAAAGGAAAAATATAGAAAATCTATTTTACAGTCAATTAATTTTATTTAATCCTGAAAAACTTTTTCATTCTTTATTATAAGTGATTCTGGTGCTATAACTTTGTCTATATGTCCATGTACAAAAATATAAAGAATTTTTGTTTTTGTTAATTTGGTTGTTGTTTCTGCCAAAATTGCATTCAAAATTTCCCTAGAAATTGAAATAAAATTGTATTTATCTATTTGAGTTCCTTTTTGTTTTTTTTTTAATCATTATTCATTCATTTTCAAGTTGCTTATTAAAATGAGATAAATTTTCAATTGCTGAAATTTAAAAAATTTTTTCAATTTTAAAGTTTTCATTTTAATTTCATAGATTTTTCACTCAATCAAAATTGAATATTTTTCTATTTCTATTATTTCTAAATTCTTCCAACCATATAAATTTGAATTTTTAATAAATTTTTTTTACAATGATGTTCACTCTAGCTCAAGAGCCACTCGATCTATATGTTTACAGAGTAAGAAGCACAGTTTATTGGGATACATGGTTGTCCTAAATTTGAACAGGTTAAGATTATAGTGATCATAGAAGCATCATCTTGGGAGTCGGTTTGTGCAGTTTGTAGGAAGAAGCTGTTCAATGAAACTTACTTCTAACCAATGGAATACTAAGGGAATGAGGGTTAGGGTCCACCACAATGTGCATAGCATGGCAGGTCTTAGCTATGAACGTTAGAACTGGTAAAACTAAGTAGTTTGTCAAAACACTGTCCATTCAAATAACAACAGTATGCATTCTTGAAAAAAAGAACATTCACGAGACACCTTCCACAGACTTGGGAAGAATTTCTCTTTCAACCATCAGTTAAATAATTTCACTGAGATTAGGGATAACTTTGGATTAATATTCTTAAGGATAACCATTGGGATTTAACTGAAATTGTACTTACTGGGATGGGGCAAATCAGGAAGAGGATATCCTTTGTCATCTAACATTGAGTTAGACGCAGAGATCATGGCAAAGAGCGTTAGTGCATAGCTACACTTTGCATTTTTAAAAACTCTCTTGCAATAATTGTGGGCAGTTCTGAATACAACTAGTGCCCTATTATATCACTCCCTGTGATAGATATTGTATTGTTATGGAAGAAACTTCTGCTGTCAATTCTGCATTTTTCTCAAAACATTTTGATTTACTTTTTGGAAGTCACAAAAATTCTTCACTATAAAAAGCTGATATGTGATACATGTTCATTCAATTGTATATTTTCTTTACAATATCAACATTTCATTTTTTAATAAATTTTTTTTCAAATCTTTGTTTTTATAAATTTCATTTCATTACATTTTTTAAACAATTTTTTTATCTTTGTGTTTATTGAATTTTTCAACTGCTATTTTAATAATAATCCTAACATTTATCTTATTTACTATTTTTTATTTATTAAGTTTAGAGATTTTTTTATTGATTAAAATGTCCTTGATTCCTGTAAATATACATAGCATTTTCATTTTCATCAACTTATAGCAAAAAGGGAAATCAGTGTCCTACTGATTCAATCATAAAAAATGACCTTTTATATCATTGTGTGGTACAAGTGGAACATTATGGATGGAATGTTACTTTTTTACATTTTAATTTTGATGTCTCATAAACACTTGAAAAATATTAATAAATTTAACACTTTATTACAAACAAAACTAGGCAAGTATAAATTTTTGCATTCATCTGTCTTATAATATTTATTTCAGAAAGTAGAATAGATATGAATTACCCAATATCAGTAAGTAGAAAGTGTTGATCAGTGATGCTTCTTTTCTTATAATACTAGATGACTTTCAATCTCTGATTGCTTTCTTTCAACCATTTTATCTGAAAACATGGTGCAATCATAAGATTTTATGAAGAACAATATTTTATTACTTTTTTTGGTTTTGTCCCATTCATGAAATTTGTATTTAAGCTGCCAAAAATCAAAATGAAAAAGCAAATTCTTATCAATTATGGATCATTAAATATTGTTTACTATCTAACAAAAAGTATAAAAAGATCTCCATGTTTGGGAGTAACAGAAAAAAATCAGACATTAACCAGTGGCATTTCTATTTTGGTTTTATATTTTGAAAACCTGAATATGATCTATATAAAGGTAATTTTATTAACTGAAAAATGCAAACTGTTAATTTGAATTAAAGAGTTAGTCAACATGAAATCTCAACAATTCTCTTTAAGACTGACAAATTCCCTTAGAGAAATATTTATCCAGTTTTTTCTTTGCTCATTATTTTTATGTTTCTTATAAAATGTTTAACCTAAATAAAAATCTTTTATTTATTTAAGGGGAACATAATTATGTAAAACATGGGAAATATTCTATGGCTAAATTATTTATTGATAAGGATAATGCAAAATCAAAACCTGCTGTATAGATTTTTCATTTCTTTTTCAGGGAAATAATTGTGCAATTTTTAACTTTTTATTTTTTTAACTATTACTAATTTTTCAAATTTGTTTAAAGATAAATCTTATATCTCATTAATACATTCAATTAATACTTCTTTGATTATCATGAATATTTTTATTTTGTCATATTTTATAAGCACATATATGTTTAATTTGTTATGAAATTATAAGAAGTCAATGCAAAATTTTGGCTTTTGTGCAGTTGGCATGAAAATTCAAATTCACTTGTAGAATTTTGAAGTTTTAAATTTAAGTGATATTACATTTTGTTATACAAACTGTTTCACTTCTGAAGCCTGCATTCTTTTTCTTTTAAGTTCAATTCATTGAAAATAAAAATTATTAATGGCAAAAACCTGTAGATTTATTTTTCTTAAAAAATCTGGTGGTATTAGTTTTGACATTTAAAAACAAAAAACAAAGTAATTATTTGAAAAACGTACTTAAAATGATTTTTTTCTGTTAATTCACATCAAAGATTTTGAGATATTCTTCTTTGTTTATTGCTATAACAACCAACCCAATCAAGTTTACATATAAACAAAACACTTTAAAACATCTTAAACAAGGAACTTTTGTTAGTCTTTAGTCAAACCTGCATAAATGTATGTACCTCTAATTTTTCATGATACTTAAATTTTAAAATGAATTTTTATAAATGTAAAAGCTTTTTGAAGTTTTCAGTTTAACTTTAATTGAAAGCTAAAAGAACAAATTTACTGTTTCCAATAAGCAAAATGCTATGTAGTGTAATTTTCAAACAGAAATTATATTGATTAGAATTGATTTTATTTTCTAAAATAGCTATTTAGCAACATTTTTAAACATCTTTCATTGTAATGTAATATATTTTTCTGAATCTTTATTTGATAAATATTAGCTTATTTAAAGTATAATCTGATTTTAAACAAATATTATTGAAGTTAAAAAAATAGCAGAAAATTGATTTTAAAAACAAACAGTAGCAGTGATTTACATATCTTTCAACACCTGACAAGCACTTGTCAAATATTTATAAGGTGTTTATGTGTTTATTGCTCTCCTATGGAGACTTCATCTGTTAAAACATTATTTAAGGAAATGGCAGGTGAATGCTTTTTTATATAATTTTTTTAAGTATTCAGTAATCTTAAAAATGTTGGAAATATTCTCTGTAATCTAATTTTATGAATATGACTTAAAATTTACTGTAGTCATCAATTTTATTTTCTGATAATGTTGTGTATCGCCACCCATACTTTCAAAATACACATGAAAAAAAATTATTTCAAAAATTAGACCGCATGATGATTTCTATTAATTTTTTCAGCTTTTGCTTATTAAATATAGTCTTTACTTAATAACTTAACAAACTAACACAGACAAAGTTTTGAATAATTTTTAAAAGATTTTTGAGACTATAAATTATTATAATTTTAAAAAAATGAGACCAATTATTGTAAAAATTCATTATTCACCTCAAATTTAATTTTTATCCTGAAAGGTTTGTTAAAATCCAAAATTGCAAATATTTCCAAATTAATGTATTTTTCACTGGAAACAAAAGCACTAAACTTTTCATGGTCAGCTCTGGTGCACTGCTGATGCAAAAAAAAAAAAAAAAAAAAAGATTTTTAGCCAAAATTTTGAACATGCTAGAAAGAATGAAAAAAATTTTTGAAATAATTAAAAAATACTTTGGTCTTTCATTTAAATAGTAACATAAACATTTTTATGATAAGACATTGTTTTTATTAAGTTTGAGGCCTTATTTCATCATGCTATGCTGTTTTTAGTGAAAAAGTGACGGTATCTACATAAATAAAAAACTGTTTTCCAAATGCACACATACTGTAACATCCTGATGATTGGCATTGATGAAACTTTAAGTAGCATCTTACAGCAAAGAATAGTATAAGAATATACTTAAATAGTGTACACCATTGGGTACAATGCAATAAAAAAAAAACAATATTTTTAATAGAAGTAAACTGGATTATGAAGATGCAAATAAAAGGTTTGTTTTTCAAGCATACAGTATTTTACCCAGTCAGAAGTTAAACTTTCCAAATTTGAAGGAATATGCACTTCAGATTGAAGCTTCTTATTACTTGTGCTACTCAAAACATATCAAAAGATTTACAATAATTGTCAACATCAACTTTGAAGAGACTAATAATTTTAATGACTACAATATTAATCCAAAAAATACTCAAACTCTACTCCCACCATTGTTTTCTAAGTCACATGAATTGACTATTTTATTGTGAAAACATAGATTACATAATAAAATCTCATAGAGTTTCTATTTGATTTAAGTAATAAATAATTCTTGTTACATTCTACTCAATTATATAAACAAAATTATTGAATGACAACATACCTTAAAATAGACAAGATTAAGAGTATTCTAATTGTAATAAAATTTAATAATAGTGATCTTTACCACTTTTAAAAAAATCAAATTCAGAATTAGCATTAAATTAAATACCTTCAAGACATTATGTTTTATGTTTTATTTGTATTGCTTTCATGTTATTTTTGTTGCTATGTACTGCAACCACAAAGTTTCTATTCTACAACAAAACACAGTCATGAGTAAACATGGGATTCTATACTAGGCTATTTATGAGATATGCTCGTAAAGAAACTACCAAAATATATTCTTTAATTCCTTGAGATTCTATACTTCTGGCCCTACTAAAGGCCAGAACTGGAAATTTATTTAAAAAGTGAGACAGTTTAGATTAATTTCAGTTGATGCTAGTTCATTGCTGTCATATAAAAATTATTTATAATAAAAAGAAAATGGTAAGATTATATGAAAATATATTAAGAAAATTAGAACATAAAAATTATAGAAAATTTTTTAAAAATATATGATAAAGAATAATAAAAATTAGTCTAACACAGAAAGTTACTAACATGTCAAAAAAAATAAACTATCAAAATAAAATATATATATATATATATAACAGATTTTTTGTGGTACAGAACTTGAGTATTACTTTAAAAGTAGTAATTTTAATATTACAGGGCATAATGAGGCTAAAATTTACAAAAAAAAAACAGTTTTTTTAAAAATTTTATCCCTCATTATGCCCTGAAATATTGAAATTATTACTTTTAAGGATATATATAATATATATATATATATATATTATATGTTACATCTATAGCACAGCTTGGAGCATTATGCAATCATCAGATGTATATTTCAAACTGACAGTTTAATAGAGTTGAATTTTAGTTCACTTGATGTTCATGGGAGTTAAATCTTATAAAGTTAAGTTACTGCTTTTTTAATAACAAGATAAAAATTTTAAATATTCTACAGTTACATGTAGATAAAAATTTAAAATTAAAATAAAAAAATCAAATGCAGAGAGAAGAAATCAAAGGGGTGTAAATCATGAGTTACAAAAATTTAAATATTAAATGTACATAAAAAATGTAGAGAAAATTAAAATTTTAAAATATTTTAAAATTTTAAATAAGATAAAAGAAAAAAAAACAAAAAGAAAAACTAAGAAGTAAAATTTAGAATGAAAAATAAAACAATGTAAGAAGCAAAAATAAAAGAGGTTTGATTCATAATTGTTAAAAGTAATATTGCGAAAGAAAGAAATAGGCAAATGTACAGAGGAATCTATATCAATCTGGATCTAAGAATTTAAGTAAGTATTTTTTTTCTATGACAGTATGTGGTCATTAAATCACTTTTTTATTAAGCAAATTAGGATTAATGATATAGTTTCACATGACAAGTTTTTTCTAAAAAGTATAGATTACATTTATCTCTTTTACCATTGTAAGTTTTGGATTTAGCTACGATATTCCAGGTAATAATTGAGTTCTTGCTGTTGTTTTTTAATTTCCAATAATGTATGGATAAAGCAGTACTCACTGTTGTTTAAAGACAGCATGAGGTTGTTAAATCTTATCTTCCACTTGTTAGAAGTGCTTCCAAAGTAAAATTTAATATCATTTTATCCAAATTAATTTGAGCTCTATCAACAATACTTTCAGACATACATTGGCCATTCAGTGGGCAGGTTTTATTTTTTCGATAGTTGCAGTTATTTTTAGAAGGATCATTGTTGGGTGACGGATATTGTTTATGTGGGCCAAATATTTATTTGATATTATGTTGTGAAATATATTTATCTATGTTTTTAACACAACTATAACTGACTTTGACATTGTTTTTGTTGAAGATTTTTTTAGTGAAAATGTTTGTGAATTAAGTTAAACAAGAGTTTACCAATGTTAGTTAGGAAGGGTGGGTTAAACCAAATAATGTTACATTTTCTGTGATTTCTGCCATTTTCTGCCTACCTTGTTTTTAATTTTAAAGAAGTATTCTAAGCTAGTGTTGAGTTTAGTTTTTTTCTAAATGCATTAATATATTTAATTTTAGAATTGTTAAAAATGTTCTTATTGCTAGACTTGGTAATTAAACGAAATTTGATAGATTTGTGTAGGTGATTCGTTACTAATAAATATATAACATGAATAAAAATTTATTTGCAAAATACATGTTCTAATTTAATGTTGCTAAAAACCTACCAAATTAAAATTTGAAAAGGTGCAATTAAGTAGCTACATTTTTCATTTTGAACTAATGGAGATAAAAAAAATATCTGCTGATTTTTTTTTAATCTTGTTCAGAGCCAATAAATAGCTATGAAAGAAAAAAATTTCTGCTAGGACAAACAGGATTCAATAATCTCAGATGTATAGACTACTAAAAAGGAAGATATTCGAAAGTTGAGGTTTTTATGTCATATACGCTTGAATGCCTATTTTAAAACCATGAAATTTTATTTCATATCTGCAAAAGTCTATTAAAAAAAACTTGACATACCTGTAAATATATATCTAAAAAAATATTTTACCTAAAAAAAAAAACCTGAAAACTTGCAACACCTGAGATAGATATTTCTTTTTCACCACTTGATCTCAAAGACTTACATAAAATTCTTTTATTATTTCTAAAAGAAAAGAAAAAATTGATTTACAGGGACTGTTGTTTTCTAAAAGAAAACAAAAAAACTGAACTGTTATTCTACCATGACTGTTTTGAAATACACAAGAGAACTTTTGTGCAAGGCTTAACTATTTTGTATTTTGTACAATTTGATATGAAAATACTTTTTTTATTGTAATAAATGTTTGTTTCTTTTAAAATTTCACCATCACTAAGCAGTTTTTTTATCATCTTGGAAAAAAAATAATATTTAAAATCTATTTTTTTCTTTTTAGAAGTCAGCTTAAGAATTTCAAAGAATTTTTAGCTTATTTAATTGAAGTAATTATGACATTTGTTTCTTTTATTAACTTTGAGCTTGATCCATTATTTTAAGTTTATTGTGAAAATTAATTTATTGCCCACTCCAAAAATGCATATTTTCATTTACTTTCAATACATTATTCTCAAGTATGGATCAAAATGCCATTAAAAGTATTTTTAATGGCATTTTATTTTTCAAAATTTCTGAAATTGAAAGAGTTTTAAATAGCAAGGATGAGATGGATTCAGTATTATAGCACAAGAGAACAAACAAAACAATTACTGCCAGTAAGGCGAAAGGAAAAGAAGACAAGAATTGTTGATATAAAATTCTTTGTGTTGTTGATACAAAGGATGTGAGGATCTCTTTGTGGCCATTGAAGTGACTTGGAGGAAGAATATAAGTGGTAGGCCCTGAAGTTGATATATATATATATGTCCTGTTGGTTAACAGATGTCACTGGTGGTGCCATTGCAAGCTTGCTCATTTGGTGTGATTCTGTTTCAGTTGTTATAGAGACTTTCTTAAAAGCAAATGTACTGGCTCATAAACTCTTTTTGCCTTTAATGGCAATGTTTTTCGAGGGGATTTGTTTTGTTGACCGGATGTGATGCTTGAGGGCCCAACACAGAGGACAATATTTTTTTATTTTGGCTTTCTTAGCATTCACATCCAGCCGACATGTAGAATGAATTAGAAAGAGATCTAATTTGAAACAGTACAACAGTATGGAGAAACAAAAGCAGACAGCTGTAGAAATGTGTGAAAAAAAAATTTTTTTCTAGCCAAAACTGTGTACTGGGAGAATGAAGTCCATGAAAGAACATGCATAGGAACAACTGAAATAAAGTTACTACATAAGAAGGAAACTTATAACTGCTTCATTTATGTGTGTTTTTGTTTCATTTTGTTTTAAAAGAAGTCTAATTTTTATAGGTAAACATGAAAATGTCTAAAGTTGTTGCACTTAGGTGGCTTGACACAACTCAACTGATTGAACATGGTAAGCAGTGGTGTGCAAAGGCAGGGGCACTGTCCCCAGGCAGCACTTTCGATGGAATATGTTATTTTTGTTTTTATTTAGTAAATACACCTAAAATTAGATATTAAAAATAAATAAAATAGTTTTTAATTTTACTTTTAAAATGTTTATATTTGGCTGCTGGTAATTTGGCCAAACCTGTGAAGAAAATTTTAGACAGGGTTCAAATGACAACAGCATGTTTAAAAAAATATCTCCAAAAAGCACAGTCTGTCAGTGAGGATGGACCCCACTTACACATGGTGATCAATTTGGGCTGGTTATTAAGTATACCATGAATTATCCACTTTCCCTTAGTTTTTTGTAATTTCAAAGTTTTTCATGCCGATGTAAGAAGTCCAAGACTTTGACATCAGTTCTTTCATTTTGATTTTTCATATCTGGAAACTGGTAGTGAAAAGAAAGTTCAAAAGATATAAAAGGTGGGTGCAGAGATAGAATGCCATAAAATCACAACTATTTGTGACAGAGAGAGATGGTTGGTGAAATTAGAATAATAGTTAATTAATGAGTCTAATGAGTTGATTAAGAAGTAAGGTTACAAGTAATAACAATTAAAGACAGATAAGGTAGTAGTAGTAGTAGTAGAGACTGATGGAAATAATGGATTAATTGGTAATACTAATAAAGTAAAGGGTTTAAACAATATGGGATGATATGACTAGTTTAAGAAAAAGGTTGGAAATTTTTTTTTTTTTTTTTCTTAATAGGTCACCAAATATTTTATGTCTTAATAACTAATGACTAAAAGTTTCCAATGAGTAACTGACCATTGTTGGAGAAGTTAATGGGGCATGTGGTATTTGGCAAAAAGACCACCCAGAACTTAGTTTGCAGCCAAGCTGGAAGTAAGGGCAGTCAAGGGTGGGAGACATTTCTTGGATGACAATTGGCTGTCCTGTTCAGACCTGCCCATGAGGTGTAAGTGAGGTGTAAGTGAGATTGTCCACTGGGAAGAAGTGAGAGGAATTAGGATTAGCAGAAAGATACAAGTTACAGTGGTGGGTGACCATAGCAATTATGCTTAGGGTCCTTTGAATAACCATCCTGCCCATCTTCTATGTAAGTGGGGTTTTTTTTAAGGGAGTCAGTGGATGAGAGAAAAGGCAGTTCCTGGGAGTCAGCTAGAACCCTGTTAAGATATGTCCAGAAGCCTTGATGGTTCCTGAGATGAGATCATATTAGCAGGTTGCTTACAGAGTGTGGAAGACCTGTTAAGAACTAAGTGGAAAACCCTGTCAAAAAAACTAAACAAAAAAGGGAGAGTGTATGCCCAATTGGCATAAGAAGTTAGGAACACCGAAGAGGAAGCTAGCGGTGGTCAGTGGCCCATAGAAGCTGTCTTACTTCAATTATTATTTTATTTTATTTTTCTACTAATATGCCCTTGTTCCACCATTAGCACTCTCAACAGACCCTGTCGGTTCAGGATTGATGGAAACCACTCTTCAGGTCAAAATCAAAATGGGAGTGGAGAGTAAATTGTTGTCATCTGGACCTGATTGGGAATTTTGCCAGGTGTAATAGCAAAGAACCGAGTGGGCATAAGAGGTTATACATTTAAAAAAAAACTTTTTGGTAATTTTTGAAACAGTTACATTTTCATTCTTGTAGAGTCAACTTCTTTCAGACTAAAAAAAGAAAATTTGACTTCAACATAATTGTAAGTGTATTTTTCTTAACTCTATTTTAAAGAAATTTAAAGTGAGTTTTAAGAAACAAATAAAAATCAATTGGTAGTAATTTTTTTTATTAACCTTTTGTTTCATATTTAAAATTATATTTTAAGCTAAAATGAAATTGTAATGGGTGAAGAGGCTCATCCCTTATTTCCTGTTTAGGATGTGGTTTTCGGCTTTCTCTTTTCCAATCTTTTCACTCTTACATAGCCCCCTGCACATCAGTGGCATTACCACCTTGCTCGGGGTGATATGATTTTAAAAAAAAAAGAAAAAAAAAGTAGATCGTTCTTTCAATTGTACTATACATGAAAAAATGTGTGCATGAAAAATAATCTTCTTAAGATTATATTAAGCCTTAAAAAGAACAGGACAAGTTATTAAATCTGGAAAAGTAAAGGGCAAGATATTCTAGTGAAGTAGAAAATAAGAAATTTCTTATTTAAACTATTGCATTCAAATTTTATTTTTAGCTGCAATATTTTAAGTAAGAAATTTCTTATTTTTTACCTTACTAGAATATCTTGTCCTTTACTTTTCCAGGTTTAATAACTTGTCCTGTTCTTTTCCAGGCTTAATATAATCTTAAGAATATTACTTTTTTTGTGCATGGTTTTTCCAGGTAGTGCTATTAATTTAATATAAATTTAATGCTGAAAACTGCATTCAAAAATATTAAAAATAAAAAAAATTATATACAAAAAATATATAAAAATAAAAATATATAAAAAAAAAAATTAATTATTTATTTCTGATAATCAATTCTAATAAAATAAGTGATAAGCAAAGTTTGATTAACAAAATGATAAAAGATATCATCAGAATTTAAATGTTGAAAACTGCATGCAAAAATATTAAACAGAAAAGTTATAAAGAATAAGATTTATTATTAAAAGCATTAGTCACTCATGTAGTTAGTTTCCCTTTTTTGACTTCACATATTTTGATGTAACTTTTTTTCTACTGAACCAAAATTCAAAACCTTTTTTTTTTTCAAAATGTAGCTAAGGAGGTGCCCTATCTAACTCTGTAAACTGTTTGAAATTTGGTTGTGAACTGAATTAGTGGTAAAGCTTGAAAGCCACCTAGTTTCACTCAATGTCAGACTTAAGAATATATTCAACCACTGCTATGCTTGAATGAAAATAGGCACTGCCACATTTTCATAAAAAAATGCATAGCATGATAAAAAGTTTTATCATTATTAAGAGGAAAGAACAAAGTATTTTCGTATTACGTTTTAACTTTTTTTAATCCCTTCTGTCACATTCAAAATTTTAGTTAAAATTCTTGTTTTTTTTAACATTTTTATATTGAGTGTTTTTGTGCTTTTTTCTGGTCAAAAAAACAAAACAAAACAATAATTTGGAAATTCTTGCAAAAATCAATTCTCAGATTTTAATGAAATTTTCAGGACTTATTTACAAATGAATCAAATTATTTTATACTATAGGGACCACGAATTTTCTTACCCATTTTGCTTGATATTCGCTCAAATTTTGGATAAAATTGTTTTCATTGTTTTGTTGGTCTTCGGTCAACTTAATATATATAATCTTAGTCTTCCTTTCAAGTTTGAAAGTACAAAAAAAAATTTCCGAATCCTATCTTTTACCTACAGATGAAGTGGTTCTCAGTTTCAGAAACAGAAAAAAGTAAGAAAAGAAGATGAGACAAAGAGGAGTATTGGAAGTGTTTTTAAAGGAGGAAGAAAAAACAAAAATTGCACCAGCAGTTGCAGAAAGAGATCATGATCACAGGGGTGAGTCAGTACGACTGTCAAACTCTGAGGAAAGATGAAGATGAGCAGGATTTGATTAAAAATAAAGATGAACAGATTTTGAGTTGGAATAAGGATGAGAAGGAACCATTTAGTGATAAAGAAATTGGAAGTGAAGAAGAAATCAGTGATAATGATGGCAGCAATTTATATTGGAAAGCAATGGATTTGGGGAGATTGAAGAAATTATTTGTGGATGTACTGATCCAGAAATTGATAAAACAAGGATTGGAAGATGTCCAGCATTCTAATGGCCCATTTGATGTAGATGAGCAAGGGAGGTCTTTGTCAATGCAGTCAACAAAAGAACTTGGTTATTGTACTCCCCCTGCTTTCATGGTTGCTGCTACTGTTTTCCTTGCTTCTTATATGCAATGGATTCAGAAATTGAAGACAGTTAAATCCATGGATCATGAAAACAGTTTTGTGCATAGAAATTAAACGATAAAGTACCTGGATATAAGACATTGTTTTCAAACTTATGTGACTGTGGATGCTAAATTTCAACAACAACTGTTGGCAGAAAGCAAAAAATGAGAAGTCATTCTGGATCATGTTATTGATGTTATTTCTTTTCTGGGAAAACAGAATTTGGCCTTCAGAGAGTACAGGGAAGAATCAATAGCAGAGTTGTCACAAAATAATACAGACCAGAATTCTGGAAATATTTTTGATACTATTAAACTTCTGGCCTAATATGATCCAATTTTGGCACAGCAAAGATCATGCTAAACAAGTGACTTACCTCTCCAATAGAACACAGAATAAAATTGTACAACTATTTGGTGAAACAATCTATACAAAAATACTTGATGAAATTAGAGAAGCAAAATATTACACAATAATGATGGATTCAACTCCTGATATTGCCCATGAAAACCAAATTTCTTTGACATTACATTGTATCCATTAGTTGAAATGAAGTCGAAATCTTAGGCTTTTTTCAACTGGAGAAAAAAAACGTCAGTAGTATTACCATCAAAGTTCTCAGCTTGTTAGAACAATATGGTTTACCATTGAAGATTGTTGTGGGCAGTCCTATGATAATGCAGCTGTCACGGTCAGAGCTAGAAATGGTGTCCAAAAGAAAATATTGGATGTAAGCCCAACAGCATTGTTTGTAAACTGTGAAAATCATAATCTCAATTTAGCTTGTCTTCATTCCTGTGCTATGTATTACAAAATCTTTTGGTGTTCTTGACAGACTGTTCGCGTTTTTTTCTGTTTCTTTATCAAGATAAGCTATATTGAAACAATACATTTCTCAAACAGTGAAACAGTGTGAAACCAGATAGAATGCAAGATGTGATGTTGTAACTGTAGTGTAACAAAATCTAAACAAAATAATAACCTGCCTTAAATATTTACAATTTAAAGAGTACCGTCAAGAAACAAAATGTAATTCTAGGATACTTATGAACTCATTTCAAAAATATTTATTTATTGCCCTACTTAACTTCTGGCATCCAATTTTATGCTCTGTGGACTAAGTTGTGACCATCACTATAAGAAGTTATGAGAGTGAAGGTCACGACTGAGTCCAGAAGAGGATGCAAGGTCCTAATATTTGGTTAAAACAAACAGATATGGACTTGTAAGGGTTGACCAACAAACTGGTAATAACAAAAGAGGAAATAATCAGCAATACTTTGAACTCAGTTGAAAAATATTTAAATGAATATAGAATTCAAATTTAGCATAAATTTTTGCATTTATTAGACACTGACAAAATCAGAAAGCACACCTTCGAAATGAATGTTTGGATTTTCAAAGTCAGTATCCAGATAATATTGGTAGTGATCTTTTATACAATGAAATACTAGATTTCATTATGCTAATTTGTGCTGGAGGTAAAGAAGTACCTTCTGATTTTCTTGATGTATTAAAGTGTATTATTAAATATAGCAAAAAATGTTTCAGAGACTTATCAGTGGAATACAGACTGTTGCTAACAGTAGCAGTTTTCCATTGCTTCTTATGTGCAATCATTTTTCTAAACTTAAAATGATAAAAAATTATTTACGTTCAGCAATGTCACATGATAAACTAGTAAACTTGTTGCTTATAAATATTGAAAAACGATTTCTAACCAAAGAAGAAAGAAAAGAATTTGTTGATAAATGCGTGTTACCTGGTGTTCTGGGACAGAGGTATTAAATTCAATATTCCACAGACAGATTTATTGAAAACCAGCAGTGTTCCCTTGACAAAAAGATGTGATCATTCTTCTACTAAACAGGCTCCAGAAAGCCAAGAATTTTTGAAGGAGTGAAAATTTTTTTTTTTTTTGGCCAATCAGAATCCTTCTTTTAAGAAGTACTGTCTTGTAATTCCATTACGGATTTCCCTCCCAAAATATTTTAAGGCTACAGCCTCCAAAATTATTATATTTTTCCGGCAAAAAAAAAATGTTAGAACAAATGAAAATCACTAATTTGATAATTTCAGGAACACTATTTTTTTTCTCATAAATAATTTCTCTATCTATAAGAAAAAAAAAAATATTGTCATTGCTCGTTATTATTTTTCCTAAAAAGAACTTTCTTTTACCACTCAACTTTAAAATAAATAAAATTTTTCAATTTGTATAACGTGTTAATGTATATTATTTAAACATTCCCTCTAACTGATTGTGATAAATGTTTGTGAACAATGGATCTGTCCAATAGAAAATAAAACTAAATATATTGTTGCAATTTTGTTTGGAGGTGGGGGTAGAGGTTGCCAGTTACGATCCTTACCCTGGGCACTACTAGACCTCTGCATGCCACTGACAGTAAAGGAACCAGAAACTTGGCTTCAAAGATGGAAGAACTAGAAAATTGACCTAGAAATTTTTATCAAAGCAACGAGTGTCACAACTGCTAGAGCAGGGATTCTGTTAATGAGCAGTATATAAAATAGCCATCCAACTTTTTAATAAAACTTTCACTTTGAAAGAAAATTTTCCTAAAACCTGTATAAAATTCTGGGAGTTAGAGGCGCTGAACAATTTTATTACTCATCTAAAGGGAATGACAAAATCTTGCAAATACGTACTTCAGGCGGATGAATTTGTTAGAGAGCCTGTAGATCAACAACTCTGTCATGCACTTAGGGATATATTCTGGTGTTCAACATGACACCTCACCAGATATAATGTAGGAAAAAGAGGGACTTAAAATTAAACTTCAGACAGATCCTACCACATTGTACCCCTCTCAGGCCAACAAACAACCCCTTTCTATTTTAAGAAACTGTTTATTGAATTTGTATTTCCTGATACTAATCAGTCTTTAATTGATCCAGTTTATTTTGTGAGTGATAAATTACACTGGGACAAATTATCCCTGTTCCCTTCATATTCCATTAGAAAAAGAGGAAGTTACATTCAAATAGCTTCTTCCCAAGAACCACTACTTTGTGGAACAGACCCTTAAAATGATTCTTCCTGGATCACTACAACTCTAGAGTTAATCATAAAGTACACTTCTTACCTTCTCCTCTTATATTCATACATTAACCTCATTCAATAACCCTCTTATTTGTGTGGCTCTTGAGACTTGAATTGGATGAACAGCAGAAAATAATGGTATCAGTGTCATATGTTTTGTGCCTGATTTTCATCAAGAAGAAATCATCAAAGATCTCCAACATTTACATTGAAGTTTTAGAAAATCTAGCGATACATTCCACAACATTAGCTTAAATATATGGATGATATGACTCCACTCAGAGAAAATACAAATCTATATTGGATCATGTGAACTCAGTTCTTCAGTACTGCTCATAATTGAAAATGGGATGCAATAGCAAACTTCCATTTTGGATGTTCAGATTACTCACAGAGAAATGGGTTATAAAAGTAATGTGTATAGAGAACTTACGTAAACAGGGTTATATCTAAACTTTGACTTTAGCAACCCCCCGTGCATTAAGAAAACACTAATTCATTACCTTCAATACAAGACATTAGCAGTGATCCAACAATGTAAAAACTACCCATCCATCCTGGTTTGCTTTTAGCATAAGAAAAAGGAGAATCTCCTTGTACCTATAATTGTGGATACAGAAACCATTCCTTATTTCAAAGGGAGGTTGGAATAGATCCAAAGGTTTGTCAATGTTACAATTACAATGTGAAGTTTATTAATAAAACCATCATTCTTAATCTTTTTACTGAAGTCAATTTTCTATGAGAGAAGGGTTTAACTAAATTTCTAACATCCCATGCATGAAAAGTATATAAGTGAGAAAGCAGCCATTTACTTAATGTCAGATGCAACATACACAAGAAAGCTATAACCAAATGGGAAGTGGACAATATTTTGAGGGAGATGGGTACACTTTACTCACCAGGAGATTGAGAAAGTTAAAAAAAGCAAACATCGTCTTTTGGCCAGATACCTGTAGGACTAGTACAGGTTTCAACACAATGGGCTTTTCATTGCTTAGTAAAGTAGTTGTTTGGAAACTCCCCTGAATATATTTAGAACCACCTTCATACTTGATACACCTTGAGCTGCTGAAATGAATTTGTTCATTGGTATTTTAATGATTATTTTTCTGTTGCTCTTTATACACCCACCATTGAAAAAAAGAAAATTTTAGTTGTGTTTATTTAACTATAAAAAAAAAATAATAGCATTTTCTGAAAAAGTGAACACCCAATGAGGAGCCAAACAATAGAATCCTGATACTACTTGGCTCTTGGTTATTATATGCAAAGTAAAACTTTAATTTTTTCTTCTCTTTTTTTTTTATTGCAAATGAAATAAATTGTGTCTAAGAAAGCCGTTTAATGTGATGGCATTGGTGCAAAGACCTCAGACTTTCAATCATGTTAAGGAGGGTGGCTGATTGGTCTATGTGCTCGACCATCAAAGAACATTTTCTGTCAGCCTTGAGTTGATCTGCTATCTGTTGATGAAAAGTTGGTCATATATTTTGTTATTTGGTGAAATAGTGATAGTCTCTTTTAAGTACTTTTGAAACCAGAAATTTCCAGTTATAGTTACTGGTAGAAAACCAGCTTGTTGGTACTGGGAAGATAGTCACCTCCTTGCAGTTTGTCAAGGAAAGAAGGTTTAGCTGTAGCTACATAAATTTAATTTCCACCAACCTTATCCATCAAATAAGAGGCACTTACTACTAAGGCACTTACTACTTCTCTGTTGTCAAATAAAGCTTTGAATAAAAAAAAAAAAGAGCCGCCAAGAGGCATATTAAAAGTTGCAATCCAGACAAGAAGAGGAGGAATGTGTTGATCATCTTGCTACCCTAACATATCCCCCAAATCTCAAAAGCTACCCGACTAAACCACTCACTTACCGTACCACTTCACTTAATATCATGTCCACCATTAATTAAAACACTTCTACCACTAACTTCCCTATCAAAACAACAAGTCATTTCTAGGTAGTACTCAAGCAAGAATTGACTCATGTACTATAAATACTTTCATCCAAAGAAATTTTTTTAATCTGAAATCAACTTGATAAAGAAAACATGGAAGCTATAAGAAAGACTTCTTGCAATGATAATGGAAAGTAGAGTACCCAAGAAAGGTTTTGATTGTACAGAAAATTTGCAATATACTTCAACGGGCGATCTTCAAGCCGTTATCTCCAGTGGCTAATTTCAACAACCATAAAACTTACAAAATTGAAACAATTGTTCAGGGAGCAACCCTCTCTTTTTTCACTCTTTATGGGGTCGTAAAAATTATCTTATGTGAAAAACATCATTAGATTATGTTAAGACAGTTGCATTTGCATTCACACCAAAATGGACCAAGAAATTAAAGGCCAAGTTAAATGTGTTTTGTGACTCCTTCACAATGCCCATTTAATTACATTTTAAGTCACCTTGTTCATAAATATGCTACTGAGGTCTTTTTCCTGAGTGAAAGCCAGCATGCTTTCATTCCAGCTTAGAAATACCAAGTTAAACTCAGCCAAGCTGCTATAGCCCATGGAAATCACTTCTTCCGGTTATACCAGAGTGACAGGTCTGACTGTAACAGATGCCGCTTTGCTTGTAATAAGTGCATGTATGTCCTCAAAAAACAAAGTTGCTATTTGCTGATAGATTGAGACATTGTATACACTCTCACAAGTTTGGTTCTAGAGATAATTGGTAGCTCTTCAAGGGTGTGTTGAACAATAGCATGTCCTCAGTTCCTCTTTTCTTCAATCAATTTGAAGTATTGACATCTGTTGCAGATAAGATAGAGTGCTCTGCTCGGAAGCTCTCTTCCAGGCCTTCTCTTAGCTCATTTGGTGTACCTTTGCCAGATTTCCCCTCGAAAACAGAAGCTCTACTGAGATATATGTATCACTGTCACTGGTTTCTGACAGCATTTCTAAATTAGATCCCCACAAGGCAAGCGGACATGATGAGATCCTTGCTGCTGTCCTAAATGTGCTTCTGAGGTGTCTCCTGTTCTTTCCAAACTTTACAACAAGTTCCAGGCTGCTTCCTGCTTTCCAGCTTGCTGGAAGTTCTCCTCTGTATTTTCCATTTGTAAGAACTCTGGAAAACCCTCCGACCCCTCAAATTATTGCCCTATTAGTATTTACCTCTTTTTGGCAAAATATTTGAGGCTCTAATCAATACTGAACTGGTTAAACATCTTACATCACATGACCTTCTTCTGGAAAAAACAATATGGCTTCCATTTTGCTAGACTAACCATTGACCATTACTGAATTTGTCTATTATGCTTTAGATAAGAATGGTGAAACTCCAGGATGGTATCACTCTACATTTTCTTGGCCTCACATTTTCCACTGACATGAAGTAAAGCGATAATATTGAATCAATTCCTAGGTCTACTGTTAGGAAAGTTGATTCACAGAATTTTTTCTCATTAAAATCCATCTTGCAGATTTAATCTGCCATTCCTCTGTGCATTGAATACTCCTCCCATATCTGGTTTGGTGCATTGAATACTCCTCCCATATCTGATTTGGTGTTCCTGCTATACATCTTGAAATTTTTTACAAAATTCAAATACTTCTCCCATATCTGGTTTGGTGTTCCTGCTGTACATTTTGAAATTTCTTACAAAATTCAAAGAAGAGTTTGTTATGTAGGTACCTCCACTCATTTTCGATACCTAAATTTAAATGGAATTTTTAAAAATAAAAAAGTATTCTTGAAGCTTTAATTTTAGCTTTAATTGAAAACTGTAGAATCCACAAAGTTTATTTTTTTAAAAAAGCAGTTACGACAATTTACATATCGCACTCGTCATGAGTTCAGATAAAAAAAAATACATGAGCACAACACTTACTTCAAAACGATAACTTATATTTGTTCAGCACAGAGGCTGGATTAAAAAACGTAAAGTTGGAAGCTCGCGTAAATCTTTGCTGATTGGCAAATAAACCGAAGACACGTGAGAACATGTGATAAAAGGTGTTTAGATAAATTTGCGTCAAAAATTTCAAGTTTCGTTTGATCCACCTGATTTGCATAAAAGGAGAAAACCCAGCGAGAAACTTCACTTTGGTCCAGGAAGGCAATAGGTCCACGCCAGTCGCCATGTAACAGACAGAAAAACAACTGCCTACTCCGTTCACCATGCTGAATGCAATTTAAAAATTTACTTTTCAATTCTCTCTCATTCACTAATTTAAGTTTCAACACTTATTTACTCACTTATTATTAATCCCAAGTTAGAATTCGAACGTCAACCATATGCAACAGAAATCAACTCAAATACGAACAGCTGAATTTTGTTATGTTAATAACTCTTAATACGAAAATCAGAATTGCAACTCACGCACTCATTTTAATTCACTCAAAAGAACATTTAATCAAATATTCAACATTTTCTACACACACCTTTGAACTCACTTAAAGCATCCTATTTCAACAAACTGTATTGTACTCTCTCAGCATATAATCCCAACTTCATATTTTGTATTCTTTGTGAATATAAATATTATTTGTTTTGTTACCAAAAACCAGAACTTTCTTCGTTCATTATTTCTCCGTGTGTTCATTGTTATTTACCTTTTAGCCATAAAATTTAAAACAAGTGGGATATTAGGCCTTGTTCCACGATAAAGCTAAGAGATTAAATTTACTGATTCCAGTAAGTAAAATACTCTGGTGTATTTCAAACCGAAATTATATTGATTGGAATCTAAAATTTTTCACATTTAAAAAAAAAATTCAATTTTTCAGCCATTTTTTATCGATTTTTTTGTAAACAGAAGCAGATTCTCGGTTTTAAAAAATTTTGCAAAAATAAAATATACCTCGCTGACACGTTATTTTATTCAAATTAGTAAATAAATTTAAACTTACTTTAATCTGGTTTAAAACAAGTTTTACTTGTTTACTTCCTGAAATGTACTATAAAAGCGTTTCTTAATTACAGTGGCCTTGTTATCAAGGTTATCATCATGTTATCAGAGGCGATAATTGACATGAAAGACGGAAGCGTAAAAAATGCTAAGTATGAAGACCAAATTTGACATAATTTTATGTAGCTTATTTATACGCTTCGTTTTTTGGTTTTTAATTATGTAGTAAAATTAAAAATTTAACAATATTTCAGCAATTATCTAACAATTTATAGAATTTTAGTTTAGTTTTATAGCCTTACGTTTGAAGATGTTTCATGAAAAATTAAAATTAAAATAATATAAAATTTGTTTTAAAATAATTTTACAATTTAATAACAGAAAGAAATTCTATAACATGACAGAGGCAACTCGGTCATTTATGAAATGTTATAGCATTTATTAATTTTTATTTTTAATATGAATTTTTTCATATTCTATTTTAAGTACCTCCACAAATTGTAAATTTCACAATTACTTTTTTAACAAAATTAAGAAAATAGAGATTAAAATATAAAACTTGCTTTAAATTTTGAAAGGGTGATTTGCAAAGCCCGTTGAACGTTGAAACGTAGGGCACATGAAACACGGAAGCGAGATAAAAGAATCTTCTTCTATGCGTCCTGTCCTTTCGGGACGTAGGCGATCATGACTTTCCACATCTCCCTATCCCTGGTGGCTCTTAGCACGCTTTCTCCTGTTACACCACGCAACCCCCGTTCTGTCATCCACCTACTCAGGCCCTTCAAATATGTCAGCCGCTGCTTCATGCTGAGTTTTTTGTTTGTTTGTTTTTTTTTTCCTATAAAAACCATATAAACATTTTCGGCAGGGTCAAATTATTTCATCTCACTTCCGCGTTTCATGTGCTCTACGTTTCAACATTTAACGAGCTTTGCAAATTATCCCTTCAAAATTTAAAGCAAGTTTTATATATTATAATTAAAAGGTCACGTGCTTAAAAGGGAAAAACTATAGTGTTTCTGATAGAACAGAGTTCGAACAAGTCATTATTTTGCTTGGACTCACAAAAAAAAAAAAACAATAAAAAAAGAGAACATATGAAAAAATGTTTTGTATTAAATAATAATTGTGTGACGCCTCAGGTCGGGCTAGCCGTCTGTCCAATGTGACGCTCGTTCTCGATGACGGTCGTGACGATTCCAGTTGTGACACTGCCACCCGGTCGTGACGATCCCGTCCGATGATATCGCCACAAAAGCTGGGTTACAGGACGTCTTTTGCAACAACGGGCCACTGGTATACACTTGTGGTTTGAAAAAAAATAAACATGGCACCAAAAAAAAAAAGTTCTTTCGGGTTCTTGACGGAATCTGACGGAATGTGCCGAATCGGAGCGGCCGCTGGCGGAGTGTGTGGGGGTACTGACGGCGGTGGCGCTCTGTCCGAAATCTGAGCTAACTCGCTCTCCAACTGACTTTTTCGAGTCGAGCATCTATTTGTATAACCAATTTCGATCCTCTCTGGGGATCCGGCCGGCTCACAGTCTTCGGCCAATGAAAATCGGTCTCCTCCCACTCAGTTTGCGGATGTCTTAGCTCGACCAATGAGATTATGCCAACTCACATCGGAGCTTGATTCTATTTTCGGTTCTCACGGACTGCTGGGTCACCAGCGGCCTTGGCCTTCCGGTGACTTTATCAAATCACTCTGACACATGTTTTGTCTACGCGTTTTCAGATTAGCGGAATCAACACCTCAACTCCAAGAGAAAGTTATGTGAACATGAAAAGGGGCGAGATTTATACAATCATGAAAGAAGAGAAATGATTATTTTCCCAAAATAATCAAACTCTATGCTCCCGTGTTTTTTAGAAGCACTTGATGGTACTAAAATTATTATTTTCTTCCTAATCTCACATCGCGTGATGCAATAAAACATTAATAATATCACCAATATCAATTTCTCTCTCCGTTGTTTTAAACCAACCAAAGGAAAGTATCCCCGCGAGAGAAGGGAAAGCATCACCGTGGGAGATAGTGTCACATCGTAAATGAATGAATGATTTTTATTAAATTTTGCCTACTTTCTCCTTACAATAAATACAGAAGCAAGGTGTGCTAAGCAAAGTGTAGTAAGTAATTGTCTATTCTATGTACATTATACTGGGTGCGATAGATAAATTATCGTCTAAATTACGCAAAAATAACACTGACAGATATATTAACATATATATTTATCAAAATTATACAAAAAATATCTTGAAATACGAAAGAGTAAATTTATTCCATAAAATTGCTATTGGTTTCAACCACGGAATCTAGACGACTTCGGAATCTATTGCATCTATTCCGTACAGTCTCTTTGTGTGTTGTTAAATGCTTCCATAATCCTTGCCTTCAATTCATCTTTGGTGTTACAAGGAGTTTTGTTGGTCTCTCACTTGATTGCATTCCACACAATAACTAAGAAATTTACAATCTGGGAAGTTAGGTGGCCAGATGTAAGTGGTGATGTGGTCGCAGAAATTGTCGTACAGCCATGACTGGGTTCTTCTGCTTGGGTAGCATGGTGCAGAGTCCTGTTGCTAGACATAGGGTCTTCAAGCAGTCACTCTCTTCTTTCTCATGGCACATGTTGTAGACGTCCGTGTTGGGTCTGAAGCCCTCGCCAACAAATTCGAGAGTTCTCTTTTCATCAGAACAATCAGATTGAGTTTTCCGAGTTGCCACACCCTCGTAATCGCCATTATACTCATCCAACCCTTCCCGAATCTTATGTACTATCTTCAGATTGACACCCAATTACTCTGAAATGCCTGTATTAGAGCTTCCGGCGTGAATGCCAAACAGTACAGTGAATTAAGTGCATTGTCAAGGAAGAAGAAAATGCTTTCCATCTTACGGATTTACATTTAATTGTTCATATATATGTATAGAATATAAAAATCAGATAAAAAACAATGTTAATAATTTATGTTGTTTTTTTAAAATGAGCACAGATGTGTGTGTGTGTGTGTGTGTGTGTGTGTGTGTGTGTGTGTGTGTTTATCATGTGGTTAAAATCATGACATGAAAATATACAGAATAAATATCTCCCTATTTCTAGTAAATTTATTGTTCTTGTTCTTGTTCCATCTGTGTGTATGAAGCGACGTCAGACTGTCACTGGCTCAAATTTCGTCTAGTTTGTTTACTGACTACAAACAGATGAATGCCACCATCACCAAAACACTGCTTCTGAAACCACATTTTTTCGTTGAGGTGTGTGTGATCACATGTCTCAACCATTGTATCTCTATACTTTCCCATCACCTATTTCTCTAAAGTGTATTCAGGTTTTATTTGCTAGATAAAAAAAAGGCTTCATACAAATTTGTACCACTTTTATTTATTCTGTTTTAGTTTTCGTTTCTTCCTTCGCAATTTCGTTTGCTTTCGCTCAACTTATTTATGTATCTGTCGATAGGTTTGTGAGCCTTTCTTTCTCATTTGTAAAAGGTGATCGTACAACAAGCGGACGCAGCTACCTTTGAACCGACAGCGAAGGAGACGAGAAAGGGAAATTATGTATTCGGTTAAATACATAGTTAATTCAATTTATTAAATAAGAATAAAACTGCTTTCTTATTTCCGATTTTATGTTATTGAACAACATATCAACTGTTTTGTTTCCCTATATCATTCAAATAACTTAAATTTCATGCTCCTAGTTCAAAAGAGAATTGCACTAATAACCATTTGCCATCTTGCAGGAAAATCTAAAGATTAGAATAAGTAGTAATTTAACAGATGAGTGAAAATTTGCCAGCAAATTTCTGCCAATTTTTGACAGGTCATAAAAGATGCATGATGATGATGATGACTATCGTTAATTTTGAGGGAATATTAGGTCCTTTCTCTTTACTAATTTCTGACACTCTTCGTAGCAGTTGCAGAAACACACTTTCCAAGTTACTTCCAGCCTGCTCCTCCTATAACGGATAACTATATCGTAAGTATGCCTCAAGCAGATAAGAGCCACCAGAATAAATATGTATAAAATTAATAGGCCCTATTACAGCATGTTTCAAATTATTTACAGTTACTTTATTTTACTTCCCCCACGATCTCTTGTGGTTCATATCATTGTCAAAGTACTGTTATGGTGAAACACACCTATTCTATAGTGAATAGACTCTCCCACCTAATTTAAGTAGGAGTAGTAAGAGAAACGAGGGTCAGTCGATGTTGGATGATAGTAGTCGACAGTTAGTCGAATACGAAAGTAGTCAGCGACATGGCAAGATTACACTGCGTAATGCATATTATATCAAGTTCCTAACGTTTTGTACGTCGAACCTATTAGGACCGATTTTAGCACAAATTTTAGCCTCCACTGCGAATATAACTCCACAACAAATACCCACTTTTCATTGCCTGATAGTTTTTTTTGTTGTTGTTGTTTTTTTTTTTTTGCTAATGCTGAAGCTATATATAAAAACGGTTGCATCACCAAGTTACTGGAAATTTATTTAGATATTATTTAGACTATTTACATTTGGACTATTGTCCCCATCTTTGTTGTCGTTATAACAACGTTTCGGCTGTATATTGATCCTGGTAATCTACAGAGAATTCCGAACTGACCCCTTTATTTAATTATCATAGTTTGTTTTGTGTGTGTGTGTGTGTGTGTGTGTGTGTGTGTGTGTGTGTGTGTGTGTGTGTGTTTCCTTACTACCGGTAAAGTTTTTTTTTGTTTTGTGTGTGTGTGTGTGTGTGTGTGTGTGTGTGTGTGTGTGTGTGTGTGTGTGACCCTTTACTTCTTGTTACTCATTCTGCTAAGCTGCGATATCACAATGATACCCCAAGAGGCAATGTTTAAGCAAAATTTTACTCTATGTTGTTTTCCACCTTTACTAAAGTTGAACTTCAAAATAGAAAATGTTTGTTGATTTTACAGTAAGTTCTTAAAATCAGTTGATTAGAACGTAGAATTGTAGTGCGTATGAAATAATAATAACCCCCTTTAAATTCGAGGAACTGGGTAAGGGGAAGAATGAAATTCGCGAGCCTATGTGAAATTGTTTTTGGACCAATGAAAACCTTGCTTTCACAGAAATTATCCAGTTAGTCAAGAAGAAAGAAAGTAGCGGCATTCGTTTTTTTTTTTTTTTACATAAAATGAGGAGAAAAATTAAATTAATGAGGTGTCTGAAGCTATGTGGAATGCTTCGTTTCAGTACCTTGAAACCAGCGTTGAGATACTCACTAGTGTAAAATTACTCGCCAATTATATTATCAGCCTCTAACTAGCACGTGGCATTTCAAAGAACTTTTTCTCAACAATCCAAGAAAGTTAAGTATTTTAAACTATCACTCTTCATTTACAATTTTGAATGTGCGCAACCATTTATCCTTTCTGTGAGCAACAAACTCTTTTATTTTTGTGATAAACATTTTTATATTATTGTGTCAGATCATTTAATCTGTTGTATGAACATTTCCTATGACAATATGTTAAAACTACGGACTTTAAGAACTCTGATTTATTTTCCTGAAACGAGCGACTGACAATACTTCAAACGTGTAAAATTCATGAATAAATTTCATTTTTTTAAAAATTACCCGTATGTTTCCTCGTCATTATCAGCCTCCGTTAATTTTCTTGTCGAAGGTAAGTTTAAGCCCTACGCCACGATAGAATACCCAACAAATCCTTGATTAATTCCTTGTTCAAATTTTCAGTTCTTTATATACTGATAAAATTTTGCTTTACAAACTATTTTTTTTTTTATCTCGTTTCATTATTCTTTATTTTAAGTTATATTGTCCTACACAGGAGGCAACATTCGACAAAGAAAAAACTTTTTTACGCCCAAAAAGAAAAATGAAAAAGAAAACAAACGTATGTATGGGAACGGTGCTTTATATAGTCTTTTTCTCTCTCATTTTCCTCACATTTGTATAAACAGCATTAACTCAAATAGAAAAAAGAAATAGAAAAGCAATAAAATTAGGGAAAGTATCACAGTCCGTCTCAGTGTCTCTAGTTATATAACTTGTAGTACAACAGTACAACACTAATTTTATTTTCCTGTCTCTTTTCCTTTAAAATTGACAGCAATGGATCTTCATACGACTACCTTCTATATCGCTTTTGCCATTTTCAGCGGTAAGATGACATTTTCAAAATTTTATATCTTTGTACAATACATCAAATATAATTTGTATTTTTCTAATCGATCATCTTTCTTTTGTTTAAGACACAAGTAAGGAACATAAAATCTAACGTACGTAGTACAGGCACATACATACTTTTAACATCCGAATTTACACATAAAGTAAAAAAACACACATTTACAATTTACATTACATGGTTAAATATATTAATTCCAGTTACGTTGTTGAAAATATTACTTTTCATACTGTAAGAGATATAACTTACAACACACACATTGTATACAGATTGTTTATGGTGAACAAGTTTTTTTGTGGCACAAAAATGTGGCACATAATTAGAATGCAGAATACCTACTTTAAGGTACCACCACGAACATAAAAAATAATTAAAAACGCATTTTAAATCATTTAAAAAACACCTTCTTTAACTCCACTAATTCACTGAAAAAAGAGCATGCCGCGAGGAAAAAATACCCCAAACTTAACAAAAACAAAGTTTTATCGTCAAACTCTTTATTATTAAGATACAAGACCAAAGTATTTTTTTATTGTTGAATTAGCTGTTTTATTATTTAATTATATTATTTAATCGAAATTTAGGTTAAAAATCTTGTGTCAGCGGTGGGAGGGAGAGGCCAAAGATTTAGTATAGGACATTTAACTTATTAACTATCTTTTTGTGGTGTTTTTCATTAGTTTTCCACTGTTTTTAATTTAGAAATACTTGTAAAAATAAAACAAATTCTCAAATTTCAATGAAACTTTCACGACTGATTCACAAATGAATGAAATTTAGAATTTTTTTTCGAAAATCATGTTAAAAATGTTCTTTTTACATGTTACCAACCCCCATATTTAATTTTAAGAAATTTCGAATAATCTTGACCGCCCTGTAATGTTTATTTTAGTTAAAAATAAAACTTCCTGGAGAATTTAAATCAACATTTTTTTTAACGGAAAATCCTCTCTGAATCGTAAAATAACAAAAAAAAAAAAAAAAATGCAATAAAACCTAAAGAAGTTTTCTACATTTTTCATCTATAATGGCGGTTTTATAATTGGACGAATGATCATGCACGCCAATGTTCTAAAGCTTAAAAGCTTTATATACAGAATGAATTCGGACAGAAATTTTTTTCTAGGAATAATTAATTTTTACAAGAGCTGTTTTCATTTTTTTTTAAAAAATGATTAGAATTAGAATTAAATTTCAAAACTTTTAAATTTCTATATTTGACCCCATTAGGTGATATTGTCAATAAGTAATTGTATTTGCTAATCATGGAAAAGCCTTGTACAAATCACCGAAAACCAATACATTTAAAAGAATTTTTAATTTTGCTTGTACACAAACGTACCAATTTTTTATGGTATTATCAGAAAATGAGAGCGGTCATAATCCAAAATATCTAAAATTCAATAAAACGTTAGATTACGGCGAATATTTTCTTAAATTTTAACATTACTGAATACTTAACAATTATATAAAAAGATACATATATATTCAATTATATATAAAAATTTCTCAGTCAGTTAAAATTAATTTTGAAATAGAGCAAAGTATTTTGCTTATTGGAAATATTTATTAAATTTAATCTATTAGCTTGAAATTAAAACTAAAATAAACGCTTAAAGAAAGATTTTTCATTTATAATAATTAATTTTAAAACTTAGGTATCGCGAATCTGTGGAGGTACCTATTTAAAGAATAAATATTATTAATTCTACGAAGTTTAATAAAAGTACATAGAATAAAAAATTATATTCTTAAACTATTGGTTAGATACAGCTGAAGATAATTTTAAACAAAAATTCAAATGTCTTGATTATTGCACTGCTTGTTTTTCTTAAATTTTATCTTTAATTTTTCGTGCGCTTTTTAAGTCCTATATTTAAGAACACTGGAGAACCCTCGGACCCCGCAAATTACCGCCCTATCAGCCTTCTTCCGATCTTTGGCAAAGTGTTCGAAGCCATTATCAACGCCGAGATGGTTCAGCATCTCACAGCCCACAGGCTCCTCTCGAACAAGCAGTATGGTTTCCGCTTCACGACCATCACTGAGTATATTCCAGGCTCTCGACAAGAATGGTGAAGCCCGAACCGTTGCCTTGGATATCTCTAAAGCGTTCATGCTGGCCTTCTACGCAAACTGCGGAGCTATGGTATAACTGGAAATTTGTTAAACCTAATCCAGTCTTTCCTCTCTAACTGCACATTGAAAGTGGTATTAAACGGACATACCTCCCAGAACTACCATACGAACGCAGGTGTCCCTCAAGGCTCTATCCTAGGTCCTACGCTCTTTCTGATCTACATTAATGATCTCCCAGATGCCATAAGATCCCAAGTAGGTATGTACGCCGATGACACCACAGTTTACTCTCGCCTCGATCAAAAATCTGGTGTGGGCGACAAAGCGAACTCACAGCCGAGCTTGAAAAGGACCTCCAATCCGTAGTGGACTGGGGTAAGAAATGGCTCGTTTTATTTATACTTATATACAAGCATTGTGGCACAAGGCCGAAAAATGGGAGGGGGAACAAAACTTGGGTTGGTCTTCAGATACTCTATCCTATACCTAGCTAATCAGATTCACGACCCATACATACGTTACAATGATTCTCATTCACCATAAGAATTTGTCCATCAACACTCATACTTATCAAGCACCAAAATACCGCGAAACGTACCGGGGACCTACAAAACGCCCCAAATGTACATAAAAATTTGTGAATATTTACAATAATTTACAAAAATAACTTTAAAAATTTTCACATGAAATGACATGATGGGAAGGGGTATGAAGAAACAAAAATCCCCAAAACATAAAACAATTTCAAATGAATACATATACATCATGTTAGTAAGACCCAAACACACCCTCATAAATAAAGAGGCCGCTGTATTCTGTCTTAAAAGACAAAATCAAGTGGCTCTCTTTCTAAAGGGGAATGGAGAAGCAGGGTAAAAAATAAATTGGACTGGAGAATATATAAGGCTGACCCAGCCGAGAATAAAAACGGGACAAAATAACAATGGACAATGGGAATCTCGAACTGGATCATAACAAAAGCAATGGAGCCGGGAACAGGCTAGGACAAACACATTCACTCACATTAACTAGGTACACAAAAGAATACTTTACCTTAACCACGGGAGGGGTTCCAAAGGAATCCACCCCGATGCGACTAGCAGATCTAAAAGAGAAAATCAAGGCTAGCCCCGGTCACGCGAACCAGGCTCGCTGCATATATCCACCTTTTGCCAAAGTCTGTCGGGTGCAGCCGTTTCCGTTCAGTTCTAATCTTCATTTTGAGCTGGTGCTCAAAATATCGGATTAGATCCTGATCCGAAAGACGGCCTCCCCGCAAGACTTCCTCCAGACGCGTCATCCAAATCACCATTCTAGCCGTGGCCAGTAGCGACAGAAACACCATCCGCTTCACTCCAGAGTACGGGGGCGACACATTGTCCACAGCGTATGCGCGATCAATGAGCACAAGCTCCCGCGGCGCGATACGAGCAGTCAACTCGCCGACACGCTCCCACAACGGGCGAACGCGCGAACAATGGAAGAAGGCGTGCGCAGACGTCTCCTTAATTCCAAGGTTGCAACGTTCACAATCTGGCAAATCCGCCAGGCCCATTGCGAAACGCTTGTCATTGAGCGACAAACCATTCCGAGCCAATCGCCAGGTCAGAGAAAACATCCGCACCTGGCGCCCAAGACCAATGAGAGCGGTACTCCACTCTCGACATGCCGAGCTTACTCCACAGCTTATCCTTCACTGGGGTAAGAAATGGCTCGTAAATTTTAATGCGTTTAAAAAACGAAGCTGCTATCAATTAACCATCATAGACAATCTCACCTACCTCCCATTAGCATAGAACAGGCTTGCCTCCCAGAGAGTAAAACATTACGCCTCCTTGGTCTCACACTCTCAGCGGACCTCAACTGGAATGACTATATCGAATCCATTGCTAAAACCGCTGCTATGTAAGTCGGTACTCTGTGCAGGGCCCGGAAGTTTTTTCCGTCTGAATCTATCCTGCACATATATAAATCTACCATCCGCCCGTGTATTGAATACTACTGCCACATCTGGTCGGGTGCCCCTGCTATTCTCCTTGGGGTTCTTGACAAAATACAACGGGGAGTCTGTAGTGATCGATACCGACTTGACAGCCCGGCTGCAGTCACTCTCTCACCGGCGTGACGAGGCTTCCCTGTGCCTCTTCTATAAATACTTTCACGGCTTCTGCTCTGATGATCTTAGATTGGACGAATGAACCTGCCAATGCTCTAAAACTCAAACACTTAATATACGGAAATTAACTTTTCTTTCTATTCGGATTAAGTTTATTTCTCGGATAAAATCAAAATTTATCTTCAAAGAAGGCATTTAAATTATTTTAAAAGTGAATCATCAATCTAAAAAAATATAGATAGGGGTCGCATGTTCGAATCCTGCCGAATGGCACACATTTTCCTAATAAAAAAAATTTATCGCAAATAATCAGGTCGTTAGAAATAAATATATAATACTGTTTCGTTAAAAACTGAATATCTACTTAAATACGAGTATCGATATAAAAAAAAAATAATGTTCAAACAATTCATTTCAAATTGACGGTTGTTTATAACCAAGTTTCGTTAAAATTCGTTGATTTCCGTAACATGTTTACATTTGTTGACATTGCGATACATTTCAGAGCAGATATGTTTGTTTACAATGGATCGAAAATTGTGTTATATAGGCTTGATAAAAAATCTCATTTAGACTGGAGGCTATTCGTGGTCAAGAGGTCTAAGACGTTACCAGATCAACTGGTATCTTCCCCTATATAGATAGGGGTCGCAGGTTTGAATCCTGCCGAATGGCACACATTTTCGTAATAAAAAAAATTATCGTAAATAATCAGGCCGGTAGAAATAAATATATAATACTGTTTCGTTAAGAACAGAATATCTACGAGTATCGATAAAAAAAAATAATGTTCAAACAATTTATTTCATATATATATATATATATATATATATATATATATATATATATATGTCCCGGGTATGTCATGTAAACTGCAACCGGTGGTGTGTCTCTAAATTTACGATTGTGGAATTACTACATAAATGCCATTAGTCCCAGATTCATTCTGTGGTTGTACCTGTCAGGGTCTTATCTATGGGCCAAATTGTTTGTCTGTGCCAGAGTGTGTGTCTTGCTGATGTAAATATACTGCGTGCGTGAATGTGTGTGCATTTGTGGGACAGCTGTGTAAATATGTACTATATGTGTATGTGTACATGTGTGGGGACTTTTCGAAGCCTGAGCAAAGTCATCATGGGCGCTCTCAAGCTACCAGCCCTCGTACCAGAGACGGCAAACATCAAAACCCTTTATGTATATTGCGTGGTCCACTATGCACTACCCAATTTATTTAAGGTCTCGGAAAGATCCAACTCCGTGATAATATAACATGCGATCATCACAACCACCTAACGCATGGCACACAGTGCACCTGGATAATCTATGTTGTTTTGATGGAGAGAATGTGTTTTGTGCCGTACAAGCAAATGAACACTAAACAAATCTTAGTGGCTGGATCAACACAAATTCATGCAGGACAGAAATCCCATGGTGAGAAAGAGATAGCAACGGGGACAGGTGGAGGATGCCACTGACAGTCTCTATCTTGAACTTCACGCATGGTTAGTGAGAGGTAGATGGCCGTTTTGCAGCACAAAAATCTGATATTGGTTCATTTCGTGCCCTCCTCTCATAACAAAGCAGTCCTATTTATGAATGACACTGCTTTCTTCTTATGAGGAAAGGTCAATAAAAGGCAACTTAAAAAATTGCATGTCCGAACATGACCCTGTCATTAAGGTGCGTATGGCTGGGCATCCAAATTGCGTACCCGAAATTTCAGAAAATCAAAACTTAATGAAACTTACATGTTCATAGCATCTTGGAACGTAAGGGCTCTTCAGAACAATAAGAAAAACCCTGAGCGTATAGCAGCAATTATTGCACGAGTTATTTAAAAAGAACAACGTGAATATTGCTGCTCTATTAGAAACCAAACGTCTAGACAGAGGGAAGCTGGCTACACCTTCTTGGTAGGACGACCTGAATCTGCGAAAAGGGATTTGCTATCAGAAACGATCCTGTGTCACGACTGGAATCACTTCCAGTTCGTATTTCTGACAGGCGAATATCTATTCGCTTACTTATCAGTAGGAATAAGCATGCCAATTTACTTGTTATGCTCTTACCATGGATCCACTGAGGAAGTAAAAGTATCCTTTTACTGCAACCTTCGTGAACTTCTAAGGCGGATGTCATTTCGTGACGATTTTTATGTCATGGGGGACTTCAATGCCCGTGTTGGATGTGACACACTATCCTAGGGTAAAGTCATTGTAAAATATGGAATCGGTAAATGAAATTCTAACGGGCTAATACTGTTGTCTGTTTGGGGTGAGTCCGATCTTGCAATCACCAACACAATTTTCAACAACTAGTTTCAAAACCAGACGTAACAAAGTTGAAAATCAGGAAAACATTAGACTGTTTCCAAATATTGTGTGACCCAAAACTTTCATCTCTTGATGTTGATAATCAAGTTGAATCGGCATGGTCTGCCTTACAAAACACACTGTAAAAATAAAACAAACAAACTAGGGAATGTTCAGCGGCAAAAAAAAAAAAAATACTAGGGTATGTTCAGCGAAAACATCAAGACTAATTTAATTTAAACGATCCTTAAATTAAATCTCTCCTTGAAAACATGTATTTCATCAGGTCTGGATGGCAGACAAAGAATGCTTATCATAGAAACGGAACTTTAAATCAGCCAAGGGAATGTCTCGAGCAAAATTGAGGGAGATGAATGAGAGCTTGTGAACAGCAAAAGCAAAAGCATTACAGGAGGCTGCTGACTTCAAATCATTTTACCAACATTTGAAGGTGTTTTTGGTCCCATTTCCAACGATCTATCACCAATCTTTTCTTCAGATAGCACTCTTTTAGCAGACAAAAGCCACATTATCAAACGCTGGGCAGAACACCTCTCCACGGTCCAAAACAAGGATTCGCCTGTTGATGCTGAAATAATAGACAATCTTTCTCAGAGACCCTGTTGTACATAGCCTTTCTGTTAAACCATTAATCTTCGAGGTTAAGAACCCACCAAAGAGCTTTCAACTGAAAAACCCGTGACGACAATGGAATTCCAGCTGAAATATACAAATGTGGCACCAATCTTTTGACACGAAAGCTTTGTAAATTTTTCAACCTCGTGTAAGAAATGGGAGAAGTGCCACAGCAGTATAAGGATGCTTTAATTGTCCATTAATATAACCACAAAGGGAACTGGTGTGAGTGTGACAATCATAGAGAAATATCTCTTATATCGGTTGCTGGCAAAACCCTTGCTCGTATCATTCTAAATAGGCTTAATGAATGTCTCAGAATCGACATTGCCAGAGACCCAGTGCGGTTTTCGATCCGGTAGAAGAACCGGGGATATGATCTTTTGCCTCCGGCAGGCCCAGGAGAAGAAAAAAAGGATCTCTTTGTTGTTTTTGTCGACTTCGCAAAAGCTTTCGATATTGTATCTCGAACTGTTCTTTGGAAAGTTTTGTCAAAACTATGGTTCCAGAAAAATTGCTCCATATTATTATTTCCTTTCACGATGAAATGAACGCTTTTTTAAAGTCAGGAAGTGAGCAATCGGACGACTTCTTTTTTTGGTCTCCAACGGTACAAAGCAAGGCTGTGTTCTTGCGTCTCCTCTCGTTGCACTTTTCTTTTCTGCTATGTTTGAAAAAGTGGCTTTATTACACATAAGAAAGCAAGAATAATCCGATTGGGCCTGAATTTTGTTACGTCCCATTTGAAGGTTAGTACTTCATAAAAATCATATAGATTTTTATTAGTGGCGTAATATATATGCCAGGCCCGGGACTTATTTAGTGATGTGATATTTGAGTGGATAGTATATATATATATATATATATATATATATATATATATATATATATATATATATATATTCCATTTGTAAACGAGTTATTACGCGACCTAGGTTTCTACCATGAGTAGTGTCATCAGGCGATTTTCAACAACTGATTTTACCGTTTACCGGTTTTTTTTTTGTTTTTTTTTTTAAGAACGCTCATGTAACGGTGTTTTTTTAAACGTTCACGTTACAAAGAATTATGACGTTTTCATCCATGGTTGTATGAACCTAAGAGGTATTTTTAATATGGTTACACTTAATCATAATGTTGGTTCTTTTATTCAATAGTTCGTTTTTGTTTTGGAATAGCATAATCTCTAACTTTTATTCCTGGATCAGTCTACATATTTTGCCACCGTTGTAAGGCTGTTTTTACTATACTCCACGTTATGTCTGGGTCTTTTCCATATTTTGATTCTAATTTCCACACGTGGCTAGCCAATTTTGTACAGTTTTTTAAGTTTTCTATTTTGAATGTAGACTTATGATTGAACCACCTGATCTTAAAGGTGTCTTTGGTTGAACCCAAGCATATTTTATTTTGGCCATTTAAGTCTTGTAGCATTTGCCTTGTAAATGACTTCTTTTGTGTTTCAAAGTTCTTAAAGTGGACATTTATTTTTGTCTTTGCGGTTGCATTATTTATTAGTGGTCTTGTACACTGCTATCTAAGTTTCTGGCGTTTTGTTTTTTTTTATAAACAACGGTGGTAAAATATGTAGACTGTGCCAAGAAGAAAAGTTAGAGATTATTCCCAAAAAATGAATTATTGAATGAAAGAACAAAAATTATGACTAAGTGTAACCATACTAAAAAATACCTCTTAAGTTCATACAACCACGGCTTAAAACGTCATAATTCTTTGTCATTTTAAAAATTGCGCGTTCAAAAATTCCCTGCCACGTGAGTGTTTAAAAAAAAACATCGTTACATGAGCGTTCTTAAAAAACGGTAACATCAGTTAATGAAAATCGCCTGAAGACACTACTAATGATAGAAACCTAGGTTGCGTAATAACTCGTTTAGAAATGGAAAATATTGTAAAGTTCTGCGATATAATTGTATTGAACACTTTTTAATACAAATGTGCACTGGTCTAATCTTATTATGACCAGAAGCTAAGTAATTAAACAATATATACATATATTCTCATTCGTAGACAGTACTGTTTCGCTATGTCACAGTTCATCAATATGGTTAGACATCCGATTGCTTCTAGCCACTGAATTGACATCAGTCGGTGATTCTACCTCTGAGCTATGGGCGCTTGGTAGAGAAAGGCGGACGTTAGCGAGTTATATACAATGTAAACACACGCCAGTAGCCGACTAATGCCAATTTCGTAAATTTCCGTATAATTTTGTAATATATATATATATATATATATATATATATATATATATATATATATAAGAAGTTCTATAAGCAAGCTTGAAATTCAGTGTGTGTCATTTCGCCGAAGTGTAAACAAGTTTGTTTTCCATAGCGTTAAATATGTCAGATTTCATGCCAAAGAAACCACATTTCCTGGGAATTTTTTCAACCTTACTTTATTCAGAAGAAATCTGCACCTGAAGGACACAGAGTTCTTTTTGAGACTTACGGTGACCATGTTCTGTCGAAAAAAAAATCAAGCAGAGATTGGTTTAGATACTTAAAAAATAATGATTTTGATGTTGAAGATAAAGAACACAAAGAAAAAGTTTGAAAACGAAGAATTAGAGGCATTACTTCACGAAGACTCATGGCAGGAGCAAGTTGAACTTGTAGAATCATTGGAAGTTGATCACACAATGATTTCAAAACGTTTGAAAACATTAATAATGATTCAAAAGCAAGGACATTAGGTGCGGTACAATGTGAACAGCTCCTTCAATTGCAGAAAAGAAAAGTTTTTTGCATCGTGACCGGCAATGAAAAGTGGACAACACTACGATAACCCTAAGCATAGAAGATCGTGGAGAAAAACTCGGCGGGAAAGTTGAATGTCCATGGTTCGAAGTTTCTGTTCTGCATTTGGTAGGATCAGCTAAGTGTAGTTTATTATGAGCTGGTCAGAAGGACCGAAACCATCACAGAATATCGCTACCGACTAGAATTGATGTGTTTAAGCCGAGCATTAGAGAAAAAAGGCCGCTATACGAGCAGAGACACGACAAAGAGATTAGACTACATGTTGCAAAACGGGTGAAAACCTATTTAGAAAGGCTTAAATGGTAAGTCCTACCCCACTATCGTATTCCCCAGATATTGCTCCGCACCATATTACTTGTTCCGATCGATGGCACGTGGCCTGGCTGAGCAGTACCTTCATTCTTACGAAGATCCAAAAAAATGGTTCGACTCGTATTTAGCCTCAAAAGACGTGTCATTTTTCCGACGTGGAATTAAAAAGCTGCCAGAATGCTGGTGAAGAGTAGTGGCTAGCGATTGACAATACTTTTAGTGACATGGTCCTTACCAATTTTTATAAATAAAACATTACTGTACATGAAAAATCAGTGAGAATTTAATCAAGGTTCTAATATATAAATATGTACACACACACACACACACACACACACACACACACACACACACACACATATATATATATATATATAGGTTTAATTGAAAATAATAGACAATGTATTATCATTAAGTTTTTTACATAATTTTTCATATGTTCGTATAATTTTTTTCTTTTCGGAACTCAAATTATATAAGAATTGTCCAAAGTTTTTGTACTTTCGAGCGCTTTCGGCTATACTTTTAGTCATTATCAAGAATTAATTCATCCGATGTCATTTAAACACACATGGAGATCTTCCGTGACCTACCCGTGATATCCTCGTTGATAATACATACATAATAGCATCATTTACATGCAAAAGAAGATAAAAATCAATGGATGCATTACTAATAAAAAAGAGAAATCCTACACTTAATAACATCAATTATGCACATAGTAACAATATGCTTACTGTGTTCGGAACTTAACATACACAAAATTAAAACAAAATTAATTCTTAACTTAGGTATTTCTTGTTTTTGTGATATGAAGTTTATGATATCGCTATCAACAACTGAATTACTGTTATGGACATGCTCAAAATGCTTTTCCCAACGACGTAATATTTTAACCTTTATCTGTGTGTAAGATGATTTCCATCAGAGAACAGAACGGGCGATATTATTCCACACTTTTTAGGGGCATACACATGATTTGGATCATCATAGAATGTTTTTGCATCTTTCCTGTCGGTAGCATTATAGAGTTCAGCAGCTTAAGAAGTCAGCCAGAACTCTTTAATTTGCCGTAGAAACTTTTGGACTTACACTTTTTGTAAGCGAGCCTTTTAACAGAGGATGATTTATCATTAAGCTATCGCTTGTGCGCTATATGCATCTGGTGATCATAACGTAAATCGTAGTGTTATTTTCATCAAACCAGTCTTGGTGCTTTCTTTTTGAAAGGCCAAGGACTTCAATAGATGACGAGTAAGTAGTATCCGTTAGAAACTTCCATGATGTCTCTACATTATCACTGATTTTAACAGAATCCAAACTGGAGTCGAGTGTCACAGAAAACTAATTTCTGTTACCTTCAGTCTTCAGAGTCAGAATATTGATTCAGTTGGGTATATTTGAGCCAGCCAAACGTCTTTTACGAGAGAGTTGAACAGAGATTCTGCTTCGGAGCAGAGCGTGATCAGAAAGACATGTGCTGTGAAAAGATAGGGTGATGTCTCTCTTCTTGGTTATGATATGGTCAATCTGATGCCTATTTTTGGATCTAGGATGCATTCAGGTTGTTTTGTGATGGTTCCGCTATTGAAAGATATGCTGTTGGTATAAAGATCCTTACACACGGAAAGAATATGCAAACCATTTGAATTCATTTTACTTACCCCATGCGGGCTAGTGACACCAGGCCATGTGAGATGGTCCCTTCCAACTCAGGCATTAAAATTAACTAAAATAACAAGTTTACTGTGCAAAGTAACTTTAGAGATAACGGGGCGCAACGTTTCATAAAAAGTCTCAAGTTCTTGCTCAGGACATGACATGGTTGCTGCGTAGCAACTTACAAGTATCATTTGTGACCCCCATCTCAGATCTAATGTCAGTGTCATTATGCGATCGTCAACTTCCTGCGAAAGTGAGGTGAATAATTTTGCAACATCAGATCTAATAGCAAAGCCCATACCTGACTAACGATGCTCCTCTTCACTTTTGCACTTCAATAAAATTGATAACCACCACCAACCTCCTCGAGATGAGATGTATCTACAAACCGAGTTTCACTAAGAGCACAGATGGAAACATTGTACTTTTTTAATGTACGTGAGATAAGGGCAGTTCTGCGTTCTATGGTGGTATCATTTTTTGGTCGTGTTCTGATATTCCAAGAACCAAGACTAAAATATCTACTTTTCCTTTTTACATTTTTTTGTTTTTGATAACCAAACAGCTGCCGTACGCTGCGAAGTTAGAGAAATGAGAAAGCAGTTTTTAGGTTTCGTTTTTTCACACCCTCTCCAGATTAGGAAAAGCAGTGCTGCATCTAAATAGATCTGCTTTGTCACTTTGTCAGGGATTTGTGCAGGAACGGCCGTCACCTGATAGTCGCTTCCTCTGCCTGTTTCCGTCACCATTGCTCCATCGCCAATGGGCTTGAAACAGCAAGATGGAAAGACAAGACTGAAGAATCGAACTATCCACGTAGATGATTTGATTACAGTGGGGAAGGCTTGTGTAGAACCAGCCACACTTTTTGAAAGTGATGATAACAAGGCGTTGGTGCAAATATTTGCCACGAACACAATGAACATCACTCCCCAGGATTTATTACAGCGGAGCAATATACACACGTATATATATATACATATAAGCATAAAGTAAACTTATTTACAGTACATTTTCACAACAAACATGAACATTCAGGCACACACGCGAACTATTTCACCCATAAATGGAACCCTGACAGGTGCTACTACTCCGAACATTATTTTTAATGAATACTCATATTTGAGTAGATATTCTATTTTTATTTAAAGAGTATATTTTTGTATATAACTGAAACGGCCTGAATAGTTTGGATAAATTTTGTTCAAACAAATAAATTAAATTTGTCAGTTGTTAATTTCTGGAACTTTCCGGAAGATTGTCTGTTTACATTTTTTTTATATTACAATACACTTTCAGAATAGAAATGGGTATTTACGAGAAATCGAAAATTGGTGTTTACAAGACTTAATTTAACTTCGTGTTAGGGGTTGCAGGTTCGAATCCTGCTGAATGACACATTTTCCTAACAAAATTTCTCAAAGACATTCATATTTTTGGAATATATATATATATATATATAACAGACAATGAATGTCTATGTCTATTATGTGTAATCATAAGCTGTTCTAAACAATGTATTTTAGCTTTGATTTTTTTTCTGAAAATAAAAACAAAAATTGTCCAACATTTGGATATTTTTTGTTACGCTGGTCCTAATCTTTCAGCTCAAATGAGCCATCTTCACAGTGGTTGTAGAGATGTTAACATAAAGCGATCCCAACCAAAGATGATATTCTTTTGTATTGACATAAAACATTGCCATGCGACGGTAATGGTCACTGAATAGCAGATGCAGGTTGTAAATTATTAATGCGGTTCTTTGACGTCACACCACGTGAGAGATCGAAATGTTAACAACAGAACCATGTATCTAAATGTCATGTAATGTGTTGTGGCTAGTTTGAAATGTGATTTTATTGAGTGTGGGTTACTTTGATGTTGTGTAGATGGCTTCCAATACCTGAAGGTTCTTTTTTTGTGTGCATGTGTCAGTTTTATTGTGTTATCGACTAAAATCTTTCTAATATTACGTACATGGTTATGTTTTTCTAAGAAATGTTGTTTAATAGAACTATAATCAGAAAGGTGACAGGTAAGAACGTGGCTGTAATAAAACCAATATATGTAGTGGGCTTATTATTAGTATCGGAGACATAATCTCTGAACGGGCATGATACACTATATTGGTTTTCTGCAGAGGATTTACTTGTGAGGTTGTAGTGTTATATAGACTATCAAGTGTTTTAAATAATTTATGAGTTTAATTTGATTATTATTATTAATTGGTTTAACATTTATACCTATTATGTTTCTTAGTGTTGTTTCGTCATATTTGTAATTATTATGAATTTGTTCCAATAGTATAAATTAATGGCGTCATGTTTATTTTAACGTACACTATATATATATATATATATATATATATATATATATATATATATATATATATTTCTATATTATATTATATTATATTATATTATATTATATTATGACGTCTCCAAAATCTGTCATCAAATCTGTCAAAAGACTCACTGGCTTTGCTCACCCTCAAGGAGATTTCGTAATCAAGTGCATTAAAAGATCTTAAATTACAACCCAAATACACGAACTCATTCACAACTTCTAATTTCTGACCATACATACACTCCTGATCAAAATTTTAAGACCACTGAAAAATCTTTAAAAAGAAATATTTTTTTTTACGGATAGATTTTAATCTTCTCTCACTTAAGGTTACCAATACTACAATCTAAAGGGTTATGGAAACAAAAAGCTATATTCCAAACATTTTATTCAGAAATTTACATTTTCATAAGATGAGGCGATTTACACATGATCAAAATTATAAGACCAGAGACAAAAATTCTACGAAATTGTACAAAAAGTGTATGAAAAGATTCAACAACCAAATTTAATGAGTTCTATCTCCACTGCTTTTGATGACTTCAAAAATTCTGTCGAACATGCTAGAAAGAAGCGTTTCCATTAAGGTGCGGGGGATGTTGCTCCAGCTTTTGAAGATGGCTTTACGAAGTTCATTTTTTGTTAAATATTGTTTGCCATTTCAATAAACATCTATTGTCATCCATCCTCAAACATTTTCAATTGGGTTCAAGTCTGGTGAGCATGCAGGATGTCCCAAGAGATGGACACCATTTTCTTGTAGAAAGGTCAAGGTTTGTCTTGCAGCGTGAATTGCAGCATTATTCTGTTGGAATAACCATCCATCCACACACAAACGATAACCCTCCATCATCAATGATGCTTTTTGAAGCATGCTAACATAACCAGCCGCTGTTTGATAACCCTGCACCACCTGGAGCTCCATCGTCCCTCTGTAAGAAAAGGCACCCCATACCATTAGGGACACTCCACCACTATGATGTGTGGAGAAAATTTCAGGAGGCATGTTTTTGTTATGCCAATATCGTTGGAAGCCATCAGGCCCATCTAGATTGAATTTTTTCTCATCAGAAAACAGGACTTTCTTCCACTTCTCAACGTCCCATGTTTGGTATTCACAACCAAACTTTAAGCGGTCCACCTTGTGACGTGGAAGCAGTCGAGGAATTTGTTTACGCTTTTTATTTACCATGCCTTTTTGTCGTAAGTGTCGTCTGATGGTTACGGGACTGCAATCAGCATCTGTGACTGCCTTAATTTGACTAGAAGAAAGTCCCCCCTCTTTCATAATAACCCGTCTCATTCTCTTACTCAATGCAGGAGAAATTTTGGGGGCCTACCAGAGGATTTTGCTTTTCCATAATTCTCACTGTTCTTTAGAAAGTTGCAAATCACACTTTTACTGCGATTTACCTTAGCTGCGATCGCCCGCTGTGACAAACCTTGCTTATGGAATTCTAGAATTCGAGAACGCTCAACTTTGGTAAGTTTGCTTGCTTTAGGCATGGTAACACCTTTACGCAGTGATTGCTAATCTCTAACTGAACTAAAAACATTGGAATTACCATCGATCTAACAATGTATACCCCTGGTCTTATAATTTTGATCATGCGTAAATCGCCTCATTTTATAAAAATGTAAATTTCTAAATAAAATGTTTGGAATATAGCTTTTTGTTTCCATAACCTTTTAGGTTGTAGTATTGGTAACCTTAAGTGGTAGGAGTTTAAAATCTATCTGTAAAAAAAAAAATTCTTTTTAAAGATTTTTAAGTGGTCTTAAATTTTTGATCAGGCGTGTATATATAGTTGGTGAAAGATGAGCTTTACAAGGAGCAGGTTGAGACATCACAAGTGTCTTTTTGAGACTGACGATCAAACCACAAAGCAGTGAATGCTCGCACAAAAGCATCCATTTGGTGTTCACATGTGAAGGTGAAAGTTGGTCACAATCGGCAGCAAACAAACTCGCGAATTAAGTTGATTAAAGTCTTTGTATAACAATATTTTGGAGCGGATCGAAGATAATTAATTTTATTAATTAATTATTAACTATAACTGGAAAATCTTCTAATTGCTATTATAGGCCATAACAGAACATACTAAGAGAAATTTTCTTTATTCTCCGAATATGAGCAAAGGAAAACGGAGGTGATTAATTTTATTAATTAATTACTAACTATAACTGGAAAATCTTCTAATTACTATTATAAGTCAGGAAAACGCACTAAAAGACATTTATCTCTATTCTCCAAATAGGAGTGAAGGAAAAGAGGGCAGGGGCGAAAGATATCAAATGATATTTCTCGGCTGTTATTTTAGACCAGAGAAAGAAAAAGAAGAAAGAAAAGACTTAAATTTGTTTCAATGCCACGAAACAATAGATTTCGATTTCAGCCCACCCAAGAAAGCTAACAATTGTCATTCTAAACATAAGAGAAAGCGATAAATTCAATTGTTATTTTTTTGCCGAGCATTTGTAAAAGCCGAATAAGAAATTTCACTTTTATTAATAATTATTGTATCCAATTGTCCTGCTAGCGTGAATTCTGAAAAGAATTAAGATAACACTGGTCCAGAAGTAATTTAGAGAAAGAGACATTTTCACTGACGCCAGCGTGGGACTAGATAACAAAACATCCCTGTCGCTTGAAAATATAGGTAACTCAGAAAAGGGATATTAAAAAACACAGGTGCGGAGAAATTCTTATCTGGGTAACAATGTCAATGGACCCTTGTCAACTTGTTTTGGGCGAAGCCAGTTCAAAAAGGTTAATAGCGATTGTTTTAAGAAAAAAATAAAAATCCCCGAAATTGTTTCGTGAGAAAGAAAGATTTTGAGAGAGAAAATTCGGTTAAGTCCAGCCCAGGAAAGGGGTATGGGAAGATGACGTCATAAGACGGAGTTGGAATTCCATTGGTCCTGTAAACAAGCGCCGAAAGGGGGAGACGACCAACAATTGACGCCATGGAAAGCAGATTAATCCCATTGGGTAAACCAGAGGCAACAACGAGTAGCAGCGAACCTCGGGATTGGTCGCCGAGATGAGGGGTTAGACACCCAGTGACCGTCGGCCCCACACCACGGCATGGGCACAAATACAGGGTCCCGAGGGACCAAAATCAGTTGGATTGAATAAAAGTTCCAAAGATGTAACGACGAAGATAGGCGCCATGTTGTTGGGCGCCAACCACAGAGCCTGATGGACAACCTGAGTTAAAGACAGAAGAGAAGTGATTTTGCAGACAAAGTTTTGAGCTCGAGTTTGATTAGAGTCGAGTCCAAGCCGCGGTTCGAGGCAGTTCAGTTTCAGTTCCAGTTACCGGCCCAAAGATGTAACGACGAAGATAGGCGCCATGTTGTTGGGACGCCAACCGCAGAGCCTTCCGGCCAACCAGAGTTAGAGAAAGAAGAGAAGTGATTTTACAAAGTTTTGAGTTAGAGTTGCAGAGATCGACAGAGAAGTTTTGAGTTCGAGTTCGAGTTCGATTCCAGTTGGATCGGAGAAAGTCCCAAAGTGTAACGACGAAAATAGGCGCTATGTTGTTGGGCGTCAACCACAGAGCCTGCCGGCCAACCAGAGTTAAAACAGACAAGAGATTTTGCAGTCAAAGTTTTGAGTTTCAGAGAGCGACAGAGAAGTTTTGAGTTGGAGTTGCAGAGATCGACAGAAGAGGCCTGATGCCGGCTAATCAGAGTTAAAGACAGAAAAGAATTTGCAGACAAAGTTTTTGAGTTGAAGTTCGTGTCGGAGCACAGTCCAGTCGGAGTGAAGTTGCAGAAATCGACAGAGTAGTTGCAGTTCGAGTGGCAGAGAGTTCGAGTTCCTGGTCCAGAGACGTAATGACCAAAGACAGTTCCCAGTTGAAGAAGTAAATAGACAGAGAGATGATTGCCATGCCGTTGGGTGCCGACCGTAGTGAAGCCTGTCGCCAATCAACCAACCAGAGTTAAGAGACAGACAAGGAGAGAATTTGCAGACAAAGTTTGAAATTGCTAAATGAAGAGCGTAACCCAGCATTTCGGCAATTTCCCTAACATTCCGGAAAACAAGCAACAAGTTGACTAGTCTTATAACGAACTTAGAACTGTTCGGAGCAGCTGGCCGGCCAGATTCGTCGTTATCGCTTAGGAGAATAACTCGATTTGCTTAAAAACTTCCGTCCCGCTAACAGTTTGATAGAGCAGGGATTGGGAATTATTCAAGTGACTATTGTGTATATTCTGTATATAAAGACGTTATTTTACAACACTTCAGACGTCGGTCCACTTATTTTTGTTGGTGGTATATTTCTTTCTTTTATTACTCAATTGTGTGCACGCTTTCCCGGTTTGGTTTAGTTCAGCAGAGAGACAGCTAGTGAAGAACTCACGTGACTACCGTCTGATTAATCAACACAACGTGGGACAAGGGAGATCACCGTGACAGAGTCAATCTACGACCAGCTATCTGGATCGAAACCAACAGCGACCGGCCGAGTACTGGCAAATTTGTTGGAGCACCAAACATTAAACAATTTACCAGTACTACGATACCTTATGTAAATGCCAATCCCTTGCAGTTCTTAAATGACATAAAGAAGACAACAGCTAAGTGAAGAGCAAATAACGTTGATGCAGGGATATCACTTTGCTTAACACCATTTTTGACTGAAACTGGTTCCAATAATTTGCCATCCACATTTACCCCAGCTTGCATATCGTCATGAAATAGTCTCAACATTTTGACAAATTTCTCAGGACATCCAAGTGTCATTAAGATTGACCATAAAGTCTGTCTATTTATCGTGTCGAATGCTTTATACATTCTATGAAAACTTGAAATAGGTCCATGCACTGTTCAACACATTTTTCCTGAAGTTGCCTTTCTGAGAATATCATGTCAAAAGTAGCCCTTCAACTGCGAAAACTACATTGAGACTCTGAGAGAAACTCGTTTGCAGCATGGCACTGAAGACGATCAAGCATGATTCTGCATAACACTTTCCCAGATGCACAAAGCAAAGCAATAACTCTGGAGTTGCCACAATCATTCTTTCCACCCTTTTCCTTTATAGAGCACAATCATAAGGGCATCTTTCCACTCTTGAGGTACATGCTCATCTCTCCACAACTTAACAAGTAGAAACGCTGAATGAATAAACTCCCGCCACATTTAAAAATCTCTAGACTTAAGCCATCTATTTCTGGTGACTTACCATTACTGAGCTTTGCCATGGCACTTTTAACTTCTTTTAGAGTAGGGTTGACTGACATAGCATCCTTAACATGACAGAATGGAACAGACTAGATGAAATCGTTATCAACGGTACAATGATGGTTTAGAAACTCATCAAAATGTGTTCGCCACCTAACCAGAATTTCAGTTGGATCATGCAGAAGTGTTTTGTTAGTTTTTGAACGAACTGGCGCCATCTGGGAAAATGAAGGGCCCATAGGCCTCTTTAAGAAGCGTGTACATAATCTTCAACATCATGGCTATGAAAGGTATTCTGTATTTCATCAGCCTTGACACTCAAACACGGGCCTTGCATTTGACGTAATTTCTGCTGCACATTGCATTTTTAACAATTTGAATTTCCTCTTTTGTCTGTCCTGTCCCACCGCCAACTAGTAATGAATTCAGTGCTTTTCTTTTTCTTATAGAATAACTTGGATCTCGTCACTGTTTTCATCAAACCAAACTTTATGTATTCTATTCTTGAACCCAATTCACCAAAATATTAGCATCAAATACCGATATTTTTCATATTAACACAGTTTTTTTCACAATCAATTGCCTCAAATTTTGTATGAAATCGTTTCTTTGTAGTCGTATTTTTTTAGTGCTACAACATTTAAATACTTAGGTTTTACAGTGAATTTGAATTTAGTCTTAACAATGCGGTGATCAGTCTAAAATTCTTCTCCCAGTATTACTCGGTCAATATTCGCATCCTGTCTATCACGCTTTTGCATTAAAACGTAGTCAATGAGATACCACTGTTTCGAAACAGGATATATCCAAGTGGTTTTGTATTTGCCCTTCAGTTGAAAAAGTGTGTTCCCACGACTAGATCTAATTCAGCACTTGCAACAACAGTAACCATGTCTGCCATGTTTCATAGTCTTTCCCCATTCGTGCATTGAAATCACCTAGAATGACAATTTTGTCTGCCTGGGGTGTGCTACGAACTACTTCTTTTAAAAATTGATAGAAAGCAACCTTTTCATCATCAACAGCATATATTGTAGGAGCATAAACACCAAAGTAACAAAGCGGTTATGACTCAAAGATGCTTCTATACTTATAATTATGTCAATAGACCCATTAAGTATCTGTTCTAGCTTCGATACAATCCTACTACAAACTGCAAAAGCAACACTTCCCTCTCTTTTTCAAGTCTCAGATCTGACACTCCAAAAGAATGAACTGAATTTTCCATAAGATTACCTTCTTCAACCAATCTAGTTTTCTAGTTTCAGACAATGCAGCATTGTTTATACCATATCGTTTATTGGCTACCAGAGTTGATCTGAGTTTTGGTCTATTATTATTCAATTTACCGTCCAAGAGAGTCTATATATTCCAGCACCCAACATATATTAGGACAATGAATAAGTTCTCGTTGATTTATCATGAAAAGTAATGTTTTATTTACAAAAATTAGTAAGAAACATGTCAGTGAAAGTATTGTCCATTGCTAACCATTACTTTTTTCCTTCTTTCTGGTAGCAATTGAATTCCACGTCGGTAAAACGACACATTTTTTGAGGCTAACTACGAGTCGAACTATTTTTTAGCCTCTTCAGAAGAATGAAAGTGCTGCTCAGCCAGACCATCGATCTGAACAAATAATAGTCAGAAATGGCAATGTCTGGCAAATACAGCGAGTGGTAGGACTTCCCATTTAAGCGTTTCCAAGTAGGTTTCACCAGTTGCAAAATGTGGCCTACCGTTGTCATGTTGCAAAATCACTTTGTCGTTTCTCTGCTCGTATAGCGGCCGTTATTTTTCTTCAATGCTCGACTCAAACGCATCAATTGTAGTTAATAGCGATATCCCGTGATGGTTTCGTCGGTTTGAGTAGCATATAATAAACTACACCCAAATGCTCCAACCAAATGCAGAGCAGAAGCTTCGGGCCATGGATATTCGACTTTGTCCCCGGTGTTGATCTATGGCCACGATCTTCTGCTCTTTGGGTGTTGTCATAGTGTACCCAGCTTTCATCGCCGGTCATGATATGATGCAAAAAACAAAAACCTTCCTTTTCTGCTGTTGTCTCTCAGCTTCAACTCATACGGCACTCATATTTTCAAAATATTTTTGAAAATTTATAAAATATTATATAATTAAAAAGAAAACAATTCTTTTAAAATTTCATCATTAATCGTATAAAAACTATAATGTCCTTAATTTATATTATTTATTAAGACAAAAGCTTATCAGTTTAAATAATGTCATAGTTATATTGCATTGTTGATCTTATTATTGGGAGTAGATTCTTGGAAATAATAAAAAAATACATGATTTATATTTCCCAATGAGTCCTGCTTCTAACTAATAAAAGCAATTATCGCAATAAAATTTAATTTCTTAAAATTTGATGAATTTACGTAGAGGGGAGTAACAGTTATAAAAAATAATTTTACCAAGATTTTTTAAAATAATGATTTCAAAATTAATTTAATTCATTTGTAATAAGTTCTGAAAGTTTCATTAAAATTCGACAATTATTTGATTTTTGCAAGAATTTCCAAATTAATGTATCACGGAAAAAATTATGTTATGCTACATTTTCCATTGTAAATTCTCGTAACGATTTTGGTTACCCGCTAACTAAGATCAAAACAAGATTTTTTACCAAAATTTCTAGCGTGTTAGAAGAGATAAACTTTTTTTTTAATAATTTAAAAAATAATTTGATCTTCTTCTTAATAATAATGTAAACATTTTTTTATGGAAAAACTTCTTTTTTATTAAGTTTTGAACCTTTTTTATTCATACTATGCTGATTTTTCAGCGATTCAGTGAAAGTACTTAATTTATTGCCTTTCTGTTTGCAAAATACATATGAAACCAGAAAGAAAACAACATTACCACCAAAATCAATTGGAAAATAGTAAAAAAAGCACCACCATACAACAGTAACAGCAAAAGTTGTAAATTATTCCTAGAAGAAAAACTAGCAATAATTAGTTTTAAAAACCAAAGTAAAATTATAAGCAAAAAAACAAAAAACAAAAAAACGAGGTAATGAAAGAATGCGGACATGCAAATACATATCTACTTTGCTACACAAACAACAATAAATAACGACATATAAACAATATAAATAAAATAATAAAAATTAAAGGAATTATACGAGCAGAAAGAATAATTATTTCTTTTACCAAAAAAAAAAAAAAAAAAAAAATCAACACGTTCAACTCACAATTTATTCTCGTGGGAGATATAATTTAACCCCCTTAAATTTTTCCCCGCCTTCAAGGGGAGCAACTCTTTTCTTTAACGAATTACCATGTGTTCACTGTGGCAAAGCAAAATAAGATTAAAAATGCGTGCGTCTCAATTACAGAACTATTTATTTCAACATATAAAATTAAAATACATAAAAAGGCTTTTACATTTAACATGTACAGTTCAAGAAATGATTAGCATTAGAAATATGTACAATAAAAACAGGAGAACTGCTAAAATTATAGCGTCAAAACTGATCGCGGAACATACAATTAAAATTTTACGATCAAGTCACGAATTAGCCAAGAGGGAAAGAGGAAGTTGTGCTTTATGAACATAGACGCAAAGTACTTACGAGAAGGTGGAAATACAAATGGCATTCTCTTACATTCAAATTAGTGGGAGGCGGACAATTCAAGGTTTCCGTAGCCGAAAGCTTCTTTCTCCAATGACTTGTTGGACCGACGCTTTCTTTTCTTCTTCTTCTTCTTCTTTAGGGTAGCGGCTCTGGTCAACCAGCAGGGTTTGTCAAACGCAGCAACAATTCAATATGGAGTCGAATATTTAAGGGACTCCTGAAGTCACAATTAGGCGATTCGATTTGGTTAAGGGGATAACCAACGACCAGCCAGGTTGAGTGTAGATTCTCTACACCATTATATCCCGTTAATAAGAGGATAAAACACACACTTCGGTTGTATGAAGATGAGTGACAGCTAACGACCTCTCTGAATGTAGGAGAAAACACAATGCTGGTTTCGTATCACGCGGTCACACCGCAGCGAAAAGTCTGACGTCCTTCCTACCTGAGCTTATTGCTGCTATTGCTATTATTCTCCGCCGACCGGTGTAAGTCCCTCGAGGGAAAATCTTCCTGTTCCCTCATCAAGTTACTTGCCCTGTGATTGGTCAGCAGCAAGGGTACGCTGAAAGCGCCTCTGCTATTGACCCACAGCGGCTTTCGCTTCACAAAAGGAGACGACCAAATGAAATCAAGTTTAGAAAGTACCACCTGAAATAAATCTCTTCTCTAAGCAAGATAATTCTTACAAAATAATAATAAATATTAAAAATATAATTATAAACAAAACATACAAATAGTATAAATACGAGATATAAAAGTACATACAAACACCCTGTCATGACAAAAATATAATACAATCACCAAACGAAAAATAAAATAAAAAATACACGTAAAGCTTCCAAATAGAAATGCAATAAATCCAGCTAATCAAATACCCATTAACACATACAGTAAAAAAAATAAAATAAATCAACCAGCTACACAATAAAAAAAAATAAAATAAAATAAAATCAACCAATCATAAACAAGAAGAAAAAGAATAACTAACCAAATACAAGACTACTCCCACAATATCTCACCACACTCTATATAAACAAGGAAAAACCGTAGCTTAACGCCAAACAGCCCTGGCGAGTTAGAACATGATAACGGTGTCCTCACGAAACTTCAAAGTCGGCGTGAATCTGCTCTATTAAAGAGGTAAACTCTTTGTACCTATCACCGCTCTATATACACCACGATATCGAGCACTTTACGATAAAAAATCTGCTTCCCAAAATATATTTTATCAGTAATAACAACTGAAAAATAACAATCTTAGCGCTAAATACTATCACAATGAAACACTATTAATAAATAAGAATTTTCGTCTGGTGAAACCATTCGAAATACATACGATTTTTCCATTGCAGATCATTTGATAAAAAATCCGAGTTGTCCTTCGGATTTTCTAAAGGTGCTGGAGACGCTGTTTATCAGATCTAGGCGACCCTCTCTTTGTAAACAAAGGAAGTGCTTGCTTAGGCTTGCTCTGCTGAGTCATATTCATATGTAATAAGTCTTACTAAAATACTCTTAGTAAAATCAAAATTTCCCCCTTCCGTTCATTCATGTGACCCATAACAGATTTGTTTTTCAAAATTTTCCTCGTTTACAATTGTGATGAAAGAGGACGAAACCGGTCGACTTGTGTTTTGTTTTTAAATTTGGTATGGCCGATCATTTAACGCTATATATATATATATATATATATATGTGTGTGTGTGTGTGTGTGTGTGTGTGTGTGTGTGTGTGTTACGAGGATGCATTTATATACAAAAATAATATTAGTAATGTATAAAAAGTTATAGTAACGGATTCTATTGAGTTATTCCAAAAAAGGTTTAATTCAGGAAGTAGTAATAAAAATTAGGAATAGAACGTTTTGGAAGATTGTAGAAAATTTAAGTAGAATCGAGAGAATTCGAAAGGTTCTAGAAATATGCAAATTAGGTGTTAGCCTCTATAAAAATAATTTTTGGGCGCGGAGCAGTTTGTTGATAGCAGGATGGGTTGACCTCTACAGCTCCGGTCAAGATTCAGGATGTATATCCGGCCAAAAGAATCTCTCTAAGTCGACGACAAACTAAAACTTGAAAGAGTTCTTACCAGGGTTTGCTGTTGTTATCAACTCCGGTTTGTGATTCAAGGATTTATATGCAGCCGAAAGAATCTATAAGAAAAGTTGCCGACCAACTAAAATCTGAAAGAGAACCCCATGGAACAAAAAGGGTAAAAACATATGTTTGCCTCTTTCATTGACGAAGCCCATAATTAGTCTTTATATACGCATTTAAGGATTTCCAAAAAGTATAGCCCTTAACTTCTCCGCCAACTTAACTGGGTAAAGATATTTGACAACTTACTTTCCTCTCCTCTCCTCGTAACACTTCGCCTTACCTTCCCTTTCTCTTTTCATAACACTTCGCCTGAACTGAGTTTTTTATTACCCTTTAGCATGGACAGTATACATTAATTTGAGAAAAGGGTTTTGAAGTTGAATAGTAGTAGTAGTAGTAGTAATAGAAAAAAATGAATATTCTAGATAGTATAAATGTAAAAAGACCAGAACTTACTTAAATTATGGAAATTGCTTTTTATGTAGATTTAGAATACAATATCAAACATCAATCAAAATTTATTCACCACAGAGGTCACATATTTTTTATGCCATAATTTAATTAAACCTTAACACTTTTCAGAATTCTTTATTTATTATATCACTTTTTCCATCACAAAATTTTGTCAAAACTTTTTAAAAAGTCACAACTAGAAATAAAGTTCATTTCATACAGGCATTTTTTAAAGATGATAAAATAAAAAAATAAGAACCACGAAAATGACCGACCGGTTTCAATCCCGTTTTTCCGTCAGGGTCAACTGGGACTTTTCTTTTTCTAATTCTTCAATATTTAAAATATTAAAACTGAAGACGAATCATGACGGAGGGTAAAAAGTAGGGAGGGGCAGGCACTAAATGGTAATTATGTGGAGTCCAATCATGCACTCTCTCTGTTTACAGAGAGACGGGGTCCTAGCTTTGATGTATAGTGACTCCAACGCGTGTAAATGAAACGCTGATTGTGAACCAGACAACACTCTGAACTGGTCCACACTAAAGCCATTCACACAATTTCTGCTACTTATCAAGTGTTCAGTGATTGCTGACCCAGAAGTGTTCACAAGTTGACTCGCACGAACATCCGTTTTGAGAACTCTTAATGTCACATGTTGTTTAATTCTGCAATCCAATCTCTGTGACATTCTTCCTATGGAGTCATTACCACAACTACAGATAAATTTATAGATAACAGAAGAAATATGATGAGGAAGAAGTAAGTCCTTCTTCATAGACAGAACAGCAGAACGAGTGCTAAAATGAACTCTAATCTGAGCAGAAACATGACAATAACTCCGTTAGAATTTGCTTAGCCAGATGCTCACTACATGAACCACTATAAGGTAGCCTTAAATAAACTGGACATTTTTCCACAATATACAGCTTATCATTATAAAAACTTCATTTTATCACGCATCACACATTAACATTACATCACATTAACAACGTCACTAGGATAACCACTTTTGAATAAGGTGCTGCGGATAAAATCTAATTCCACGTCCAAATAACTTTTTCCGCGCAAATTTTTAATGTCATATGTGTATGGATCTTAATCAAATTGATCTTTCGCTTTCTTGGGCAAAATGAATCCTACCGCGTATACAATTCCGAAAACGTGGCTTTGCGAAATACGGAAGTTTTAAATTCTCTTGGGGTCCGATGAACGAAAACATCAACAAATGATAGATCATATTCGGACTTCTTTTCTATTGTAAATTTTAAAGACGAATGCAACTGATTCAAAATTGCAAGAAATGAGTCGGTCTCTCCCTCACTATCAAACACAAAATGCATCGTCCACATACCGATAATACATGGACGGCTTATTGTTATGCGTGAAGAGGGAGGACTTATAGAAACCCACAAATGTATTGGCGAAGGCAGGGCCCAGAGGAGATCCCATAGAGACCCCGCCAATCTACCTATACATATAGTTGTCGAAACTAAATTCGACTGATGTGGTGGCAAACGTCATTAGTTCATTCTTAGGCATATCTGGATATTACGAATTACCTCTACAAAAGAAAAAGAGTCTTTAATAACATACGAACTATAATAAACAAGTACAGTTTGAAGATATCCAGCTAGAAAACTAGCAATTTTATGTTGGGACGAACCTAGCATAGAAAGAATTGGTCGTAGAGATACATTATCCTTATGGATTTTTGGCAAACCATAAAGGCGGGGACGAATTGACCATGTAGGTCGAATTTCAGAAGAAATTTCTGATGTCAAAAAATCCCGTTTGACACAACAACTAGCTGCTTTTGAAACTTCGCTTCGACTGCAATAATGCGGTCATGAGTCTCAACGGACCCAAGGGAAGAAACTTAATATTGTTGCCAAGAATAGAATGCATTTTGGAGACATAATCAGAATGATTCAAAATCAGACCAGCACCCTTATCTGGACGAATAATAACAAGATTGTTATTAGTTTTTACGCTCTTAACAACTCGCCGGTGCTGTACACTCCACCTGGACTCAGAAAAGGAAACAGGGGTACTGGCATAAATATGTGCCAAATTATTAAGGGTTGCTTTAAGATTACAAACTGAGTCTGAAGTACAAGAAGCGAGTCGATAGATCTGCGAAGATAGGACCTCAAATTCTGAAAAAAAGTTTTCCTTATCAGGAAGCCTAAATGGAATGCAATAATCGAGGCCATGGGAAAGAATATATATATATAAATCATCCACATACAAGCCTGTTTCGCTGTATCACAGCTCATCAGTGCGGCAACGGATTCATACCTTTCCTAAGGGAATTATGTAAAAGCGAACGCAACGAATTCAACTGGAATTCGAACTCGTCTCGTCGCTTTCTCGTTCGGAGCCGATTTCCATTGCACCACAATGTCCATGAATATATATATATATATATATATATATATATATATATATATATATATTATACAAATATATATATATATATATATATATATATGCATGCCTATATAAATCCATTTTTAGATGCACGCATTTATATTCATATATATATATATATATATATATATATATATATATATATTCACATATATATTCTTGCATATGCATGCATATTTATAAACATATATACATGCATACATTTATATGCTTACATATATATATAAGCATACATGCATATATATGCACACAAATATATATGCGTAGATATATATACAAACATATATATAACATATCACGAGCTCTTTCGCCCAGAAGGACAATTCCTCACGATATTTTTATGTATATGGTTTCCATTTAATATCAATGCAGATTCTCTTATGCTTTTGTTTCTTGCTTTTCCTGTAATTACCTTTTTAGAAGCGGTGAAATATTTGTATAATGCACAACATCGTGGTTGATGACATGGAAATGACATATTCAGGGGATTCGTTAGCTTTACGTGTCGCGGTGTGCCCGATCACCATTCTCACTTTGTGTAAACAATCTCGGATACGCCTGTCGGCAGCGAACGGTCACGACCCACGTGTACTAAAAATAGCAACGACTTCTCGTTAAACAAACAAGAAAAAACACAAAAAAATTAATTTTCGCCACAAAACAAAATCAAAACACCTTTAATCTGGAATCGAAATTAATTTAAATACAATAACCGAATACTCTTTTGACGGTAATTAATACGACATGAAATTAATTATAGTCATTTATTTCTTTAGCGAGATCGCTGCTCGTGTAAGAACGTTTTTTTTTAAAAATGCTAGCGACTTCACAGCAAAGAAGCCTTTCAGCAGGGGTCGGAAATGACCAAAATAGGACCAGGTTAGACCGGTTCTGAACCTATCCACTGCGGTGGATAGGTACTGTTTTGACCAGTACCTGAGCGTACGCGTCCAGGTTTTGACGTTAAAAAAGATATTGTGTCACATCTCTCTCAAGTAGGGGAAGAAGGGTAAATATCACCGGCCCCCGGCCTTTCGACTGGGGTCGGAAATGACCGAAATAAGACCAGTTTAGACTGGTTTTGAACCTATCCACTGCGGTGTATAATTAATATTTGACCAGTACTTGGGCGTACGCGCTCAGTTTCCCCACGTTAAAAAAGATATTGTGTCACATCTCTCTCAAGTAGGGGAGAAGGGTAAATATCTCCGGCTCCCAGCCTTTCGACTTGGGTCGGAAATGACCGAAATAAGACCAGTTTAGACCGGTTCTGAACCTATCCACTGCGGTGGATAGGTAATGTTTTGACCAGTACCTGAGCGTACGCGTCCAGGTTCCCCACGTTAAAAAAGACCTTGTGTCACATCTCTCTCAAATGGGGGCGAAGGGTAAATATCTCTGGCCACCAGCCGAAAGGCTGGGGTCGGAGATGACCAGAATAAGAGTAGTTTAAACCGGTTCTGAACCTATCCATTGCGGTTGATAGGTAATGTTTTGACCAGTACTTGAGCGTACGCGCCCAAGTCCCCTACGTTAAAAAAGACTTTGTGTCACATCCCTCTCAAATGGGGGAGAAGGGTAAATATCATCTGGCACCCGCCCTTTCGGCTGGCGTCCGAAATGACCAAAATAAGAGCAGTTTAGAGTGGTTTTGAACCTATCCACTGCGGTGGATAATTAATATTTGACCAGTACTTGGGCGTACGCGCTCAGCTTCCCCACGTTAAAAAAGATATTGTGTCACATCTCTCTCAAGTAGGGGAGAAGGGTAAATATCTCCGGCCCCCGGCCTTTCGACTGGGGTCGGAAATGACCGAAATAAGACCAGTTTAGACTGGCTTTGAACCTATCCACTGCGGTGGATAATTAATATTTGACCAGTACTTGGGCGTACGCGCTCAGCTTCCCCACGTTAAAAAAGACCTTGTGTCACATCTCTCTCAAGTGGAGGAGAAGGGTAAATATCTCTGTCCCTCTGCCTTTCGACTGGGGTCGGAAATGACCAAAATAAGAGCAGTTTAGACCGGTTTTGAACCTATCCACTGCGGTGGATAAGTAATATTTGACCAGTACTTGAGCGTACGCGCTCAGGTTCTCCACGTTACAAAAGAAGTTGTGTCACATCTCTATCAAGTAGGGGAGAAGAGTAAAGATCTCTGGCCGCCAGCCTTTCGGCTGGGATCAGAAATGACCGAAATAAGACCAGTTTAGACCGGTTCAACCTATCCAGCGCGGTGGATAGGTAATGTTTTGACCAGTACCTGAGCGTACGCGCCCAGGTTCCCCTCGTTAAAAAGACCTTGTTTCACATCTCTCTCAAGGGGGGAGATAAGTAAATATGCTCTGGCCCCCGGCCTTTCGGCTGGGATCGGAAATGACCAAAATAAGACCAGTTTAGACCGGATTTGAACCTATCCACTGCGGTGGATAGGTAACATTTGACCATTACTTGAGCGTACGTGCTCAAGTTCCCCAAGTTAAAATGTCCTTGTGGCACATCTCTCTCAAGTGGGGGAGAAGAGTAAATATCCTCTGGCCCCGAAATGACCAAAATAAGACCAGTTTAGACCGGATTTAAACCTATCCACTGCGGTGGATAGGTAATATTTGTCCAGTACTTGGGCGTACTCGCTTAGGTTTCCCACGTTAAAAAAGACCTTGTATCACATCTCGCTCAAGTTGGGGAGAAGGGTAAATATCTCTGGTCCCCAGCCCTTCGGGTGGGGGTCGGTAATGACCAAAATAAGAGTAGTTTAAACCGGTTCTGAACCTATCCATTGCGGTTGATAGGTAATGTTTTGACCAGTACTTGAGCGTGCGCGTCCAGGTTCCCCACGTTAAAAAAGACCTTGTGTCACATCTCTCTCAAATGGGGGAGAAGGGTAAATATCTCTGGCCGCCAGCCGAAAGGCTGGGGTCGGAAATGACCAGAATAAGAGTAGTTTAAACCGGTTCTGAACCTATCCATTGCGGTTGATAGGTAATGTTTTGACCAGTACTTGAGCGTACGCGCCCAGGTTCCCTACGTTAAAAAAGACTTTGTGTCACATCCCTCTCAAATGGGGGAGAAGAGTAAATATCCTCTGGCACCCGCCCTTTCGGCAGGCGTCCGAAATGACCAAAGTAAGACCAGTTTAGACTGGTTTTGAACCTATCCACTGGGGTGGATAATTAATATTTGACCAGTACTTGGGCGTACGCACTCAGTTTCCCCACGTTAAAAAAACCTTGTGTCACATTTCTCTCAAATGGGGGAGAAGGGTAAATATCTCTGGACCCCGGCTTTTCGGCTTGTTCGGAAATGACCCAAATAAGACCAGTTTAGACAGGTTTTAGACCTATCCACTGTGGTGGATATGTTATTTTCGACCAGTACTTGGGCGTACGTGCTCCGGTTTCTCACGTTTAAAAAGACCTTGTGTCACATCTCTCTCAAGTGGGGGAGAAGGGTAAATATCTTTGGCCCCCACCCGAAAGGCTGGGGTCGGAAATGACTAAAATAAGGCCAGTTTAAGAGATGTTTAGACCGGTTTTGAACCTATTCACTTCGGTGGATAGGTAATATTTGACCAGTACCTGGTCGTACGCGCTCAAGTTCCCCACATTAATAAAAGACCTTGTGTCACATCTCTCAAGTGGTGGAGATAAGTAAATATCCCCGGCCTTTCGGTTGGGTCCGAAATTACCTATTGAGACCGAATAAGACCTGTTTAGTTCGGTTTTGAACCTGTCTTCCGCGGTAGATTGGTAATGTTTTGAGCAGTACCTGGGCGTACGCGCTCAGGTTCCCCACATTAATAAAAAGGCTTTGTGTCATATCTCTCTCAAGTGCGGAGAGTAATTAACTTTCGGCTAGTGGAGCAAGGAGCCTCACTTCATCGCGACTTTGACGCGCCCGGTCAAGTCGTATGAGCTTCCAGCGACTTCCAGCTCACTCTTGCAGTCTCCAGTAGCATCCAGCTCACCCCTGCAGTTTCGAGCCTCATCCAGCTCACTCCTGCAGTCTCCAGCAGCATCTAGCTCACTCCCGAAGCCTCCAGCGGCTTACAGCTCACCCTTACAGTTTCCAGCGCCCTCCAGCTCACTCCTGCGGTTTCTTGCAGCTTCCAGCAACTCCGGCAGCTACCAGCTACCTACTGCAGCGTTTCACTGACGTCCCACGACCGGTTACAGTGCCCACTGACGCCTGACGACCTGTTCCAGTGCCCACTGACGCCCAGCGACCGGTTCTAGCGCCCGCCGACGTCCGGACACAACTCCAGATACACGACCTATATCACCTTACCATTCACCGTTCGCTTAAGAAAAAAATAAAGACCCGATTTCCACCGTCTCCAACTGACCATCTGCGTTTGTCATCCTTCTTTGCTATTGTCGTCTCCTCTCCTTGTCTTTGTGTCTACTTTATTAGTTGCACGGTCGATTGGCACTCACACCTCTCGGCCCTCTTCGCAACACACGTATAGTCAAATGGCTGCAATGCATGGAATTTATGTGACTTCTGTTTAAATTACTGAATCTTAAACGAAATTCGATCAGAAGTTTGTTTTGAAACAGATATGCTCAAGCGATCTTTTGTTCAATGATGCTTATCCAAGTTATGTACTTTTAGGTATGTGAATTTGTGTCACAATGGGACAATTAAAATAAGGTCGTGTCTATTGTTTGAACCTCATGTTTTGAAATAAAAATTCCTCATTCCTTATATATTACTTTCTAAATCCGAATGAATGAAACTGTTGTTCTCAACCAAGGTACCAAATTCGTTTTCTAAACACTTTACAAAAGTTCATGAATATTTGCTTCAAGCGTTTAATAATAGACAATGCAGAACAATGTTAAAAAAAACCCTCATTTACACAACACAGTCTTACAAAAACATCATAATACCATATTTGCTCTAGGAATTTCTATCTAATCCCATATGTACAATTGTTTTTAGTAGTGAGTGATACAAATTTTAATAATTATCCTTAGTGTTTAAGAATGAATAACTATTTAACTAAACAACTAATACTATTTAGTCAGGAGAAACTCCCACAGTCTAATCTTAAATTATTTTTTAAATCTAATGATTAAAATAAAACAGTGGCCTGAGATTGGAGACTCACAGAGCGTGTCTCAATCGCGATCTTCAGCGCCTCGGTGTGGATGTATGTTGTATACAGGAGAGCCGTTTTTTTTAACTCACGACCATGAATGCATACTGTCTAGTAGGTTCACCCTCTATTCAGCTTGTTTTGATGGACGCTCGAGAGGTGATTCCTGTCTAGCGTGCAAGTTTTTGAATGCGACGTGCTCCTGTCTTCGAAGATCGGGCGGGCAGATTTTGCGTGCTGGATGTTACTGTAAAAGATGAGTCTCTTCGTCTTATTGGGGTTTATGCACCAATGACCATGCAGAGCGATCTGAATTGTTTCCGCTGATCGAGCCGTTTTTGACGACATCTCGTCGGGTAGTTTTAGCGGGTAATTGGAAAGCTCTCTTTGATCCCGATATAGATCGCATAAGACAAAGGGCTGGCACTAAAAATCCAGATGTGAAGCCTGTAACAATATTTAGCATGGCTGGAACGGAAGAATTATTATTATTATTGATTAGTACAGGTCGAAAAGAACCAACCAGGAAAAAATTATTCTGTTCCAATATGAACAGAAGAAAAAATGACGCTATTATTTTTTTGTTCGGAAAAGATTCCCTTTTTCAAAGAAAGATTGCAAACGAACTAAAGATGAAATGTGACACGTGAAATTTACTCATTTTAGAATGATACAGCGAAGCTAATAAGGTCACAGAGTTAGACAGCCATTGTTGATAGAAATAGTATTATTTACGAAAGAGATGACTGGGAAAAGTTTTTATTTTTTTATTCTCAACGATCCAGTTGATATCAAAACGAAAGAAACATTATTAGTTAGACCCCCAGCCACGGAAAGGTGATAATGAAATTTTGTATTCAAAACAAAGAAAATTTCCCAACTGTAATTTCGGTATATCCTGGCTGGCATGAATAGAGGTCAAAGGTGTCAATAGACAAGTGATGACTGAGTCTCCACAGAATGTGATTGTCTGTGAAACAATAGAAACAGTAAATCCTAATTTTTTTTGTCCCAGCGAAATACAAAACCAAAACACACCTGTGAAAGGTCAAAAAAGGTTATTACAAACTAAAAGAGGGAAATTTTGCGTATTGGATAATTCAAACAAGTGCAAAGGTTAAGTTGATTTGTTGACAGAGAGAAAAAGACAATTAATTATGCGAAAGACTAAATTAGGATTTCCCTGAGAAAGGAATTGAAGGCATAAAAGTTCTTCCCAAAACGGGTAAAGAGAAAATTATCTCATTGGTTGAATTAAAGGGAAGAAGATGGAAAGAAGTGACATCATGTAAATAGCTCTACTCAATTGGCTGAATTAAAGAGAGGAAGATAGAAAGAGCTGACGTTGTATAGTGACTCAGCCCCAAAAGTGGGAGCGAGAGTGATTTTATTGGCCGCAAGAGACAGAGACTAGGTTTGCATGAACAACCCCGGTATCCGTCGTTCCCTATACCAGTAAAGCATGGACAAGCATAAATACAGAGCCCCGAGGAGCCAAAGTCAGTTCCAGTCGGCTCACGGCCCAGAGATGTAACGACAGAGATAGGCGCCAGGCCATTAGGCGCCCACCGCAGGGCCAGCCGCCTCCCATAGAGCTCCTGGCTGAAGATGTGTAGAGACAGAGATAATTGCCACGCAGTTGGGTGCCAACCGTAGAGAAACCTGTCGCTGACCGATCGAAAGGAGTTGAAGTCTTGAAACGGCCAACCAGAGTTAAAGACAAACAGGAAGTGATTTTACAAACAGAGTTTCGAGAATGCCAGTCTTACCCACCATACTCAGAGTTTTGGCAGTTTCCGTGAAGCTTCGGTGTGAAGAGAAACAGTCATTTCGAATTGCCACAAACTTAAAACACCGACCGGAGGTAAAATAATATTGTCAATCAAAATCTTGAATTAATAATAGGAAGAAAAACGCTTCGCAAATTACTGCTTAGAGAAATTGGTTGAAACTTCCGTTCCGTTGCTAGATTGATAGGAACAGGCTTTGGGAAGATGATGATTGCTGATTGTTTTTCTCTGTTTTCCTCTTGTACATAAAGACTTTCTACAACTTATTCAGGTGTCAATTCAATTTATTTTTGGTGCCGTTTGCATTTACCCAATTGTGCTCGCGCATTCAACTTGATTTGACTTGGCGGAGAGACATCTAGCGAGTATTCAACGTGACTTCCTTGAGATCAAATCTTACAATGTGGGTAAGGAAGATCACCATTATAAAGGTCAACCTGAAGACCAGCTGCTGTATCGACGCTATCGACGACGCTGCGAGGGTTGGCGTCACAACCGTTTCGGGACTTTGTCGATAAGAGCCGAAATGAGCACCCTCGGGATTTAGTGTGGACTTTCACCAAGGGCAGCTCGGCTTCGGTGGTGCATTCTAGCTAAATCGACTGAGTCCTAGTTAGGAGGGCCGATGTAGGACTCTTAGATTGTCCAAGTTTTCATTCTATAGTTTGCTCGAATCATAGGCTTGACCGGGTCCGTGTAAACTTAGATAAGCCTAAGGTTTAGGTAGTGGGACTCCTTAAAATCCAAAATTAAGTCGTTTGCTGCTGAATATAGTCGTCGACTCAATCTATCTAGGTTAGCAGCACTAATAGCAGTAGAAGCTAAAGTTGATCAGGCAATAAAATACCGTGTTAGTGGATAAGTAGTCTTAACTAAGGCGGAGCAGTCCTCCATGTTTATTAAGAAGGATCAAGCTTTTGTAGTTAAGGCTAGGTTAAAAAGAATGTCTCCTGAGGCAACGAACATGGTCACTGAATTGCGGTCAGAGAAACTGAGAAATGCTGGCAAAAAGCATATCGCGTGTCGGATAAGCGGACCGTGACTACAAACGCGCGCATAGCTGAGGTTTTCGTGACTATTTTTAGTGAACGGTTCACAAGGCAGCGCGGTCTGAGCACTGCTCAGTTCGTCGCCTATTTGTCGTACTCTCTCCACCCAGCCTCGTGGCGGCTGAAGTAGCTAGGTATGAAAGTCCCGTGACAGTGTGTAGATCAGGGATGCGCTGAAGCTGGTTGGCCAGAACAAAACTTCGGGATTAGTTGGTCTTCCTTACGAATTGTACTTAAGGCAGTTGTCCGTTCTAGCACTGATTTATAACAACCGGATGAAGCAAGAGTCTATACCCAAACGCTTCATCAGGGTGTGGTCAAGTTGCTGCGCAAAAACAAGGACGATGGGGATGGGATAGATAACTTCAGGCTTTGACGATGTTAAATACAAATACGATGTTAGGTTGGTCTCGATAGTCTGGTTGGTCCCGAACAGACTTGTGCTGCAAAGGGTAGGACTATTCGGGACAATCTTCATTTGGTACGCTTGATCATTGAGAAAGTCTACACTGAAGCCACGCTGATCAATTTAGATCAGTCCATGGCATTCGATAGAGTTGACTATCATTTTCTGGAGTCTGTCTTTTCAGCCACCGGTTTGGGGCCGAACTTTCGCACTTGGATCCGAGTTCTGTACGCGTCCCCCGGTGCGCTAGTGGAAGTGAATGGAATGCAATTGGAGCCTTTTGTATTGACTCGCTCTATTTGCCAGGGTTGTCCGCTTTTGTCTCTACTTTATGTTCTTGTGTTGGAACCTTTCCTTCGAAAGCTGAAGGTGAATCCGGTCCTAAGCGGAATCTGCTTACATGCTACCACACCGGCTAGGTATCCCGCTTATGCTGAGGATGTTTCAACTCTTCTGTCGAGCAGAGCAGATATTGGCGAAGTCGGCAAAAATATCAGAAGGAATGAGACGGTGACAGAGGCCAAGATCAACTATGATAAGTCTGTTGGGTTGCGGTTGGGCGCGTGGAAGGGAGTTTCTCTTCCTAGGTATTTCCTCTAGACGGACGGGCTGGTCAAGATACTCAGCGTCTGTTTCGGTCCTGACTTGAGTTGGAAATGAATTGGTTGAAGGTACAGGAGAAAGCCGAGGCCGCAGGTAATCTGTGGCCTCAGAGGAATCTTTTCATAAAAGGGAAGGCGGAAATATGTTTCGTATATCTATCCGATTCTTCTTTACTGTTCTTCCACTCCCGTATACCCTATTAATGAAATTAGTCAGGGTCTTGTTCTCCTTTTTGTGGTGATCCAAGACCCCCAACGTGTGTCAAGAGAACTGTTACCTCCAACCTTCTGAAGGCGGTCTGGATATACCAAGCGTTTAAATTCGTCAACATACGCTTCGCATTGCCTTTCTAGGCAGAATGTGTTCGCAAATGGATGGAAATGGCGAATTCTGGAATGAAGACGCCTACAGTAACTACCCGCCCTTAAGAAGTGTGCACTTGTGCGAGGAGAAGGCCCGCCGTTTACCTCGGGGCGCGTGCTCTTTCTATCGTGTGTGCCGCTTAGCTTTTCACGGGCGACGGATGGCCTCACTAACGTCTAGGCGTTGTCCCGTCAAGCATTATATCGGGTCCGAGTGAGTGCAGGACGTTAAAGATGGTCTGATCGACGAGCTCGGTCTGACGAAACAAGAGACTCGCTTTATATGGCTTTGGGCGCCTAGGATGAAATGTCAATAATACTGAGGCATCACACATCTGGCTGGTGATGCGAAAGGCTCTCTGGGTTGGCAAGAAGCATTCTGCAACGGGTTAAAGTAGTTCACGCAACTGCATCCGCTGCGGTGAATCGGTGGTCAAGCCAGTTTCACGCCTTCTTTCACTGTAAGGTCGTATTACCGTTTGCAAGTGGCTTAAAGACTTAATGATTCGCATGCTGCGCGGAAAGTTCTTTTTCCTTGAAGTCGATCTATTTGTAGCAATGTGATACCGTCTTTGACTAAGGCTGGGCATCATGTGTCTGTATGCTTACTAGGCGTTATACGAGTCGTGGAAGAAGTATAACGTGGAAGTCGACAGAAGAAATCTATGGGGACGAGAAGTTTTCCTCTTCCAAACTGATCTTGTTCTTTAAGCATCAGCTTAAAGTAAAGATCAGGACGGAAAGGCGACGACTCCCTCCATCAGAATTTCGAAAAAAGGTAGGCGAGTCTTGCGCGTATCTGTCGAGTAAAGGAGCCAACTAGGAGTGGCATTTTATGTCAGTTAGGCATCAGGATATTGGGGACGCTATACCTAATAATGTCAACCTCGCCCAAAATAGGTTAGTTTAGGTTCGTTTTTTCTTTGTAGTTACGCAAAGTTAAAACTTAGCGAGGGTATGTATAATAATTAGCCCAATTCTTTCTTTCTTATGTTTCTGAACAGAAACATTAGCGTGTATGTGTTCCCCCGAAAATTTTCGTCCGACTTAACTAATAATTGTAGGCGTTTGATTTATAACACCATTTCGTATAGTTTCTTGTAAATAGTTATTTTCATTATATAAATAGTCATTGGGGTTATTCATTATAAAAGTTGTTATTACCCACTCCCCACAAAAATTGTATATTTGTGACTAGTTAGATTTTCATAGTCTTTGAGGTATTGTGGTGTTTATAGTAAGAATGTTTAGTAAGAATGTGATGTTTTGGTGCATGGCACATTGTATAGCCTGCTTGAGTCAGTGGGTGTAGGCTAGGTAAGTTAACTTATGACAGATGAAGATCAGCTTTCCTTAATTCACATTCAAGGCCTTGTGCCACATTTTTTGTTATTCTTTACAAAAATAAGTAAGTCTACTCAGAGTCCAAGTACGCGGTCTGTAGTTGTTATAACAATTTTTTCACTTTGCAAACTGTGAGCACATTTTGAACCTTGTGTTGATACTGTATCTCTTTGTTGTATTATTGTTCCTGTTATTTTTGTGAACTATTTTTGCGTTTTAATTTTCATTGATTGAGGGGAGGCGAAAAGCCATTATGGTAGAGTCGCCCGCCCTAGCCATCGATTTTAACGGATGCACCCACGGTTACACCTTCACTGTCGATGTGGAACAATACACTAATGAAAAAGGACCAAATTTATTATGACCACATGAAAAAATATAAAGACTATATAAATGAAAACGAGCTTTTAGTCGTCCCAGAAGTAGTGAATGTCATTTCAGCGAGGTCAATATCCATGTTGACATCCAATGTTAAAACCTGGAAGCAGAGAGAGCCTAAACATTATATCCAAGACGATCCAGGGCAATGTGGGAGGTGCTGCTAGGATCAGAGGAGGAGGCAAAAGAATTGTCGGAAAGACGACAAAGAACGTCATGCTCCAAACGGAGTATATGGAAACCCGCTTGATCAGAATTATTGTACTCGGTGTATCAATAGAGATTTCCTTCGGCCTTGTAGAGGGGGTTATTTTGCGCAATATGGCGCTGTAGAAGAAATCTCTCGAGTGGTGAGTAAGGAGGGTGTTCCTACGGAGAATGTTTAGCTGCACATAACCCTGGACCGTCCAAATTTTCTTTAAAAACCCGACATTTTAATGTGCCGTGAAAAGAAGCTGTTCGTTGGGGTGGAGGGCCGAAGACCACATTGCCGGACTTTTGATGCAACGGGGCACTTCTCGAAAATGTGCCCCCAAAGAAATCCAGTAGCGGGACAAGTACCACCAGTAACACTGGTAGTAAAAATCAAACAAAGTGGCAGAAAAGTCCGGCCAGACTACAAGTCAAGGGAAATGGACTGAAGTTGTGAAGAGGAGAACGATGCTGCTTCACCTCCTGCCACCAGCAGGACGTCACAACAAAGAAGGCGTCATCTCTTGCAAAGAAAACGTCACCGCCACAGGAGAAGGAAGTTCATTAGCAGCCTAAAAAATCAGCAGAGAGACCAGCTAAAGAAAACGCGATGAAATGTGAAAGCATGCCTCCACCTCGTTCATCATCTTTATAAAGAGGGAGGGAGGGGGAAGACGAGGAAATAGACGAAAAACCGGCAAAGCGATTTGAAAGCAGATCAAGACAGGGCGAAATGTGCTCTGGCTGCCTCCAAGATACAATCTGCTCATGTTTCACCTGTTAAACTCATGTATTGAAAGGAAGAAGTCAATCTTTTTCCCCTGTAAGAGCTCTTCTAACTCCCTCCCCCAAACCCCTTCCGAACCAGATAAACCCTTCCCCAAACAAGACAAACCCTACCCTAAACCAGATAAACTCTCTTCTAAACCAAATATGTCTTCCCCAAACCAGTCCAGGAAAAAACGAATTAAAAAGAGAACTAAAATAAAAGATGGATAAAATTTGCCAGGTGGACAGACAAGCACTGGAAAGGAACCTCTCCTCTCTTAAGACCACTGTTTAAAATGTCTTAAGTGGATGGTAAATCTATTGACGACCCCAATAACATTCCCAGCTTTCCCGGGGTACTGACTGACACGAAGTACCGAAGGCAACTTGAGAGTCCTGGAGTTTTTGAAGGTGGCAGCAGAGGCGTTCCCCAAAATTAGTATGTCTTAAACAGGGACAATAGAATTTAAAAAAAAACTTTCACTACTTTGTGCGGGGAGGGTCCCGACAATCCTCTTTATATCGGACAGTAAAACTCTACAAACGTCGGCAGTATTGTCTCAGATAGACGCATTACGTCCGAGATTGGTACTGAAAGTCTAGGACGATCCGTCGGGATCCTGACTTCTGCAGATTTCCGCCCAGTCTGTATAAAAAGAGGTGCCACTTGAAAAATGAATATCGAACTAACCAGCTAGAATGCGAGGGGCCTGAGAGATTGAAGCTGACACTGGTGTGTTGTCTAGGGACTTTGATATCTATTCAGCATACTGGGACCAGCTAACCTTGTGGGTTAAACGTAACCTGGGTGCGAGAGTGAACCTTGTCCATGTCGGTGCCGTGGGCCTGTTGGTCGTGTCCGATATTGCCGTGAACAGTACTTGGTTTCGGATCGTTGAGGTTTATGCACCCAACGACCTGGAGGAGCAGGTCTCGTTTTTCCGTCAGTTGGGATTGTTCCTGGTGGATTCTTCGCAGCTTGTCTTCGTGGGGACGCATGAATGCTATCCTAGACCCCAAGCTAGATAGGGGGCAGGGAGCTAGTGGGAAGTCAAACGATCATACCCTAGTTGATCTGATCGACGAATTCGGTCTCATCGATAGATAAGGAGTCGATCACCCTGGGGGGAGGATATGTGGACTTGGGCACTTAATTGGCCATCTAACCAGCTATTTAGCAACCTGGATAGAATATTAGCGAGAAGAATCTATCTAGATTTGCGATATTGTCCTACGTTCCATTGCTTTTTCGGATCTGAAACTCGTTTGTGTCCGGATGGCATTAGATGGTAGGCCTAGATTGGCTAGACACTGTAAATTCAAAATGTCTTTACTGAACAAGCGGGACTTCCGGCAACGGCTAACTAACCTAGTGAAGCAGGAATTAGTGGGGTTATTGCGGTTATTGAGAATAGGTGGTGGGGGAGGCTTAAGGATAGCATTAGGTCTTACAACGCTGAATATAGCCGTCGACTCACCCTAGCTAAGGCTAACAAGGTGAAGACTCTTAAAGATTGTCTATACCGGGCGGAGACAGTGGGGGATCCCGTATAGATAGCATTAGGTTGGCAAGCCTTACCAGAGTCAGGTAATTAGGCATAGGTTAAACAAGATATCAACGGAAGCTGTGAGTAGGGGTGCAGAATTGCGCAAGGAAGAGAATTGCGCAAGGTGGCGATCGATATATTAGAGAGGTCAAAACCCCGGAGGGGCGTACTCTGAGGTCGACCGACGATGTGTGCGAGACGTTTCGGCGGCATTTTCAGAGCCGCTTTGCCAAGAAGCTTGGTCTCTGTAAAAACGAGTTTCGCTGCTATTTGGCTGGTTTTCCTCGGTTTGCGCCGACAGAAGCTGCTAGCTGCGAGGGTGAGATCACGGAGGGCGAAGTTTACTTGGCATTGAAGAGGGTCGGGACTTGCCACTGCCACCCTATGAATTGAACTAGAGGCTATCGCACATCTTTGTACCGAATTTGACGGTGGTGTGCAACAACTTGTTCTAGCAGAGCTCCATCGCCGACCAGATTTCCAGGGATGTCACCACACTGTTGAAAAAGGTCAAGAGTGTTGGGAGGAATCTAGATGATTACAGGCTCATAACTCTGCTAAACAGTGAGGTAAAGATTTTAGCCGAGATCCTGACGGAGCGTTTGTAGTAAATTGCCGAGATACAGTTGGGACCTGAGCAGACTTGTGCTGTAAAAGTCCGGACAATTTAGAGTAACCTGCATCTGATCTTCACGATCATAGAGGATGTAAAAGACAAGGAGCAGGCCGCGCTGATGAATTTAGATCAGTCCAAGGAATTTGATAAGGTCGACTATCGGTATCTGGCTGCTGCCCTGAAGGCCGCCGGATTCAAATCAAACTTCTGCAAGCAGACCAGCCTACTGTATCGATCCCCCAGTGCTAGGGTACAAGTAAACAGAAAGCGGTCGGGCGCTTTTGAGCTGTCTCGGTTGGTTCGTAAGGGTTGCGCGCTGTCGCTCCTACTTTACGCTTTGGCGTTGAAGCCCCTCCTTCGCCGGCTAAGTCCGGCCCTACGCGGAATCTTTGTTCCTAGTGGAGCTTGAGCCAGGGTTTCTGCGTACACAGATGATGTATCCATTTTCGTATCGTCCAGGGACGACATTGAGGTGGTACAGAAGACGGTATGAAGCGGTGACAGGGACCAAAATTAATCGCAACAAGTCTTCCAGCTTGTGATTAGGAGCCTGGAAAGGATACGTGCTTCCGGGGGCCCTTCAGTTGGACTGACGGACCTGTCTGCATTCTCAGAGTGTGGTTCGGGCCAGATCTCCAGCTGGAGAAAAATTGGTCAGGGGTACTGGCAAAGTTCGGTACGTCGGTCCAGACATAGGCTTTGATGGCGATTGTCTGTGAAGGGTGTTACATACGTCTTTCCCTTCATCCTTTACCGGTTGTTGGTACTCCCTCTCTGTGATGACCAGAGAAAAGCGATCAAGCGATTGTTGTCCACCCTCTTGTGAGGTTGACGCAAGCATCAGGTCAACAGAGATGTCTGCTCCAAACGTCCGTGTCATGGTGGACTGAGAATGCCACACGTGGTGAGTCATAGATTCCCCCGAGGTTGGTAATTCTATGCCGCGTGTTGAAGAGTGTTAGGGACGCCCTACTTAGCCTTACTATCACTCCTCTCGTTTCGAGGGCTGAGCGCCGACGTAAGCCACGAAATCATTCGGAATTTTTAAATTGTCGAGATGTCTTGCACACTATTTCTCGGTTCACTGACCTTTCTCGGCCACGGAGCCACTTGTATCATTTATTAGTGGAACGGGTCGCGACGAAGGACCCTCTGCGTGAACGGCTCGGCTTGTCGGCGGCCGTGTCGTGCTCCTTTTGGTTTTGGGCGCTAGCGGCGTATTACGTCAGTAACACTGAGTTTTCGTCTACCTGGTGATTGATTCGGAACGGGCTATCTCTCAATAACGTGGCTTTCAGATGGGGTGGGGCGAGGCTAGGCGTATTTGCCCAACTGTCATCGGTGTAACCTTGATTTAGAAGAAACGGCTGCGAACGCTTTCTACCATTGTCCTCAAGTGCACTCTTTCTGAGTTGACGTATCACACCCGAACAGTTTGTGACCATCGATCTCGTGTACGCCTGTAATAATGTGTCGCACCTGTATTCTGGAGTGAAACGGATGATTTTTCTAACGTTGCTGGCCGTAGCGCGTATAGTGATTTGGACGTTGTAGATGGAGGGATTCTTGCAATATGAACGTTATTCTTATTAGTATCTGATTCAATTCTTTGAGCATAAGCTCAAGATGAAGATCAGATCTGATAGAAAGCGTTTGTTATCGATTTCAGCAAAAGGTAGGTAAATGTAGCAAGTCTAGTTCGCGTGTATGGCGCTAGTCTTGATCTTTTTTAAGTCCCTTATGACAGAAGCGACCTAATAATAATATCAGAATATAGGACCATAGCAGTTTACGAGGTCCTCCTCAGTTACCGGAGAACATCTGCCCCCCCCACCAAAAAAAAAAAGGCTGCTAGATATTCTCCGGTAACTGAGGAGGACCTCGTAAACTGCTATGGTCCTATATTCTGATATTATTATTAGGTCGCTTATGTCATAAGGGACTTAAAAAAGATCAAGACTGCGCTTTTTGGAGACCTTTTAAAACATGCTGGCGTCATTTGAATCCTATCTAAAATACAGGTTTAGCCAAATTACTAGCATTTTAAAACAAAAATTAGAAACAAAAATTAGAATCTATTTTCTTTATTTCTAATAGCTAATTTTAGTTGTATTTGCTAAATAAAAACAAAAATAATATACTCCATCGGAAGTGCCGCCCAGGGCCAACGCCCCGTGCACTTCATTGACACTGGCTTTCTGGAGTAGTGTGTGTGTGTGTGTGTGTGTGTGTGTGTGTGTGTGTGTGTGTGTGTGTGTGTTCCAAAGCACAAGTTTGGCAACTTTAAACTAGGTACTAATGCACTGAAAAAACAGCATAGCAGGAAAAGAAGGCCCCAAACTTTATAAGAACGAAGTTTTTTTCCGTGAAATTGTTTGTTATTATTAAGATTCCTCTTAATCAAAGTATTTTTTAATTATTTTTACATTTTTTTAATCCTTTCTGACATGTTCGAAATTTTGGTAAACTATCTCGTGTTGTTTTTCGTCACCAGGTAACCAAATCGTTATCAGACTTTAGCGATAATGTAATATTACGTAACTCATTTTTTTCTGGGAAAACACATTAATTTGGAAATTCTTGCAAAAATCAAATAATTGTAGGAAGTTAATGACACTTTTAAAACTCATTCACAAATTAATGAAATTATTTTTTAAATCATTATTTTTAGAAAATCTTGGTAATTTTTTTCATCTGTTACTCAGCCCTCCACGTAATTTCTTGAAATTTTAAGAAATCAAATTTTGTCTCAAAAATTTATTTTATTAGTTAAATGCAGGACTCATTAGGGAATGTAAACCATCTTTTTTTTCTTTTAGCAGTTGACTTTTTATCCGAAATTCTGCTCCGAATAGTAAAATAAAACATGCAATAAAACTATGACATCATTTAATTCTTCTTCTTCTTTTATGTGCCATGTTCTTTCAGGACGTAGGCGATCATGGCTTTCCACATCTCCCTGCCCCTGGTGGCTCTTAGCACGCTTTCTCCTGTTACACCATGCAACCCTCATTCCGACATCCACCTGATCAGGTCCTTCAAATATGTTATCCGCTGTTTTCCCCTGTCTCTTCTTCCCTTCCCCCTATCTGGCCTGTTAGTATCAGGTTCTCCAAGCCCTCCTTCTTCATTGCATGCCTCAGGAACTTTAGTTGTCTCTTTCTGATGCTCAGTATTAATTTTCTTTTCGTTTCCATCCTTTCCAAAACCTCGTCCTTGCTCCCATGCTCGGTCCATGATATTCGCAGCATCCTTCCGTAGAACCACATTTCAGCTGCTTCAAGTTTTTCCTTCATCTTCGAAGATATTGTCCAACAATCACTGCCATATTTAAGAAACGACATCACATAGCAATCCAGTACTCTCCTCTTTGTTTCTAGCGAAATTGTCCTGTTTCTTAATACTTTACTCAACTTCTGTAATGCTTCCTTCGCCATGCCAATTTGCCTTCATATCTCCGTGTCGCACTTTCCGTCTTCAGTTAGAATACTTCCCAGGAATTTAAATGTTTGTACTTACTTGATTTTAGTGTCCCTCGCCTGTATTTGGCATTTTGGGCTGTTCTTTTTGCTGATGACCATGCATTTAGTTTTCTTGCAGTTTATTTGTAGTCCTTTCTTGTCACTCTCTTTAGCTACCTTCTGTAGGAGGTCTTGTAGTTTCCTTTCCGTGTCTGCTATCAGCAGTGTATCATCTGCGTACCTTATAGTGTTTAAAATGTGGCCTCTGATGATGAATCCTGGCATAACTTCTAGGGTTCTCAAAATAGTTTCGCTGTACAAGTTGAATAGTTCCGGTGAAAAGACATCCTTGTCTTACGCCTCTTTCTATCTTTGTATATCTGCCGAATTCGTTACCTGTTCATATGCAGGCAGCTTGCTGCCAGTAGAGATTGTTGATTACTTATGTCTTTCCCAAATATGTCGAGGCTGCCAAGCATCGCTATCAATTCTTTGTGGCGTATTTTGTCAAACGCTTTTGCATAATCAATAAAACAAGTCATTTTTATTGCTCTTTCAGAGAGTATCCTAATCATAACTATGGCGTTCCTTGTTCCAATGTCTTTGACGAAACCGCACTGTTCTTGTCCTATCTCTGGTCTGATTCTGTTTCTTGCTCTATTTATCAGGATTCGGACGATCTTTTTTTTTATATGGCTCATTAAACTGATAGTTCTGTGGAGTTTTCACTCGTTTGCTCTTGGCTTTTTAGGCAGTGCTATGAAGATCGACTTGCTGAGGTCATCTGGTATTACACCACTACAATAAATTTCATATATTATTTCTGTAATTTTCTCTATGCTAAATTCTTCCAGGGCTATGACTATATCGTCTGGTTCAGCCGTTTTGTTTCTATTCAGTTTGTCTATTACAGATTCTACTTCAGACTTTAATATTTCCGGTCCATCCACATCTTTGTGTATTATTGGTTGCTCTCTCTTGTCGTGAAAAAGATCTTTTATATATTCTTCCCATCGTTGGAGTATTTCCTCTTTCTCCAATATGATTGTTCCAGCCTTAGATTTTATACATTCTGTTGAAGAGCAGATTTTTTCCTGTCAGTTCTTTTATTTCTTCATGCATGTCTGCTTTATTATTCCTGCTCAATCTCTCTACTGCTGCAAATTTGTCATTGAGCCATTCCTCTTTAGTCTGTTTGCATTTTCTCCTTATTTCCTTGTGTAGTTCCCTGTACTCCATTCCATGTCTTGATATAATTTTCTGCCTTCTTTGCATCATGCCGAGAATCTTTTCAGTCATCCACTCGTTTTTTCCTTCTGCGCCTGATTTCCTTTGGGTAATGTTGTTTGCTGATGTCACTATCGCTTCCTTGAGTGAGTCCCATTTCGATTGTCTGTTTCCAATTTTTTATTCATATTTGATTTTCACGCTGTTAGTGTATTCTTTCTGTAGGTTGAAGGTCATTTAAGAGCGTGTTGTATTTAGTTTTGGTGCTGCACTAGGCTTCTTTAATCTCCGGAGTTTCACCTTTAGTTTGCAGATGACTGGGACATGGTCGCTTCCACAGTCGGCGCCTGGATAGGCTTTGCATTGAACCACTGTGTTTCTGAATCTTCTGTTTATGGTTATGTAGTCTCTGGTTTTTCGTGTCGCCTCCTGGGCTTCTCTATGTCTATAGACGTCGTGAGTGTTCTTAAAACCAGGTGTTAGTTATTACCTGGTCAATTGCTGTGCATCATTGGACCCATTTTTCTCCTCGTTCGTTGCCGATTCCTAATCCAAAGTTGCCAGTTGTCATACCCTCCCTCTCCTTGCCTACTTTGGCATTCAGATCTCCCATGATGATTCTAATTTCTTGGCTTTTACATTGTGCCTTGGTATTGTCTAGAGTGGAATAAAAAGATTCTATTTCAGGCCGAGTATAGGAATGGATCTCGACATTGCAAACTTTTGTATATGTGAAAACTGCAAAGACAATGATGAAGTGACGGAGGTGAAGATGTTGAGTTTCAATGTCAATTTTATTGTGATAAAATCGACGAGCAAACAGTCAGTTAAGTGCCATACGTGATACACGCTTTGGGCGATCATGTCTCTTTCGAGACATGACTGAGTGAGCAGAAGATTATCCCGCAGTAGGTTGCCATTGCTTTCTGTGGTAGACTGGTTACCAGCCAAGACTATAGAACCCAATATGTCTTATTATTTAACTCATAACTGAAGGGAAGAGACGGATTAATACCTTTCCCAAGGGTATTTGTGCGTAAGTGAATACGAGGAATTCAACTGGAATTCGAAGGAAAATGCTAGAACGTCGGCAACGGTTGGCAGGATCAGGTTGTCGTCGGTAATGTCGTCAGCGTCTGGTATGAAAGGCACAGGATGGAAAGTCGTCAGCGTCTAGCAGGATCGACACAAGCTGAAACATCGTCGGCCAGCGGAAACGTCGCATGTACGGCTTATGTATAAAAATGAATAGAGGTGCCTACTTCAAACGCTGAAATGAACTAAGCGCACGGAAATTTAGGAAGCTTTAATTGGCTCGTGGTTTTGAATCTACTACTACGAGTAAATGATCAACCACTGGCTCACAGAACATAGTTTGTTATCCAATTTACCTTTCTCCTCCTGATCAAATAATGATTTAATGAAAGATTTTTTCTCTTAAATCAATCACGTTTATTTATTTTTTTCGGTTTTCCGTAGAAATATCTTACTCTTCGTTAAGAGTAAGATATTTCCAACTTCATTGTCGGAGAGAGGGGCGGAAACCACATAAATATTTTTTAACTGTCTTCGTCGATAGTGGCATTTTACCAGTTTCATGTAAATAAAGAAACATAACTAACGTCCTAAGTTCAATTACAGTTAAGAAAAACAGGGCAATGTGCATAGCTGAATCTTGCTGTATTATAATAGTAAGCCCTGGGTTCGAATCTTCAGCTAGCCTTGTACCGATTATTTTATTTCTTATTTTTCAGTTATTATTTTTCCAAGTGGCCTCTTGTGTCACCTAAGAGATACTGATTGGAGCAAGATACTTAATTGTAAATTATATATATTTAAAATAATTATTAAACGATTTTTTATTTAAACTGAACATTCTTTCTCCTATTTATTTTTTTCACAAGTGTCTGCAATAGATCAAGCTTCGATTGATTACATGGCAACCTACATGGAGGTGCGCTATGAAGTGTTGGACAATTTGTCCGATGAACTGCGTACATTCAAAGCTCAAATAACGCTTACTAATCGCGGTTCAAGAATTATCAAGCGAGATTCCTGGATCATTTATTTTTGCCACATTCGTATGATTGAGCCTGGGCACCTTCCTGACCCAAAAGGTATAATCCGAGACGACGTGAAGATCACTCATATTCAGGGATGTATGTTCACTTTGGAGCCTACGAATTCCTTCAAGACAATTATTTCAGGTGGTTCAAAAAAAATTCGATTTCTTGGCGAAAATTGGATTGTATCTAAAACTGACATCATGCCAAACTGGTAAGAGTAAACATCATTTCCTTTTATCTTTATTACAATTATATACATAGAAAGATTATTGAATAGTAAGACTATATATATATATATATATATATATATATATATATATATATATATATATATATCCGAGTGAATAAGGTACGAAGAAAAATTTACAACGTCCGAAACATTAATTTAAAACAGTGCTCAATATATACATTTCCTTACTCTCTCCTTCTACTAAACCCGAAGAACAAAGTCCAGACATTAGACCATAAAGCTACACCCCATCTTCTAATGTTAAAGAGGGAATTCATGGGGGATAGAGTTGATTAATGAATGGTTCGGGGATTTCCCCGAAACATTCATTAATCAACTCTATCCCCCACGAATTCCCTCTTTTCAAAATGCTAACGGACAATTTACAAGACTTATCCCCTTATCACTAACCCCATCTACATCCCACACACAACTCGCCAAATATAAGAAAAGATTCTTTCCATTCCTTTCCACAGAAGAGACATTGTAATTTCGATGTCGAAACAAGATGTACACTTTTGTAGTGGAAAAAAAATTTGTACATGTTCTAAACTATAATATATATATATATATATATATATGTGTGTGTGTGTGTGTGTGTGTGTGTGTGTGTGTGTGTGTGTGTGTGTGTGTGTTATGGTTGGGTACATTAATGCATTTTTCCTAAGTGATATTAAGGAAGAAAAACCCCATTGAGCTGAGATTTGGTAAATCCGTGCACGTTAATCATTTGTTGAATGTATTTTGAAATAGAATGTGCAATTTTCATAATATCGCACCTTTATGACAGCATGTCAAATGCGTCAACTTCCTCAACCCGTGGGACACATTGATACCCTCAGTGAGTTATGTTGATGCAAGACTACAAAAATTGGTGCAAAGAATTAACAACCTAAGACGTGTGCTTAAATGCTATTTAAAAAAAAGTCTATTTGTAATGAAGCTAAGAGAACGTCTAAATCAATAGAAATAAAAAAGGTTAGTAATGTCATCAACGTAGACTAATGAGTTTATACAATAGCTATTAATCAAAATCTACTCATTCGCATACCTGTACCACTGAAAAATAAATTCAAAGTTTTTCACACCAAAGTCAGTGCATTCCTCATGAGTCCAATTTCCACAATCCGGACATTGAATCCACTCCTCCCCATCGCAGGAGTTTTCATACGCACAACAATAAATGCAATACCGCTCATTTGCGTCTGTGTGAGGATACAACCATTGGTTTTAATTCTTTTTATCTTTCCTGCTGACAGGTGCAGTTTTATTCGCCCATTTCTTATACTCACCTGAGATTTTTTGTCAATTCTCGTTTTCTTAGTTGAGCCGATTAAAGGCAAATGATAGTAGTTTATCATATTATAAGGGCATAACTTCTAATGAATTTGACATAGAAATAAATTAGAACAAAAAATACATTTTAATTCTTCTTTATGTATCGTGTCTCTTCGTGACGTAGGCGATCATTAGCTCTCCTCAAATTCCTATCCTTCGTATCTATAAATAAATTTTGTATTTTTGTTATTTTTTTTAATCCTTGTTCCGCCATCCTTGTTCAAGTAGGTTATGCATTTTTTTCCTCTGTCGATATCACCCTCAGTCTGTCCTGTGAATATCAGGTTTTCCAAGCCCTCCTTCTTCACTGTGCGCCCTAAAAATTTCAACTATCACAGTGAATCCTTCCTTTGATCCTTCGCGTCGACGCTCAAAATCTTCGCAGCCGATCAATCTCTTCATTCCAAACTCGGCCCTGTCCTACGTTGTATTTGATTGATCACTAAGTCGTTTGGGTTGAAAGTCGCCAAAAAAGTCGAAAGATGTGGCCCCCAGATACAGCTTGGGCCACACACACAGGCCACTGATGAAAAATTACCTAATCTCTGCTTACGTGGTAACTGGGTACAAAGCTAGAAAGTGAGGATCTGGGAACAGATACTACACCTCCGGGCCATATAAGCTTTTATTTGCCTTACTCCTTCACTGGAGCGAGACGTGACACAGTGTTAACGTGGGGTACCTGAGCGTACACAGACACAGCCCCCACTTACGCAGTAATCTAGTCTTAACTAGTTTTAGCTGGTCTTTCCTTCCCAACCCGTCTACACGCCACCAGGTGGCTGGCGAACAGGAAGTATTTGAGAATAGATACTACACTTTGATCCGGGATTTACCCTACTCTCCACGGAAGAGAGTTGTGACACAAGGTCAGTTTTTAACGTGGAGACCTTGAGAGCGCACGCTCAGGCCACTTGTCAAAGATTACCCGGTTACAACTTATGCGGTAACTGGGTACAAAGCTGATCAAAAGCTTGTTAAACCTACCCAACTGTCAACAAGTGACAAGTGCTGCAGGTGGTCGGCAAGCAGGAAGTGAGTACCTGCCCGCTGGCCGAAGAAAAGTCCGGTTTTCGGCGAAAGTGACGCTGATAGTAAGGTTTCAGCTATTGACAACATCTCCTGGCTGCTGATTTTTGCGTGCAAGGTCAAGGTCGCTCGACAAGTGGGAGCAGTAGGCTGCGACATACCGATAAAATATACTGTATCAACCACTAAATAACATGCAGGAATAAAATGACCTGATATTAACAACCGAGAAAACGTTTATAGGATTTTCAGATTCCATGTCTGATCTAAGAGTTGTTTAGCGAACACATCCACGACTAACATGGGAGTCGCAATATTTCAGCTCATATAGTTATCAGTTTATTAATAAAAAAATACTTTTCAACATTAACTTTATTGAAAAATAGTTTTTACGTTATACTGCTATTTTTTGAGTAACGTCGGACATGCTCCTCGAATTTTTCATATTTCTATTTTTGATTTTTTTTTTCGCTACGGAAATTCTGTAGTAGGTATCTCCATTTAATTGCCAAAATAATCAGCATAGCATGATGTTAAAAGGGCTCAAAGTTAATAAAAACAAAGTTTTATTATCAAAATGTTTATGCTATAAATTAAAATGTTTATGCTCAGAGGAAAGATCAAATTTCGTTGTCATTATTGTTTTAATTTTTTAATCCTTTCTATCACGTTTGAAATTTCAATTAAAATTTCTTTTTTTGTTTTTCGTTAGCAATTCACGCTGTGTTTAATGTGACTATTGAGCAAAATGTAATATTACGCAAGTCTTTTTTTATTTTTTATTTTTTTGAGTTGAAAAACATGATTTGAAAATTATTCAAAAAATCAACTAATTGTCTGATTTTAATGAAACTTTCAGGACTTATTCACAAATGAATGAAATTTATGCAATTATTATTTTTAGAACATCTTGGTAAAAATATTTTTTTTACATCTATTACCCCCACCTCCACTTTTTCGGCATAAATTTTCGATACCTAAGTTTAAAATAAAAGTTTTAAAATGAAAAAACGTTTTTGAAGATTGCATTTTAGATTCAATTAAAAACTTAATGATTAAATTTATTATTTCCATTCAGTAAAAAATTCTGGTGTATTTCAGATAGAAATTTACATTTAATTTTGATTTCTTAAAATTTTCTTAAAAGCGGCCATTTTTTTAAATTTTAAGAAATTTGTAAACAAACAAAAAATTCATCGATTTTAAAAATATTTAAAAAGATTTCTGACACTTTATTTTAGTAAATTTAGAAAATTGAAAGTTAAATTAATCTGATTTTAAAGAAATATTAGTTATAGCATAAAAAAGTAATATACAACCCATTATTAACGATTGGTCGTGTTCATCTGATCAAACTTTGACGGAGTGTTAAATGACGAGGCATTGACAGCTTTCTACGCATGAAAAACAATTTTCATAGCTCTAAGGGAAGGGACAAAACTCTTAAAATACGTAAGCTTTTCATAATAATGGCAGTTTTGTTAGCCATACATGAAAATAAGGAACGTATTAAGTAAATAAAAATTATTTTAAAAATAATTGCGCACCTCTACGTTTAATAATCTTTTCATAAATTTCCTTTCCACTTAATTATTATATAACCTCTAGGGAACAAATACAGAAATTTACACGATTTTAAACTATTATAGATTATTATATGTAAAAAACTTGAAAAAAATCTTGTAAAAATTCATTATTCATCAAAACAATTTTATTTCTTCAGACAATAATGTCCTTAATATTAATTATTTACAAAAGCAAATTAGAAGCTTTTCTAATTAAGTAATGTCATAGTTTTATTGGATTCATTATTCAAAACAGATTTTCATTTATTTGCGCACTCATTTGTAAATCACCTACTTTTTTTTCTATCTCAAAAAGTTTATGTGCGAAATTTCATGAAATTAAGTAAGTGGGGGTTACACATTAAAAAAAAAATTTACCAATATTTTCTAAAAAAAAATTTTAAATAATTTCATTCATTTGTGAATAAGTCCTGAAAATTTCATTAAAATCGGACAATTATTTGATTTTTACAAGAATTTCCAAATTAATGTGTTTTCTACGGAAAAAAAACGCACAAAAAAACATTGTTAATCATTGGAGTAGACGATGACGTAAACAAAAAATTTTAACCAAAATTTTGAACGTGTTAGAAAGGATTAAAAAAAAATTTTTAAATAATTAAAAAATACTTTGGTCTTTCATCTTAATAATAACATGAACGTTTTGACGAAAAAACTTTATTTCCGTTAAGTTTGTGGCATTACGCTATGCTGTTTTTCCCACGAATTAGTGCATGTACCTGCCCCACACTTCAATTAATTGCATAAAGCTTCTAGAAATACATTATCAATACCAAATTTTTTTATTTATTAATTAAATGCAGGACTCATTGGGGAATGTAAATCAAGTAAAACGGGACATTTTTTCCGAAAATCTGCTCCGAATAGTAAAACCAAAACTGCATTTAAAACTACGCTATTTTTAATGTAGATAAACTTTTAATTGATTTTATAAAAAATATAATTTGATGATAACATATTCTGAAAAAAAAAAAAGAAAATCAATGAAAAATGAATTTTTATAAGAATTGTTTTCATTTTTTCTCTGCTAATTAAAGTGTCAAACATCTTTTAAAATTTCTTCAGGTTACTCAGTGTCTTCGGTTATTAATTCATTAACAACAGATTTTATTTACAAATCAAAAATTCAAAAGCTTAATACATTTAGAATTAAGATTTTAAAAATAATTTTTATTTTTTTATCATGTTAAACTTCATATTTTCTTTTACTATGGAAACTTATAAGACACTTATTAAAGGATCACATGTTTTAAGGGTTGCTCCCCTGACGAAATGCTAAACTGGGTTATGTTAACTTTTGGTCACCATACGTTCAGATTGATTGATAGGTTCTATAATCGCCAACTGAAAAGGTCAACTAGTCAGACTTTTGTGACTAGGAAATACTATTATTCTAAATTTCATGCCATACAAGTAATATTTGTTTCAAACCAGATTAATTTCACTTTAAATTTGATAATTTTCCAGAAATAACGAGTGAGAGATGTATATTTTATATTTGCAAGATTTTTAAAACCGACAATTAACTTTTATTTACAAATGGGTAGATCGCTCCAAAAATGACTGAAAAATTGAAATTATAAAAATATCTCAAAATTTTAGATTCCAATGAATATAATATAACATACCCGAGTATTTTACTTAGTGGAAATAGAAAAAAAATAATCATTTAGCTTTCAATTAAGCAAAAATTAAAGTTTAAGAAAAAAGTTTTTTGTTTATCAAAATTTATTTTAAAACTTATCGTAAATTATTGTGAAAAAGTGAAGGTATCTACTGTAGAGGCTGTAGGGTAATTTGAAAATGGAATAACTGCTGTTTCGTAGAAATTAGTGATAACAATATTTTTAGCGATGAATCGTTTCGTTTTATAGGCTTACCTTACATAACGTTTTGTCGGTTTGTCATATATTCAGGTACGTCACAAGTCAACAACTTATCCCGAGGACGATTGTGAATACAGCCGGTGAGAACCTCAGTTTTGTTGGGGATTTTGACGAAGTGAAGAAATGGAAACGATATTACTTCCAGGACGGCAAAGTTAAAGTACATGATCTCTATGATCCTTATACAACGCGCTATCGGTTTGCCCTGAATAATATCAAAGATCTTGGCAAATCTCCCGGTCACGTGATTCCGACTCCATTAGAAATACACATCAATGACAAACAAAAAATGCCCTTAAACACTCGTGACTGGGTTGTCATTTATCCTGAACACCTTTCTAATGAAGGACTCTATCTCATAGGTAAGTTATTTTTAAAACCTACTAATATTTTATATTTAATCATGTCACCATGATTTGCAGTATTTTTATTTATTTTTATTTTTTACACGCAAATAAATAATAAGGAATCTACTAATGATTAAATTTTTCTAAATTCATCGCAAATCATTGAAGAAAAATTATTTACTTGTTAAGTCAATAATTAAGACGCTGATCAATCAACCATAATTGAATTTCCAAATCTGTCAGTATAAATAATGTTGGCTATTCCCTTAAAAATTGTTCCTAAAAGTTTATTCTTTAAGAATATATTTCATTTAACAACATGCAACATTATATTAATGTTGTATGTTTTTAAATGAAATATTTTCTAAGAGGCAAACAAATTTTCGGCTGACGGCTATATTCCTTACCTGTTAAAGTATATTTTCTTTTTTGTATATAGATAAACTTGATATGCTTAAATCGGTAACCCAACCAATGCATCGATATATCAAATTGGCAATTGAGGGAATTCAAGTGAGACTGAATGGGTCAGAGAAGACTATCCCAGAAAGTTACTCCCTGGAAATAGATCCTGAAGCGGAGTTTATTAAAATACTCGGAGTGGACACGGCAGGTGTTTTTTATGGCATACAGACATTATTCGCTTTAATTGACGAGGAAAGGAATGTCCCCAAGGCCAACATATCTGACGCACCAAGGTACCCGTATAGAGGAATGGAATTGGATGTGGCAAGAAATTTCTTTGAACAGAAAACGATTTTCAAACTTTTAGATTTGATGGCCTTATATAAGCTGAATAAATTCCATTTACACTTGACAGACGATGAAGGCTGGAGAATTGAAATACAAGGACTGCAAGAACTTACAGAGGTAAGGAAATATCGCTCCATCTAGTTGTTAATTGGGACACACGCGTTGGGATCTTAATGCTGTATAAATTCATCATAACTACGTGGTGTATATTCTGAATTTTATTTTTTTAATCAGTTGCCAGACTCTTTCCAAAATTATTGGCACAGACATCTTCACTCATCTGCGCGCAAACACACACACACACACACACACACACACACACACACACACACACACACATGTGATTAATATGGAGAAGTTTATCACTTAACTGGGCAGAGATATGCCGAAGTTTCATACGATCATTATTGTAATGTCTTCACTCTTCATGTTCATTTGCTTTTACTGCTGTGGCCCTCTTTTTTTTCTTCTTTTTTTTTTCGTATTTATATGAATTTTGGTGTAATTTTATATGTTTCTGTTTTTTTGTTTTTTGTTTTTTTTGCTTGATGTTATTTGTTTATCCTAAGTGGTGTAAGATTTCCTACATCACTTAATAAACAACAAAAGCCAAAGATTAAAAAACAGCAAAAAAGATTGTCCCTGAAGAGTGAAGACATTACAATAATAACCTAACAAAACTTCGAAGTCGGTATAATTCTGCTTAGTTAAGTGACAAACTTCTCCACATTAATCCTATTAACGCTCTGTCTCTATCTTGATATTTAGCACTTTACAACAAAAAACCTGCTTGCCAAAATATCTTTTCATCAGTAAACCACTGAAAAACACCAGCATTCTTAGCATTAAGCATCATCAGAACTTAACACTATAAACACGAAAATCTTTGTGTAGTGATACTACGAATTTATAAAAACATTGTAACAACCATTACAGTATATATATATATCCAAGTGAATAAGGAACGAAGAAAAAATTTACAACATTCAAAACATTAATTTAAAACAGTGCTCGATATAAAATACAGCTGTGAATATTTATTATAAATTATAGTTTAGAACATAATTTGTACATGTTCTAAACTATAATTTATTATATATATATATATATATATATATATTGGCAGTAATCTGTATTTTATGCAGATTTCATTAAAAATGACAGATAGGGTATTATGGTTAAGTTTCTAATGTAATCTTTAATGTGATCTTATGATTTTTTTTCTTCTGAGGACATAAATTACATAAAAATTGCCAAAATGTTTTGTTTATCCTAGCGTTTTCGGCTATACTTTTAGCCATTATCAAGGATGAGTGTTATTTTACGTGTAACAGGAATGTATGTATGTTATGTATTTTTGTAGAGTAGTATATATATGTATTATGTACAGAACATGGTAAGCACTTTGTGTTATCCGTAGTTGATATTATATATAGTGTTGAATTTTTCTTTATTATCAATAATGCCTCCATTATTTTTAGTCTTTTTTTTTTCATGTTGATGATGCTATGATATTTGTGTTGTCAACACGTATAAGGTTTAGTAAGTCTCCGCGCGTGTTTAAATGGTATTGAATTGAGGAGAGAAGGAGACGAGGTTGATTAGATGACCAATGAAAAAAAAAGCCCCTGTACATTTCGGGAAAGTTGGAGAAACGTTCCACGTCCCTCGAGCAGTAGTAAGTGGCACTCACACAGGAGAGGAGACGAGGTTGATCAGGCGACCTAAAGAAGGATTCGTTGTTGCTCAATTGAAAATGACCAACAAAGTGTGTCACAACCACTCCGCTGGATGCGAGGCTCAATATAAGCAAGGGTCGGTGGGTTTTCAGAGAGTAGAGTAAAGTAGATTTGGTTCGACAGTTCGAGAAGAAGTCAGTTAACACGAGAGACATCTTGTCACGTGACTGCCTGTCTTATATGAACCCCCGACTTTAGCCTGGTGCCAGAACAACCAACTTAGATAACGTGTTACATTCTATAGTAGCCATGGTTTGGAATTATGGTTATCTTCATGCAAGAGTGATAAACTCATACGAAACACTGTACCGAACAGAACGTATATATATAAACACTTTATTGTTATTTTCACAAAAAATTCCTTTTCTTATTGTGGTTATCAGCTTTGTCTGGATCGTCGATGCAGTGGATTTCGGCGACTTTAAACCCAAACCGACTTTGTGATCAATCGAACACAACGTGGGAAATTGCTCGGTTTGGAATGAAGTGATTGACTATCGATCGGCCGCGGAGATTTTGGACGTTGACGCGAAAGATCAGTAGCTTTTTGCCCATATTTTGCAGTTACATTATGGTTATCTTAATTGATGTATATATTTTTTATCTTAATTGATATATATATATTTTTCTTTCTCAGTTTAACTATATTTGATATATATATTTTTCTTTCAGTTTAACTATAGGCGCTATCATCTGTCACCCAAACAGAATTAAACCTTTAAGCTAACGTGAAATATTAGTTTCATGACTTGCTCCCACGACATTTTATCAATCGAATATTTATTTATTTTGATAACAATGGTTCTATACTTATCCTTTTAGATCGGAGGTCAACGTTGTCACAATCCTTCTGAAGAACGCTGCATTATGTCTCAACTAGGATCGGGACCAACAACTGTAGGCAGTGGTTCCGGTTATTATACAAAGAAACAATATCAAGAAATTTTACTCTATGCTAAGCAACGCCATATTGAAGTGATTCCAGAAATTGATATGCCGGGACATGGACATGCTGTTATCAAGGGTAAGAAGTGATCACAGATACATTAAGTCACACAGTACAGTTCCTTTTAAGGAATAATTAAACATTCAAGGAATTTCAATACATAGGTGCACAATGCGCGAATTTCATTAATTTCAAAATTAAAATCTAAGTATTTAGTAACTTTTATAAGATTAATTTAAGAAATATCATAAAATTCCGTGCTCTTTTTAAGTTACTAAAAAGTTTGTTTGCTTTCTTTTTAATTGACTCTTAATTGTACAATTTAAATAAACGTTAAAAATCAAAATACAATCCCTAATTTCTTTTGGCGCCATCTTTTTATTTTTCCATCTATTCGCTGTCATGGCGAAACTATTCATTTACTTTTGAGACAAAACCTGTAGCGTTTTTCAATATTTACGAAGTTCTGTCTGAAAAAAAGAGCTAATTTGCTGGAATATCTGAGAGTCCGAGAATATATGAAAGTTCAATAGATTTACATTTTTAGTATTAAGCAGTTCCTCTGTTTTTCAAAGTAGGGCAATATTGAAACTGTTCACAGCTGAGGTCTGTGTTAATGGCTCGACCATCTAGTATTATTTAAAAGTGGATGATAGCCTTGAAGTTCTACCGAACAATAATAAACTTTTAGGAATCTTTGTTTTCTCACGTGTTCTACGGATTGTTCACGATTCAGCATTTTTCTGATAGTTTGTGTTTCATAAATAAACCTGCTTCTCATTGCGTGAAAAATGTAAGTACCGCCAATCATTTTCAATACGTAAATTTAAATTGAATTTTTAATAAAAAAAAATTTTTTTTGAAGCTTTAATTTTAGCTTTAATTGAAATCCAAAAGATTAAATTTACTAATTCCAGTAAGCAAAATACTCTGGTGTATTTCAAGCTAAAATTATATTGATTAGAATCTGTATGTAATATAAAAGCGTTTCTTAATTACGGTCGCCTTATCGTATTATCAGAGTCGATAACTGACATGACAGGCGGAAGCCGTCAAAAAATGCTAAGTATGGTAACCGAATTTGACATAATTTTATGTAGCTTAATTTTAAGCTTCGTCTTTTGGTTTTTAATTATATAATAAAATTAAAAAATTAACAATATTTTTAGCAATTATCTAATATTTTATAGAATTCTATAGAAGTTAGTTTAGCTTTTATAGCCTTACGTTTGAAGTTGTTTTATGAAAAATAAAAATTAAAATAATATAAAACTTTTTATAAATATAATTTTATAATTTAATAACATGACAGAGGTAACTCAGTAATTTATGAAATGCTATGGCATTTATTATTTATTATTTCTAATACGTATTTTTCATATTCTTTATATATCCAGTAGATTTTATCAAAGTGTTTTACAAATATCTACTCAACGAAAGTAAATAAAACAAGGGTTCTATTAATTAATCTCTTGGTCTTGAATATAACAGGCGTTGGGGTATGTTATTAATATACAATAATTCACTGTGTCCATCGAGATATTTTAATATTAATATTGTTATTGGAATGACACGGACTGATGCAATGGACTGTAATTTGGAAAATTTTGACCCAAATCTAATTCTGGAGAATCTAAGGTAAGAAGTAAAGCCTTTATTATACAATATTTCAAATTCAGTATACTTAATTATGAATGCAACTGTTCATAATTTTATTTCTTTTATTCAGCCATGGAAGCCCGTTCTAAGAAAGCAATGAACAATCAGTTCCTCCTGATTGATCACAGCGACACTTCTAAATACAAATCCATTCAAATGTTCACAGACAATGCCATTAACCCTTGCATACCATCCAGTTATGCCTTCATCCGCAAAGTGGTTAAATCTTTAGTTAAATACCACGAGGATATCATGCCTTTAAAAATTTATCATTTTGGAGGAGATGAAGTAGCACCTGGCGCCTGGGAAAACTCTACTGCTTGTGAAGACCTAATGAAAAACAAATGGCAGGTAAGAGAAAACAACCGATTTTGGATGATATAAGCGAAAATAAACATCATATAAAAATAGAGTGAAATTAATATTTGCAAAGAGGAGATACAATTAAATGTGAATTTAAAGGAATATTAAAACAATATATTCCGTCAGAGTCTTCTATGAATATGTTCAATCCCCTCCCCAAATGTTATCATATAGTGGGTTATCCGTTCTAGTGAAGAATAGTTGTGTGTTGAAATCAGATTAACTGAATTTGGCCTCATTAGTAGATAGCCCACTATAAGTTATAAAAGGGATTATAAAACAAGAAAATCAAATTGAGTATAGAAACAACATTTTATATATACACATATATCAATTAAGGTTTTTACAAATAAAGTAATGTCGTTAGGATGGGTCCAAAGGACGTTAAAATGTTCGTAGCAGTAAATGCCGAAAGAGAGTTTGTGGGTATGTATGTGTGAGCGTAGTCAGTTAGGAATGTCTTTGATGTTTCCGCTCCTTTGCTCGAGTAAGTAGCTCAGGTGACAGCGGAAGAAGAAGGTGAGGGGTGAGGCGAGGCGAGCATAGTTGATCGCTTGACGAGGTCAAGGGACGTGCTAATTATGCTCGTTACTTTCTCAACTCTGGCGATGCTTTCTGTGTCGGCTTTTTATTTCGTCTTTGTGGGTCCCAGTAGGTCATTTGGGAATTCACACTCGTATTTAATTCTGGGCTTCCCATTGGATGATAAATAATTGATACTTATTAATTTCTGGTTTTCTGCCGGAACATATGAGTGGAGCCGGGTGCGCAAAGACCAGTTTTGGTCATTTGTTTTCTGGTCCTGAGAGTGCAAACATCCGGTCCCTCGCTTTGCTCGGTATCACCACAATCAAATAAGCATCACAATTTAGAGGTTTAGTTTTTTTTCATCATCTTAATCCTTTAATAAATAAATGAAATAAACTTTGATTTTAGTTCATATTTTTATAGATTTAAAATCTGTGATGATATCGAGCATTAAAATTTCCTGCTATTAATTTTTTTAAAACTGTAAACAAATTTCTTTATGAAAAATATTTTTCTTTGAGTGATATTGAATGTTTGTATTGGAACCTATATGGACATATATTTACTTAGCAAACGCTACATAAGATCATGCTGCTTTGATTTAAGCCAAAGAAAATAAGGATCTGGTATATTTGCGGTGAGGTCTTCTACTTAGCGTGAAATTGGAATGAAAGCCGTGGTAGCATCTTTCCTGAATTCATTATAAAATTTCAGGACGTACAATTATAAACACTTCAAGAACCTTGGTGTATGAATAATATATTTAATATAAAAGATAAGGAGATTGAACATAGATTATGTTTTGCTCAAAATTACACATTGCTATCAAACCAAAACATTAATCTAAAATGTCTGGCCGTGTTCTTATATGGCCTCGTCAGATTAAGACTTTCAGATGCAATGGCACCAAACTCATTCAGAAATATATCAACCGTCATCTGTATACAACTGCTTTCTTAGATCAATCATTAAACTGGTTTCGAGGGAATGAAGTCTGTAGGTCTTAGTGAGGACCAACCTTCGAATATTGTAGAGTGGCGCTACATAATCATAAAGAACAATAAATTTTTAACACCAACAGCTAAAATCAATAACCTCAGTCATACAACGAATAGAAAATGACAATCAAGATGTTGACTTTCGGCACAAAGATAATGTTAAAAAGGAAGAATCCATCAGTAATGAAATAAGCAATGACAGTTACCGCACTTGAGAAACCAATTTCCTGAAAAATTGTTTTCAAAGAAAGAATTTATAAATTTAAACAGAAGCACCTGCTACTCGATCAATAAATTTCGAATGTTTCCTTATAAGGAAACGGCTAAATAGTACCATTACTATTCCCGCCAGCAATGAATTTAATGTTGACTGTTGATGAGCGGCAATTATAAGGAAAGTCTAGACTACAAAATTGTCTATCAAGAAATTAGAAATAATATCGGAAAAAACTATTAGCTTACCTACTAAGCATTTTTTTCTATACATAATTCAGTATGTTTTTGTTAAAATGAAATAATGAATTATCTTTGTAAAAACATTTCAATAATAAAGTAATAATTTGTGAAAGACATGAATAATAAAGCTATAATTTGTAATAAGTCATGATATCGATGTTGGCATGTATGAGCAGACTTGGTGATTCTGGTTTACTCGTGTGCCTGTTTTGGTTTAGGTCTTAGAGAAAAATTAAAAAACAGATTTTCAGCACCGCATTTGATTAAACGAAAATTATATTATTTTAATGTAATCACCCGTTTTTCTCTGACTCCCAAGGTCACTGACCGACCAGACACGTTAATAAATAAGCCTGTCAGGTCAAGTGATCGGATTAAACACAAACTCCTTTTTGGGCGAGAAGAAAATTGACACGGGTCATTGAAAGTTCAATTTACATTTTCTTTTTGTAAATCACTCTTTTCCTTGGTTAGAAAATTAATTCACATTGCACGTGAAATTTTACTTGATCTTTCCTTGACACGGAAGAAATCTTTTTTTATTGGTCTGACTAGATTTTCACATTATGTGAGTTTACAAACCATGAAGAAAAGAAAGTTATTTTTATTTCGAATTCACCACAACTGACAAATTCTAGTTACTTCATCTAGGATCCCTTTGGTTTTTATGTTGTTGTTGTGTTGCTTCGTTTTGGTATAATTAGAAGATAACACAAACTTGAATTAATGATGTTTACTTTTGGTATAAAACATTAGGTTTTTTACATCGAGTTACAACCTTTAAATTTTGTGTGGATACAGGAGCAGACTAGCTACATTCTCTTCACTGTGGGATGCTAGTAGTAAACGAGCCTATCCCTTCTGGACTGGTCAACTGACTAGCGTCTTCCTCTTTTCAAATCTCCTACACAAAACTACTGTCCTTAACTCCTACTTCTTACTCTTACTCTTACTCCTACTCCTACCAAAAGAAACGGTTCCTTATTTTGCCGCCCAATTTTGAATTCTTGGCGTCAGTATGTCTATCTTTTTCTATTTTTAGAACACTCGCTATTTTATAAACCATAACAGAAGTTCCCCCTTTAGAACGGAGTGTACTAATAATAATAGTACTATAATATCTAGCTTTAATCATCTTAATGGATGATTTAATGCCAGGGTGATTTATGGAATGGATACTATAGAATATGGACTCATGCAATTTAGATGGAACAAAAGGTCTGGGGTAAGACGTTGATAAGTCACACCATATAAATTGGTTATCTCCAGGTATGGTGAATTTTTTTAAGTCCTGAAAAGATTGAATTTCTGTATCAGATGCCTGTGCTTCTGCAAGTGCAGGTAAATCACACGCATCTATTTGTACAGCAAGAGTTGATCGGGGTAGACAATCAGCAACTATATTCTGACTACCTTTTACATGTTCAATATCTGAAATAAATTCTGTCAGGATAGCTAATTGTCATTGTTGTCTGTCTGATTTACCGGGGTTTAAACTATAAAATACACCACACAATGGCTTATGGTCAGTTAAAAGTAGCACTTGGCGACCTTCTATGAGGTGACGGAAGTGCAGCACTGACAAATAAGCTGCTAAAAGTTCGTGATCGAATGTAGAATATCTCATTTGTGTTTGTGTAAATCTTTTAGAGAAAAATCCGATCGGTATTGGATTCCCTTCCACCATTTGGTGCAATGCCGCACCGACAGCCTAAGAAATCTAGGGAAGTCACATTGCAAACAGATTTTGTAGCTGAAATTTTTAAATTGAGTTCATTTAAAATATTAAAAACAATTTCAATGTCATTTTTATGAGAAATCTCATCATCGCTGAAAATTTAAATGTCATCAATATATATAAAAACACAATCAATGTCTTCAAACATTTTGTCCATATACCGTTGAAATGTAGCAGACGCATTTTTTAATCCAAACGGCATATAATTATATTCATAAAGACCAAATGGGGTGGTGAGAGCAGTTTTTGCTACATCGTACGGATGCATTTTAATTTGGTGGTAAGGCTGAAATCAAATCGATTTTGGAGAATCGTCGTTTGTTCGCAAGTTTTGCTGAAAAAGAGCTTATATTTGGTATAGGGTACCTGTCAGTTTTGGTTATGCTATTGAGAGAACGATAGTCTCCACAACATCTAAATCCTCCGCTTTGATTAGATACCATATGTAGTGGGCTAGACCACTCGCTTTTGGAAAGGGAGATCACTCCGTCTTTTTGTAGGGTTTTAAAATCGCTACGCGTGGCTTCCAGTTTTTCTACATTAAGCCGCCTCGGTTTTGCAAATACTGGCGTATGGCTTCCTGTGTCAATTCTATAGTAGACGCCGCAGTGTTTTTTGCTACTGTTCTTATATGGTGTGACTAGGTTCGGATATTTTTCTTTAATCATGTTCCGTATGAATGACGGGAGCTCCGTTTCATTTACGACTAGATTCACCGCTGATGCAGATATTTTTAAACTCTATCTCTGGGTTGTTGTAGGATCGTAAATGGTTTTGTTACTGCAGTCTACTGTTAGACCAAACTTGTTGAGGAAATCCAGTCCAAGGAGTGGGTTGGTGATATCAACGATTACGAATGTCCAAGTAAAATATCTCCTTAAACTGAGTATTCCAATTTCCAAACTCTGTTGTCCGTAGCATTTGATTTTATCCCCATTTGCAGTGGATAGTGATATGGGAGTCGGTTTTGATGTAATACCATTTACTGCAGAAGTTGGTAATATTGAGATACTTGCGCCAGTATCTACAATAAATTTTAATTTGGTAGCCCCTAATTTTGCGGTAATTTCTAATAGCGGCGAACCTCGTGGGACTGAACTTGTTCGCCCTATTAGTTTTCCGAATCACTTCCCGTAGGTGTTGCTGGTCGGGAACTAGGCAACATTTGTAGATTGTTCTTTTTGGGCCATTTACACCAAGGTTTACATGTTCTTGCTTTATTGGCGAAATAAATATGTGCTCTGCAAATTTTTGTCCGTTGGTTATTTAGTGGCACTGAAGTGTTTTGGCTGTATTTTCCTTCATAATTTGTTTGTGAGTTATTCTTTGTAGATAAGGGTCGCTAAACAACAAATGCCTTATCGTTATTCGATAATGGCATCAGTTCATCTGCTAACCTTCCAAGTTGGGTATGGTTTAAATCTTTTTGCAAGACTATTACTGAAGCTATTGTTGACGGTAATGTCTGCAGGAATTTGTGTCTCACAATGTCGTCGCTAATACCTATCCATTTAGCTACGGATAGCATTTCGTACAAATATGTCGACGGTCGTCCTGAAATAGTCGTAGCCGACATTAATTTTTCTAGAAACTCCGGTTTTGTTTGTTCGTGAGCTTCTATCAGAGTCCGTTTTAATTCCCCGTAGTCTTGTGATGCGACGGTAGAATTTGGTAGTTTACCCACTTCTTCGGCTGGTAACGCCGATATTACTGTATAAAACTTTGTTTTCGACGCTGTTACATTTCGCAAGTGAAACTGGGCTTTTAATATCGTAAGCCATCCATTTACAGCAGTTTCCATGAATTCCGGTGCCTTGATATTGACTTGATGAGTTGTTTCCTCTCCTGTCTGCTCCATTTATCCTTTTATATGTGTATATATATATTTTGTATATGAGGTTGCTTTCTGTTCGTATTTCGTGGTCTTTATTAACTTTCGACTAATAAACAGAGTTACGATAACTAATGATTTTATTCGCATCTTTATCTGTTTATCGATTATTATTTTTCTGTCTTTTTCAGATTATTGAAAAAAAAATTTTAAAAGAATATTTTGTTCATCAAATTTCTAACATCACTTCTGATTACAATCTGGATTTAGCGGCCTGGGAAGATGGCCTCATGGAATCTGGATCGAAGCCTTTCAAACGCGAAGCCTTGCAAAATAAAAATGTTTATGCTTATGCTTGGGACAACATCTGGGAATGGGGACAGTCAAATCGAGCCTATAAGTTGGCAAATGCTGATTACAAAGTAAGTTATGTAGTTTGTGTAAACGTTGCCGTTACAAAAATATGTAATACTAACGCCACTACCATTACATTATTCTCTTTTTCTTTCTTTATTACTCTTTTTACTTCATTTGTCACCGATTCTGTCATCATCAGTTAAACTGGTGAAGATCAAATTTTGTGAAACCCACAGTAAAAGACAAAAAGTGGGGAGGGATGTTAAAACACTTTGGTGCTATAATGTCTGTTGATTGTTTACGCCGAAAGTATTGTTGAACGAGTTGATTTTCTTGGCTATAAATTTATTTCAACTAAAAATAATCATCAACACTTCTCAACAGGGGTAGTTTTTCCCAACACTGCTACGAAACCAAAACATTATCCCAAATCTGCGACAGAGAGAGTGGTCGGCATAATTAAAACAATAGCTAATTTGATAAGGTTACGAACTGATGAGACGCAGGGCCAATTTAGGGACTAAATGAGGCTATAATTGGCTTGGTGAAATTAATGGATTAATTGAAAATGATTGTGAATAAATATTTGAAAAATACGTCGGTTAAAGACTAGATAAGAAATGAAAAGTCACAGCAGGGAACGGGAGAAAAGAAGTTATCTTTTCTTTATCGATATATTTTTTTAAGTGCCCGCAGTTCAAAACTTGGAATCAATGGGGACAATGGCAAGGAAAGACATAGTGGCGTCTAGTAGTTTCGCACGACCAGCTGACCATTGTCGAAGAAATTAATGGAGTGTGCGGTATTATTTTTTTTTTTCTCTCTCTTGCGAACTGACTGCGTGTGTGGTTGGGGAAGAGCTAGCCGGAGAAAAACGAATAATCGAAGGTCTCAGATGACAAGGACATCTCTCTCTCTCTCTCTCTCCCCCTCTCTCTCTCTTTTAATCAGTCATTATTATTTATTTTTTTATTTTTTTGCTGTTGATCCTGCTACTAATATAACCAAACTCCGCTTCCTACACTCTTCATCAGGTTCTACTGAGTTGAAGTCGAGATAGCCACTCTCCGAGGTCAAAAATCACAACGTGGCGGACGGTGGCTTGTTGACATTTTGTTCCGACGTGGTAATATGTTGGGTCTAACAGTCGGACCCGCGAGAAACGTGTGGAGTGGAACGAAGGGTGTTATAAATCCTCGAGTCATGTTCTTTAATTTCCCTCTAAATATCAGGACCAGATTTGATGAATGATTCCTATTTACTTTTTTCGATCGATCACATTTTTCCCTGAAACAATTGACGGACACTACGGGTACTTATATTGGTAATACCTGTGTAGAGGACGATGTGTCCTTTACTAATTTATATTTACGAGTCGACCCGGCGTAACTTGTGTCATGAAAAAACGAAAACAAAAAACGAAATTTTAACTGAAATTTTGAAAGGATTAGCACAGGATATTAAGGAAACACGAAAAGGCGAAAGTAACCAGAACAACAATATATCAACAAAGTTTACATAGAGTTGAAAGCATGCATATCAAATAAGGAAAGAAAAGTTCTTTCCCTTTGTCTAGAGAGAAACGTAAATGTTCGATAGAAGATTAAATTGAATAAAGTTCAGTTTGAATAAAGTACGTACTGTTAATGTATGTTTCCAATTGGAGTTTTTTTTTTTTGGGGGGGTGCATGCTGGTGAGAAATAAAAATTTGCTCCACTAATTGCTACCCGCAATTAGTGCGCGTGTGTATGTGTGAGTTAGGGAATAAACATGTCTGCTCTTGCCCGGGACAGAATCCTAACTGGTCTAACACGTGACGCTCCCGACTTTTATTGGCATGCCGTAGCGTGGAAAAATATGGTTATCACGTGAACGCTGAATGACCATGTGTGTGTGGGGTGGGGTGTGGGTGTGTGAATGTATCAAACCCTACACCTGTTTTAATTAAAGGTTCGAGTTACCGGCCTCCCTAGTGTTAATTTTTCTTTTTCTCAAATCTTGATTTTTAAACCTGTTTCTTTTTCCTTTACGAAGACTATTATTGTATCATACAAATATCAATTGAAATGTGACCCCGCGGAAATACATTATTTTCTCTTATGCTTCAAGAAAATGATGTGCATAGTTAAGTTAGAGTTAATAATTGTTTATTTTGCTAAATGTTTGTAAAATTTTTCAGGTTGTGATGTCGCAAGCAACACATTTATATTTTGACCACCCCTACGAACCCGACCCAGAGGAACGAGGTTATTACTGGGCACCACGTTTCACAGATACTCGCAAGACTTTTGGTTTTATGCCCGAAAATCTTTATAATAATGCGGATGTAGCAAGGTCTGGCCAGCCTCTAACTAAAGAGCAAGTATGTGGCAAAGATGCAAAAAACTGTGTAAAACTGGAAAAGCCAGAAAATATTGTCGGTAAGAGTAAGGTTTCTACATTTAATTCTGCTTCAATAATGTGATTTAGAAAATAATATGAAATAGGTACCTAAGTTTTAAATTGAATTTTTAAAAATAAAAAACTTTTTCTTGAAACTTTAATTTTAGCATAATGATCAAATTTACTATTTCCACAAAGCAAAATACTCTCGTGTATTTCAAACAGAAATGATATTCATTGAAATCTAAAGTTTTGAGATATTTAAGTTCAGTTTTTCGGCCATTTTTTGAGCGATTGACACATTTATAAACAAAAGTTAATTCTCGGTTTTAAAAAACTTGCAAAAATAAAATATTCATCTCTCACTCGTTATTTTTGAAAAATTAGCAAATGTAAAGTTAAATTAATCTGATTTGAAACAAATATTACTTGTTTATGGCGTGTAATTTAGAATAAAGCTATTTCTTAATCATGAAGGTCTGACTCGGTGACCTTTCAAGTAGGCGATGACAGCACCTAATATTAAACACTCTGAAAGTATGGTGACCAAAGTTGACATAACGCAGTTGAACATTTCCTAACTCTTGAAATATGTAAGTGTTTAATGATAAGTCTCTTATAAGTTTCCATAGTAAAAAAAAAAATATGCACAATTAAAAGTAACTTAGAAATTATTTTAATTCTAAATTAAACTTTTGAATTTTTGATTTGTAAAAAAGTTCTATTTTTAATGAATTAATAACCGAAGACACTGAGTAACTGGAAGAAATTTAAAAAGATGTTTGAAACTTTAATTAGCAAAGAAAAAAATGAGAACAATTCTTATAAAAATTCATTATTCATCGAAATTATTTTCTTCTTTAGAATATGATATCATCAAATTATATTATTTATAAAATCAATTCAAAGTTTATCTACATTAAAAATGTATGTTCAATTTTACTATTAGGAACAGATTCATGGAAAAATGATCTCATTAAAAAAATTACAGGATTTGCATTCCTCAGTGAGTCCTGCGTTTAACTAATAAATAAAAAAGTGGTATAGATAATGTATTTCTAGAAGTTTTATGCAATTAATTGGAGTAACAGCTATATAAAAAAATAAAAAATTGGGTAACAGCTATATAAAAAAATATTTTTAGCAGGATTTTCTAAAAATCATAATTATATAAATAATTTAATTCATTTGTGAATACGTCCTGAAAGTTTCATTAAAATCAGACAATTAGTTGATTTTTGCAATATTTTCAAATTGATGCGTCTTCCAACACCAAAAGATGACTATTGCGTAATATTACATTTTCCTTAATAGTCAAATTACGTAAACATAGCATGAATCGTTGACGGAAAACAAAAAACGAAATTTTAACTGAAATTTTGAAAGGATTAAAAAATTTTTTTTATAAAGAATGACAACAAACTTTGATTTTCCCTCTTAATAATAGCATAAACATTTTCATGATAAAACTTAGTTTTTAACTTTGAACCCTTTTAACATCATGCTATGCTGATTTTTTTGCAATTGAGTGGAGGTACCTATATGAAAGTAATATTGATTTTTGTAATGACAAACAAATTATTGATATCTACAAATATAATATATAAAAATTTCGGTTGATGTATTCTTCGGTCTAAATTATGTTACACACGATTCGGCTCATATATTTTTTCCTGTGTTGCTACTTTTTATCTCCTCAACTGCATCCCTACATTGTTCACAAGGACACACACACATCTCGTTAGGTTTACCATCTGACCTACTGCAATCTCAATCAAAGATTGCCAACAACTACATAACATTAAAAGATGCCTACAAAATATTCAAACCAATAACACGCAATATGTAGAAGTAGGGAGATGGTTAATGTTTTTTGAATTGGCCTTGTGTGAAACAACCAAGCTTCCTACAACTTACAGGTTTTATCCAGAATCATCAGAACGTGGATTTTGTGATCAGAACGTGGATTTTGTGGAAAAATAAAAGTGTACCTTTTGTATGTTTAAATAGAAATTTATTAATAGAAAAGAATAACATGAATTGGTAGAAGTTAATGTTCAATGAGAAACAGTATTAAGAGGTTAAGGGCATCAAGAGTTCGTAGTAGTAACGTGTATGTATGTATGTATGTATGTATGTATGTATGAGCGTTATAGTTAGTTTAGGGATGTCTTTGAAGTAATCGCTCAGTCTTAAAGGATTCCGTGCGGTTATCAAGTATAAGAAGAAATAGACGAGTGAACCGATGAAGAGGAAGGAAGTGAGAGAGAAAGATAGAGGTAATAATAGCAATCGCTTGACGTTTGTCAAGGGTACGTGTTAATTACGCTCGTCTTCTCTCTGGTGACAGTCAAATTTGCTCCCGCTTTTAGTTTATTTGTGGGGCTGGAAAAGGTCATTTGGGAATTCACTCCCGGATGTGATTCTGGCTTTTCCATTGGACGACGAACAAACTTCGCGTCAGCTCGTTAAAAGGGTCCGTAAAATAATTTGTTTCTGATAATTGAAGATTATTAAAATTATGTTTTTAGATGTTTCTTATTGGTCGAAAAACATCTCCCATCGAGGTGAGAAATTTAACGAGTTTTGTTTTGAATTTGCTTTTGCGTGTGAAGTAAGCATGTTTTTGTAAATTCGAGTACATTCGTTTATTTCTAACAAAATTAATGAATCAGTGTTTAGCATTTGAATTTTAAATCTAGATCTTGTTTTGTTCGCATATAAATCTTTCTGAAGGTATTTTATTTTTTCGGCAGCTTAAGAAATGCAATTCGACTTGTATGAGTCCGTTAAATTTTCATCATGTTAAATATTCAATTTCAAAAATTTTAGCACTGAGGGTCGGAATTTGTTGATTTATTTTAAAAAGATCTTTTTCTTTGAATCTATATTGACCTTTATCTCAGTACGATGTCTTCCCCTTCCACATATCCCTTATTCTCTTTCTGATCTGTATATTCGATTTTTCTATGCCTCCTCTTCCTTCTCGTTAAAGCAAAAATATATATATTTTCTATATTATTTCTACGATCCAACTATCGAGAATAGACACTGAAAAAGTAAAACTGTTCTAAGTTTCACTTACTTAGTAAATCTCGCCGAATTTCAAATTGGTTTCAGAATTTTCTTTTCATTGAAACCTCTCTGAAGATATATATCATTTTATTTTTTGAAAGCTTAAGAAAATATATTTTGAATTTGGAAACTGGATTCTGTTTAAAAATGTCTGTTCGGACTTATACTAAGTTGCAACCAGATTCTCTTTCTCGCAACGTCACTCAAATATATCATCCGTTTATGCGAGAGGGATTAATTTAACCCCCTACTCTCACTCTTGAATACACAGGTAAGCATGAAAGATTAAATTATTTTACGTTTATGTCATAACTGTCGGACTGTCAGTGACCAAACCGGCTACCCCACTCACAGTATTTCTGAGGCGAGATGTTAGTAACTCGGTAGGACGAAAAACAAGACCTACAGAAAGAGCAGAAGACCTCTTAAGGAGCCGACGGCCAGCTAACTTTTTTTTTTTTAATCATATCACCCCGAGCAAGGCGGTAGCGCCACTGATGTGCAGGGGGCTACGTAAGAGTGAAAAGATCGGAAATGAGAAAGCCGGAAGTCACATCCTAAACAGGGAACAAGGGATGAGCCTCTACACCTGTTCAATAGACGTGGGTGGAGTGTCAAACTGGGCGATAGTTTAGCCTCGAAGCGGTTTCTTGATAAATCACCGTTTAGAAAGCAACGGGAAACCAGTCCACTATTACTCCCAAGAAAAATCATGGCATTCACAAATAGAAAATATAAAACCTAACGACGTGAAGGGGGTTAAGTCCAAAGAATTTAATTCCTCGCCCAGTAAGGACCGATATGGGCAACAGGTGTCACCTGACCATCATCCAGCGATTGTTAGCACCAACGACATAAAGGGGAAACAATTCTTAGGAGCTGATCACTCGCCTGGGAAGGAGCGACATGATCAACTGGATCCTGCGAACCAAAAATAAAATCAATCTCGCGACATGAAATGTCAGGACACAGAACAACTGTGGACAGCTCGAGAATGTCAAATAGGAGATGAGTAGATTGAATATCAGTATTCTGGAAGTGTGTGAAACTAGATGGCCAAACTATGGAGATTTCGTCACTGGTGCCAACAGTGCAGGCGACGAAAATAGTGCAAACGGAGTCGGCTTGATACTGAACAGACATCTGAAGAATTGCATCTTAGGGTAATACATCTAAGAATTGCATCTTAGGGTGATTCAGGAATTCAGTTGTTCAGTATAAAATTTATCCAAGTGCCGATTGTGGAAGCACTTGGATAACCGGGAGGTTATATGCAAACTAAGAGTGAAACTACGAAAAATGAAGAAGCCTAATTCAGCACCCAGACTGCAATACAACAAACTCGTCAATGACCTCAATCTGCAAGAAAAGTACAAGGATAGAGTAAAAAAAACATACGAGGGACTCATTGTAAACGGAAATTCAAAATAGGACGCTATAAAAGGACACTCTAAAAGAAGCATTAGTGACATCGGCTAAGGAAAATAGGCGAAAAAGGAAAAATGAGAGAATTACAGATGAAAAGGAGACGGAAAATAATGCCAGGGCATAGAATGGAATACAGGAGACTACACAAGGAAATAAAGAGTAAATGCAGATAGGCGAAGTATGGATGGCTCAACAACAAATGCGCAGAAATAGAGATTGAGAACGACGAATAAAGGAGACATACATAAAAAAGATAAGGGAACTAAAAGGACAAACGACATGCTCCTCAACGGGTTGTATAAAATCTAGGATGGAACACTCGTATTAGAGAAGAAGGAAATACTTCAGCTGTGGGAAGAATATATAATAAGATATCTCTTCCAAAACACGAGAGAACAAACGACAATAAACAGAAATATTAAAATCTGAAGTGTAATCTGCACAATAGAAACAAAGCAGTTGGACCAGACGACATTGAGGCAGTAATCAAGGCAGCTTGAGATGACTTTGGCTTATACAAAATCAAAGAAATTATAAATGAAGTCTATAACAGTGACGGAATCCAGGAAGAATTTTAAGATCTATTTTCATAGCACTGATTAAGAAGCCAGGTGCAAATGAATGTAAACTCCACCAAACGATCAGCTTAATGAGTCATTTAACAAGACTCATTATCAGAATCCTGATGAACAGAGTTCACAGCAAAATCAGACCAGAAATAGGACAAGAACAGTGCGGTTTTTCAAGGACATTTGATCAAGGAATGCGATATTTATGCTGATAGTGTTATCAGAAAGAGCAATAGAAATTCAGAAGGACGTGTACTTGTGTTTCATCGATTATGCAAAGGCATTCGACACAAAGATCTGATAGAGACGTTTGGCAACCTTGACATATTCGGGAAAGACCCTACAGTAATCAAGAACCTTTGCTGGCAGCAAACTACCTGCGTACGTACAGGAAATGAGTTCAGCAGATTGAAAGGGATGTAAGACAAGGGTGTGTATTCTAACCAGACCTATTCAACCTATATAGTGAGACCATTCTGAGAGTTCTAGAAATCTTGCCAGCATTCGTCATTCGTGACTATAATCTGAACAATATAAGATACGCACATGATACAGTGTTGATGCAGGAAAGAAACTACAATACCTCTTACAGGAAGTAGCTAAAGAAAGCAGAAAGAAAGGACTACAAATAAACTGCAAGAAAACTGAATGCATGGTAATCAATAAAAAGGAGAGCCCAAAATGCCAAGTGATACGAAAACAAAACAGGTGCAGAAATTTAAATACATGGGAAGTGTTCTAACAGAGGACGGAAAGTACGATAAGATGATCCGAAGGCGCATTGGCATGGACAAGGATGCATTCCAGAAGCTGAATAGAGTGTAAAGAGACAGGAAAAATTCACTGGAAACAAAGAAGAGAGTAGTGGATTGTTATGTGACGCTTGTCCTTCAATATGGTAGTGAATCTCATAAAAGACTAGAAGCCACCGAAATGTGGTTCTACAAAAAATGCCGAGGTTACCATGGCTAGAGCACACGAGCAATGACGAGGATTTTGGAGAGGATGTACGCTGAAAGGAAACTGATACTTAACATCAGGAAAAGACAGCTGAAGTTTTGGGGAGCCGAGTTCGAATTCCAGTTGAATTCCTTGCATTCATTTAGGCACAAATACCCTTGGGAAAGATATTAATCCATCTCTTCCCTCCAATTATAGATTAAATAACAGGACAGATTGGGTTTTATAGCCTTGACTGGCAACCAGTCTACCGCAGAAAGCAATGGCAACCTACTGCGGGATAATCTTCTGCCCAGTCAGTCATGTCTCTTTTGACACATGATTGCCAAAGTGTGTATCATGTATGGTACTTAACTGACTGATACTTAATAAAAAAGATCTTGTTGAAATTTATGTGGCGCAGTGGATATCAGCGCAGAATGAGGACTCGGAAAGTCGAGTTTGAATTCAAGTTAAATTCCTTGCATTATACTTACACACAAATACCCTTGGGAAAGCTATTAATCCATCTCTTCCCTCCAATTATAGATTAAATAACAGGACAGATTGGGTTCTATAGCCTTGGCTGGCAACCAGTCTACCGCAGAATGCAATGGCAACCTACTGCGGGATAATCTTCTGCCCAGTCAGTCATGTCTCTTTTGACACATGATCACTCAAAGCGTGTATCACTTATTGCACTTAACTGACTGAATGATAACCTGATACTCATGGGATGGAATGAGGGAAAGAGGGACAAGGGAAAGCAGCGCACGACATACCTGATGGATATGAACAGAGAGATGTTGGAGCGGGGATTGAGTGGAATAACAGGAGAAGGAATATTAAGAGCGACAAAGGATAGGGAAAGTTGAGGGCCATGATCACCTACGTCCTGAAGGGACACTGTGCATACCAAATAAAGTGTTTACATCTTACATTAATCGCCAATTAAACCATACAATAAAAGCATAGAATACAAATCAGAAAGATTGTTTTATTAGCAATCATACTTAAGTGTGTGTGTGTGTGTGTGTGTGTGTGTGTGTGTGTGTGTGTGTGTGTGTGTGTGTGTGTGTGTGTGTGTGAATTATTCAGTATTATAAAAAATTATAGTAATGTTCATGGTGTATATAAGTGTAGGATTTTGTTGTAGTCGAGATGTCTATGATGTGACCTCTCACAGTTGTAAATGTTCATTTCCTGTGTCTTCTTTAAGTATGTCATTATGAAATGTTCTTTGAAAGAGAAAGAGAAAGACAAAGATTAAGAGACAAAGTGAGAGGGTAGCGAATGCGGTTGCGTGACATGCGTCGGGGAATGCTAGACACTCTCTCTAAGGGCGATGGTAAAATCACGCGACTATAAGCATTTTTGGAAAGCAAAAGTGAATCAATTTCAAATATATTTTTCTGTTCTCTGATTGGTTTATACTTTTTTAAATTGTTTTCCAATTGGAACATTGGCGTGGAGCCATATGTGCAGATACTTTAGGTATTTTGTTTTTTTTGTTAATCATATCACCCCGAGCAAGGCGGTAACGCCACTGATGTGCAGGGGGCTACATAGGAGTGAAAAGATTGGAAAAGAGAAAACCAGAAACCGCATCCTAAACAGGAAACAAGGGATGAGCCTCTTCACCTGTTCAATAGACGTGGGTGGAGTGCGAACCGGGCGATAGTTTAGTCTATCTACTCCAATCTCCACTCATTTTCGATATCTAAATCTTAAAATGAATTTTTAAAAATAAAAATGTTTTCTTCTGTTTGAGATCACCCCTTTTTACACATAAGAATGGACTCGCCTGCCTATACAGCAGTACAGCAGGGGTTGAGTGGTTGTCAAAGAGAGTTAGTAAGGAGTCAGTTGGTCAGTAAGGATAGACTCATTACCCGAATATACTTCACTACAAGACTGTATATATTGTTTCTTTCTACTAATAGTATTCCTGAATTGACTAACCCGTGTTCCAGCTTGTATATTTTCGTTCAATATAACTTATATTTTCTATCCATATCTGCTTTTGTTATTTATTATTTTTGTGTGGTTTCTAAACAAGAATCCACAACATCTTCAAACTTTTATTTTAATATTAATTGAAAGCTAAATTATTTAATTTACTATTTCCAGTAAGCAAAATACTCTGGTATATTTCAAACAGAAATTATATTGATTGGAATCTAAACTTTTTCAATTTTTTTTTTTTAATCTTTCAATTTTTCGGATATTTTTAAGCTAGTGACACATTTGTAAACAAAAGTTAATTCACGGTTTTAAAAATCGTGCAAAAATAAAATATACATCTGTGATACATTATTTTTGAAAAATTAGCAAATTTAATGTTAAAATAAAACATATATTTATTTATATTTACGGTATATCAAATGTGCTGACAGGTTGTCAGATTATATATAAAATGGTGTATGGTGATCACAAGTGGTATAGTTGCACAATTTTTTCGGATAAGGGGAGGAAACTCTGACCTTTTAATTTGCGCATAGAAATTACCATACAAAAAATGTAACTTCAAATACACAAAAAAAAAAATTAAAATTTTTAAAAATAACGATTTTAAAAATAACGATTTGTATTAAACTTTTTAATTTTCGATTTCTAAATATAACATTCGCTTAATTAGTTTTTAAACTAACTCCAACAAATATTTGAAGTATTTAAAAAATATTTTTGAAACTTTATAAATTATTGTAATTAAGAAAAAACAAAACAAAAAATACAATTCTTTTAAAATTTTATTGGGAATCGAAAAAAAATTTTTTTCAGGCTATAATGTCCTTAATTTTTATTATTTATTCAAACAATTAAAAGCTTATCAAATTAAAATAATGTCATAATTATATCGCATTTTTTATTTTACTACTGGGAGCAGATTTTCGGAAATATAGGCAAAATTTAAAAGAAATAATAGATTATTTACATTTCCCAATGAGTCCTGCGTTTAACTATTAAAAAATTTTAAAAAATGTCATAATTATATCGCATTTTTTATATTACTGCTGGGAGCAGATTTTCGGAAATATAGGCAAAATTAAAAAAAATAATAGATTATTTACATTTCCCAATGAGTCCTGCGTTTAACTATTAAAAAATTTAAAAAATGTCATAATTATATCGAATTTTTTATTTTACTGCTGGGAGCAGATTTTCGGAAATATAGGCAAAATTTAAAAAAATAATAGATTATTTACATTTCCCAATGAGTCCTGCATTTAACTATTAGGCTGTCCCAAAAGTTCGTAAACACTTGCAAAAAATTGAAATTTTACTCGCCAAGTAATCTAAGTTTACCAGAAAACACTTGCAAAAAATTGAAATTTTACTCGCAAAAACAACAAAAATTAATGCTCAAAATAAAGATCATCATTTTCCAATATTTTCTGCCATCGATCTGCAAGCTTTCGGATCTGGTCAAAGTACCATTCAGCCGGCTTCGAATCAAAGAATTCTTGACACACTTCCTCGACTTCATCAAACGAGTCGAATCGGCGGCCCTTCAGAAATTGTTGCATTGAGCGGAAACGGCCGTAATCTGATGGAGCACAGACAGGTCTGTAGGCTGGATGTAGCAGAACCTCAACGCCGTCCAGCTCTTCAAACTCGTCTTTGATCTTCCTGGCGGTGTGTGGCTTGGCATTGTCCTGCTGCATCAAAGCGCGCTTTCGGTTGATCAGAGCCGGGTATTTTGCTTCAACTTTTCGTAGACCCGCTCAAGTTGCTGACAGTAAAGTTCGGCACTGATGGCACGACCATTCGGAACCAACTCAAAATGCACGATTCTTTCAAAGTTTCACCAAACACACAACATGACTTTCTGCCGAATCGATCTTGCTTTGGAACAGACGGTGTCTCTTGCCCTTTCTGAACCCATCGCTTGTCTCGATTGTGTTGGACCAGACAGATCCATTTCTCGTCGGATGTCACAATGCGCTTCCAAAAACGCTCGTCCAAAGGATTGCTGAGCAATTGACGGCAAATTTCAACTCGTCTGTTGGCTTGTGCTTCGGTGAGTTCGTGCGGATCTTGGCGTGGCTTTTTGTGAACAAAATCAAGTTGCTTCAAATGTCGGTGAATTGTCGATTTGCCAACTTCAAGCTCATCAGCCAATTCTCGAGTGCTCGATGAAGGCGCAATGTCCAACCCGGTTTGCAAGTCACCATCATCCAACTTTAACGGTCGTCCCGACGAGGCTTATCTTCAAGACTCATGTCGCCAGAATCGAAACGCTTGTACAACTTTGAGATCGCCTCATATGCAATTGTTCCTTCACCTTCGGCAGCATAGATCTCTTCTGCAGCTTTTCTGGTTGAAAGACCTCGCTTCCAGCAGTAACGAATCAAAACTCGCAGCTCAATTTTATCAATTTCCATCTGGAATACAAAGATGAAGATCACTATAACAATATAAACGTAAAATTGCATAAAAATTCAATTTTTCGCAACTGTTTACGAACTTTTGGGATACCCTTATAATAAAACCAATTGTCGCAACAAAAACTAATTTTTTTAAAATTTTATGAATTTACGTGGAGCGGTGGTAACAAATATAAAAGAAAATTTTACCAAGATTTTTTTATAATAATAATTTAAAAAATAATTTCTTTCATTCATTTGTGAATAAGTCCTGAAAATTTCATTAAAATCCAACAATTATTTGATTTTTCAAATTAATGAGTTTGTCACCGAAAAGAACTGAGTTATTTCGTTTTCCATTGTAATGTAAACTCACATAACGTTTTGGTTACCCACTAACTCAAATCAAAACAAGATTTTTTTACCAAAAATTTCGAACGTGTTGAAAGGGATTAAAAAAATTCAACAACAAAAAAAAAAATAATATTTTGATCTTTCCTCAAATATTTTTATGGAAAAAGTTCGTTTTTATTAGTTTGGGGCCTTTTCTAGTTGTACTATTCTGTTTTTTTTTTTGGGGGGGGGGGGGGTTAGCGATTTAATGGAGGTACTTACTGTGCCACGAAAATTATGCGTTTTTTGATAGAATTCTCAAAAGCAATGAAAAATGAATGTTTATGAAAACGTTCGATACAAGCGGAGCTGGAAACAAGTTAGTGAACGCGCAGAATACATTGCTAAAGCAATGAAGATGTTGATGTTCCTTTGTTGGAAATGCGGAGGAATAATTCATACTTCGGTGCAAAACTTGGTACATCCACGTATTCACCGAAAAAAAAACCAGCATAATATGAAAAAAAAAACCCTAAAAAAACCCTAAAAAAAAAACAACAACAAAAAACACACACAAAAGAAACAGCCCCAAACAAAATAAAAACAAAGTTTTATCGGTAACATTGTAGAATCACTTCTACATGCATGTACATATTTATATATCGCCATGTACGCACTTATACACACATACTTATACTTGTACCGCACGTGAAACCTCTTTTTCCTGCGCTTCATTCAGAAGCGCAGGAAAAAGAGGTTTCATAAGCTGATGTTCACACGTGTCTAGACTAGTTGGAAACTGCTTTTTGAAGCTAACAGTCCGAATGCCGTTAGTTCCTTTCCAACTCACATACTGCGCTAATTGTGTTTAGCAATTACACCAAATCTCTCTCTCTCTCTCTCTCTCTCTCTCTCTCTCTCTCTCTCTCTCTCTCTCTTTTACAAGCATACTTCACTACATATATAGTTATATTCAACTACTGATTAGTACGAACATTTTCTTCAACATCCAAGAGAGAACTTTCTCCACTAAATCTTGCATGCACAAAATAATCAATCCTGTAACTATGTTTAATACATTGTTATTATTCTTGTTATATTGTTCTCTGGGTTATTTTTATTATTAATGTGGTGGATTGGACAACCTGTCTACTTTATAATGGTGATTCCACTTTCAAATTACGTTGTCCAGTCCACAACAACATATTCATGTTATTAATTAGAGGATAGATCAAAGTATTTTTTAATTATTTAAAAAAAAAGTTTGAATTGTTTTTAACATGTTCAAAACTTTGGCATAAAATCTTGTTTTTCTTTCGTCCGTGAGCGACGCAATTTTTACAAGGCAAACATAATATTACGCGTTATGGTGCAGTGGGTACTCGGAGCGAGAACTCGGGGAGCCGAGTTCGAATTCCAGTTGAATTCCTTGCATTCACTTACGCGCAAATACGCTTGTGAAATCATTTCCCAAGGGTATCCTGTTATTTAATCCATAATAATACATTTCCCGAAATAGATTGGGTTCTATATCTTTGGCTGGCAACCAGTCTACCGCAGAAAGTAATTGTAACCTACTGCGGGATAATCTTCTGCTCAGTCAGTCATGTCTCTTTCGAGACTTCATGCATGTATCACGTATGGCACTTAACTGACTGAATATTCCGTAAGTCACTTTTTGCCGGTGAAAAACACATTAATTTGGAAATTCTTGCAAAAATCAAATAATGGTCGGATTTTTATGAAAATTTTAGGACAAATGACTGAAATCATTTTTGAAATAATTATTTTTAGAAAAATCATGGCAAAATATTTTTACCATCTCTTAATTTCCTGAAATGTCTAGAAATTCGCGAGAATTCGCCCATATACCTAATATTAATTAAATTCAGGAGTCATTGGGGAATGCTAATCAACTTTTTCTTTTCTTTTTTTTTTTTTTTTTTCTATACTAGCACTTTCTCAGAAAATCTGCTCCGAATTTTGAAAACAAAAATGCAATTAAACTATGCCATTTTTTATTTAAATAAACTTTTAATTGGTTTTATAAACAATATTTATTAAGGATACCATAGTCTGAAAAGAAAAAAATCAATAAATTTTGAATTTTTACAAGAATTGTTTTCATTTTTATTTTTTTTAAATTTATTAAGTTTCAAAAATCTTTTAGAATTTCTTCTTTCATCGTCTACGCTAGGTTAATAAGTGAACTGACGACTATTTACTAATCGAAAATTGAAAAACTTAATTCGACTTTTAAAATAATATTTTAACATTTTAATTGTGTGCATACTGATGACTCGTATTTTCTCTTTACGGGTGGCCGTACGTGATATATATCATTAAAATGTCACGTGTTTCAAAAGTTACAGGGAAAAAAAATCTATTTAAAAATTTTCGGCAGGGTACAATTTTTTTCATCTCGCTTCCGTGTTTCCTATGCCCTACGTTTCAACATTCAACGGGCTTTGCAAACCATCCCTTCAAAATTTAAAGCAAATTTTACTTTTATATTTTAATTACTAGTTTTCTAACTTGGTTAAAAATAGTGACTATGAAGTTCACAGTATATAAAAAGTAGATATTAAAAATAAAAATTAATAAATGCCATAACATAGCATAACATAACATAACATAACTGTGAAGATATGAGTTGTCCCCCTTAGACAGGCCCTCTCCAATAAAAAGAATAAAAAGATAGGGACTTCCCTTTCCCCCAAGGATTCCTGAATAAACGGCCCAGCTACATGGCTGTGTTTAATCCAGCTCCCGTGTTCTGTGTTTTCTGTATCTTTATAAAAGACAACATCATACATTATTAAATGGTGGCAGCGGTAAAACCAACAATGGAACACGCAACACGACTATAAACTGACACAAGAAGAAATTTATTAATGAGAGCCCAAAAAAAACAAAAAAAACGCACATGTGCACACTAGAAGACGCCATCTTGGATGTTCCTGAGAAAACCGTAAGTTGTCGAATTCATTCTCTCATTCTCTTTCACTCCCGTATATTGTTGCAAAATGACGTCCAGTCACTCAATGGAACCGCACATGCACTGGGAAACAAATAATTTGGTGGAATCCTTCAAATTTTTTAAGCAGCAATGCGAGTTATTTTTCTCCGTAAGAGCCATTGAGGAAAGTAAACAAGTGGACCACATTCTGCTACTGGCAGGCACGGAAGGCCTGAGAAGATACAACTCTTGGTTATTCGCCAACGAAGCGGACAAACGAAATCCGGCGGTGATTTGGAAAAAATTCTTAGAACAAATAGAGCCCCAAACTAATTTCCGAATTGCCCGCTTCACCCTACAAAAATACGCACAGTCCGACACTGAGAGTATCGATGACTTTCTCGCAAGGTGCAGGCTTCAGGCGCAGAAATGCAAGTTCAGAGACGAGCTCGAACTTGAGGAAAGAATTACCGAACAAATAATTATAGGAACCCGTTTCCCAGAATTACAAAAGAAACTACTGAGCAAGAACGAGCCCGTACCACTGCCAGATGTGCTCAACACGTGTAGAAGCTATGAAGCTTCAATCAGCCATATGGAGAAGATGAATGAGCTAAAAAAAGAGGAAAGCCACATAAGCGCCATAAAACACAAGACTGTAAGTTTCGACGTCTGTGGTAGATGTGGTCGTCAACACAAGCCAGGAAATTGTCCTGCACGAGGCAGTACTTGTTCTGCATGTGGTCGGAAGAACCATTGGGCCAAAGTGTGTCAGACACAGACATACAGAAAGAACACGAACAGGCAGCAAACCAAGCGCAAAAAAGCTGAAACAGCACGGGACACAGGAAGAAGCCAACAGAGCTGCATTAATGTGCAAAATGAAATAGAGATCGCAAGTGATTTCGAGAGTATGGCATTTTATTCAGTGCATGAGCACGAAGAAAAAACACCTGAAATCTCGACGTTGCACTCCCAAACAGGCAAGGCACAGACCGGCTAAAAATCAAAATAGACACCGGAGCTGAAGGAAACGCCCTCCCATTACGTACATTCCGTCAAATGTTCCCCAAATGTGTGGACCAAAATGGACATCCACGTCCTGGAACGACGCAAGAAGAAACAGCTGTTCTAACAGCTTACAACGGCTCCAAGATCCCACAGCACGGATCCATCGTAATAAAATGCGCTTACAAGGGTCTATGGCGACACATAAAATTTTATGTGGTGACATCAAATGGACCTGCCATAATTGGACTACCCTCACTCAGAAGCCTAAAATTAGTAAGCCTCCACTGCACCACCAGAGAAATAAAAGATCCGATTGAATCGATCAAGGATTTAAAAAAGGTTTATCCCGACCAGTTTGACCGCATAGGACACTTCAAGGGCGACTATCACATAGTACTAAAACCCGACAATCACCCAGTGATCCATGCACCCAGGAAGTGCCCCATCCACCTAAGAGACGAAATAGAAAAGGAACTCAAGTCCATGGAATCCCAAGGCATCATCCGAAAGGTGACAGAACCAACCGAATGGGTCAGCAGTATAGTTTACGTTCGAAAAAAGAACGGAAAACTTCGCCTCTGCCTGGACCCCAAAGACCTCAACCGAGCCATCATGAGATGCCACTACAAAACCCCTACGATGGAGGAGCTAACGCACAAGCTATCGGGTGCTCAATATTTTTCAAAACTGGATGCCAAAAATGGATATTGGTCCATACCACTCGATACTGAATCCCAACGACTAACAACGTTTCACTCACCATTTGGAAGATTCTGCTTTCAAAGAATGCCATTTGGGCTAGTGATGTCCCAAGACGTATTCATGCAGAGAATGGACATGATACTGGAAAAATGCCCAGGGACAATCGGCCTAATAGATGACGTCATTGTCTATGGGAAGACCAAGGAGGAACATGATCTCAACCTCCGCAAGCTTATGAAGGTGGCGCAAACCGAAGGGTTGTGCTTCAATAGTGAAAAATGCGAAATTGACAAGAAACGCATAGCCTTCTTTGGAGCCATATACGACAAAGATGGTATCAAACCCGATCCGAACAAAGTAGAGGCAATAAAACAACTACCCAGCCCCACCAATGTAACAGAACTACAAAAGGTGTTAGGCATAATCACCTACTTAGCGCCCTTCATTCCGCATTTATCTGATTTGACGGCACCCATGAGGGATCTTCTCAAGAAAGAATCAGAATATCAATGGACAGCCAGTCACCAGAAAGCACTGCAGAAAATAAAGGATCTGATATGCCAGGAAATGTCTCTCGCATATTTCAACCCATCAAAGGATTAGGCGCAGTACTCATGCAGGAGGGAAAACCAATCGCCTTTGCGTCGAAAGCACTCACAGAGACAGAACAAAGATATGCGAACATAGAGAGAGAGAGCTGCTAGCTGTCGTCTTTGGCTGTGAGCGATTTAAAACCTACTTATATGGATGTCAATTCAAGGTAGAAAGTGACCACAAGCCATTAGAGATGATCAGTTTAAAAAACCTAATCTCAGCCCCCCCTCGTTTGCAACGCATGCTTCTACGCCTGCAGGAGTATGACCTGAGCATCACATATCGTCCAGGCAAGGAGATGACCCTGGCAGATGGATTCTCCCGACTACCAAATAGAAAAAACAAAGAAGAGATCAACCTCAATATAAGAGTGGATTTCGTTCAGTTTTCCACTGAAAAATTAGCACAGATCAAACACGCAACCACAGCTGACTCCATCCTCTGTGAACTCAGAGAAACCATTCTGCAAGGTTGGCCTAACACTTCCCGAGAAGTCAACAAAAATTTGCGGCCATATTGGTCCTACCGGGATGAGCTCTCCATTGAAAATGGCATAATACTCAAAGGTGACAGAATTCTGATCCCTACATCAATGCAACCAGAGATATTGGAAAAGATACACTATGGGCACCAGGGGCGCGAAAAATGCAAACTGAGAGCCAGAACATGTGTTTTCTGGAGCGGCATCAATAATGACATTGACAGAATAACACAGAAATGCACCATATCCCAAGAGCTGCAAAAATCTCAAACAGCAGAAACCCTCATGCCACACGAGATCCCTGTGCGACCATGGCAAATCCTAGCGACTGACATTTTCAACCTCAATGGAGTTAATTATCTTCTAATTGTGGATTACTATTCGAAGTACCCCTTCATCCGCAAACTCAAAGAATTCTCTAGCAAAGAAGTTATCGGTTTTATCAAGCAAATATTTGCTGAGCAAGGAGTCCCAGAAAGGCTTATCAGCGATAACGGTTCTCATTATAACTCCCAGCATTTCAAAGACTTCGTAAGAGCATGGGACTTTGAGCGCATCACCTCCTCTCCCAGATACCCACAATCCAACGGCATGGCAGAACGCTGTGTTCAAACCGTCAAAGCGGCTATGAAAAAAGCCATGCTGAGCAACCGGGACATAAACATGAGCCTGTTGTGTCTCCGATCCACCCCAATAGACCACATTATTCCATCCCCGGGAGAATTGCTGTTCAATCGCAAACTAGTCAGCAACCTCCCCGCCAAATGCACCAACCAAAACGTCCGGAGGGAGGAAATCCAGAATCAACTACTCCAGTTGTCACAGAAAAGGCACCATGACATACACGCCAAGGACCTCCCTGATCTTAGCACAAGACAACAAGTGCGCATTCAAGACCAAGACTCAAGAAGATGGACCCCAGCCATCGTCAAACAGGCCTGTGCTGAACCGCGTTCATACATCGTCGAAACGCCGTCAGGGCAGAGTCTCCGCAGAAACCGCAGGCACTTCAAGGAAGTTGCCCACACACCCAACACCACATCAATACCACACCACATCAATACCAGACGTGCACCCTGAGGAAACTCCCAGCACCAACATAAGCATCTGCGCACCGCCTATGGAAGCGCAGAGCCCTGCACATGCAACACAAACCAATACGATAAACTAGAAACTACTACAAAATCAGGTCGTGTTATCAAACCACCCAAAAGATACGACTTGTAAGAAACTGTTAGAAAAAACTCCTTATGGTAAAAGAGGGATGTGAAGATATGAGTTGTCCCCCTTAGACAGGCCCTCTCCAATAAAAAGATAGGGACTTCCCTTTCCCCCAAGGATTCCTGAATAAACGGCCCAACTACATGGCTGTGTTTAATCCAGCTCCCGTGTTCTGTGTTTTCTGTATCTTTATAAAAGACAACATCATACATTATTAAAATAACATAACATAACAATTATTGAGTTACCTCTATCATTTTATAGAATTTCATTCTCTGTTATTAAATTGTAAAATTATTTTAAAAGAAAGTTTTATTTTACTTCAATTTTTTTTTTCATAGACCAGAGTATATTGCTTACTGGAATTAGTAAATTTAATCTCTTGGCTTTCATTTAAATCTAAAATTGAAGCTTCAAGAAAACTTCTTATTTTTTAAAATTCAATTTAAATTTATCGAAAATGAATGGTGGTACCTATGCAAAAGTAAATGTAAATAAGTAACTCACCAAATTGCAATGAGGCTATATCGAAAAGGTGTCATTTTCCACCACGACAACACAAGACCGCATGTAGCAAAACAAACCTTGCAGAAACTAAAAGTGGAAATGTGAATTCCTCCAGCACCTGACCTGACTCCTTTGGATTTTCATCTATCCCGATCTCTACAGAAAAATTTAAGTGACAAAAATTTGACTCTGTACAGTTAGTCGAAACGTACCTCTTTAACAGAAACACGAAGCTTTTACGAAAATGGCAGTTTGTAGAAACAATTGTTAAAACAATTGACAATAAATGTATTTTTGTGAGTATGTAAAATTTTGTTTATAATTTTCTAATCGGGTACGAAGTTTTCTCAATGATCTAATTATTAGATTCTAATAATATGCGTTTACGCAGTGCTGAGGTGTTTTTTTTAATAGACTTCAGTTCATTTTACTCTTGATACACGAGGCTTCAATCACTAAAATTAGTTTCTGATTTCTAGTTTTCATCATTAGTTTAGGATGAGAAGAACAATATTTAATTATAGTTTGTTTTTTGTTTTTTTTTTTCATTTATTTTACTGAATGTCGGATTCAACAAAGGGTTTCGCAAGCCAAACAAACAGTTGCTTAAAAGTGCAGTGATGAAAACAATAGTGCAAAAACAAATTTTGGAAAGGAAAATATGATAAAAGAAAGATTTTTGACATATCTACATCTTCTATATTCGTGTGTGTATGCCCATAAATATATACGCGTGTGAATATATAAATTTTATATTTCATAAATATATTTTATGTATTTAATAAATACAGGGACAGTACTATAATTTTGTATATGAAACAGACGAAAATCTAAGAAAATAATTCAATTAGAAAATTTAGTGAGCGTAGATTTGTTGATTATTTTTGGAATATCTTTTGTCATTTAATATAATCTGTATTGCTTTCCTCTTTAGACTCTGAATCTGAAATATTTTTGTCGAATCTTCTGCTTTTATTCTCAGGTATTCAAGGACATTTGTGGAGTGAAACGGTAAGAACACCGGAACAACTGGATTTCATGCTTTTCCCACGGTTTTTGGCTTTGGCAGAGAGGGCCTGGCATCGTGCATCATGGGAAGATATAAAAGATGAATCCACTAGAAAGAAACGTCTAAACCAAGATTGGGAACTCTTTGCTAATACAATTGGTTACAAAGAGTTGAAAAGATTGGATTCATTGGAAGTTGCTTATAGAGTTCCGCCGCCAGGTGGCATGTAAATATCGTCTTTATACATTTATAATATTTATAGAATAAAACAATCAGAATTAAGAAAATGTCAACTGTGAATTGCATATGCGCACGTGTATCTGCTGCATATGCAGCTTGTAAAATTTAAAATACTCAAGCACCGATCAAGTTAAAGAAAAAGTTTTCCCGTCCAAAAGTAAATTTTCTCAATTGAGCTTTTCCTACAAAGTTATTCTGAGATGGTAACCAAAGAAAGAAAATTCAATGTCCTTTAGATTCACTCTTTAACTTATTTTTTATGAACATTTTTTCGATCTTGAACTGGAGTTAGGAACCGAAAGTTGAAGAATCGTTCATATGAGTGAATCATCCGTCATTTTCCCTCCTTAAATATGATTAAACACGTGCCTAAAATAAAAACTTTGAACTTTCTCCTAAAAGAAAAACAGCTGTAAGTAGAACCTTTGAAAGACAAGATTTTTTTCTTCCTTAGCTTTCTTCAACACAGCCCTTTTTTTTTTACCTAAAAAGTTGCGCGCAAATAGAGAAAGAGTAGAGGGTGCGACGATCCCGGGTATTCAATCAAAAGGTGCAATAAAAATAGTTTATATTTAATTTTAATAAAATGCTTATTTCATTTTCATGTTTCATGTTTTATGTATTTAAAATGTTTTCCTTTATCACATTTCTCAGTACTTACACTGCTTACAATGATGCATATAATGAACTTTTCAGTGAATTTTTCATCAATCCCTAGTATTGATTTGACACAATTCTTTTTTGCTTCTTATTCATAAATGTTCATAACCCGAACATCCTCCATATATACACACAAATAATCTCAATTATGAAATAATAATCTCAATCTGTAAACACGATTCTCTAATAATTAAATCGAATCTATTTGATACAACCACTCCTTTACATAACACAGTAAAATGACTTTTACCTGGAACCACAAACTTAAATCCTCCTTAAATCTCTGTTTATCAATGTTTACCATCGCAACCTTCTTTCACATTCGGCACTTGATAAAGAGAGACTAGATTTGGTGACTCTCTTGACCACAAGTTCAGTTTCTCTACGACATTATTTTCAAAGTCTTCATGGCAATGCTGTCAAATTTCAATTGCTACAGATACATTTTGAAGAAAACTACTGGTTCACCTGTTTCGCCTAATTCTTGTCACTTTGATAAACTTGAAATCGCGAAACCAGAATTTCCAAATTTAATAAATCTGGAAGTTATTTCTCCATCTATTGGTAGTTGATCTTCACTACTACATTTCATTTAGTGTCCCCACCCAAGAAAACTTATTGAAGATTAAATTAAGTCTGTTAAATTCTATTTTGAATTGTTACCCAATTTCAAACATTCAGAATTTAAGCAGTAATATGAACCACCACTGATTTCAATACCTTCTTACTTATTTTTATCAAGATTTACTAATTGAAGGAAGTCTCTTAATAAGTTGCATTTTTTTCTTATGAACTGGAATGTTTATCTAAAATATGAATATACATGTTTCTGTGGCACAAGGCCGAAAGGAAATGGGGAAAGGCTGGTCTACATTGTTTATCCTTCACCTAACTAATTCGACTCACGACCAATCACTCTAACAATTGTCACAATCACCACAATAACCCATACTTCTCCATCCAAACTATCTATGAAATGGAATGATCCAGTTCTTTGCTTATTTTCTCACGTGTCCCCTGTCATATTCTTACTTAAATGTCAAACTACCTCCCTTTCAATGATCTCTACATGTACTCTTAATTTTTGTATATTTATCTGCCTTTGTCCGGGAACTCTTCAGTACAAGATAACCGGTCCTTGTTTGCTGTTCATTAAAGCCTTACGTCTCAAGGTAACTTCGTCTCTACTCATTTCAATTTAATGAATAACATTCATTCTTGAAATTAAAGATGGACAAAATCTTAAAACCGGTACGCTTGGATACTCTTCCTAACACTACTTCTTCTACAAGGATATTTAATCATTGGTTCCGGACATTTTCAGCTCTAATACGAAGGATCGAAATACGAGAAGACCTCGATAAACTAGACACGTTGGTTGCATATATTTCTCCGGACATCTACGAATATGTAGCAGAACAAATTACTTATGATTCAGCAATAAATCGACTCCTAGAACTGTACATAAAACCTACCAACGAAATTTTGGCTAAACATGTGTTGTCTACACGCCCACAACTGGAGGAGGAGACTACAGACGAATATGTTCAGGAATTACTTCTATAAGCAAAAGAATGTAATTTACAAGCTGTTGATGCAGTGCAAAACCGAGACGATAGTGTTAGGGATGCATTAGGGATTACTGGACTATACTCAAACACTATCAGGCAACGGCTTGTGGTGATACCGACCGAACAAAAGCGAGACCGGATGTTTGCTCTATAACAACTAAAAAGCAAATGAATAAAACTCGTCGGGCGCATCCGAGTTCGCGCAGATGTTCCGGTTGAAAAATAAAAATTAATCAAATGTCAAATTTCCATTTCGCGAGCCTACGCGAATTTTATTAACCAGCCAATGGGAAACCCGGAATCAAATACAAGCGTGAAATTCAAAATGAGCTTCTGATCCAAAAAGCGGATATAAAAAAGCAGAGACACAAAGCATCGTAAGACAGAGAGACAGAGGAACTCATAGGCTAGAGTTATCAGTGTCTCCCCTTGACTTAAGTCGAGCGGCTACTATGCTAACCTCTTTCCTTCTCCCTGTCTCAAAAGCACTTATTGACCTCAGAGTAACCTCTTCAGAGACATTCCTCACAAACCAACTTACTGACTTACTGACCTTAGAAGTGGCAACTTCAAAATGAACATTTCTCCACATTCCTAAGCCTTTTATCTCTTTCAGCTCATCCTTCATTTCCATGAACATTCTAACCTCCGTTCGACCTTCATTTCAAGTATTGCTTTCATTGTAAAACATTAATTGAAATGTGTATATATAAATGTTATTTTATACTCAAAATGCCTTTCTTGATTTATAATCATTTTATGAATTATAGTGGGCTATTTTCCACGAGGCCAAATTCCGTTAACCTGCAACGGTATACAATTACCCTTCACTACTAACGGAAAAAGAATAAATAAGATAAACAAAAACGCCGCCATTAACCAGGCGAGTACTCTCTATACTGCACAGAAAAAGTCGAAATCTTATTCACGACTTTTTCTACCAGTTGGTGCCGCTACCATAGAAAATAGTAACGCATCAGGGATGGAAAGCTGTGCTGTAGCACTCAACGATACAAAATCACGATGTTATTTTTGTAATGGACAGCGTCACAATAGTCGGAATCGCCCGGCGAGAGAAAGCACATGTCGCAGATGCAATAAGATCGGCCATTACGCTAAAGTCTGCCGTTCAAGACCAACACATACTTCAGCCTCAACATGTACTTCAACTGAAACTCCTAGACTCGCTACCATTAAAAATAACTGTATACTTTTACCCGGAACAGTAACTTCAGCATTACAGCGTCTTCTTCAGGAATCCTAAAGAAAGCCTCAATTTTCGCATTGATCGGGAAATATGAAGCTACTGCCTTGATGGATACTGGTAGTTCCGGATCCTTCATTTCCTATGACTATGCAAAAAAGTATCATTTAAAAATAAACCCTGCCTCGGGGACTGTTTCCATGGCCTCTACGTCGCTGAACGCTTCGGTAAAAGAACGATGCTTTGTCGACATAAACTTATCAGGTGAGTCCTATCCAAATAGTCAACTTTCTGTGTTACCAGGTCTTTGCTGTGACGTTATTTTGGGTCAGGATTTTATGAACCAACATTCGAGAGTGTTCTTTACCTTCGGTGGGCCTAGAAAAAGTATTGTCATCTCTAATTCTACCGTCTGCAGTGTACTATTCGCGTCAGTAGACAGCCATTCGCTCTTCTCTTCTGGTTTGGAAAGGAGGACAGACATTTCATCCAATCTGAAATAGACACGATGCTTCAGCACGGAGTGTTTGAAGTGAGCACATCTCTCTGGAGAGCACAAGTTCTTAACGTCGCTAATGAACGCCAAAGAAAAAGACTGGCGGTGGATGGTCAAACCATCAATGGATTCACCAAACTAGATGCATACCCTTTACCAAGAATGGATGATTTATCATTGGAAACTTCACAGTACAACTTTTATACATCGTTAGATTTGAAAAGTGCTTACCATCAAATACCTATTCAGGAAGAAGACAATATATATGCCCTTTGAAGCTAATGGCAAGCTGTACCAGTTTTGTAGGGTTCCCTTTGGATTTACTAATGGAGTAGCATGCTTCCAGAGAACGATTAATAATATAATAAAACAACACAACCTATGACAATATAGTGGTAGCCGGAAAAAAAACCAACAAGAACATAACGAAAATTTTACAACAATCAGGAAAATCGCTCAACAAAATGATCTCACATTTAATGAGATGAAGTCTGTTATATCAACTGAATCGCCTGACTTTCTGGGCTATACCATATCACAAGAAAAAATAAAACCAGATGTAGAAAGGTTGCGACCACTAAAAGAGCTACCAATCCTAAAAGACAAGACAACCTTACGTCGAGTTATTGGTTTATTTTCTTACTACTCCCAGAGGATCCCGACATTCGCTGATAAAGTTAGGCCCCTGATTATTGCTGAAACTTTCCCCCTCAAACAAAATTCCTTGAAAGCATTCAATGACCTCAAAAATGAAATCGGAGGTGCTTTGCTACATGCTATTGATGAAAACATTCCCCTGATAGTGGAAACTGACGCCTCGGATACAGCCCTCGCGGCAACACTGAACCAAGCTGGTCGTCCAGTCGCCTTTTTTTCACGCACCCTAACACCAACTGAACACGCTTCAGTCGAAAAAGAAGCTTGTGCCATTGTTGAAGCCATTAAAAGTGGTCCCACTACTTGTCTGCTCGACGGTTCTCCATAATCACTGACCATCAAGCAGTACACTACATGTTCCACTCTAAGAAAGTGGGGAAAATTAAAAACAATAAGATCAAAGATGGAGAATGGAATTGGGGTGCTATGATTATGACATAATATATTGACCAGGTAAAAATAACATTCCTGCTGATGCACTATCAAGGGCGCATTGTGGAGCTGTTGTCAGCAAAGAAAAACTATATCAGCTATATGTCAGTCTCTGTCATCCAGGTATCACCAGATTGGCCCACTTCGTGAAAATCAGAAATCTTCCATATTCTATAGAAGTGAAGAGAATATGTACTGAGTGCCCTGTATGTGCTCGATGGAAACCTCGGTTCCACTCACCAGATTCAGTGGGCCTAGTCAAGACCACACAACCTATGGAACGACTTAGTATGGACTTTAAAGGACCTCTTCCTTCCAACACTAAGAACCGATACATGCTAGTCATGATAGACGAATATTCACGCTTTCCTTTTGTCTTTGCATGCCCAAATACGACTACAGACGTGGTGATCAGATGTCTGAGTCAGCTATTTGTGATGTTCGGAATGCCCTCCTACATCCACACTGATCGTGGTTCTTCATTCATATCCAAGGATGTTCGAGAACACCTTACCAGCTTAGGCATAGCTACCAGCCGGATGACTCCATATAATCCTCAAGGAAATGGCCAATGCTGGCGCTATAATGGCATTGTCTGGAAATATATAAGACTAGCTCTTGCTTCTAGAAACCTTCCCGAAACTCAATGGGAAACTGTACTCCCTGAAGTACTGCACTCAATTAGATCTCTACTTTGTACGGCAACTAATGCAACCCGTCATGAGAGACTATTTTCATACCAGCGACAGTCACCTAGTGGTCACTCTATATCCACCTGGTTAACTGTACCAGGTCCGGTATTATTGCGACGTCACACTAGGGCCAGCAAATATGAACCTCTAGTTGAAGAAGTGCAATTAGTGCAGTATGCCCATGTGAGTTTTACTTGAATCGACAGTTTCTATGCGGGACTTTAGCTCCTATAGGGAACATGTCACTAAATAAATCGACAACTGACAGTAACACTAGGGAGAAAATCAATACATCAACCAAAGGACAACATACAATAACCGAAGAACAGCATGTAGCTCACGAAAACAACAACACAGAAGCAGTTGTTGAAAATGACCTTGCAGAAACAGACATGACGGATAACGAAATACGGAAAATTTTACATCCATCCCAGAAACTCCAGATGTACTTAGGCGTTCTACTCGAGAGCGTCGTAAACCAGCTCAATATTGTGAACTTTAAAATTAGTGCATCATCTTACGTACTTGAACTTGACTTGACATAGTATAAGGATACTAAAAAAATTACCTATTTTACACACGAAATCTATTACAATTTTCTAACTAAAAAAATCAAAATATTAACTTCATTTATCAATAATTGGAACTCAAAATTTATAAGGCTGGGAGAAGTCATATTCTTACTTAAATGTTAAACTACCTCCCTTTCAAATGATCTCCACATGAACTCTTAATTTCTGTATATTTATCTGCCCTTGACCGGGAACTCTTCAGTAGAAGATAACCGTTGTTTTTCATTAAAGCCTTACGTCTCAAGGTAACTTCGTCTCTGCTCATTTCATCTCCCAACCCCGAATCATACCAAAAATAATTCAATAAAACTAAAAATATTTTTCTGACAGTTGGTGTTTAATAAAACAATTTAATAAAACGCGTTTAAAAAATTACGAATAATCGTAATTTTTTTAGTGCGATTTTTATTTTTTTTAATTTCTTACTAACTAGCATAACAATTATGATTTTTCTTTAATAAGCATAAGTAAAAACAAAAAAAAGACAATAAAAAAAATCGGTTCCTTTCCCCCAGCAAATTAAAAAGCACATAAACAAGATATCAAAAAGGTTGATGAAATAGTAGAGACTTCGTATTATTTACCATAAACTTTGGAATAAAAGGAATTGACTCACAAGTGTACAATAAACAAATATATTTAATTGATTTAGATTAGAGTGAGTCTTGATATTCGGTGTAGCAAAAGATCTCAGTAGCAGCCAGGAGAAAGTCCGTTTCAGCTTGGTAGCTGGTAGTTTACAGGTTAGGCTTTGGTCAGGGCCTCCGCTTGGTAGTAGGTGTCATCATAGAAAAAGATACAGCTTTAATCTGCTGTTCTTTCTCGGTGATTAGAAGGGCAAATGACCGATTAACTTCTTCACGCATGGCTGGTTTCTTTGATGGTCAGTCAGTCAGTTAAATGCCATACGTGAAACACGCTTGGGCGATCATGTCTCGAAAAAGACATGACTGACTGGGCAGAAGATTATCCCGCAGTAGGTTGCCATTATTTTCTGCGGTAGACTGGTTACCAGCCAAGGCTATAGAACCCAATTTGTCCTGTTATTTAACACATAACTAGAGGGAAGAGACGGATTAATGCCTTTCCCAAGGGTATTTGCGCGTAAGTGAATGCAATTAATTCAACTGGAATTCGAACTCGGCTCCCCGATTTCTCGTTCCGAGCCGATATCCACTGCACCACAACTCTTTATTTGATTTGACTGTCTGTTTATCCTTTTTGACAAGAGTCCCAGACTATTGTCGCGAAATTTGGTTTCGTCTAACATCAAAAACCTCTTTGTGTTAGTTTTTGGGATTAACCAAAACTATTTTATTTCCGGCGTTCCTATTTTTTTTCAAATAGCGAAAGTTATGCGTAGATCCTCTCTGATTTTGGTAGTTGTTAGTCATGAAGGCTAGACCCACGTATAGTGTTATGTTACTTAAAATTCACCGGCTAAGGGACATCAGTTTTTATGATAACCAACAATAAATTACTACTGTGATGCATTCATATCTTCGTCTTTCTTACTAAAACCCAGTCGGTAAAATTACATGGTGTCTGTTTTGGTGCCGATGGCGAGCGATAATGAATAACACGTGAACACACAAACTATCTCGTAAGGGAAGTGTCTTTATTTCTCATCTAAGGGAGCCGGCCTCACTTTCATGGGGCCGTTTCGTCTCCGTGTTTTACGGAGCTATATACATCATAACAGTGTCAGAAGCGGGGTAGACCAACTTGTGGATACCAGTTAAAAAGAAAAAAGGGATTAATTAATTCAATAATTTGCAAAAGAAAAAAAGCGGAATTGATATAATCCCTCCCACACACAGCCAAAAAGATAACAATATTTATTTTCTTTCTTCCATATTGTTTATAATTTCTGAAATGGTCTTTACAGACAGAAGACAATTCTTTGCGCACCCACCCCGCGAAAGAATGAGTCAGAATTTTCTGTTCTTTTTTTACAGATGTCTATCTGTGTTCTTAGCCACTATTAGGGAGGAAGCCTATCATATAAATGGTGAGTTGAAGCTTGACTGTGAGGAAGACAAGATGATAGTGATTAAGAAGTTCGAAGTTTTTTTTTTTGCACGAAGCCTAGGAGTCTTACAAATTTCATCTCCGAAAGCAAGAAGCATCAGAAAGCATCGAGATATATATAGCTGCTCTGCGACAACTTACAAAGAACTGCAATTTCAAACAGCTACACCGATAGACTTATTTGGGACATAGTCGTTGGTGGGGGTTTGAAATGACACCGTCAAGAGAAGCTACTGTCAACTAGACAAGTGCCTGTAAACCTGCAAAGATCATGAAACATCTAAACAGACATAGACCATTTCATCCTTTGTCGATGCGGTAAACTCTTACATCAAATGTGTTACAGAGAGAAACTGAAAAATTAATTTTTCCAAACAGCGACCAAAGTCGAAAACGATGCCCAACAAACGTAGACGTTGCGGGAAATTTTCTGTTCCATAATAGAAATCACTGTCAAATCGCTGCAGAATTTGTTAGCAGAAGGGACACTATGCATTTGTTTGGCGAAAGAGAAAGAAAGAAATGAGGGAGATAGAACTTTCTAGGTTCAATCACTGCGAAAAAAATAGATGCGGTCAGCAAGAACGGTACCCCAAAATGACGGCCACCACTAACATTCGTACCAAAATCATCAATTTTTGGCTAAATACGAGTGCAAATGTGACCGTAGTTCCGCGTTGATGTTTTAAGAAAAAATCCCCACTGGTCCAACCAATAAACAAAAGACTGTATGGACTTGGTCATCATGAAATAAAGGTTATTGGATGTGTAGAGACTACAATGGCCACGGACAAAAAACAGCTCACAGATCTATATGTTGTTGAAATCCTGAAAGAACCACTACAGGGCGATCAGCAATTAAATCTCTCAATCTGCTAAAAGCAGTTAATACTGTCAGAAGCGAAGGACACTATTACAAAGAAGAGTTCCCAGAACTGTTCACAACCCATTAAACTGGAACATATGCATCAGATACGTTTGGGTGCGGGAGATCAGCTTTTCTCCATTGCCACTCTTAGAAGATTGCTACTGCCTATGAAACAGAAAGCTCACGAAGAACTGAAACGTCTGGAGAAGGAAAACATAATCCATAAAGTGAAGTAGAAAAAGGATGGGCGTGCCTCAATAAATAAAAGCAATGGTAAAGTCAGATTGTGTGTCGATTTTACTAAGTAAAACGAATATTTCCTGTACCTGGCACAGATCAGCTACTAGCCAAACTAGACGAAGCCACAATATTCAGCAACCTTAATTGCAACAAACATTTCTATCAAATCATCCTTCACGAAAAATCACAGGAACTTACCACATTTATAACACGATACGGGAAGTACTGCTTCAACAGCTTTCGTTTGGGATAAGTTCCGGACCCGAAATTTTTCATAGAGAGATGAAACACATTTTGTCTGGGTTACCAGGGAGTCATCTGCGATATAGACGATGTCCTCATAAGCGAACGAAACCACTAGGAGCATGACCAGCGATTAAAAGTGGAACTTCAAAGAATGAAGTCAGCTAGAGCCACACTAAATGATAAGTGTGTATTTTCTGTTACCAATACAAAGGTTTTGGGACACTTCATCTCAAAGGAGGGAATTCAAATAGACGCAGAAAAAAATAAAAACTATTATGTATCTGCCTTGACCAGAGAATGTGTCTGATCTAAGGTGTTGACTGGGCATGACAAATCAAGTTGGAAAATTAAGAACCTAGCAGATACTACCAAACCACTCTAAGATATTTTTAAGAAAGAAATAGAATGGATCTGGTACAAGCTTCAAAAAATAGTATTCCACACCCTGAAGAAACAACTGAGTTCCGCACCAGTAGTGACTCATTATAACCATAACAAGCCGACAAATATATCAGCAGATTGATCTAGCAACGGGATAAGAGGAGTACTTCTCCGAAAACAAGGAAACGACTGAAAACCTGTATTTTATGCATCGAGATCTCTGATTGATACAAGAGCAGAGATAGCAGGTTGAAAAAGAGACATTAGCCGTCATGTGGTGCTGTGAAAAAATTGCTTAATCGAATTGCAAATATTCACAATAGAAAATGACTTCAAATAACTAACGGCACTGTTAAAAACAAAACGGCTGGATGAAGTGACTCCAAGAATCCAGCGTGTCCGCATGAGGCTAATGAGACATTATATATACTACAAGACAATACCTTTTGTAGTAGGCGTCGGTTATACTTGCGTATGGCCTTGTGCAAAACATAACTGAGCCAACCCACATTGAAAGAATATTCTGTTGAACAAGCATGAAAAAAAGATAAAAAAGTCTCGTTTGTAATAATAAATGTAAATTTATTTAACGCAAGAAATTGAGCCATTATTTTGTTGATTTAAAATATATGTATTGGAAGTCTCTCTTCCGAGTGTGTGTTTTTAGGGTTCATTTTTGTAAACTGGTTGAATGATGCGAAATGAATTCGTGAAAGAAAGACATGTCTCTGTTACGCACTGTGTATGTTTGTGTGACAGTAGTAAGTGAAACGTTATTTCCTTTGTGATAAAAAAAACGGAAGTGCTGTCTTTGATCTTCTTTCTTTTTTTGTCGACAGCAAATGAATAAGAAGGGAAGGAGAATCAATGAATGCAGTTCGAAAAAGATAGTAAGAAAATGCATCGTGGCATCCATAGAGAACTGGTTTCTCTCTGACAAGAAAGCAAAAATTCACGCTATTTATGTGTTTTTGAAAGATGAAATAGGCTCCGATTCTAGATTTTTCTCTAAATCCTGATTGTTTCATAAATGAGGACTTGTATCCAATTTGTTTGCGAAGACATCTGCATACGGTAAAGTTCGTAGTCCAACTGTCTCAAGATTTTACAAATCCGACACTTTGTTCTGCGCATCTGGGAGTGATCTAGTCATACATGATACCAGCAGAATACAGAGACAGACACATTTATCAGTGCAGTCACAGGAAATATCTCAGTAAGCGACAAAGGAATGGATGAAATCAGACTGAAGAAAAACATTGACAGGGTCTGCAGTCAATTCATCAGCTACTATAAGATGGAGTACTGGCCTTAAACAGCAAGTTAAGATCCTGAACTAAAGCAGTTCTGATTCGTTAAGCATGACCTAATAGTTTACCAGGAACTATTAAGTATCAGAGCCGACTTGTCATCCCTGACTAAACAAACAGTCAACAAAAATACAACAGAAGCAGTCCAACTCACCTTGTAAAGGACTTTATGACCGAAAGGGAATGTAGTAGCGTTATGTCACTTAAGGTTCACCGGTTAGGAGACAATTATAGGTAATGACAATCAATCAGCAGTTTTTATGATAACCAACAATAGTATATTAGTCTCTTCAACCGTCTTATCTCAGTCGTTAACATTGCACCATGAACAGCAAACTTCTGCTATTTTTCAGCCGGGTTCAGTCATTTCTTCTTTTTATTTGACGGTAGCGTTCACTTTATTTAGAAGAAAAGTATATAGAAAAAAAGATAAAGGTTTCAAAGGAAAATACCAATGCCTTGTTTTAATTTGATTTCTGTTTTTACTTTTTTTGTTTATATATTATGTTTATATTTTTAAATTTAATTTAATTTAATTTTTTGAGGGACTCATTATATTTCCACAATGTTTTCTGATAATATTTGGTATACGAATCATTTTTAATGAATAAATCCTGAAAATTTTGTTTAAAACGAAAAATTCCCTGATTTTTGGCAAATATTTTGAAACAAGGGGTAGCAGTATTTTACATTCATTTCAGAAAAAATGTATCGATTTTGGTAGTAATGGCTTTATTCCTTATCAATAAACTTTTTTTTTCAGAATTAAGAATGGTCGATTAGTGACAAATACAGCATTTCACGGTTTGGTTGTTCAGTACAGCCGAAATGGAGGCAAATCATGGCATGATGTTGATGATAAAGCGATAATTGAAAGCGGTAAAGTGTTACAGTTACGAACCAAGTAAGTTCCTGGAAAGTTTAATAACCTGAAGTAGATACAATCGCGCTCAAATTATCATAATTTTATAAGTTAAGAAATCTTTAGCATCTATATTCAAAAGTGCATCAAAAGAAGTAAAAAAAAGGTACACACTTTTAAAGTGTGCTTGATTGAAGTTAAATTATGGTTTTTTGAAAGATAACTTAAAATAGGTACCTCCACTCATTTTCGATAACTAACTTTTAAAATTTAGCTTTTAAAAATAAAATAAAGTTTTCTTGAAACTTTTATTTTAGTTTTTATTGAAAGCTAAATGATTAACTTTACTATTTCTGGTAAGCAAAATACTCTGGTTTATAATTCGAACAGAAAAATTTGACATTTTCTTGAAAATGTTTCAATTCTTCGGCTATTTTTGAGCGATCGACATATTTGTAAACAAAAGTTAATTTTCTGTTTTGAAAATCTTCCAAAAATAAAACATATATCTATGTCACATTGCTTTTTGAAAATTAGCAAATTTAATGTTAATCTAATTTACACAACTATTACTTATCATGAAATTTAGAATAAAACTATTCACAGTGTTGATCTTTCTGACCTTCACGACATATTTGACATATGATGACAGACAGATGCGAGATAAAATAAGTTTATGGCGAAGGAAATTGTTCAAATGTTTTTTTCTTGAAAGAGGAAGAAACCGTTAAATACATGACTTTTTAATGTACAGACAGAATTTTTTTTTTAAATTTTTAAAAAAATTTCTAAAAAAAATCAAATACACACAAAAAATATTTTAAAATATGATGGCTTGATGATTTGTATTAAACGTTTCAATTTTAGATTAGTGAATATAGTCTTCACTTAATAACTTAATAACCTAACGTCTACAAGTCTTTGAGATATTTTTAAAATATTTTTTGAAACTTTATAAGTTATTATAATTTAAAAAAAAAGGAAAACAGTTTTTTAAAAATTTCATTATTAGTCAAAAAGAAAATTTCCAGACTATAATGTCCTTAATTAATATTATTTATTAAAGCAATTAAAAGCTTATCTAATTAAATAATGTCATTTTATTTTACTGCTGGGAGCAGATTTTCGGAAAGAGTGGCCAAATGATTGAAAATAAATAATAGATAATTTATATTCCACAATGAGTCCTGCGTTTAACTAATAAAACCAATTTTGCCTACAAAATTGAATCTCTTGAAATTTCATGAACGTGGAGAAATTCTTAGAAATTTTTTTTACATCTGTTACCCAAACAGATGTAAAAAAAAATTCTTAGAAATTTTATAAATGATTTCAAAACTAATTTCAATCGTTTATGAATAAATCCTAAAAGTTTCATGAAAATCTGAAAATTATTTGATTTTTGCAAGGACTTCCAAATTAATGTGTTTGTCACTGAAAAATAAAACAAACAAAAAAACTGAGTTACGTAATACAATTTCCATTGTAAACTCCCGTAACGATTTGCCTTCCCGCTAACGAAAATAAAAACAAGATTTTTACCAAAATTTCGAACGTGTTAGAAAAGACTAATTTTTTTAAAAAATAATTAAAAAATATTGACAGCAAAATTTGATCTTTCCTTTTAAATATTTTGATGGAAAAACTTCGTTTTTATTAAGTTTGAGATCTTTTTTCTTCATGCTGTTTTTTTTTTTTTAGCGATTAACTTAAAGCTAATCCGTATTAAAAGAACAATTAATTTTTGTGTATAAATAAATTAAATATTTTGCACATTTTAAATATTGGCAAGTTCACTTGTCGATCATCGAATCCCCGAACTGCCATTATACGAAATGTAAACAACAACTTTTTAAATCTCTTAGTCTTAATTCAATATTTATTCTAGGGAAATGTTTCGAAGGTATTTGGTAAACTTAAGTATTTATTAACTGATTTTTTTAAAAGTAATGTTTACTTTTTAAGTGTCAATTATTATTTACCGGCTATTTAGAGCTATAATCGTTTCCTACTCACCAAGTACTAAGTGAAAGTGTATCTATTGATACGCTAACAGTAAATAAATACATGGAAAGGAAATATGAGAGAAACACCGTAAAAAATTAAAATATTTAATAGGTACGTATTAATTATAGAAAAATGCTACAATAACTCGCACGTGTCCCAAAATGGATAAATGTACGCATTGTTCCAAGAACAAGCATGTCTGAATGAGGTACAAGAAGATAAACATAAAAGTCTTCTCTTACTTTCTCTGGCTATCCTGATAAGCTGAAATAAAGTGTCTCACCGAAATTGAAAGCATGTCTGTTCTCCATGTGTGTGGACTTCCGAAAATTGGGAAGGTGTTACTGTTAACCATCAACGAACGAAGGCAAAAAAGGAGTTTTCTTTTTAAAGGGGATGAACTCACACGCGAACAACGGGCACGTGATGTCTGAAGTCACGCCCTAAATCCAAACGAAAACAACTATTGTTTCCCTACAAGTACCCTCTTCCTAGACAGTTTCATTAACCTGAACAAGGAGAACCCGATAAAAGTGCAAAAAAAAAAAAAAAAGAAAAGAAAAACAAAAAAAGAAAAATAAACAATTATCGTTAATTACAAAATGAAATACAAAATGTTTTTTCACCATGAATAAAAGTTCCTTTAAGAGGGAATAAAACTGTCTTTCAGCAATAAAGCTCCTGAAAAAAAAAATTTATCAATAAATGTTTAGGCCGTCTAACATGACGGCTAGATCTGGCGCTACTGATGATGGAGGAGTCACTGGAGTGTCCATGCTGAGCCAGGTAGCATCCAGAAAAAAAGGTTTCAACATGTCGACAGCAATTCTTAATACAAATTTGAGTTTCTCTTAAAGAGATTAAAGAGATTGAAAGTTCCTCTGTAAGATAGCTGCTATATATGAGACTTAGCCAAGTCCCGCACAAAAGCGTGTGCATGCCTGAAAGAGTTTAGGCACCTTTGAGTCTGTGCAGAAGAATTGTAGGTTAAGCTTGCCATTCTCACAGTAAACCAATCAACAAACGAGGTCATGTTCAAAGATTTTGTGGGGTTTGCAAAAAAAAAAAAAAAAAAAGAAAAAAAAAAGAAAAACTGTTCCGGGTGTCTGAGCGTGGTGTCATACGTCAATCGGATACAATCTTTACTGCTAGTGGGAAATATCAGAAGGGCTGAGAGTGGACGCTTCATCCAATTTGACTGATCCGTCATAGGCCTTAAGTCTGATTTGAGTTTACGATAAAATATTTCTATTAAGCTATTTGCTTCCGGGTGACAAGGAGTGGTTTTAATTCTCTTATTGCTCAAGATGCTCATCAACTGGTTGAACAGGTTCAACTCAAATAGCCGACCTCTGTCTGTGGTAATTACAGTATGTATCCCAAAATGAGACACCCACACAAACAAAAGTTTTTGCTGTGGAGCGTGCGGTAATGTCCAACATGGGAAGAGGCTCACATCAACGGGAGGCGCGATCAATGCATATCAATAGGTATGCTTGCCTCCCACATGAGAAGAGGATTCAGTGATTACCACATGCACATGCGCAAACTACTCATCGGGAAATGGAAAGGAACCAGTGAGTATGGCACACAAGGTTTTGACCACTACCGAATGTCAGTTTTCATGCGTGGCCAAACAGATCTATCCGTATCGAGGCATTAGCACTCGAGTGAGACAAATAAGAGAAGGAGAACAGAATGTCTTCCACACTAATTACGGCACGAGGGACGCAATCGTTCGGTGCTGGTGTCGCACACAATTTTTAACTCCGTGTTTGGAACACGTATTCTTGAAAATATCAAGGATGTGTAGTTTTCTCGTAGAAATGGTTGATATTCAAGCAGAAAGACATTGGTGCCATGAGACATGGTGTCTGCGGGTATGTTGTCGACTCCCTTGATAAACGGATATCCGAAGTGATTTGCAGCAGATAATTCCAAATGTCTGGTTCCATGTGAGAATACCTGCCAGAGTTTGACTGGAAGGCATTCAATAAGAGCTTGTGGTCCGTTAGTAAGTAAAAAGTTCGACCTTTTAACAAATTTCCAAAGTAGCGGACAGCTGAATAAGTTGTGAGAAGTTTGCGTCTAATGGTGCTGTACCTGGATTCAATAGTTGTCAGTTTCTTGGAGAAGAAGGAAGTTAGTCTCCAGTGGTCATCGACCTTCTACTGCAGGATTGCACCTACACCAGTAGAATAGGCGTTGACCGCCAAACACAACGTCTTGCTTGGAACAACATGTAACAATTTAACCGCTTAGGACAATAGAACCATAATTTGGCAAAAAGCTCCCAAGGCAAGATCAAACAAAATTATGTCACAATTTTTGACATTACTTAAAAATATTCGTCAAAAGTTTTACAATCTGCACGGAATTCGGCTGAAACCTTCGAAAAAATTCACCATCCTTAAAAACGGTCGAACTTCCTTGTGGTATCTGTTACAAGAAAGTCGGAAATGTCCACCACTTTAGAAGAGAAAAGAGAAATTCCAGGACCGAGGAAAATTACTTCAAATTTTCCAAACTCACACATTACTTAGTTAATAACAATTACAAATTCTTCAAAATTCTCAATAAACGGGCTGAACGTCTCTGATATGCTTCTCCGTAGACAAAATGTAAGCTGTGTCGATAAATTTTTGAAAAAACTGCGCCGCGTTTCTTAGTGCAAATAACACACATAAAACTCGAACAACCCAAATGGCGTTGTTATGACAGTTTTCAGAATACTTTAGGCTCTACCGAAATTTGATGGTAGCCCTTGATAAGGTTAAATCTAGCAAATATCGTCGTCTTGAATAATAGCCGTTGCATTAATAATAGCCGTTACATCATATATGTGAGGAACAGGGTAACGGTTAGGCTTATTGGCAGAGTTGAGTGCTCTATAATCGCCACATTCGCCCCAGGTGCCACCACTTTTGAGCACCAGGTACAAAAGGTTACTCTTCGATGAACGGATAATATCCATTCCATCATTTGGTTAAATGCAGTTTTAGCCACGCTCACTTTTCCCGTGCTAGCCGGTGAGGATGGCTGTGAACAGGAGGGTCGCTAGTAGTAACGTAGTGTGTGGGTAGAGTATCTTTGTAAAAAGACGGTTAAGTAATGTAGTCAAACTTTTTTTTAAAAGTTCACAGAAAGTGTTAGCGACGGTAGAACATAATGGAATTACATTATGAATGACGACAGAACATTCGTCTTAAGGTCAGTCAGACAATTCTATAAATATCAATGAGAAGACCATATTTATGAAAAAAATTTGCCCACAATATGGGTTTCTCTAATTCCGCTAAGACAAAGAAACGGGTGAAAAACCGTTCCAACCATAAATCCAACGTAAAGCATCTCTGATCATAAGATCATATTTACGTCCTATAGAGTAAGATTATAAGGACCTTTTAACTTAGTGACAAGAATTAAAGATATATGCGCATCACTGTTCACAAGAAAACGTATACCAGTAGTGCGATCTCAAACAAATAATAAGCGACAAACTTCTCCCACGTTAGCGCACCGAGTCGCCTCTGGTCGATAGCTTTGGCTTTTTCCTGTTTCGATTTGAACGAACAATGCAGCTTAAAGTACCATCAAATTCCGATATCTAAATTTCATGCGTAAGTAACACACCGGGTCCTTGCTACTAACTCCCGTACAACCTCGATTTTGCGAGCGGAGGATGCTAACTTTCTACAAACTTTTCACTAAGTCATCCATTCTTACCATTAACCTTCGCGGTTCTTCTAGGAGTGTAACCAGATGATCTGACTCTGGTGTCTGTATTGGCAGAGACGGAAGCTCCAAACTTAATAAAAACTAAGTTTTTCCGTCAAAATAGTTATGTTATTTTTAAGCAGAAAGATTAAAGTATTTCTAAAGTATTATTGTTTTTTATATTTTTAATCAGTTCTAACACGTTCGAAATTTTGGTTTAAAATCTTTTTTTTTTTGTATTTTTTTTTTGTATTTTTTTCGTCAGCGGGTGACCAGATTTTTACCATGATAAGTGTAATATAACTTTTTCCGATGAAAAACATTAATTTGGAAATTCTTGCAAAAATCAAATAATAGTCGGATTTTAATGGAAGTTTTAGGATTTGTTCACAAATGAATGAAATTAGTTTTGAAATTATTATTTTTTATAAAATCTTGGTATTTTTTTACATCTGTTTCCGGCTTACGGCCATATCACGTTGAATACACCGGTTCTCGCTCGATCACCGAAGTTGAGCCTGGTCAGTACTTAGATAGGTGACCGCTTGGGAACACCAGGTGCTGTAAGCGTTTATTGACGGATATGCCTTGTGGTGCAGTGGATATCAGCTCGGAAAGAGAAATCGGTGAGCCGAGTTCGAATTCCAGTTGAATACCCTGAATTCACTTAAGCACTGGTGCCCTTGGGAAAGCTTCCCTCCAGTTATGGGTTAAATAGCAAGGTAGGACTTGGGGACCCTGACCTTAAAAACAAATCCCAATGAATCTTGGTACTCGAAAAGAAAAAAAGTATTACTAGACACAAAACTTATATATAAAAAAAACAACAATAAATTGTTGAAAGAAAAAGGTTATTACCAGCAATAAATAAATAAAATTTAGTTGGCAATAAATGACCCGCCGAGGTTGATATGCCATAAAACAACCAACTAACCAACATCTGTTTCCCACACTTCCAATTATTTTTCTGAAATTTCTAGAAATTGACTACTGTCCGAAAACTTTATTTTATTAGTTAAATGCAGAAGTCCTTGGAAAATGTAAATCGCCTATTTTTTACTTATTTTTTTTTTTCAAAGTTTCCGAAAATCTGCTCCGAATAGTGAAATAAAAATGCAATAAAGCTATGCCATTTTTTATTGAGATAAGCGTTCAATTGCTTTTATAAATTTTATAAATAAATTTTTGCAAGAATTCTTTTTATTTTTATTTTTTAATTAAAATTTAATAATTTATGAAATTTCAAAAATCTTTTAAAAATTTCTTCCAATCACTGTCTGTATTAAGTGGAGTTATTAAGTGGAGACTATATTTACTAATGGAAAATTGAAAAGCTTAATACAAATCTTCACGCACCATATTTTTAAAACAATTGTTTTTTTTGTGTGTGTGTGTGTAGAAATCTTTTTTAGTATGAAAAGTCAGAGTGACATATCATTAATATTACATTTCATTAAAAGGTCACGTGTTTCAAAGGTTGTTCTCCTTACGAAACATTCACTTAGGTTTCATAAAAAAATGAATTAGCTTGTCAACACATCTGGCTGTCATCAATCACTTAACGCATCAGAAAAATATAACCACCATGATTAAGAAATACTTTTATTCTACATTTTATGTTGTAAGCAAGTAAAACTTGTTTCAAATCAGATTAATTTAATTTTAAATTTGATAATTTTACAAAAATAACGTGTCACATATCTATATTCTATTTTTGCAAGATTTTCAAGGATTAACTTTTGTTTACAAACTTGTCAATCTGTCAAAAATGAGCGAAAAACTGATAACTTTTGAAAATTTTTTAAAAAGTTGAGATTCCAATCAATATAATTTCTATTTGAAATACACCAGAGTATTTTGCTTACTAAAAATAGTAAATTTAATCATTTAACTTTCAATTAAGACTAAAATTATAGCTCAAAGAAAGCTTTATTATTTTTAAAAAATCACTTTAAAACTTAGGTATCGAAAATGAAGTGAGTACGATCTTAAAATTTCTATTGCAAAATATATTTTCAATGCTATGAAACTCTACTTCTTGAGAAGGAATCAAACCTAATGCTAATAAGTTTCAGAACAATTTTCCTCCTCCCAAGGATTCAAAAACATTGCAACGATTTATTGGAATGGTCAATTTTCACAGAAAATTAATTCCAAAATTTAGATGCCGCTCTTCATCTAACGACCAGTCTGTTTCCAATAGTTTCTTCTCTAGAAAGCTGTCTTAAACCCAACAAAGATATTCCACCTTTGATCGTAAGTTGCCCGCCGCATATCTAGCGGTATTGCACTTTAAGCACCTCATAGAAGGTAAGAATACACTTTTGTTAACAGATCATAAACCTTTGTGTCATGTTTTTACTAGCCATTTGCCTTTAAAGTCAGACAGACAACAGTGTCATCTGAGATTTATAAGTGAATATATAACAGGCATCTCTTATATAAGAGGACAGGAAAATGTCGTTGCATACTGCTGTAGCAACAAATCTTTGTGATTTACGGAAAATTGTCACTCATCAGCAATCGGATGAGGAACTTAAACAATTAAAAGACAGGTTCTTTACCATACAGGTAAAGAACAAATTATAATGTGCGACAGATCATTTCCGATACCTTTTATACCGCAAGAGCTTAGGAAATATATTTTCGATAGTCTGCACGCATTGACACACCCAGGAATATCAGCCACGTAATGTGGCTGATATTCCTGAGTGTGCCAATGCTAAAATCAAGGTATTACTGGCCACGGATGAACAAGTCAGTCAAAGAGTTCTGCAAGGAGTGCCAAAATTGTTAGCAAGCAAAAATTATTTAACATACGAAGAGTGAAATACAACCATTTGAATTACATTCTGATCGATTTCAAACAGTGCATTTAGACATAGTGGGTCCATTATCGCCAGTAAGAAACCAAACAGACCCCTAACAATTTGTATTAAACTTTTTAATTTTCGATTAGTAAATTCGCTTAAGTTTTAAACTAACCCTAACAAATCTTTGAAGTGTTTTAAAAATATTTTTGAAATTTTATAAATTATTATAAATAAAAAAAAGAAAACAACTCTTTTAAAATTTCATTATTAATAGAATTTTTTTTCTTCAGACTATAATGTCCTTAATTTTTATTATTTATTCAACCAATTAAAAGCATATCAAATTAAATAATATCAGTTATATTGTATTTTTATTTTAATATTGGGAGCAAATTTTTAGAAATAGAAGCAAAATTTTCCAAAATAGATAATTTACATTCCCCAATGAGTCCTGCGTTTAACTAATAAAACCAGTTTTCACAACAAAATTTAATTTCTTCAAATTTCATGGGGGTAACAGAAAATATTTTTATCAAGATTTTTTAAAAATAATAATTTCAAAAATAATTTTATTCATTTGTGAATAAGTCCTGAATGTTTTATTAAAATCCGACAATTATTTGATTTTTGCAACAATTTTCAAATTAATGTGTTTGTCGTCGGAAAAAAAACTGAGTTATGTAATATTACCTTTTCCATTGTAAACTATTTTAAAGATTTGGTTATCCTAACTAAAATCAAACATGTTTTTTTACCAAAATTCTGAATGTGTTAGAAGGGATTAAACATTTTTTAAAAGTAATTAAAAATACTTTGATCTTTCCTTTTATAATGTAAACATTTTGATGGAAAAAGTTCGTTTTATTAAGTTTGGGGCCTTTTTATTCATACTATACTGTTTTTTTTTTTGTTTTTGTTTTTTGTTTTTTAGCAATTTAGTGGATTCTACACAATTCTTCTCCTTCTTTTATGTGCCATGTCCTTTCAGGACGTAAGCGATCATGGCTTTCCATATCTCCCTATCCCTGGTGGCTCTTAGCACGCTTTTTCCTGTTGCACCATGCAACCCTCGTTCTGTCATCCACCTGATCAGGCCCTTCAAATATGTTATCCGCTGTTTTCCTCTGTCTCTTTTCCCCTCTATCTGGCCTATTAGTATCAGGTTCTCCAAGCCCCCCTTCCTCATTGCATGTCCCAGGAACTTTAGTTGTCTCTTTCTGATGCTCAGTATTAATTTCCTTTTCGTTTCCATCCTTTCCAATACTCACATGCTCGATCCATTATATTCGCAGCATCCTTCTGTAGAATCACATTTCAGCTGCTTCAAGTTTTTCTTTCATTTTCGAAGATATTGTCCAACATTCACTGCCATATTGAAGAACGACATCACATAGCAATCCAGTACTCTCCTCTTTGTTTCTAGCAAAATTGTCCTGTTCCTTAATACTTTACTCAACTTCTGGAATGCTTCCTTCGCCATGCCAATTCGCCTTCAGATCTCTGTGTCGCTCTTTCCGTCTTCTGCTAGAACACTTCCCAGGTATTTAAATTTTTGTACCTGCTTGATTTTAGTGTCACTCACCTGTATTTGGCATTTTGGCCTGTTCTTTTTGCTGATGACCATGCATTCGAGTGTCCATTTGCATATCATCATCACTTACTAAATTTTGACAAACATCCTAGCTTCTTGTGAAATGGTAAAGTGACAAATTTAAATAAAATATATTGTACACTCGCATTTTGAAATACATTATGAGCCGACTCATCAGAATTTTGTGCGGATCTTATCCATTTCATAGTGTTTCGTCACACTTGTTTAGCTGTAACCAGCGAATAAGCAGAAGAAAAATAATGACTTGGAACATGTTATTTCACGCACACGCCATGTTACTTGAATATTTGACCCACATAAACCAATTTACTGGTTAAAGTCATCTATTTTACTTTACTAATTCTCGAAACGTGAGCTAGAAATTGGTCTTAGGTTAAACGACTTAGGTTATTTTCCTTTTCCTCCTTTTTACCAGTTTGTTGTGCGTATTTCATCTTCTTCGTAATTATTAACTCATAATTGACGTTTTTCTTCATCATTTTTTAAGATTTGTAATAAAAAAGAACATTTTTCCGAAAGTTCAAAACGATTTTTCACCTGTATCCTATTTAATTTTTTTTCTTGACAATTTCTTTCATTTATATGTTGCCAAACAAATAAAATGAAACTTTTCCCCCCTAATTTTACAGATCAGCCAGCGGAGGTAGAACGAGTCGAGTTGTGACGTTAAAGAAACCAGAAATTAATGGAGGCGTTCGCAAGAATCCTTTCTCTTCACCTTGTATTTTCATTTTTCTTACCGTGATTTATCTCGTATAATCAATCACAGAAAATATGAATTAATCCTTTCAGTATTCTAAATAATTTACCATCATTATTATATACAGTTTATCACCATAAATATCATAGCTGCTTACAAAATATGGTAAAAAATTTGTAAGAATAAATCTTTAAAACGAAACTAGAAAAAATAAGCCCGAGAAATACGTCCGTCCAATTTATTACTTAAAGTGAAAGTAAATTAATAATTTACATATTTAGCAATGAATGAAAAAATTCCAAAAGAGGAAGGTTCATGAATACATCATTTTTTAAAAATAAGCAACTCGTTTATTATGTACTCAAATTTGACTAAATCTTCTTAATCGATTCTGCTCTTATAGGTTTATGAAACTCAAAAAAGAAACCAATTGGACGCAAGCATAAAATTTTTAAAAAAGTTTAAAGAATTTCAGTAGTAATTCTCGTGAAAAATGTAATCAATCCAATAAAATGTATCTAAATGCTACGGTGCATATTAAAAAATCATGTATAATGGTTCTTTTTTTCAAATATTCAGTGTAAGTTTACGAAAAAAGAATGAAAATTTTATTTCAAATTGTTCATTTTTTCACACAAAATGACAAAAATGTACAGACATACGTTGAATCCGAACAACTTCTTAAATGATGGTAAAATTTTAGATGAGCTTCAACGTGAATAAACGACTGTTAGGAATTTAGGGAATTTCAGTGATGATTTACAAAACGAAAAACAAAAACTGTTGCAAACATTATATATGTATTTAATGCATGGCACATACGTTAAGTGTACAACAGGCTACCGACTCAAGTTCTCGTTAGTACTTTCAACCTTTTTTTATCAGATTATAGTCTCCTTCATTTGAGTCTTTATTACATGATTCATGTTGTCTTAATTTAATATTTTTCAATCAGTCTTGGTAAAAATAAATGAACGTCACATGATAATTTGAAAGTAGAGGGAATCCAGAAGATTTTAAAAAAATGATGACTACGTAAAATTTTCTATCGTAGAAGTGTTTAATTCTGTTCAAAATATCAATAAAGATTAAGAAGAGAAATTATGTATCCAAAGTTGTTTCTTTTCTATACACTGGAGATTGAATTAAAATGCCTTGTTTTAGTGGGGTAGATAAAGTCAGTATCCCACAAAAACCTTTCACTTGATCATACAAGTTTCCAAATTTGGTATATATGTGTCCACGAACTATTCTCTCAGAAAGGTACGTTACCCACGTTGAAAAACAAAATGTCTGTCATTTTTCAAGATGGCAATCTCATAAAATAGGAAAAAGGGTTTTCAATGCTAAACGTCTATAAATAGGAACATGCTGAACGGTAAAGTGTATGCTGGACTTTCTTTGGTGAAAGAACTATATCTCATTTCTATTCCCACATGCGTTAGTAAATAATATTAAGACGGGATACCATGTAACGATAAGGCGAAACGGAGAAATGAAATGAATGAATGAATGAATGAATGTTCTCAAAGAGATTTATAGCACATGCAAATAATACATATATACATAAACAAGTGTCTACACGTGGAAAAATACATCTCAGTTATGTCCGACGCAAAGCAAAGTATCAGAAGAAACAAAAAGGAAGGTCTTACATTTGAAGATACATCAGTTCGGCTATTGTCATGACTTCAGATTTGGAGGGGCCGAATTTATCTGTGTCCTAAAGGGATATGGCAGGCTTCACGGGACAGTAGGATTTTTATGTTCCAGCGGAATATGGCGGTAAGCAGATTCTGCTTAGGCCAAAAGTCCCGGGTAGACGGGAACAACCTTCTTCCTCGGTTGCTGTTAGCTGAAAGAATGTGACTAGTACCTGGGTCACTATCAGGAGTGACGTCACGAGCGGTTGTCATGTGACACGCGACTTTATCTCGACCAAAGGGAGAAAAACACCTTTTATATCCTTACAATTCTATTGATTCAAATATTAAATTGTATTTTGATTGGAGAAATATATTTTGGCACTAATGTTAGAACATAGTTACTAGTTTTCAAGATGCCGGCCATTGCATGACTTAAAATCAGTACAAATTTGTGTCTTACAAAATTATCACAGCAATATGTCTGTGATAATGTACTGAGGTGATGCGGTCAAGCTTTATTACATTATGTGAATAAGAATGTTGTTAAAGCCCAACCAGGGCATACTAATGACATCACTGCTGTGAGACTCAGCATAGGGTTCAGTGTCGGCTTATAGTGTATCGTAGGGAAATGGTTAATGTTTCTTTGATTCGGCCTTGTGTCAGACATAACCGAACTCCCTACATCTTACAGAATTTATGCAGAATTATCATTATCAGAATTATCAGAAGGTTGGCAGAATGGAATGTGTGGAATAGTGTAAGAATAAAATATACATTTTGCATTTTAAAATAGAAATTTATTTAAAGGAAAGAATAACATAAGTTGTAGGAGTTAATGTGCAATTGGAAACATTATTAAGAAGTTAAGGGTAGAGTTCGTGTTCAATGATAAAGTTATGGGTATCAAGACTTGTAGAAAATGTTCGTAGTAGTAATTGTTGAAAGAGTATATGCGTACGTACGTATGTATGTATTCAGTAGGAATGTTTTTGGATGGAGAAGTAGAAGTAAAAAGAAATCAGCAGAAAAAAAGAGAAAGAGGACGAATGTCTGGGTCAGCTTGAAGCTTGAAGCTTCTCTCGTTACATTTTAGCTTGTCGTCTTTGCAGCTTACATCCCCCGACTGACTCACTGACGCTGATCGGGACCTTTTTATTGTCAATAGGTTTTTGCACTGACTCGCGAAGTCCTCACATCTTGCAAGTCGCTCCCATTGGTCAAAAATCAATTTAACACCTACTTTCGAATTTGGGGTTCGACTTTTTCTTTAAGTACATGGTCAATCCTTTTTCTGTTTGGGAAAACCAGGATTTTACACGTTATTGTGAATTTTCGTAAAAGTGAGGAAGAAGGTCGATTTTAATTAATTTCTTATCCGCTACAATAGCGTACTATTTGTAGCTGGAGTTTATTAACCTAAACTGTAGCTTGTAGTACAATTGAATTTCCCAAATCCGATCTCATAAGCCCTAGTATTTATTTCAGCTAGAAGTATAAGTAGTTGGAGTATTACACTATTAAATAGCCATGTCTGAACTGACAGGATGTGCCAGCATGGGAGAACCAATCCAAGGAGAATGGGGCTTCAGTTCGCCGGATCTTGGCTGATTGCAGCATTTAGTTAAGATCATAGAAACTTCAATTTTCAGGTAGGCCGAGTAATTTATGTTGACCACCTGAAATAAACTATCTTTATAAGTGTTTTTAAGTCAAAAATTTTAAAATAGAAATATCGAATTTTTCTAATTTATCGCCGAAATTCACATTAATTGATAAACTTTATCAGTAATACATTTTATCAATAATGTGCTAATATGAGTATTAAGGTTCATTTTTTACATAGTCATCAAAATAAATTTCCAGATAATGGCGGCAATGTGAGAACGATTCCATCGTTATGTCGTAACAATGGAAGAGCGCTACCAGGGATGGTGGGATAAACAAATCAGGGCTGACTACTACTGGAATATCAAAAGGGACTTAAATAACATTGAACATGGCAGGCAATCAAGAAAGAGAAAAAAAATACCATAGTTCTTCTGTTCGCGAAGGTTTTATTTCTGGTGTTAGTTTGTCAAATGATTTGATAAAAATACTTGTTGGTCTTGGTCATTTTAAAGACTTAGGGTCTGATTGTTATTGAAAAAAATAGTATTTCTCAATAAGCAAACCAATATTGAGAGGTTTCTACGATTTAAATTTGAGAAATATTGCCATCCGTCAATATGCAGAAAACAAATGAAAAAAAGCGAGGCATTTCTGTACAGCAAAAACGGTTGTTAACCAAGAAAAAGTAAGGTCGTTTTCAGATTCAGCGCACTTAGCTAAAAACAATGTTTGGTGTCACAACACCATTTCAATTTTGCTGTTGTTGTTATTCTTCTTTTTTCTTTTTTTTTTTTGGTAAAATATTGCGCTAAAAGAGCCTATCGTCACTTAATTCCGGCTATAAAATCATCTTAGTTTTCAATAGGTACGATTTTGTAAGTACAGAAATGCAATTTTTTTTAACTCAAAGACATATATTTTGATGCACAGAACGTTAAAATAGTATTATTCCATCAAAATTTAGCCCAGTTTCATACCACTTCAAATATCGACCATCTTGAAAAATGTGTGTAACGTACTTTTTGAGAGAATAAGTCCTAGAGCACATGTATACTAAATTTGGTGCTTGTACCACCAAGTGAAAGATTATTTCAGTAATCCGCTGCACTATTTTACTGAACAGTAATTCTAAGTATTACACACACACACACACAAATACACACACAAGCTTACTCATAATAAAAACAATAATTCAGCCCCTTAGTTGCCAAACTATAATTATATATACAGGGAAACTAAGCAGTCGATTTCTTTGTACTTCTCTTTCACATGTCAGCAGGGGCAACTTGTGGAATAAGAAATGAATGAATTAAGAATTTAAAACAAAAGAAAAAAAAAAACGAAAAAAGACATTTCATACAAAAAAAAAAAAGAAAAGATTATTTTTTAATCAGTTTAGTGGTTGTCGTTCCTGACATGACAGAACTTGATGAATAAAATAGTAAATGTACATAGCGACTAAATACATAAAGAATAACCTAATACATCGTTATTAGTAATAATATATTTAATACGGAATATCTAAAAACATTTCATATTAGGTCTTAACAGCCATTCCTTCTGTTTACACAAAGAAGGGTGCCTGAATTTATGGAAATCGTGTCAAGGACTTGAACTCACAATGAGATTTGCATAAAATGGGGACAGATAAACAGGAAGAAGCTTTTGACAGCCCATATATTTACTGTTAATGTCCTCATATATTATGACCTATCAAAACCCGTGATTTCGTCATAGGATCCACCTTGTGACATAAGAGTTGTATTGTCTCACCAAATGGAAGATTGAGATGAAATACCTATTTCTCTTGCTTCGAAGGCCTTGTTTAAAAATGAATAGCAATATGCACAACTGGACAAGGAAGATCTAGTATTTGGAGTTAAGAAATTTCACAAGTACTAATATGACAAACAAGTCACCATTTTGACAGAACATAAGCTCCTGTTAGGAGAGTCAAAAGAGATATAAGCATTGGTTACTAAAGCTTCTTTTTCAGCCTTCTTTCACTACGAACACACATCTGACAAAACTTCTATTTGTTTCATCTGTGGGTGGCTTTCATGTAGTTTTGTTTAATATCTTCTCTTCCTCAAGGTGGGACAATAACTCTAGATATCCACAACATGACACTGTTTTCTGCACTAAGTTCTGTTCTATATCTTTAGTATGGAAACAATTGTTTCGCTATGGTGGTTGAAGGAGAGCAGTTTTGTTTTGGCGGCATTAAAATTTACGAGCCATTTTCTGCCCCGATTGGAGGCTGGTTTCAAGAGCAGAAGCCAGGTTTTGTAGGACCTATGATAGAGCCTTAAGGAACACCCACACTCATGTGAAAGGATCTGTCCGTTCAAAATAACCTTTATTTCACGATTCGATAGGAACAATTAGATTAAATCAATTAATCATCCAGAATAGGTGTAGCTCTGGAGCTTGCACAGAAGACCAGCGTGCCAAAACCAGTCAAATGCTTTTGAGATATCTAGATTGAATACAAACACCTTTACATACGTCGAAATAGAATATAGCAGTATGGTCCATGTTGTATTGTTGGTTTGCTCTGTTCATCATTGAATAAGAGCAATATTATATAAATTTCCCTCCCATATTTGTTATTCACCCCTTTTCCTTTGTTCATTAAAATATTATATTTTATGTTTGATATAGGTACCGCCGTCCATTTTCGATACCTAAATTTAAATTTAAATTTTAAAAATAAATAAGTTATCTTCAAGCTTTAAAATTAGCTTTAATTGAAAGTCAAGAGAGAAAGGTAAATTTTTGTTTTGTTCCCCGAAGGCCTTTACCCGGTCAAATCTTTCCTAAACTTCCTAAATTACGTGCAAATGTATATGCTGAACTCAAATCGATAATTGTTTATTGAAGAAACCTACCTTTTTTCCTGTTATCGACCAGAAAAAATCGTACTATATCTCACCCCTTACCATCGTTCTCATACCTGATTCACCGCTGAATGACTTGACGTGTAGGATACTTATTTCGGCCTGTTTACTTCCTTTGAGCAAACACTCCGCGATTTGTTTGGTTTCGGAACTCAATTTCCGCGTAGTAATTGCAAAAAGGAAGTAAATTGGTCGAAAAATCGGCAAACTACGCGTGAAGTCATTCTGCAGTGAACGACATTTTTGAAGCGTGGTTACGGGATGAGAGAAACAGCGAAAAGAAGTTCGATATTTTTCTGGTTGTAAACTTGAAAAAAAGGTAGGTTTCGTCAATAAACAATTATTATTGAAGAAACCTATCTTTATTGATGTTAAGGGCCAGAAAAAATCGAACTTCTAGCTGTTGATCTCACCCCTAACCGCCATTGAAATCTCTCATTTACCGTTGAATGACTTTATGCGGATTAAGCTAATCTTTGCCTATTTACTTCCTTTATCCAATTACTACGCGATTTGTTTTGTTTCGGAACTCATTTTCCACAGAAAGTTGCGTGGGTTGTAGAATTGTTTTTTAAGTTAACTTTCAAATAGATATTTCTTTAAGAAAGTTAACTTTCAAATTTATGAAAATAAGTGTAGTTTAATTAACCTTCAAATGCATTGCGTGTATTTGCGTGATTTTTCCTTTTTTCAGAAGAAAGTTAATTTTCAAATATATGAAAATAAGTGATAACTGTAGTTTTACTTAACCTTCAAATATATGAAAATATATTTGCGTGTTTTTCCCCCCTTTTTTTATGAAAATAAGTGATAATTGTAGTTTTACTTAATTTTTTACGACGAAAGTTAACTTTCAATTGTATGAAAATATAGATTTTTTGGAGAAAGTAAACTTTATGAATATAAGTGACGAGTGTAGTTTAATTAACCGTCAAATATATAAGTAACACAAAAAAAAAAAAAAACGAAAAAAAATAAACATGCAATAACCCTAAACCTAACCCTAAATTTCTATTTGAAAGTTAAAAAAAAACAACAAAAACAAAAAAAACGCAATAACCCTAACCCTATATATGTATATGAAAGTGAACTTTCTTAAAAAAATACATGCAGATTTGAGCGGAAATTGAGTTCCGAAACAAAACAAATCGCGTAGTAATTGGACAAAGGAAGTAAATAGACCGAAATAAGAATCCTTTGCCTCAAGTCATTCTGCACTAAATCAGATATGAGAATCGCAGTAAGGGGTGAGATATAGTTCGATTTTTTCTGGTGGTTTTGCTAAAAAAAAGGTAGATTTCTTCAATAAACAATAATCGATTCGAGTTCAGCATATACATTTGCACGGAAATAAGGATGTTTTGGAAAGATTTGAAGGGGTAAAGGCCTTCGTGGAACAAATAAAAAAATTACCAACAAAACTTTCTGACAAAATTTCGAAAATGTTAAAAATTTTTTAAAAATAATTAAAAACTACTTTGATCTTTCCTCTTAACAATAATATTAACATTTTGAGGGAAAAAGTTTGTTTTATTAAGTTTTTATTCATACTATGCTGTTTTTGTTATCGATTTCACTGGAGGTGCCTTGGTTCATTCATGGTCAACGGTCAGTTGAATGTGTCATTTAGGGGATCCGGAAACATTACTTTTATTTTTATTTTTATAATCTTTGTTTATTCCGCTGATAAACTTTCAGTGTAAGGGAGGCAGAATATTCGATCCATAATAAGTAGCCTATATGATGTAGATATGCAGAATAGTGTACAAGAACAAATAGGAAATGTTTACGAATCTAGCATGTTTCACATTTATTAGCTTAAATGAATAGGATGTTGCCTTTTTAAGTATTTTCAATGTTCAGACAAGATGAATTGGGATCAAACTACTTCAAAAAGATAACATTCTATCCATCTAAGCTTTAATAAAAATGAAACATTAAATTAAGAATAGGGTATATATTTGGTTTGGTAACAAAGTTAAGAGATAGAGTCACCACAAGCTTGTCTTGTGTTGTCAACTGAGTCTAAAACTGTAAAATTCTGCCAGGAGGCATTGAAGAAATATTGTCATTGATGCTTGGATAATTTCCCATCACATTTAAAAACTATTGCATTTTTTTCAGGGAAACTTTTTCTTCAATTTAATGAAGGGATTATTTATAGGCAAAGAGATAATACATCTCCATGACTATTTTATGTGGAAAACTGTTGCCACTAATGTAAACTTCTTAGTCTGTGAAGCAACCTGAATCTCACGATGTGCTTTGATTTAGGTGAAGTACAAGATTATGCTTGCCTCAATATAGAATGGATTTATTTCATTTATGGACATTATTTAATATTTATCTAATTTTTTGTTAAGCCAAAGTAATAATAATAAAATGGAGTAATAGAGGTAGACCAATTTTGTTAGGAGGAACTACTATGTAATGTGTAACTGCAAACATACTGAATAAAGGAAAAAGGATGGAATTCCGAGGTATAACTGATTTAAAGCACATATAAAAGGTGTACGGCTCCTTTATTTGCCACAGACATGATTATGTTTGCACTCTCTATCTATGCTGTTTTTCTGCATACATAGAGCGGACTTGAACTTATACCAAGTTATTCATGTCTGTAGTTCATTTTTTTTTTTTAATCATATCACCCCGAGCAAGGCGGTATCGCTACTGAGATGCAGGGGGCTACGTTAGAGTGAAAAGATTGGAAAAGAGAAAGCCGGAAACCACATCCTAAACAGGGAACAAGCCTCTACACCTGTTCAATAGACGTGGGTGGAATGTGAACCGGGCGATAGTTTAGTCTATCTAGAATCCATTTGAGTTCTACAATAAGTCAAAAATTGGCTCCACATTTTGCAATGAAAAAACCTAACACAACTGTTAGCAAATCATTTATGACTCACCTGATGAGGGACAAAGGAATATTGCATTATATGGAATAAATTAAATAAAATTACTCAATATGAGATAAACTGCTTATTTTGTTGAAGAATCATTAATTTTGGAAAATGATTTTGGAAATCAATTCTGCTTTATCCCAATACAGCATTACCATAGCTGCGATATAGTAACTTTGTTCGTGGGTCACAACAGCTAAACAAATGTATAAATATTTGAGAGAAAAGACACTTTACATACTTAATTCAAAACCTATACAACAATAGTTTTGTTCATGAAATAAAATAAAGGCACATTAAAAAATACAGTACAAACTTGTAAAAAGAAATTTTCACATGAGTTGGTTGTATGCTTTCCACAAGTCTACAGGAAAATCACATGACGTCTGAATTAATTCAAAATTGAAAATCTAAAAATTTGTACACGAGCATGATTGAGCAGTAGTGTTTATGCATCTTTTGTTATAATGTGTAGGTGTAAATTTTTCTTTGGCACAAAATGAGTACTATAAGTGTGTTAAACTATACTAGAATGAAAGAAAAAACTTCTGAATCAATCTTACATACTTGACTGAATTTTAATAAGATAATTTAATGAGATTAACCAATAACAGCAGCAGCTGCTTTTAATAAAGAAATTTAAATTTTTATTAATGACAAATATTTGAAGAAACTATTTTCTTATTAACATTTTTAACTAGTCTTTTGAATGTCATAAAAAATTTACATTGTAACAGATTCAAAAACGATAATTCTTTATATGAACCACTTTCCAGTGACCAGGCTCAGTTCTTGTTTGTGAAATTAAGGTTATTTTCTATTCAAAATAATTTATAAACTATAAGACATTAAATTTTTATACAACTCAGTTGAGGAAGGTACAATCAAAGCACAGTGGTGGTACCATGTCAAATGCTTTAACCTGAAATATCCCATGTAGATACAGAAATAACTTGAATGAATCTTCATCTTAAAGAAAAAGACAATATTTTTTTTCATTTTAAGTAAGACAATAAAGACCCTAAGATGCAAGCAGTTACAGAGTATGAGAGTATATGAGAAATAAAAAACATTATTAAAGAGAGAAAAGAATATATGAATTAGAATTAAGAATTCAGAAGATAATGACTGACATTGCATTTAAATTTTTGAAGATCAAAGTTGACTGGAACAGATTTCCACAATTGGGAAGTGCTAGCATAGAATTTGTGGTTATGATATAACAGTTTTGTTAAGATTCAATGTGAGCCAACAACCATCACTGTTTCAAAAAAAAAAAGAAAAAAAGATTGCACTGAAGGGCATTGCCACAAGGTGCATCTTGCACATTTCTCTGTATTTTGTATACTTTTGTAAAAATGCAAGTCTTCCATTATCCGCTGTACATTTATGCTGGCAAAAAGAATATAAAGTAACTCAGCAACAATATTCTACTTGTGATGAATTAAACCTTCAGAGTGTGTGCCTTAAAAATCATTTTAATTATTTCAATATTTTCTTCTGGTTGAAGTTTCAGTCATGCAAGAAAATTCAGTGACAATTTTCAGATAAAAATAAAGAAAAATGAAAAAAAATGAAAGTTTCTTTGCAAGCCTTTATTTGTTCTTTTTTTTCTTCTTTTTCATGTCTTTCTTTTTTATAGAAATTTTTGCTTACAAAAACAAATTAGATTACATGCAGTCGAAATACTTCATCCCAATTCAAAGAATGAATTTTTAGACATTTTTTTTTTTTAAGATGACTGTGTTTATAGAGACTTGGCTGCTTGAATAACATCAGCTTTGTTAAAAGATGATGGTGATTAGAAAAGAAAAATGGCAAAAGAAAAAAAAAAGACAAAAGAAGAAATAAAAAAAAGACAAAGTTTTGAAGTAGAAAAAGAAATTTGCTTTGGGAATTTGAATTTTTAAATCTGTAAATTTAGCAAATTTAAAGATTAGATTATAATCGACAACATCCATTTCTATGGGAGCACAATAAAATTTGCAAAAACCTTTAAAGATACTTTCGATGATTTGATGGTTTACTACTTGTATAAATATCCATTAAAAAATGAAATAAAAGAATAAAAGTATTCTATTAAAAAGCAATCTAACAAATGTTAAAACTGTTCACAGATTAAATTCCTCCTTCAATTAGACTTTAAATAAAAATTATAAAATACAGAGAAACTTCAGAAACTGAATTTAGCATTTTTAATTAACTAATAGATTATGATTTTTTCAAAGAAAAACAGAAATAGATTTTTGATCATTGATTAGCATAAGTACAGAATGATTTAACGGATTTAATTTCCATAGACATTGTGCCACAAATGCCCCAAATTTTAATATAAAATGTGATGGTAGCAGGATTTGAAAACTCACTAAATATAACCTGCCTCTTGAATTGCATATTTTCACTACTTGTGCACACAAATAAACAAACAAATATGATATATGCTGCACTAAATATGCTTTAAGGTTTGGGTAAATGATGACTTTGTTTGTGAAAGAACTCATTACCAGAAGAGTTATTCTGTTTCTAGAAAACTTGAACCAATTAGGCAACTTACATGTTAAATTAAAGAATAAACACAGTGCAGCCTCCATTAGAAGATGAGAATAAAATCTTGACAAATGAGTTTAAACTCAAGTCAACTACTTTATAAATGTTGGTAACTATAGAAGTCTTTACCAGATTTGTAATAAAATTTGCCATGTTTACTTTTTCAAAGTTTACAATATGACTCAAATTGAAACCTTTCAAATTACAAGAACATACAAATTTAGAAGATGAAATATGCAAATTTCTGCCAATGTAATATACAACCATATTTCAGTGGGAATAAAACAAAAAAAAGAAAATCATAAACTTGATCCATTAATATTTAGAAATATTTGTCCTGTTAAAAAAAAACAAAAAAAACCTCATTTTTTTCTCACTTATCCAAATAATTTCATTGTAAATATGCAAGAATTTTTGAAAATCAATTTTTGCAAGTAGATTGATATTCAGAAACTCTATTTTCAAATTCACTTTCCTGTGATGTTAAATAAAATCATCATTGGGAAATTCTGAAAAGTTCAAAACCAGAAACAACACATTAACAAGTACACACAGAGTTTCTGATGCAAAGCCCACATACAAGTACATATAAACAATGTTTCAAATGCAAAAGATACATACATACACATAGTTCAAGATACAAAAGGCACACATACACAGTTTCAGATACTAGAGACCATGAAGGAATCCATTCAGCAAAACATTTACATTAAGATTTATTCCTGCATTTATAAACATCTGAATACATCAATGTTTACAAACGTACAAATGCATCAATGTCCTCAAACAAAAAGAAAGAAAATCTGATATTGAAGGCAAGGCACAGCATCAAGGCTCCATCAAATAGTTTTTTAAATCCTCTTTCCAAATTATTCCCATATTGTTCTTTCATTGTCCATCACAAAAAAATATCCATTAAGCATTATTATTCTTCTGTTTTTTAAAAAATATAAATTGTATATTGTCATGAAGTTAACAGTCATGTTGAATAGAGAAAATTGGATGAAGGAAGATGAGGAGTAAGGACTTTTTAATTTGTCATGGGGACAGGAAGTGTGCAAAGGCAAGGAGAGATGCAGAACAAACATGAAGGTTAAAAAATGGTTAAAATTTTCAAAACATGTTTCCTTAGAGAATAAAAATGATCATCAACAAATCTATTAATTGCATGGACTTTATCAGTCCATGTATTTAACATGTTAAAACTACTTTCAAACTTTTTAGATCAAAATTTCATAATAATTATGAGATTTTTCTTTATAAACAAAGAAATTTAATTGATTATTTTTTTTAAAATTCTTTTGTTCTTCATGAGGCAAGAGCTTCTTTTAAGATCAAGACAAAAATGAGCGAAATGTAAAAAAGTTTTTATATATATTTTCTAATATTTGTTGGTAACTTCCAAAGATTTCTTTTTTCTGCCATTGATTAAATTATGACATTCAACTTAAATTTATAAATTGTGAAAAAATGAGAATTATTATATAAAAATTAATTTCCCTTTTCATTCACAATATTAGCAAATAGTTTATTTATTTATCCAATAGTGTTTCATGATTCTTTTGAGCAGAGACAAATTTGGTTGAAACACAAAAGAAAACATGAATTCACCAGAAAGAAAACACGAAAGATTTTGCTTCTGAGTCAATAAGAATTTTGTTTCTATTTCTGGTATTAAATTGTGATGATCATATTTGCCTCAACATCTTCAGAAGCATCAACAACTGTTGAGTCAACTGTAGTGGCAGGGGAAGGTGGAGACATCACCCCATTCACAGGAGATTCTACTTCAAGGTTATGGGCACTGGAAGGGCGTGAGGCTGGACGAGGGGGAGGTACTGGGGGCCGGTTAGAGACACCAATCTTTACAGAAGGTTTAGGGACATCCTCACTGGCATCAAGTGATGAGAATGTATTTGATTGGGATGATAAGTTAACAGCTGGCACATCAGTGGAAAGTGGCACAGATGAAGTAGATGTTGAAGCTGTGTTAACATTAGAAGCTGGAGGATTTATAGTTGAGATACCACTTCCTGAAAAACGGTTGAATTTGGACCCAGCACTGCTGAGGTAGAATGGCTTTGGAGTTGTAAGTCCAAGAATACGGCTCATGCCACCAAAATTGCTACCAGGTCCTACAGAATGAGGACGTCCCACAATTCGATTCTTTTCTGGGCTACTAGATTGATCAGAGGGATTGCGATATTTAGCAATCAGAGTTTGGAGACGCTCATCATTTGAAGGGGCATCTGAAACAAATAAAAATAGACTGATTGAAATGAAAAATTCTAAATTTTGCACAACTAATTGTACTTTTTATATAATAACACAAAATAAAAACATTCACTTACTGAGAAGAAATGAAATGCACTTGATATCAAATGCTACTTACATATATTCAGGGTTTGAATAAATCGTAAAATTTTAAATAAATTTTAGATCTACATAGATATGTTTCTTATATCGACAGTTGGTATACAAATGGTAAATAAAACAAAAAATCTAGACAAAATTTTGAATATTTTCATAAATTTTTGCAAATCCTTATCTATATAGTATATTCATATAAATTATGCTTAATGCAATTGCTATGCAAATAGATTTAATTTCAAATGTTCAATGATATTACCAAACTCTAAAATAGTTATTTTCTTTTAATTTTTTAATGTAATATATATATATTAAAGTACAATTTATGTCTTTTTAAAATACATGATGTTCTAATTTAAAATCTTTTAAAAAAAATATTTTTTAAATAATATATATATTATAATTTCGGCATTTCAACACATTTGAAGATAAATTAATAATATTTTTCTATTAGAATTGAAGTAATTACGCTGAGCAAAATTTTAAGTTTATTATCCATAACTTGAGCAGAGGTCATACAAGTACATAAACTTAAAACAACCAGTCAAGATAACAGCTTCTGTAATTTGAAAAATGCTGCTGTCATAATAATCTAAAGCACAAGTGGTGGCTCTGGACAAGAGAAGAAAACTATTAATAAAACAGACAGAGACAGTCATTGTCAATAGCAAAATGACTACTATGAATATAAGAAGTGAAGTAGACCAAAAAAACAAAAGTGGGTGGCTATGAGACATGTTGGTCATGACAAGACGGGTAGATGAAGCGTACCATCTGCATCATATCAGAACAATCTTAAACATAGGAGGGGATGCAGTAGTGTCACAGTATTTATGCATAGTATTAAGAGAATTATGAACTTTAAATTTTATCTTAGAAGATTGGATAAGGTTATGCTACCATACACCTAAAACAATATAGTTTAATATTGCATTTTTCAGCATAAATATCCAAAACACACTATTAGACAAATAATAACTCCCACTGAAGATACTGCAATGGCCAACCCAATCACCAGACCTTAAACTCCTTAAGCACTTATGAAAATTGACTTAATAAATCTACAAGAGTGAACCATCTCTACAATAATATCATAGAATATTAGAGGGAAACATCATTAGAAGCAGCAAAGAATCTAATTGCAATCAACTGACATAATGCTGCATTAAAAAATTTTGGTTAACCTTTTCGATATCAACTCGGAACGAGAAATCAGAGAGCCGAGTTCGAATTTCAGTTGAATTCGTTGCGATCATATACACGCAAATACCCTTGGGAAAGGTATTAATCTGTCTCTTCCCTCCAGTTATGGGTCAAATTACAGGACTGATTGGGTTCTATAGCCTTGGTTGGCAACCAGTCTACCACAGAAAGCAATGGCAACCTACTGCGGGATAATCTTCTGCCCAGTCAGTCAAGTCTCTTTCGAGACATGATCGCCCAAGCGTGTATCACGTATGGCACTTAACTGACTGACTGAGGGTTTATATGATTATTCAATACTATTTAATACAATTTTATATTTAATAAAAATAAAGAGTAACAATTATTTTCCAAACTATCTAATACTGATAGATACAATAGACAACACAATGATAAAGCATAAATTGCAACATAAGGACTACAAACACTTGAAGCCATAAACATAAAAAAAAAATTAAATAAGAAAGGGATGTATTGAATAGATTCAATAATAAACACAAGTTTAATCTGTATAATATAAGGGATGTCATGCCAATTGTTTTTTAATGTTGTCATATAAAATTATGATACTGCTGGAGTGGTAGGTGTACCCATAGCAACATCATCTACAAAAGAAATGATAAGACACCACAAACTGATGCATGAATATGCAATAATTGAATAAAAAAAATAAATCTAGAGTACTCACCAACACTTGGAAAAATGACACTCAAAAACTAACAAAAAATCACCATGCATACATAGAAACATAAACTTATTAACCCAGAAAACATTCTTTGATTATGGCTTATGAAGTGCTCAGAAGACTTTGGAAAATTTATGTTCAAACTCTGAAAACCAGAAAAAGTTCAAACTGAAGAAAAAATAAACTAAAACATCTTAACTGAAATGAAACATGAATACAATTTGTAAATAATTAAAAAAATTGAGGTAATTTTAAAAATTAAAAAATGGCCTTCTTCCCTGAATAAACCACCACAGAAACAGGGTCAGCAGAAATTAATTAAAGTAACACAAATTAATTCAGAAGTAAATGAAAAGAAAAATTATTCAGTGATACTAAAAATTACAGACGTTAAAATAAAAAAAGAAAAAGTAAATAAATTTCCTTTTAATATATTGAGTTTGACAAAAGTGCTGATGTTTTTGTCATCAGTTAATTTTAACTGTACTGAAAAAATTGCTTTTGGTTGTACTGGGACAGCTGTCATATTATGCATTAAAAACTAAACAAACTTGCATTTTTTGTTTATATGAAAACAGTAAACATACAATTCAAATGCAAAAGAGATTTGTGAAGTTTATGGAGAAGGTACTACAGTTTATCAAACATATCAAAAGTAGTTTTGGAGTTTCATACTGAAGATTATTTATTGAACAATGAATTGTGTAAAGCAGCTGAAGTTGATAGAAATCAAATCAATACTTCAGAATAATTGATGCTATAAGCACTTAGAAGATACCAAACCAACTTGGTTATGTTAGTCAATTTGATGTTTGAAAACCTACCATATTCTGCTTTTGAAAAGGTTTGTGATAATGAATGAAATTTGTGTAATGCCAAAAACTTTGGAGCTATAAAGAACTATCACTAACTGCACTAAAAGGTCAGTCTTCCTCTAAAAAGTGAAGCTGTATATCTAATGGGAAGAATACTCTATGAAATCTTTCAACAAAAATTATCTGGAAGTAGTTAAGAAAAAATACATAACAATCCATTGAATGTTATATTTTCTAGAGGGAAATTTCCTCAAATTCAATCTGGTAAGTTTTTCCCTCATCTGCCATATTTGTTGAATATTGCATTTTCAGATTACCATTTATTCTGGACTTTATTAAATTCTTGTAATAATGTAAAAATTTAAGTTCTTTGGAAGATTTCAAATGTCACCAAGAACATTCTTTGCTGCGAAAGATAAAAAATTCTGGGTGAATAGAAAAAAAAAATGTTACATATTTATAAAATTATCTAATATCATTAAATGATTAAAAGTAATATTCTCAGGATAATATTATTTTGATAATGTCAGTAATTTTATGTACTAAAATGAAAAGAATCCAAACTAAATATGTGTTGCACAACATGCCATGGGACAAAACAAAATGTTGAAATAAATGAGATATTAAAAAAAAGTTATGTTACATTTATACATTGCTTTGCAATTTTACTTTTTAGAGACTAGATTGAAAAGTTTCAGAAACTTACCTGCAGCTTTTGCAGTTTCATCAACTGAGCTGAGATTTTCAACCATGGAAGCAGAGCGTAAAGTGACACTTGGGAACTGATGGGTGATTTCTTCAAGGTGCTGAAAAGAAAAAAATAAACGAAATAAATATATTGCAAAAAAATTCATGATATTGGCTAGTAATATCAAATTTATTTTTAAGACAAAAATTACCAAATCAAATACTAATCTAGTTGCTTTCATTAATTTTTACTCCAAATTGGTTTATCGAAATAGCAGAATTGTTACAATAAGAAAAAAATTAACCTTCATTATTTGTCTGAATAACTTACCTGTCCATCAGCGTGATCTCCATTTTCTGAAATAAATATATGAAAATTAATATAAAAATACTGAGTATCAAAATATACTACACTCTGTTGATTTTTGTTAACTTAAAGAATGTTATCCAATTGTTAATTGGCTATACTTGTTAATTCAATAAATACAACATTTTTATTTTAATGATTTCTCAAATATAATGATCAAATATTACTAAAAATTCATTTTCCTTGCACCAATTATGATATTTTGTATTTCTGCAGTTTTGTATATCTTCGGACTTTTTTTCCTAATTTCCCATGCTAATCCATTAATTTCAGATTTTGCACATAAAAATAAAATAATGCAAGGATTTCTTATTTTGAAGAGGTGGGTTTAAATATCTGCATTGCTTGCTGCAAAGTCTAGTGGACATCTGTTTTAATTCAAGATAAACTGATTACAATAGAAAATTATTTGAATTAATTTAGTATTTTTAATTCTCTTTTTGGCAACAACATATTTTTTATATACATATCTTGTTTTATATAGCAGTAATCATCATTGTAAAAAATTCCTCATCCACTAAAGACAGAAACTGAAGAAATAGTTTTCTGCATTTATTAAGAACAAAACTATCAATTTAACATAACTATAAGAAATTAACTTCTTGTACAGCTAAGTTACAATAACTAAAGTTCAAAAACTTGTCAGCTGAAAAGACTTGATTTAGAGTTAGTGAATCTTTAAACATGGGAAAAAATTACTCACGTTTAGACGTAATTCCATCATTACTGGAAGCACTGCAAAAAACACATAACTGTCAACCACAAATCTAATAAAGATACCAAGAATCACACACACACACACACATTCACATCTTTCCTGTCTGAAAATCTACTTTTATTTTTCAAAAAATATTTAGATATCCATTTAATACTTGTTCATATGATTAACAAACAAAAGATTCATTTTGCTTTAGAGAAGAATTACTTCTTGAAGGAACTGATGCATAAAAATACTTCATTTTACATTTGATGTACGGCAGCTAATCTTAATACAGAACAAGCATGGGGCTGAAGAAAGATATAACAAAAATCTTGTTCACTGAATTATTGACAATGATATCAAAGTAATATATTGCCATTTTTCTTTTAATATTAATAACTAATTCAAAGAGACTAATAAATTATAGTTTGAAATTACTGAATTTATGATCTGATTAATATATTAGGATGTGCAACTTATCAATGATATTTAAGTAACAGATAGACTAAATAATATGGTATAAGAGGTAGCCAATCTCCAAAGAGGTTTGACAGTGGGAACTTGAGATAGACAAGTATGGTTTTTCCAGTAGTTGGCAACTAAAATTCATGTAATCTGAATTCTTGGGAAGAATTGCAGAAAGTTTAAGTAACATCACTTGGATTGGAAATTTTGAAAGGTGGTTAGAAGCAGGGTGGAGAAGGTTTTTCTAATCTTCAAACTTATGTCTCTACAGAACTATGACTGGACATCAGACAATGGACTGATTTATTTCCGTCATCTTGTCAAACTGTTGCAGGAAATATATAATGTTAAATACAGCAGTTTGTTGTTTTGAAAGAAACCCTGAGAAACAATTTGTGTGTGATCATTATTTGAGCAGTACTTTAACCTGAACTGAGAAATTTCGTCATTTAATAAATGTTCTAACACAATACCCCCTATATATGAATTTCCTCGAGCCACAAGATTAGCAACTAGGTTCCACCCTTTTACTGTAAAACCAATAAATTGTAAATGCAAATTCTGCTCCAGCAGCTTCTTTTCTCGCACTTCCCGCCTGTGGAATTCTCTTCTGCATACGTGCTTTCTCGACAGTTACAATCTCCAAAAATTTAAATGTAAAGTCAATAGTCATCTCCAGTCTCATTAACTTACTCTCACTCATGATTTTTTTCTTCGTCCACCCCACTCTCATCAGTATTCTCTTCCTTCCCCTACTCTCTTCCTGACACCCACGGCAACCTCTCACTCCTCATAACATTCCTCCTATGTAACCCCCTGCACAACAGTGGCAGTAAAATGCCTTGCTTGGCGTGACACGATTATAAGAAAAAAAAATCAAATCCACTACTACACGTCCACTACTAGCTAACCAGACACCAGGGTTAGTGACAAAGATTTTGGAAGAACAACAAATCACAACTGCTGCTGATGATCAGTAAGACATTCTTGAATTAAGCAGATACTAATAGTCTATAGCAGGGAGTGATTGATTGGACAACAAGATTAAAAAATGAGTTAAATAATAAATAAATAAATATTCTCCTTAACCTAGTAAGACTGTCTACATCATTCTAAAAAAAAAGAGAGAGAAAACTAAAAAAGACAATAATGTGAAATGGCTGCATGTTTTCATATGAGAAAATAAATGAGAAAATATTTATTGTGTGTAAGCAGAAAATTTCATTTTTTCATACCTGCTTAAATTACTAGCAGCTTTCTTTTCTATTTGTTGTATAGTATCTTTCATTTGCTTCACTGTTTCTTCTCTGGAAATTAAAAATAAAATAAATATTTAGATTTAAATAGTGGAGAAGAAATGTAATAGATTTTAATTTTTTAAAACAAAACAGGGTCAACTATTTTTAATTTTTTACTCTTATTTCTTTTATCTTATTTTTGATGCTTTCTATTGCATCTCCCAGTCCGAAATTCTACAATTGCTAATGATCATAAATAAAATAATTGAGAATGAGTTGCATCTATAGAAATTTCATGGGTTTTGAGCACTAACATATCTGATTTTTCTCTGATCCTTTGCCTGTATCTTCTCATTCTCTTCTATATCCTTTCCAAACTTTGATGCCCATCTGCATTTTTATCTAAATATTATATAAACATGGATTCATATGCAAAAAATATGTGATGTATATGTATCTTCTTTTTTCTTTCATCCACTTTCTCTCTACAATTTGCCAACTGGCTTTTGCTTATTGTTTCTTGATATTCAGCCAACAAACCTCTCTCTAATTTTCTATGTCACTCTCTCTTCTTTTCATTTCTATCTTTTTCACCTTTATTTACTTATACATTTTTCCTCTCAGTTTTCATCACCTCCCCTCATATGAACTGCTAACTCTGTTCCAATCTTTACTCAAAATGATCCTTCTGTCTACTGATTCATTTGTATTTGGTATCCCCACCCCTGTTAAATCATGAGCCAACATTGACAAAACCAAAAAGGAAAACTCTACACTTACTGATTACAGACTTGGGCTTGTGCAGTCTTCAACTGTTTGCTTAGGTTTTCAATTTCCTGATCCTTGATTTCAATGACACCCATTAATTTATGAAGTTCCTGCCTCATTTGCTGTAAGTCATGGTCAACATCAGCAAGAGACTCCTGAAAACATATATAAAGATAGAAGTTAAATAATATAAAAAAAGTTAACATTTTAAATTCTGTGTCTTGTCTGGAAATTTGAACTCCATCACATGTCCAACATATATGGGATGTGAAAGAAAAAATATGAATATTAATACTGAAAAAAATTAGAGGAGGGGGAGAAAATGGACAGTGATTACCATCAAGACATAAACATATAAAAACTTTAAGTCCTAAAATAAAGATTTAGAGGCAACAATGATTTCTATTTTTATTCTTTTTCAATTTTGATTTCAATAAACATTCAATGATTAAATAATTGCGGTAGGAGGTACAAAATTTTATTAGGGTTTTAAAAAGGACATTTTAAAAGTAAACAGTGTGCAGTGGGTAAATTGTCAGCATTTTATATTTTTAATTTCACGCTTACACATTGTTTTTGATTTTGTCAGCTGCACAATACAGTAGGGTCAGTTAGGTGCCATCTGTGAGAAAAAGAGCATTATAACACAATTCATTTTGACAGAAATTTGGAAATGGCATGTTGTACTGCTTGGCATTTGCACTAGAAACTCCAATATGAATATTTCAGTAGATGTCAATGTGAGAACAGTGGAGAAGATTTGGAAAGAGTTGGATGAGTCTAATGGTGACTACATCAAGTGCCTTGAGGAGGTAGTGCTACCCTAGTTCAAGAAAGTGGCTGCTGGAAGATCAGATGTCTGACAACAGGACTCTGCACTATGCAACACAAGCAGGAGAACCCAGTCATGACAGTCAGACAATTTTTGCAACCCCCTCACCCCTTACATTTGACCACATAACTCCCCAGATTGCAACCCCCTTGATTATCATGTGTAGGGCACAGTTGAGTGAGAGACCAACAAAACTCCTTGTAACACAAAAGATGAACTGAAAGCAAGGATTTTGGAAGTATTCACCAACTTAAACAAGGAGACCCTCCAGAAGAGTTGTAAAAGATTCCAAAGTTATCAGCTGTGGTTGAAGCAAATGGCAATTTTATTGAATAAATTTCCTCTTTAGCATTTCAATATATTTTTGTGTAATTTTGGTAATTACTCTTAAGGTAAAATGCTTGCTTTTGAATTTCAACTTAATTTTTAAAGAATAATGCTGTTGTTTTTTTTTTTGTTTTCATTTATAAAAAAGGTTATCTATACAGCAGGATATAAATAAACAACATGGTGTGCAGGTATTCAGTTATAATTCTCCAAAAAGCATTGTCTTGCACTCTTTTAGCTTAAACATCCTTACTTATAAAAAAAAAAAAAAGCTATCAAAAAACATTGTCCAAGAACTTAGAATAATTCTATATATTTTTCTTGACCTTGTAAATATATTCTGTATATTTTACGAATATCTGCTGGTCATTATCAGTTTTACTGCGGAAACCTTCTCATTGCATAATGAAAGCTGATATAATGGAGACTAATATATTTATGAAATAGTAGTTGGTCATAGAACATGTAGATCTTTTTTTTCTGGTACCCCAAATCCATTTTTTACTTGAAGGGATAACCTCTGAGTTTATTGAATGTATTAATATATTACACATTCTTTTATAATGTACTAGCATCATAGCCCAGCGTTGCCTGTGCCACTCAGAACATTTTAAAACTCGGTTATGTAAAAGAAAATAATTATATAAAAAATTGTTGTTTCAAAATTGTATAAAAATTCCATTAAAAAATTTATGTTCTTTTGTTTTGCGTAAATGTGATTTGATGTTTTGCGTGACATTGTAAAAAACATTGCGTTTGTTTTTATTTCAAAATTACAGAGGAAATTATTTACATTTTTGTTGACTAAATGAATTTAACATAAAAATAAAAATTATTTTGTTTTACTGAAATTAGAAATATAAAAACTATTACGGTCTCAGTTCAGAAATTTTCAAAGAATATTTAAAAATGTAGACATTTAATTTTAGAAGAAAAAGTTACATTAATGCCACATGAATTACAGACAGTTGATTTCCTGCATGAAATATTTATTTTTTATTTTATTTTATTTTCTGAAGTATGAAATATTAAATCTGAAAAAAAAAAAAAAAAAAAAAAAAGACTTAAATAATTAAATTAACCATTGGCACTTTTTTTTTTCATATTTTGTTTTGGTTTGAAAAAATACTTTTTTTTCTAAAAAGAAATTCTTTCAAAATTAAGGGGAAAAATATTCACATTTTTTTGTTGACCAATTGAATTTTTAAAACGTTGAAATAAAAATTAAATATAAAGGCTCATTTTTTTTTAATATAAAATATTTTAGTCGCGTTTGACACGTGTGATTGGATTTCTGTGACGTAATTTAGCAACCATCTTAGATATTAGATATTTTACGGAACAAATGTAAACAATCGGCTCCATTGGCCAAAAAGTGAGAAAGGGAAAATTGCTGAACTTAAACTCAAAAAGTATGTATCAACCTGGCTTCCCTGTAGATATGTGTCCCTAGAAAGTTTGAATGGTGCAGCTTAAAAAATGTAGGCGTGCATAAGAAACAGTCACACACACTCATAGATTGCCTTTTATATATATAGATAACTAAATTAGACTGCTTTTAACATTTTAATCTTTGTTTAAATAGGAAAATTATACAATAGTAATGTACTTGAAAAGTATTGTGAAAATAATTTTTGTTTATCATGCACATATTTGTAAAATAATTAACAAAAAAGATATTTGGCTCTTTTTTATTTAGATTTAAAAATTGTGTCACCTTATTTGTAAAATAAATTGCTTTATCAACAATAAGTTTCTCATTAAATATTTGATATTTTATGGTATACAAAAGGCATTTGTTACTAATAAGTCAGTAACTAGTAGTCAATCATATAATTGTCCCTAACAACATTTACTTATATTTGTAAATGAGAAAATCAATTTGGGGGTCACTAACAGAAGGTAGAGACAAAGAAATGAATGATAAGTCATTAGTTATTTATTATTGACTTTGAAAACATCTAAAAAAAACCCTTTAAGTTCATTTATGAATGTTTTCAAAATGGCTTTTCCAAGAACACCTACACACATTCATACAAACATATACATACATAAGAAATATACATTTTGTTCCTTACTGATGGCATAACACTGAGTTTGATGCAAGTTGAAATTGTTAAGTGCTGATTGAGTTTTTAATCAGCCCTTGACAATTGTATAAAACTCAGAGTTAAGCTATCAGTGAGGAACAAAATGTATATTTATTATTAGCATAAATGTTAATTTTAATTATAGATTGTTTTACTGCTACCAGCACTCAAAATATTATATATATATATATATATATATATATATAAGTATAGATGTCCAGTCCGTAAAAAGTGAGGATAATCCAACGAGATCAACTTATATTTATAAAGGAAAACTCAACATGTCATTTCAATTGGTTATAAATTATAATTCACTTTCTATGAGCTTAATTAGCTCATTTCATCAGACCTGACAATATTCCTTCCATTTGGTACAAATAATTTTGCCGGAATAAGCATCTTCTTTAACTGATAAGAAGGATAAAAATAAAAATAAAATAAAAATTAAAAATAAAATTAAGAAGAAGGAAAAGAGAGTCAGGATTTAGGCATTGGCGTCAGATCTGTCTGGGGGAGAGGTTGACCTGTTAAGGAATTTCTAATTCCCTGGATACTGGTGTTTGTGTGACCCCATAAAACTAACTCATCCATTTATACTAACTTATATCCATATATATATATGTGTACATTCCCGCATATACTTACTTTGTTTATGCTTACATATATTTACTGACTTACACTTTTCGTATCTACTTACAGATCCTGGCGTTAGTACACTTACACATATACATCTCATAAAGATGGGATTTCCGCATGTATAAGTAGCTTTATATATATATATACACACACACACACACACACATAATTGCTAGTAATTTTCACACATACTCCCAAATTACGCCACTATTTTCATATTTCCATACAGTTAGTGGATTTACGCACATATACATACATATCTGCATATATGTATTGTATATATAAACCCAACTATAATTATATAAGTACATGAGCAACTTTTTTTTATCTATATGCACAAAGACAATGTATGTCCGTGTACATTTGATGCCCGAATGAGGTGGTATATTTTCTTTTCATACGTCTTAATAAACATTACTCATCTATATCCATATATACTGGCCTACCTCATTTGGATTGTTGATGCTAACCTGTATACCTATGGGTAGAATGATCAGTACATGAAGGTATAATTAGTTTCAGGAATGTATAATTGATTGTATCTAAAATTAACATAACTTACATTTGATCAAACCGCTCTAAATATTTCTGGGAATTGAAAGACAGAAATCTTTCCCCTCAGATTGAATGGAAGATTATAGGGAAATTTCAAATCTCCAATAGATTTAGAAGCAGATGCAATTTATGCTTAGACAAAAAGATTAAAATTATCAAATTCAGAGAATCTAGTCAATTATTAAATCAGAGGAATGAAATAATTTTCAAATGCTGTCATAAAAATAAATTTAAACTATCTAACACATAAAATCCTGGAATCACTCCCTTCAGACACACTTGCCAGCTCTCACATTTGTGTGGATCGTTCATTGGAGGATTGTACAGACCAAATGAAATAAGGATAAGGACCTACCATACAATGACTTAGCACACCCATCTAAGTACACAATAACTTTATATTATGGGTGCACGTAGTTTTAAAAGAAATATCCTATCATTAACTATGTAAAGGAGAAAAAGTTCACTATTGATATAAATATTTTACGTGTGGAATCGGGCACCCAAATGTAAGGTGAGATAAGTCTCTTATATATATGGGTGCACCTAATTTTGTGCATGCTTCTATGAAATCTTTGTTCATGTTTGTGTGCATTATTGTGTGTATAAGGGGGACACCTAGGTATAAGTGTATTTCATATATAAGAACGGACCTAATTATGTATATATTTTATAGATTATATGTAAGTTATGTTAATTTTAGATACAATCAATTATTAATTTTATTTTTAATTTTAATTTTATTTTTTATCCTCCTCCTTTTTTTCTTTAAGAAAATGCTTATTCCGGCAAAATTTTTTGTACCAAATGGAAAGAATATTGTAAGGTCTGATGAAATGAGCTAACTAAGCTCATAGAAATGAATTATAATTTATAACCAATTGAAATGACGTGTTGAGTTTTCCCTTTTATATTGTTACGAGGATGCATTTATATATAAAAATAATATTAAAAATGTCTAAAAAGTTGTAGTAAGGGATTCATTTGAGTCCTACTTATTATTACAAAAAAAGTGTTAATTCAGGAAGTAGTTGTAAAAATAAGGAAATTAGAAATAGAACGTTTGAAAGATGCTAGAATGTTCGAGAAAATTTTAGTAAAATCTAGAGAATTCTAAAGGATTCTAGAATATGCAAATTATGTGTTAGCCCCTATAGAAATAGGTTTTGGGAAGAGAGTAGTCAGTTGTTAGAAGGATTTGCTGATATTATCAACTCCAGCTTTGATTCAAGGATTTATATCCAGCTGAATGAATCTCTAAGAAAAGTTGCCGACCAACTAAAACCTGAAAGAGAACCTCATGGAACTATATGGGTAAATAGATATTTTTGACTCTTTCATTAACCAAACTAATAATTATTCTTTATATACACATTTGAGGATTTCCAAAAAGTATAGCACTTAAACTTCTTTGCTATCTTAACTGTATAAAGATATTTGACACCTTTCTTCCCCTTTGTAACACTTTGCCTGCTAGTAGTAAACTCTGTTTTTCTTATTGAATGTAAAAACTGTATATTTGTAAATATTTTTATTTAATGTTTTGGCAAATTAAATATTTGTTTGTGATCTATCTCTGAATTTTGGTTAAACAATTTTTTTTTGTTACACTCAACACGTAACAATATATAATGTATGTGTCAACACACACACACACACACTTCAGTGAAGTACTTACATACAGGCATAAGAATAAATAAATCTAGACAAACATCTTCAACTAAATAAATCATGTAATTGTTATTACAAATAGTTCAAAGAAAATCATTTAGAAAAAAAAAGTTGGGAGAAGAAATGTCTTAATGTCATTTTCTGTTAATGGTATTGATACTTTCTATATTTCATGAATGACAGCATCATCTGAAAATTAAATAAAAATACAGCCAATACAAATTGAAAAATATTTTATATTTGGAAGATGAGGTGAATCCATCTAAGGTTAAAGTGATTATTTCTAATTGTAAATATCTTGAAATGCTAAATGGACATTACACAAAATAAAAATAGAAATCTTTTCAGTAGATCTCTTTTCTAAATTTTGCTTAGACGATGAAATGCTTCCTTTGTGCTTTTGGATTTTGTTACTACAATATTTTAATCTTTGTCAAATGTATAATCCCCCTTCCTAAGACGAGAAACTCTTGTTTCTTAAAAGAAATGATCATTAACAATCAGGCTTATTCGTTTTAACAACACAAAATAGACACACAAAAACATGTTATGAACTACGTGAACTTTAATTCCCCACAACATCTAAGAAAACCAGCATTGAAATCTTTACCAGCCTGATATGCACCTGACCAACAAAGCCAATATATCCTACTCCTTTTAACTTTTTCATCAGTACTCCATGTAAATCATCTAGATCATATCTTCAAGATGGTGTAAACATCTCTGTTCAGCTTTGGTCTACCATTTTCTTTTATAACTATCTTTGATTATGGCTTTTCCTATCCCTCAGATCTGACTTTAAGGAGATGGTTAGTTTCCTCTTTAAATATTTTCTACATCTGCATGTGATGTTAGAAGTATATATTTTTTCAAACCATTCTCCTATAAGGAACCAAGTAAGGAAGTTACAAAATGTTTTACTATAGAACATCACCTTGATATTATATCAACAAACCTCGGGCAAGACCTTTAAAAACACACACATATTGTGAATATTTCTGGGAAAGTGGGGACTTAATAGCTAGAGTACTTTTAGACAAACTGAAAATATGTTAGACACAAAATGTAGCATCTGTTAAGGTTTTAAGACCAGAGATATTTTCATTTTGTCATAGATGGTTTCCTCTACAGATAAGGTAACCAAATCAAAACTCACCATTCATGACTAAATAAGTGTCAATTCCTTAATGAAAAGCAGTGCCATGGTTATTTTACAAAACCTCATCATACAGGAGGTCCTTCTTTTTCATCCCTTACATTCCATTATTTATTAAATAAGCGACAAGTAAGAAAATCTTAATAAATTTGACAGGTTTTGATTTAATAGCTTCATCAAAAGGAAATAATAGAACACAGAGAATGTGTAAAAATTATTTTTCTGTATTTCAACTGATTGGTAATTATTTTTAATATTTTATTGTAAAATATTTTCTCGGTTGAAATTTTTTCAATTATAAGTTTTTTTGTCGCTATTATTAAAGCGAAAAATTTGTATTTAAATTATATAAATGCTTAATCCTGAAGGTTTTAGGACTTATTCAAAAAATTCCTTATTTGGAATATAAGAGTTTATTTGGTATGACTGCAAAAATTCCTTATTTGGAATATGGGTGTTTCTTTGGTATGTCCTTGGAAATGAACGCTTACATGGACATATGCACTAATTTCAATATCTGGCGCCATGCGGAAAAAATTATCGTCTGCAAAAGTTTTCGTTTGCGTAAGCTTGTCAAATTAAACTAACAGAAGCATTCAGATTTTCTCCAGTTTCTTCATCCGAATGAAACCGTAATTTTCTAAGAAGCGATATTTATTAACTTAAATTTATTAGAGGTAGAATTATCGTAAATCACTATATTGGCATATACAAAGCCTCTATATCAATATTTATACATATTAACACAGTTAATATGTAATTTATTCAAGTTAAAATCATTGTTTTCATAACTTGAATGCAAATGGCTTTTTAGACTTTCAGCCTATAATTAAAGTCTCTTAAATATTTAAATAATAAGGTGAATATAACCCTTTGTTTTCATTCGCGTATTCAATTTACATAAATATATTAGTTTAGAAAAAATTTCAGTAAAGTTTCTTTTATGTGTAAAATCTTTAATATAATATAGCTCAAAATTAAATATTGAGTTTTTAATAATACTGTCTTTTTATTATCAAAAAAGACAATGTAAAATGTTTCCGTTTGAGTAATTAACGGAAATAAAATTATTATCAGCTGTAATACAACTGGTTAAAGAGAAGTAACTTACACCATTTATGTAAGTTTTAATTATAACTAAATGTAATTTTCATTCTTTCCTAAACATTGTAAAAATCTGTTACTACGTTTATCGTACAGCATAAAGGACCTTTTATGCAGAAAATCTGTATACTAATGTTCTTTTAAGATTAATAAAGTTTGTTTTTTTTTGGATTGGACTCTTGGAATTTATAATTCTTATTTCGATAACGGTAACAGAAAATTCCTATACCAAAGAGAAATTATTTTTTTATAATTAATTTCTTTTCTATATCAAAAAGAATTTTAATATTTTTTTTAATTATTTAAAAAAAATTTTTTTTTTCAAATGTTTCAATGTATTGAATTCTATGCGGTTTTCATTGGTCAGATAGATCTCACATGTTTTATATCTTGTAGCACTTGTGTGTGTGAGAGAGAGAGAGAGAGAGAGAGAGAGAGACAGAGAGAGCTTTTTTGGGTCTCAGTGTATAATACCTGAAGACAACAGTGAGAAGAAATGGAAAATATATACATAATTTCCAATTTCTTTCCAATAAGAAGGTAAGTATATATTTCTCATTTCTTTCTACTACTTTCTTCAGAAAATAGACACACACACTATGAGTCAGATACAAAAAATACTCACTAGAATTCAGACACACTAATGACACAATATATTAGGTTGTCTCAAAAGTTTCTTAAACACTTGCGAAAAATTGAATTTTGTGTTTATATTGCTATAGTGATCTTCATCTTTGTATTGCAGATGGCAATTGATAAAATTGAGCTGCGAGTTTTGATTCGTTACAGCTGGAAGCGAGGTCTTTCAACCAGAAAAGCTACAGAAAAGGTTTGTGCTGCTGAAGGTGAAGGAACAATTGCATATGCGGTGATCTCAAAGTGGTACAAGTGTTTTAATTCTGGTAACATAAGTCTTGAAGATAAGCCTCGTTTGGGACAGCCATTAAAATTGGATGATGGGGATTTTGCAAACCGGGTTGGAAATTGCGCCTTCATTGAGCACTCAAGAACTGGCTGATGAGCTTGGAGTTGGCAAATCAACAATTCACCAACATTTGAAGCAACTTCATTTTGTTCACAAAAAGCTCCGCACGAACTCACCAAAGCACAAGACAACAGACGAGTTGAAATTTGCCGTCAAGTGCTCAGCAATCCATTGGACGAGCGTTTTTGGAAGTGCATTGTGACATCCGACGAGAAATGGGTCTATCTGGTCCAACACAATTGAGACAAGCGATGGATTCAGAAAAGGCAAGAGACACTGTTGGTTCCAAAACAAGATCGATTCGGCAAGAAAGTCATGTTGTGCATTTAGTGGAACTTTGAAGGAATCGTGCATTTTGAGTTGGTTCCGAATGGTCATGCCATCAGTGCCGAACTTTACTGTCAGCAACTTGAGCAGGTCTATGAAAAGTTGAAGCAAAAGTACCTGGCTCTGATCAACCAAAAGCGCGCTTCGATGCAGCAGAACAATGCCAAGCCACACATCGCCAGGAAGACCAAAGACGAATTTGAAGAGCTGGATGGCGTTGAGGTTCTGCCACATCCAGCCTACAGTCCTGACTGTGCTCCATCAGATTACGGCCTTTTCCGCTCAATGCAACACTTTCTGAAGGGCTGCTGATTCGACTCGTTTGATGAAATCAAGGAAGCATGTCAAGAATTCTTTGATTCGAAGCTGGCTGAATGGTACTTTGACCAGATCTGAAAGCTTGCAGATCGATGGCAGAAAGTCTTGAAAAATGATGGTCTTTATTTTTATAATTTTTGTTGTTTTTGCAAGTAAAATTTCAATTTTTTACAAGTGTTTATGAACTTTTGGGACAACCTAATATATAAACACGAGATCTAAATGACCAATGAAAATAGCGTAGAATTTGATGTCTCTTCATTTAAAAACAATCTAATGAAGCTATTAAAATGAAACATGTCAAATTTTTCCCTTATTAAATTATCCTGTCAAAATTAATCCATATTTTTTTCACTTCATTCTATTATCATTACTTTAAACAAATTATGTGTTTTCATTACTGCCCCTTGTATAAATTAAAATCACTTGGGTTGCATCTGTTTCTAGTTTCACATATTAGTAACTATTTTGTTGGTGACATTTTTTGAATAAATGAACTTTTCTTATGGATTATACACTTTATGATGGCTGAAAAATTGATCAGCTAAAATATTTTAGCAAGAGTACAAAAGTGGTACTCAGCTGTCCAAACTAATTTTGGAATGTTAATGGCATCTCAAACTTTATATAAAATAAATTTTTGTTAGCTGCCTACAGGTCATTTAAAAGATCCCTATCCCCAACATGCCTGAACATTTCTTAATGCTAGGAAATGAAGCCATTTAAATATTGGCAAAAAATGACTTTAAAGCCTTAAAGCAGAAATATATTCATCTGGGAATTCAAGAATAAAAATTGTGATGAAAAAACATATCATTTTCCCAACATTCTTGTCCATTAGCTTGTAATGAACAGAAGATTATATTTCTCTTGGCAAATCCTTAATTATTTTATGTAAATCCCACCAACCTTGCATTAAAATGAATGAATTTCAATCAACACTTGAAAATGTTAAATCTGTAGGAGAGAAGAATGAAGAAAACAAGAGAAGCAACAAAGAGATTTTGTTATATTAGTGAATGAAAAAAAAAAAAAAATAGATAGATAGATGTATATAAAGTAAAAGAACATTCCAGAAGAAATCTCAAAAGAAATTTTCCAATGAATTAGAAATGCAACAAACATTTTACCACATATCATATTGCAAAATATATTTGATTAAAAGTGTATGAGAAATATAGAAAAAAATGAAGGCATATTTTGAACCATGTTATAAAATTTTATCAAAATCAGCTTATTGCAGTAATTTAAAACATAAAGAAAGTTGAATTATAAAGATGAAGTTTATGGGAATTATTTATTAACAGTAATGAGATGTCTATCGTTCAGTGTTCTAAAAATTTTAAAGTATATTTGCAACATGATAAATGACAAAAAAACAATAGCCATACATTTTAATTGATGAAAAAATTGCGTAGATAAAGCAAACAAGCAAAAACAATTACTCAAAATTATTCACTAATTAAATGTTGCCTCTTTCAAAGTTGAAATCGAATGACGTTTTACATATGATGCACTTAAATTATGAGAAACCTGAAAAAAAAAAAAAAAAAAAAAAAAAAAAGCAAATAAACTTTCTTTTAATTCCCTATTAATATAAGAGAATTAATAAACTGTATGCCTATAATGTGTAAAATGGTTCAAAGTTATATCTTATTTCAAAGGAGTATATAGATAAAAACTTATTTTAACTATTTATGTTGCAGAGTCATTTGCTATTCTAATGTGAAAATTATTTTTGAAATGGTTAATAAGTAAATTTATACCTCAGTATAATATAAAGACATATATACACAAGAGGTATATAGTCTGATGCTAACATTAAAATTAAATTTAAAGTGCAGATTTTTCTAAAGTTAAAATTTACAAGTAAAAACATTTTAAATATCAAAATTAACAACTCTACATAATAACTCTATACAAGAAAAATCACCAAAAGTAAAATAACCATGTCACTACTTTTCATTTTAAAACAACCTTTTTCCAACAACTATGCAAACTTGTAGCTGGAATTCCTGCAGCTAATAATGAAATAACTACATATATAACCTATAGCACTTAATTCATAAAATTAGAAAGTCAGTTTTAAAAATAGAAATTTTAAGGAAGTTTTAAGTCAGTTATTTTTTTGTTTTTAATGTGTATAGCATTCCACAAAGTTGGCACCAAAGACTACTGACGACTCAGCAAAAGGGTGCAATCCCTCAATCCCCACTTTAATCAATAAATTTAAGGTCCTCACAGCTTCAGTGGACAAGGCCAAGCGGTCTGCTCGCAGATTCTCCCATAACTCCATATTTGATTCATCTAGGATATTCGCACCCGACTTCCCACCTAGAACTGAGGCTTAACTGAGTGACGTTTACATTACCTCTTTGCTGGTCTCTAACATAATTTCAAAGCTTGGCCCCAATAAGTCGAGCAGGGGTGATGGAATCCCAATCATAGTCATGAAGAAATGTGCCACTGAACTCTCCTGTGTCCTCTCCAAACTCTACAACTACTGCCTTTCTGCTTCCCGGCCTGCTGGAAGTCCTCTTCTGTGGTTTCTGCATTTAAGAACTCTGTAGACCCCTCTAATTATCACTCTATCAACATTCTACTAAATTTTGGCAAAGGGTTCGAGGCTATTATCAATGCTGAAGTGGTTCAACATTTCACAGCTCACAGCCTCTTCTCTGACAAACAGTATAGCTTCCATTTCACCATGTCTACCGCTGATATTCTAACAGCCATCACAGAGTATATATACCAGGCTCTTGATAAGAATGGCAAAGCTCGAACTGTTGCCCTAGATATCTCCAAAGCATCTAACAGAGTCTGGCATGCTGACCTTCTATGCAAGCTACAGGGCTACTGTATAACTGGATGCTTGTTTGATCTAATCCAGTTGTTCCTTTCAAATCATGTAATGAAGTTAGTATTGAACAGGCATGCTTCCAGATCCTATCATATGAACGTGGGTGTCGCTTAAGGCTCTATTCTAAGTCCTATGCTTTTTCAGATCTTCATTAACAATCTTCCTGATGTAATCAGATCCCAAGTAGGCATCTACACTGACGACACCCCTATTTACTTCCATCTCCATAAGAAATCTGCTGTGGTTGACAAAGCATACCTTGCTGCTGATCTTGAAAAGGACCTCCAATCTGTGGTGGACTAAAGTAAGAAAAGGCTTGTAAATTTTAATGCTTCTACAATGAAGCTACTATCCTTTAACCACCATAGACAATTGCTTCTACCTCCCACCACATCAGCATGGATCAAGCCAGTCTTCCTGAAAGCACCTCCTTGACCTAACTCTCTCAGCCGACCTTAAGTGGAATGAATACATTGAATCTATAGCTAAATCTGCTGCTAGGAAGGTCGATCACTGTGTCGGGCCAGGAAGTTTTTTTTGTCTGAATCTGTCTTGCACATATACAAATTTACCATCTGCCTGTAGATTGAATACTGCTATCACATCTGGTCAGGTGCCCCTGCTATTCATCTCAGGGTTCTCAACAAAATCCAAAGGAGAATCTGCAATGTAATTAATCCTGACCTGGTAGCTGGACTCCAGACACCTTCTCACTAACATAATGTGGCTTCCCTATGTCTCTTCTACAAATACTTTCATGGCTTCTGCTCCAATGTGCTTAGCTCCCTGGTACCCACTTTGCATGGATTTACTGAGCTACTTACTAGACTAGCAACTAGGTCCCATCCTTTTACAGCAAAACCAATCAAATGTAACTGCAACATCTACTCTATCAGTTTCTTTTCTCGCACTTACTGCCTGTGGAACTACCTTTTGTATACTTGCTTCCTTGATAGTTACAATCTATAAGTATTTAAATGCAATGTCAATTGCCATATTTTATCTCCTTGATTTACATCCTTTCCCAAACAACCCTTGTATCTTGTTCTTCTCCCTTTCCACTCTACTCTCATGCAGCTCTCTTCACACTAGTGTTCCCTTCCTTCTCTTACCCATTCTCTGACACCCTCTTTCTCTTCACTCTCCTCTTATGTAATCCCCCTGTGGACCAGAGGCAGTACTGCCTTACTTGCGTTGAAATGATTAAAACAATGATTAAAAAAATTATTTAAATTAGAAATTTGAAAAGTGGTTACAATAAAAAACATTTCAATAAAAAATTAAAACTGATTGAAAAAACTTTTTAAAAAAGTCTTTTGCATTTTACACCACCAAAATAAATGGATAATTACTAAATTTTCCAATTCCTATCATATTCTGACAATTATTTCAGTGTGGTCTGAACTTACTGCCATATCATGATATGATTATGTCATGCATTCAGATTATAAACACAAAAAAATGGATGAATCAAGAATCTAAATAAAATAGAAACATTTTTACAGCCATGTACACTAAGATAGGATGTTCATTGTGGTGCATTGGATATCGGCTCAGAACGAAAAATCAGGGAGCCGAGTTCGAATTCCAGCTGAATTCATTGCCTTCACTTACGTGCAAATACCCTTGGGAAAGGTATTAATTCATCTATTCCTTCCAGTTATGGGTTAAAAAACAGGACAGATTGGGTTCTATAGCCTTGGTCAGCAACCAGTCTACCGCAGAAAGCAATAGAAACCTACTGCAGGATAATATTCTACCCAGTCTGTCATGTCTCTTTCAAGACATGATCGCCCAAGCGTGTATCACGTATGGCACTTAACTGACTGACACTAAGATAAAATATATGTAACCAAATACAATGAATTGCGATCATTGTTTACTGATAAAATTTAAAATAATTCTACAAATTAAAAAAAACAACAACATGGAGCCATATTTTCAATCAAATATTGTCTTTAACAAAATAACACATCACTCAATAAGTCCCGAGCCTGACATATAGATGGCACCACTAATAAAAAATCTATGATTTTTTTTTTAATGAAGTACTAACCTTCAAATGGCACTTGACAAAATTTGGGTCCAATCGGATGATAAGTTTACAAATTACAGCTATTTAAGTGAAGCTACTGTTCAAAATTTTCAAAATAATGAAAAAATCTGAATTTTGTGTATTGATAAAGCATTGTTTTCTGATGGGAAAAAATACTGTTCAAGCTAAACAATGACTTGATAAGTGTTATTTGGATTCTGTTCCATCGGAAACAATGGTTAAGAGGTTGTATGCTGACTTTAAATGTGGTCGTACAGACACAAATGGTGCGGAATGCTCAGGTTGTCAAAAATCTGCAGTTGTCACAGAAAACACCAAAAAACTCCACAAACTCATTTGTCCGATTGTAAATGAAGTTGTGTCAGATAGCAAAGGAGTTGAACATATTAGAAGGCAGTGTATTCACCTTTTTGCATGAACATTTGTCAATGAGAAAGTTGTGTTCAAAGTGGGTGCCATGTTTGCTCACAGTCGATAAAAAACAACAATGGTGATGATTCAGAGTGTTGCTTGCAACTGTTTCAACGAAACATGAAGGAGATTTTGAGTAAATATGTAACAATAGATGAAACATGGATCCGCCACTTCACTTTGTAGTCAAATCAGTAGTCAAATCAGTAGTCAGCTGAGTAGATAATAGCAGGTGAAAGCTGTCCAAAGTGACCAAAGCAAATATCAGCAAGCTAGGTTTTTGCCTTCGTATTTTGGGATAGGCAAGGTTTTGTTCATTACTTTGAGAAAGGAAGAACCATCAATAGTGAATATTATATAGCATTATTGGTGCATTTGAAGGAAGAAATCACCAAAAAATGGCCACAAGTGAAGAAGAAAAAGTGATCTTTCACCATGATAACACATCGTATTACAAGTTTATCACAACGATGGCAAAACTACACTGGACTTCGAATTGCTCCCAAATCCACCCTATTCTCCAGATCTGGCCTCCAGCGACTACTGGCTGTTTGCAAACCTCAAAACAATGCTCCAGTGGAAGAGATTTGGTTCCAATGAAAAAGTGATATCGAAAATTGAGGTGTATTTTGAGGCCAAAGACAAATTGTTCTACAAAATATGCATTGAATTGTTAGAGAAGCCTTGGAATTAGTGTATCACCATAGAAGGAGACTATGTTGACGAATACAGTAAAATTTTGCCTAAAAGTTGTTTTATTAGTTAGGCCTGGGATCTATTGAGTGATATGTTATGCATAAATTATAAGATGAAAATAAATTAAAAATGTTTATTAATCTAATATGTTTCACTTTTAATAAAGCTTCATCAGAGAATGATATATGGAGTGAAAAAGAAAGAAATTCAGGTATTCTTACTTTTGTATTTTTATTGGTTAATCATATTTCAGTTGAAGTTGACGTGTTAAACAAATGTTAGAAAATTTATGGCATTCAAAATTCAAGGAGAGACACACGTTCCAAGAAAATAACAGATTCCAAACACTGTAAATATTACTTTATATATAGTGTATAATAATTCTAATTTGTCTGTGAAATTCAGATGGTAATGTGAGGGTGTGTCTAGTAGACATTATGTTTGATGGTTTTTTGCATGTTGATTTGGGCATGTTTTTACGTATATAGCTGTTATTTTAGATAAACATACAAGGTATGATGGATAAATTGCTGTCTAAATTACACAAAAATGAAAATAATACTGACATCTCATTTTAACACATATATTTACCAAAGTTACACAAAAATGTCTTGAAATACTAAAGAGGAAAATTATTCAATAAACTTGCCATTGGCTCCAACCACAGCCTCCAAATGACTTTGGAATCTCCTGTAACTCTTTTGGAGGTCTCCCTGTTTAAGTTGGTGAATGCTGCTATAATTCTTGCCTTCAGTTCATCTTTGGTGGTACAAGGTGTTTTGTTGGGCTCCACACATGATAATCAAGGGTGTTGCAGTCTGAGAAGTTAGGTGACCAGATTTAAAGGGTGATGTAGTCACAGAAATTGTTTGACGGTCATGACTGAGTTCTCCTGCTTGTGTTGCATGGTGCACAGAGTCCTGTTGCCAGACATAGGGTCTTCCAGCAGCCACTCTCTTGACCCAGGGCAGCACTATCTCCTCTGTAGGGCTCCATGCTGAGTCTGAGACCCTGAATGGAGGCACAATGCCGCCATCACTAGTGATCACTTCAAACACCTTTGTAATCACCATTAGTCTCATCCAACTCTTTTTGAATTCTCAGCACTGTTCTTAGAATGACACACAAACACTCTGAAATATTTGTATTGGGGATTCTGGCATGAATTCTGGTATGAATGCCAAGCAATACAACAAATTTCTGGTGGTGTGAATTGTTTCACGGTGCTGTTTTTCTCACAGATGGTGCCCTACTGTACTTCACAATTAACAATATAAAAATGCACATGTGCAAAATTAACAATGGTGACAATTCACCCATCATACCCTGTAGGTTAGACTCTTTAAAAATGGATTCAATAAAGGTTAGTAGTGTAATATGTTTTTTGATGTGTGCTCATTGTTGGTAATATTGTTATTGGTCGGCTCTCAAAGTATTTTCAACAAAGAATTACATTCTTTTTTTAATTAGGATGGCATTTGTAAGTTATAGCCAGTTTTGTTTCTGTGTATTAGAAGCATGTTTAAATTGTTGTCTAAATGTTTTCTCTATGTATTTTTCTTCTTCACCTAGGTATTCTGGGCTACATAGTCTAAAGACTAATTTTGATTTTATTTTTTGGTTATGGTAGGAATAGAAATTAATTAGATCATATTTGTGAGTTGGCTATACATAAACACTGTTCTTTTAGACACCTCATAATATAAATATATTAGATATAATAAAGAAACTTATGGTTGAACCTACCATTGAATTCACACATGAATTTGAAATAAACAAATCTCTACCTTTCATTGACATCTTATTAATACATAACAATAAAAAATTAGGTTTTAAAGTTTATCACAAACCCACTTCTTAGCCACCACACAGCATTTCATTCTCAATGCTAAAAACCTAGTTTACAAAATCTAAATACCACAAATAGCACTTTTCACAATAACACAAAATTCATAATCCTACCCTTTAACACACTTTCTACAAAACTTTATTTACAATATTAAGATCTTTACCACCAAGACAATCAGAGATATAATTAGGAATAAAAATAAAGATGCCAGTACTTATCAAATAAATTGGTTACAATGCAAAAGTACTTACATTTGAAAGATATTTCAAAATCTAAAAACCTATATCTATGAATATAAAAGAGGATCATGTTTAGACAATCATTTAAACTCACTCGTAACACAGAAACAAAACTGACCATAACTTTATTTTACAAACCCTACCCTAATTAAAAAAGAACATAATTCTTTACATCCGGAAGTCCTCTTCTGCAGTTTCTGTATTTAAGAACTCAGGGGAACATTTGAACCCATCCAACTATCGCCCTATCAGCCTTCTACCAATTTTCGGTAAAATGTTTGAGGCTATTATCAATGCTGAAATAGTTCAACATCTTACTGCCCATAAACTATTCTCAGATAGGCAGTATGGCTTCCACTTCACCGATATGCTAACGACCATCACCGAGTACATATACTAAGCCCTTGATAAGTCCAGCAAGTCTTGTGCTGTTGCCCTGGAGGCTTTAGATAGGGTTTGGCATGCTGGCCTTCTATGCAAGCTACAGAGCTATGGTATCACTGGGTGCTTGCTTGATCTGATTCAATCCTTTCTAACTAACCGCATAATGAAGGTCATCTTGAATGGGCATGTCACCTAATCCTACTGCACGAATGCTAGAGTCCCAAGGCTCTATTCTAGGCCTGACACTCTTCCTGATCTTCATAAATGATCTCCCAGACATTATCAAGTCCCAAGTAGGCATCTATGCAGATGATACCACAATCTACTCCCACATCAATAAGAAATTTGGTAAAGCGGACAAACATAACCTTGCTGCTGATCTAGGAAAGGATCTACACTCAGTGGTGGACTGGGGTAAGAAGTGGCTTACAAATTTCAATGCTTCAAAAATGAAACTGCTATATATCAACCATCACAGGCAACCTTGCTCCTATAAGCATGGACCAAGCGAGTATCCCTGAAAGCAATATATTGTGCCTCCTCGGCCTTGCTCTATCTTCCGACCTCAAGTGGAATCATTACATTGAGTCAATAGTTAAATCCACTGCTAGGAAGGTTGGGTCACTGTGTTGGGCCAGGAAGTCTTTTACGCCTGAATCCATCTTGTACATATACAAATTGACCATCCACCGTGCATAGAATACTGCTGTCATATATGGTCAGATGCCTCTACTGTTCATCGTAGTGTTCTCAACAGATTCCAAAGGAGAATCTGTAACATGATAAGTTCCGACTTGGCAGCTCAAATCCAGCCACTTTCTCACAAGTGAGATGTGGCTTCCCTCTACAACTATATTCATGGCTTCTGCTCTAATGAGCTTAAGTCACTGGTGCCCCGCCACTGGAATTTACTCGTGCAACCAGACTGGCAATAAGGTCTCACTCACTCACTTACAGTTAGATCAACCAATCTACTCCATTAGCTTCTTTTCTCGCACTTCCTGCCTGTGAAACTCCTTTCCATATACTTGCTTTCCTAACGGCTACAACCTTCAGGAATCTTGTCCTATCTTGTTCTTTTCCTTTCTCTCTACCTTTGCAACTGTCTTCACACCTGTTTCCATCCTTCTCTTACCCTTTTTCTCAACCCCTGTAACTGGTTGGTCTTTCTCTTTATTCTCTTGTCTAAACTTTTACTCTTACGTAAGCCCCTGTGCATCAGTGGCGGTACCACCTTGCTTGGGGTGAAACAATTAAAAAAAAAAAAGTAGTAGTTTAATAAGTATTTACCAACAATAAACATGTCAAAAACATACTACATCACCAACCTTTACTGAATTCATTCTTAAATAATATAACATGTTTATCTAAAACAAATGATATGCATGTAAAAATGTTTCCAAATCAATATGCAAAAAACAACCAAACATAATTTTTACTAGACACACACACACACACACACACACACACACAATCATCATCTGAATGCCACACAAACTAGAATTATTATACACTTACATATATAAAGCAATATTTAGGGTTCTTAAATTAAGCTTGAAATTTGTTAATTTCTTGGAACTTCAAAGGGGTGTGTCATCTCTCCTTGAATTCAGAATGCCATAAATTATACAAATGTTTGTTTAACAAGTCAAATGCACTTGAAACATGACTAACCAATGAAAATTAAACAACACAAAAGTAAAAATACCAGAATTTTCTTCTTCTTTTTCTCCATCTCTCATTCTCTGATGAAGCTTTAATAAAAGTGAAACATATTAGATTGACAAATACTTCTTATTTGTTCTTCATTCTGTCATATTCTGATCTGTACTTGATCCCAACTCATAAATTATAATGTTTTTCTTTTCATGGTAATTAAACTGATGTTTTTAGAAATAAATTATAGAAGTGTTGCTCCTGAAAAGCATACTGGAACGTCATTAATATTAAAAAACTGACACAGTATAGTTTCATTAAATTTATATATTGTATGAAATTGATCAAATCATTCTTGAAGTACAAAAAATTAAATGTAGACAAACAATATGTTTTCATTTGTGCTGGCAATAAATTGGATAAATATGGTATGATAAGGAAATTCATTTTTTATTCAGATTGTTCATTAGAGGGATACATATACCGACCTAAATAAATAATATTTATTATGTATTTATTTATATATCTTATTAAATAATACTTACATTATAAAGACACATATACCTATTTAATAAATGTAATTCTGGGGAAACTATCTCATTTGTATCTGTGAACTGGATTTTTCTGATTAAAGTAATACTTTCACAAAATAAAAGATGAATTATAATAATCAAATACAAAAGTATAAATTAGATTAAAACTCATTTAGAGATTATATAAATTTAACATGGACAGGCAACAACAGCTTACTGTTGTCTCGTGTCATTCAAGTGTAAGGTTAGAATTAAACACCATCAAATGGCATAAATGGTTTTTCAAAGTTAGTGCATGCATTTTTTCCCTTTTGACAGTCAGGATGAAAGAAACAACTCAAGTGCTGGTTGTATCTCACCCCCTTCAGGGCCTCCTGTTAGCAGGTAGAGTATCAGTCATGCAGTGCCCTACTTCACCTGCCACCTTACCTCTATATAGGTGGGTTTATTCAGTTTCTGCTCTTCAGGTTCCTGTCAAAGAATGAGTAAGAAAAAAAAAAAAAATGGGGAAAAATAATGAAAATCACAACTCTCTATTTTGGGAGTATTTTACTTGTCAAACATTTTTTTACTGAAATACTTCGTTTTGTCTATTCATCTAAAATTTTGAGTATTCAAGGGTATGATGTGAACATTTCAAAAGGGAAGTTAAAGAAATAAAGAGAAAATAAAAATAATGACTATTACTGTAAAAATTTTTCAATTTTTTTATTAAAATTATGATTTTTCGGGATAGCAGAAAAAATGAATAACTGCAAATTAGAATTGAGTTTTAACAAGTTTTATAAGACTTAAAAATTAAAAACAATTACTACTGGAGTTTTTATTGTATAGAAGAAATAATTTATTATTTTGAAAATATTTCCATTGAAAATTTGTATCTCATTACTTACAGCTATTTCTTAATGGAGTCTTAAAGATCAAGGTTTAAACACTGAATCTTTGATATTTCAAGAATAAGACATCTTTAGTATTCATTTGCCTTTTTATCATGATCTTTTCATTGGATTCTTTGATCACCTTAAAATGACATGTTGCAATAGAGTTAAATGACTGCAATTATAAATTATGTACATTTGAGAAGTTCTACAGATCCAAGCTATTTTTTCACTCACACTGCTAATCATTTTATCTTATATATATAAAATTAAATAATATTTTATAGTTGCTTTATATCATTCGTGACTTAAATCAGAATAAATTTAATGAGTAGATCCCATTCTGAAACTGGGCAAGGAAAAGAAAACACAAAATTTCTGTACTCTCACTTTATATATATGTGTGTGTATGTGCATTCCTTCACACATCTAGACAGGAAACGAAGAGGACAATCAAACAGAACTGATGAAAACAGCGATTATTTAAATGATACAGTGATATCAGGCCAAGCTTGGGTGAAATGCAGATTTAATCTTTTTAGATAAGCCATATTCCTTATCTTAGTAATTCCCCCACTTAAAACATTGTGCTGCAATACAGCAACATTTAATGGTTAAATGGAGACTAGGTTTTCTCTTAATGTATTTCTCATCTAAATTGAAAAATGTTTGAAAATATTATATTCACTGACTGCTTTTATCAAGTTCCATATTTTTTTTTCTCCATAAATCAAGAGTTTTATTAGACTCAAGTTATTTAAGAGTTTAATGACTAAAGTAGAAATATAACCAAATTAAATAATATTAAATTGACATTCAAAACCTGTTAATTTGTATAGATTTTTTTGTGGTTACACATCTTTTATGTGCAGTGTCCCTTCAGAATATAGATGATCACGGCCTCCTACATTATCCTGTCCCTTGAAGCTCTTAATAAGCTTTGTTTTTTTGTTATTTCTCTCAAACTCTGTTCTGCCATCCACTTGTTCAAACTCATCATGTATGTTATGTGCTGCTTTCCTCTGTCCCTCTTTCTCTCAATCTGTCCTATGAGTATCATGTTTTCCTAGTCCTCCTTCTCTCTTATGTGCCTCAGAAACCATAAATGTCTCTTCCTGATGTTAAGTAGGTTTTTTATTTTATTTTAATTCTTTACAAAACCTTTTGGTTGATCACATGTTTGGCATATTGTATCCTCAGCATGTTTCTGTAGAACCACATTTCTGTTACTTCAAGTCTCTTCTTCATCTTTAAGGAAATTGTTTAGTATTTGTTGCCATACAAGAGGACAAATATCATGTAACAGTCCAATATTATTTTTTTTGTTTCTAATGATATGTTTTTGTCTCTTCATACTCTGCTTAGCTTTTGGAATGAATCTTTGGCCACTCCAATACAGTTCCTGATTTTGGTATCACACCTTCCGTCTTCTGTTAGAACTCTGCCCAGATATTTAAATTCCTATACCGGCTTGATTTTAGCATCCCCGACCTATAATTTGCTCATTAGGCTCATCCTTTTGCTGATAACCATGCATTTTGTCTTCTTGTAGTTCACACTTAGTCCTTTCTTCTTGCTTTCCTTTGCTACCTTCTGTAGCAGCTTTTTTAGTTTCCTTTCTGTATCTGCTTTCACCTCATCTTATTTTGTTAAGATTGTGGTTGCCAATGATGAATCCTGCCAGGATTCATAGTTCTCTTAACTTGCTGCATAGGTTGAATAAATCTGGAGAGAAGATACATCCTTATCTTACACCCCTTTCTATTTTTGTATATCCACTGATATGTGTTGTGGTGCAGAGGATATCAGCTCAGAACGAGAAACTGGAGAGCAGGTTCAAATTGTTGCATTCACTGATGTGAAAGGTATTAATCTGTCACTTTTTCCTCCGGCTATTGGCTGAATAGCAGGACACATTGAGTTCTATATCCTTGGCTGGCTATCAGTCTACTGCATAAAGTAATGGAAACCACTATGGGGAAAATCTTTTGACCAGTCTCTTTTGAGACATGATCGCCTAATAGGCTCTTGATTATTCTAATGTCTTTCTTGAATATGTTAAGGCTGCTGAGCAGCTCTAACAGATCTTTATGGGCTACTTTATTGAAGACCTTTGCATATCTATAAAACACAGATTCACATCCTTCTGCATTTCTACTGCTCACTCTGTTAACATTCTGAGCATAAATATTGCAATCCTTGTTCTGGTGTCTTTGACGAACTGGCACTGTTCTTGTCTTATCTCTGGTCTGAACCTGCTGCGTGCTTTATTCATCAGAATTCAAAAGATAAGTTTTGTTATATAGATCATTAGGCTGTTTGTCTGTTGGAGTTCACATTCATTTGTGCTTTCTTTTAGGCAGTGCTATGAAAATAAATCTGCTTAAGTCCTCTGGTATTTCACCACTCTTGTAGATTTAATTTATTATTTCTATGATCTTAGACATGCCAAAATCATTTAAAGTTGCTAGCATCTCTGATCCTGCCACTTTGTTTCTGTTGAATTTAGCCAATGCAATTTGGCTATTTGTAGTCCACTTTGGTTTTTAATATTTCCGATCTGTCTGCATTTCTGTGTATTGCTGACTGTTTACTTTCATCGCAATATAGTTCTCCAGTATATTCATTTCATCTCTGAAGTATTTTTTCTTTTCTTTCTCTAATATTTGTGTTTCATCATTGGATTTTATGCAGCCTATTGATGAGCGGGTCTTTTGGCCTCACTATCTTAATTTGGACACCAATAAGAATCAGTAGCACTTAAAGGAAATACACACTTGTGATTCATAACACAAACAAGCTTTAACTGAAATTAAATGATTCAGTCAATTTCTAAATAAAGTTGCATATTTTTGACTTGGCTAACTAATTGGCAAGTTTCACTTATCACTGCATATAAACAGGTTAGTTTCTGCTGAATAGTAAAGAGTTCTACACTTATCTACATTTCTGGAATGAGAAATTATTATTTACAGTTGGAATAATGCCCTCATCTGCAGTAGTAAAAGGAACATAATGCAAAAGAAAGTAAAACTGTTAGAGGGAGCCAAGCTGATTAAATGGCTGCAGCAAGAGCAGAAGAGGCAAGAACATTAGTTAAGTTTAAGAAACCAAGATCTAGCTTCAAGCTCTATAGAACAATAGCATAGAAAATTAAAATGTTGACTAGTGAATGGCATCAAGTATTTTTAACTCACAACCAGTATGGATAAAAGATACCTGAAGTAAAACAGGAAGTCAAAATTTTAAATAAAACAAGATTGAATGATTAAGAGCTTTAGTTTTAAAATTAGTGACTTCCTTCTCCAAAGTAATCAAATTGCTTAGTGACTGAAGAAGTACTGATTACTATTGGTTATAATCTAAGCAAATCAGTATCAAAAAAATATTTTTTTAATTTTAACTTATTTCTTACTGATTATAAGTAGGATTTATTAAATAAATATTTTAAAACTTTCATTCACTTTAATGATTAGCTGCATAGGGAGGGTAAAACAGGATGTAGTTGGGGAGAGGAGAGATAGCTTCATTTAAGCACTTTAGAAATGGACAAAATTTCAGCTTTTCTTGTCACTGTTCACTAACTTTACTGTTACTTATTTACCATGTTTTACTTTCTGCAGTAAAATAATTTTGTCAGGCAAAGAAACAAAAAGTGAAGTTTAAGCAGCAAAATTTGCAATTTCACTTGTAAATCTGAATTGAAAACTGGGTGAATAGGTCATCAATGTTCAGAAATTAATAATAGCATTACTAACAAGACAAAGCAAATTTATTTACATGTTGTCTAGATGTGTGTGTGTGTGTGTGTGTGTGTATGTAGAGGGGGTGTTATAAAATACTTAAAATATCTGGATTCTAACTAAAATGAAAATGTCAACAAAGAAGGGTTCAAGGCAGAAAATATTCAAAGGAAGAAAGGCAAGCAAAACAAAAGAAGAAAATGTCTAAATCTACACCTAATATGCTGATTTATTACATGTTATTTATCAATGCTCATTAATACAAGTTGAATAGTCACTCACAACATGCATTAACATTTCAATTTGAATTAGAGTGATAAAATAAAAATACAAACAATCTATGTTTATATGATACAGATACATATTAAAAAAACTACAGTATTTTGGAACCATTTACTGATTATGCATTTTGATTACATGGTTTGACAACTGAATTGTTAAACAGATTTATTAGCTGAAATATATTTCTCTTCTCCCATCTTACTTTCAATGCCATGTTATATTACTATGAAAAGAATACAAGCACAGAAAAACATTGCAGAAGCTCTGGCATTTTTATTTACTTATGTGTTCAATTAGGTTATCAATAATTTTCAAGTTAATGCAGCACAAGACCATATATATGGAATACTGAATGAAGATGAAATTTAATACACTGATTAGCTACTACTTGACAGAGAGATGTGTCATTTTGAAAAAATGAGATAGTATTTCTCTAAATTGCCCGTTCTTTTTTTTACTCAAGAACTTTAAGAGCAAGCAACTAGTGTTTCCTAGAATTGGACGAAAGTTTAATAAAACATTACAACTGTTGCTATTTACACAAAAACTGTTTACTTTTTACATTTATAAAGTTGATACTGTAGAGAAACATGTCTCATGTCTGGTGCAAAATGGGTAATTTAGAAAAAACACTACTTGACCCTGAAATAGTAAATACAAGATAGTCAAATGTTATAAAAGTAAATACTGTTAAAACCTCAATATACTTTTAATGAAAACCACATGAATACTTGCAGATAAAACAAGTTTATAATCAAAATATATAAGTTAGATGTTATATTTGTAAGTAAGACATCTTGTAAGTAAACTCTTGGCTTGCAACTAGTCCACAATGCTTTGATTGGTTATTGTTTAGCATGCCTTTTTAGGCCATGCTGTATATTTATTAAATAAACAAATTTTAAGTTACATAAAGTTACATCAAAGTGATAATAATGAAAATACTTTATAATGAATAATCAAGTGGTTGAACAAAATATTTACATTAAATTTAGAGATTTTCTTTGCATAAGGTTTTTTGTTTTAACTATTTTTTATAAAAATTCCTGTGATGTTTAAAGAGCAAAAAATCTTTCCAATGAAAATATTCATGAAATAAATCGTTTAGAAATTTACCTGAAGAGAAAATAAAAAATAGTTATTATTTATTAGAAGAAAACAGTGTTGTAATAACTTATTTACAAACTGACTAATGCTGAAAAATGATGTAGATTATGAAACTATAATAATGGCAAAAATAATTATTTTAAGTGGGGAAAATAAAATTCAGAAAAGTGAAAAATGTGAGATAACAAGAAAAGATACAAAAAACTATGTCTTTTATGGGATATTGCTTGATTCATTTTTTTGGAGAAATTTTTAAACAAATTCTCATAATCTAAAAATCATTTAAGGTTTTGAACTAAAATTTTATAACCAGTCAGAGGAACCCAGACAAGCAAGAAATACCATTAAAGAGTAATGTAAAAGAGACCAAGAGATTCTAACATTTAAAATATCTACAGATTTGATTATCTATTTGTTACCTCTATTTATTTGCCTTGTGGACAAAACAGAGAAATATCTTCTGATACACTAAAAACCCAGTAAGAAACAGAAAAAAATATCAAGATAAAAGTGAAAATTACTCAATGAAAAAATATTTTCCAAAAAATTGATTTCAATGATGACACTGTTTTCAAAAACAGATATTTTTATTTTTAATTTAGCTGAGTAATGCTCATCTCCAACAAAAATTAAGTGCATAGTCTTACAACAAAAGTTTGTATGCAAAAATGCAAAGTATTTGATCCTCCCCCATCTTCTATGCTTTGCAGTGATGTAACCATTTCCCAGAATTTCTATTTGTTTCATAGTTTCTAATGTTAAAAAAGGAAGATGGAATTGGAAAAAATATCTATAAGTAGTCAGGAAGGAAGTACTGAACTAGAAAAAAAAGTCCATTTTCCCCCACTAACCTATTTTATAAGAAATAGTAATAATATTAAATAATTATAAATAATCATCAACAATTTTTTTCTTTGAATTTAATTAAATAACATAAAATAATCAAATACAATTTCAAATTCAAAGGCATACATTTTTTTCTAATAACCATCACTTTCTTTTTTTAAAGCAATCTTATGTCTATTCCTTGACTCTACCTTACTAGGAACAACAAACTTTGGATTCAACACTCTTAGATCATAACCTAAAATTTATTGTGAGTATGGTTGCATCATTTCTTTATTTTAATATTGAAATCAAATTACAATAAATTAAAACCAATAATTAAAAAATCAGCAGTCATGACATACTGTATGCACTCAGTATGTCCTCATTTGATTTTAACTTTCTTTTAATATAGTATATAAAATTTTTGCAAATCAACTTTTTCTTTCTGTGTAGCCTGGCAAGAAAATAAGAAAGAAACACTAACCTGTTTCAAAAGTTTGTAAGCCTCCTGTTGCTTTTGCAATTCTAGTTTAGTCTCCTGCAGTTCCTGTTTTATTCTATCCAATTCAGTTTGATATGCCTGTGGTTCCCCATCATGGCTCAACATCTCATTCTGGCAACTGAAAAACGTATCAACAATACATCATATCATTCTATATTTTTCTTCAGTTATGTGCATCTGCATAATGGAGATCTTTGTACAGAAACATTTTGAACAAATTGTGAAATTATTTGAATAGAAAATAACTATAAAGTTTCTAATGGAGAAAAATAACTTCAAATTGGCATTTTCCAGGTTACCAAAAAAAAAAAAGAAAAAAAAAGAGTATAATTGATAGAACCAAAAAATAAAAATAAATTAAGTCACCAACACTAGGGTTTCTAATCCTATATAACATAGGAAAAGAAGGAAAATACTAACCCAATAATTGGGTTAGTATTACACCCTCCTTTATTTTCACATTATTTGGTGTTTAGGTACTATTGTCATTTATTTATATACAGTGGAACCTGCTGTATGCAACCTTCTTCGTCAGTGACCACCAGTTGTTAACGACCGTTTTTCTATGCCCAGACAATTTGCTAATGTTAATTGATTCTCAGTGAGCGGCCACCTCCAGAATGCGACCAGTGACTAACACCAACTAATGAAAATCACTGATCAAAGCAACAGAAAAAGAAATTCCATTTTGATAGTACACTGAAAACTTTTAAATTAGGAGAAACTAAATGAGTAATCTATTCCATTTTGCTTTGATTTAAGTCAGGAACACTTCCTCAATGTTTTGTTATTGTAGTGTTGTATCAAACTGTTATTTCTTGTTGAAATGTACATTGCTAGAGTTCACCTCCCGGTCAAACATTGTCTGTTTTGTACAACATGTATTGAATTTGACATATTCAAGGGATTTATAGCAGTCTCTGTACTGACTTGGATAAATTCAAGGATAGGGAAAATCACAACTATGTCCCTTTCTCAAATGTATACCTCCTTTGTTCTTATATTTTTTGTATATCTATCTACTCTATTTCTATCTGAGTATATCTATCTCTATCTCTCTACCCCCACCCACGATCACTGTCAGTTTTTTGTATGTTTTGTTTTGTTTATTTTTTCCATGTATTATTGAAGATTCTCTTTTGCTATAACTCACTTCTAAAAAAAAAAAAAAAAAACTGAAACCGTATATATCATGAATTTTTCCAACCTACAGGCACGAAAAGGAAAGAAGTAACTGACTTTTTTTTAAAGTCCACTTAATAAATATTTTTTGTAAATAAATATTTTAGTTTCTTGTTGACTGTTGTAAATACGTTTTTAAAATTTTAAAATGAATTATGCTGAATAAATTTCTTTAAGGTTAGGCCATCTTCTGTTCTTATTAATTTATTACCAGATTATATGGTAAAATTCTAATATGTACATTCTGGTGAGTAGAATATACATTCCTGGCATAAATAGGTCATGATTATAAGCCTTTAGTGAGCGACCACCTGTCGTATACGACCAGGTTTTATGGTAGTAGGGGTGGTTGCATATTTTATTAAGTTTTGTAAAAGTACAATGGATCTTTTACACAAAGTATAATGCTCTGTATTTAAGTCACAAAAGGAGCAAACTAAAATTAATAAAGAGTAAGACCAGTCTTTATCTGATTCAAATTCATTCATTGTCATGCCACATGGTTCATAAGAGTAAAATAGTTCAGTTATTGAGAAGACTATTTTCTAGTCTTTGTGGATATTAGTTGAAAAAGAAAAGAAAAACGAACAAAAGACAAAATGGTCTGATAAATTTTGTGCTGTTCATTGCAGATAATTTTTAGACTACAATTTTTAACAGGAACAAGTACTACCAACTACTACAGAAACAAGAATTCTTTAAAAAAATAACAAACTCATTTTTCTCCTATCAGAGTGTTCTTCTATATTTTTTAATTATGGACTAAATCATTCCAGATACTACAAGGGCTATAAATCTAACCCAGAGAAGAAAAATTACTATTTATGGTCTTGGACACCAGAGATGAAATGTCAAAACATCACATTCACTTGAATTCATTATGATGTTGGTAAAAGACTGATGGATTTACTTTAGGACAATTACTGAAAGAATTTCAAGGAAATCATGGCATATGTCTTCTTTAACTGTATATTATAAGGCTGTATGAAAAGCTAAATGAAAAGTCCATGGTGCACATGTTCATTGGACAGTATTTTATCCTAGATAACTGTACCGTGATTAAACAGGAACAGAAAAAAATGTTTCATTGTGAGTAGAAGAAATTGCATAAAAGCAAATATTATTTCAAACAGATGAATTTTATTATAAAAGGAAAAAATTATCTATGATAGAATTTGGTAACAATTGGGTAGAAGTTGTAAATGTGCAGTTTTAGAAAAACTCATATGAAGTGGCATCCTAATTTTAATGGCATATAAAAATTTACAAACTGGAAATAGCCTATAAGTACACTGTAAAAAGAACAAAAAAATAGGTTTAATTTCTGCAGAACCTAGCTAGGGACAGACTGGTCCTTGACATACATTTGTTCTTTTTAGTATCCCTTTTCATTTATTTTATATATATATATATATATATATATGGTAGCAATGTCCCACACTTTTACTGTCAAAATAGTCAAATGTAACTACCACTTCTACTCTTCAATTTCTTTTCTCGCACTACTCACATGTGGAACTCTCTTTCATATACTTGCTTCCCTGATAGCTACAATCTCCAAAGTGCAACGTCAATTGCTATCTTTTATCTCCTTGATTCCAATCTTTTTTTTGTCTTTTTTCCAATACCACCTGTACCTGTAATCTATTCTGTAAGTATTGATGCCATTTCGAATTTAATTTCTTATATTTCATCTAAATTTTAATATTCCTTATAATAATTATTTTTCTTCTTTTTAACAATAAAATTTACTTATAGATTAACTTCTTGTTTTTTTACTCACCCTTTTTTGTTCCCGAAGAAAATTTTTAACACAAATTATTTTGATCTTAACATTATTTAGGTCCCTTTTTTGAGATTGAAATGAAAAATAAATTTGGAAAAATTTAAAACTCGACACCTTGCTTTTCTAAATATATTTTTATCTTTTTTGTTAATGTATCTACTTTGATTTCTCCAAATCCCATTTGGCAACATTCCCACCCTCCTGTCTGCCAATCTGACACACTTTTTCCCCTTCCTCTTCCTACCTTTCTTCTTTTTCTTTTTTCTCTCTTTTTTCCTTCATCCTTTTCATTTTGCCACCCCTACTTCAGTTGTCTTTACACACAACACACTTAAATATTTGTAATCATAATGATTACGGCATTGAAATGGCTATATGATCATGGGAATTTGTATTTTTTCATATGTAATATATATATATATATATATATATATATATAAGAAAAAAGAAATAGGGTTGTTCCGAGAGAAACTGGTATACAATAAAAAGTGTGAGAGGCCGTGAACGTTTTGTTTAAAGTGTATATTTATTGTTGTTATTATGCATGTTATGATACTCTAAGTGTTTATAATGGTATTTGTGACACTACATGTGTTTTGAGTCTAAGATTGACTCTCTTCAGGCGAATAAGTTTGTGGCTTTACGTATCAAGTTCCTTTTGTTTCTGAGGGCCAAGTTATTGTTTGTAAATAAGTAAGTAGAAAAATGAAAATGAAAAAAAAAAATACAAATAAATCAAATCAGTAAAATGAAATAAAATAAGATAAAATAAATCAAATGTTGGCATGTTGAATTGTCTGTGTTTTCTCATATCATCATGTGTATAAATGGATAAACAGATAAATAAATAAATAGATGAATGAATAAAGTGCTTACCCCTGTTTGAAATGATTTGGGTTTGGGGTTCTCTCAGTACATTAAAATTATCTTCTAGGAGACTTTCCTTATCTACAAGTCTCTTCATCGATCAGTTGATTGTTTTTATTGCTTTGACGGTGTTTTGAATTTGGTTTGTGTGTGTGTGTGTGTGAGTGAGTGTTTTTTGATTTTGTCTTATGTTTTAGAATTGTTTTTTATGGCTCATCTGGTTCTTTTTTATCGTTTGGGGTTATCATTTGAATTTGGTGTGTGTGTGTATGTTTTTCAGTGTTTTTCATGTTGTTTTGTTGAGCAAAGGCTTGTTTCACATCATCACAGACATATGCCACAAACCCACAGACACCCAACAATACCTCCACTTCGAGACTCACCATCCAAAAAGCTGTTTAAAATCCATCCCCTATTCCCTAGCATGACGAATTTGCATGATAGTAACTGATGAAACCCTCTGTAAAATACACCTAGAAGAACTACGAAAAACATTACAAATAAGAGGATACCCCACTCCACTAATAAACAATGGTTTCCAACTAGCAGAAAAAATACCATTAGAATCCCTCCGGAATCACACACACCAAAACAAAAAAAAACATGAAAAAGAAGAAAACATTCTAGCATATATTTCCACACACAACAAAAACAATCCAGAATTATTCACAAAGATCAAACCACACATGGAATTACTCAACAATAACGAAAAAATAAAAGAAATCTTAAAGACAACCAAAAATAATTAACAGCAAACGCCAGCCCCCAAATTTAAAAGACATCCTAACCTCATCGAAATTCAAACAACACACAACACAGGGGGTCACAAAATGCAACAAAAAAAGATGGGGAGTATGCAACATAATAATAGAAGGAAAACCCTTCCAGTTCAAAAACGCAACTACATTCAAAATAAAATCAGATCGGAGCTACAACTTGAAAAATGTAGTTTACGCTCTAAAATGAGACAAATGCGCAAAGACATACATGGAAGTGACACAAGGCTTGAATAATAGAATATTCCTTCATAAAAGCAATATAAGATTATATAACAGGAAATTATATGCCTCCCAACATTTGCATGAATGTAGGGGTGGCAAATTCAAAATTAAACCTATTTACCAAAATAGAGACTATGACACACTAATAATGCAGGAAGAAAGATTCATAAAAAAATACAAGCCTTCACTCAACAAAACGACATGAAAAACACACACACTGAAATACACACACACACACACACCAAATTCAAATGATAACCCCAATCAATAAAAAAAAAACTAGATAAGCCATAAAAACAATTCTAAAACATAAAGACGAAATCAAAAAATGCTCACACACACACCAAATTCAAAACACCATCAAAGCAATAAAAACAACTGACCGATGAAAAGACTTGTAGATAAGGAAAGGCGCCTAGAAGATAATTTTAATGTACTAAGGAGGGAACCCCACACCAAAATCATTTCAAATGGGGTAAGAACTTGAATGATTCATTTATTTATTTATCTGTTTATCCATTTATACATGTGATGTGAGAAAACACAGACAATTCAACACGCCATTTTATTTATCTTATTTTATTTTACTGATTTGATTTATTTTTAATTTTCATTTTTCTACTAACTTATTTATAAACAACAACTTGGCCCTCAGAAACAAAAAGAACTCAATGTGTAAAGCCAATCTTAGACTCAAAACACGTGTAGCATCACAAATGTCATTATGGATACTTAAAGTATCATAACATGTATAATAACAACAACATTAAACATACACTTTAAACAAAACGTTCACGGCCTCTCACACTTTATATTATATATATAATACTTTTCTAAACATATACTGTTAAATATAAGAGACAATGAATTATGTTTAATCATGAGCTATTCTAAATGTTATATTTTGGCTTTAATTTCAGGTGAAAATAAAGATAAAAATTCTCCAACATTTGGATAATTTTTTATCAAGTTGGTTCTAAGCTTTCAACTCACATGAGCCATTTTCAGAGAGGTTACAAGGACGTTAACATAAAAACATCCACCATCAGCTACAATTTTATCTTGTGTTGACATAAAACTTTGCTAAGCAACAATAACAGTTACCAAAAATAGCAAACGCAGTTCGTAAATTTGTAATGCGGTTCTATGATATCACACCGCATGAGAGCGCAAAATGATAACAGAACCATATATTTAAATGCAATGTAATGTGTTATGACCAGATTTAATTGTGATTTTATTAAGTGAGGGTTGTTTGGATTTAATGTAGATGACTTCCAATATCTGAAGGTTCTTTTTACTGTGTGTATGAGTGAGGATTATTGTATTATTGACTAAAATCTGTCTGATATTACCTATATGACTATGTTTTTCTAAGAAAATGTTCTTTAATTGTACTCTGATCAGAAAGGTGACAAGTCTATGGGAGAGCGTGGTTGTAGTAAAACCAATACATGTAGTGAGTTTATATATATATATATATATATATATATATACACTTATGGGTCCTTTTTTTAAATTCATTTATTGATTATATATATATATATATATATATATATATATATATATATATATATAATCAATAAATAAATTAAAAAAAAACTCACTACATGTATTGGTTTTACTACAACAATCCGAAAGTTAGACCCGATAAAAAAATCAACAATTACTGTGATTTTTTTGTTGTCTTTCAACGATATCACCATCAAGTATATCAGACAGTATGAACGGATCCTATACAAAATTAATAGACAAAACTTGTCTATATTATTCAATGAAACCTGCATTTATATATATATATATATATTTGTCTATATTATTCAATGAAACCTGCATATATATATATATATATATATATATATATATATAAATGCAGGTTTCATTGAATAATATAGACAAGTTTTGTCTATTAATTTTGTATAGGATCCGTTCATACCGTCTGATATACTTGATGGTGATATCGTTGAAAGACAACAAAAAAATCACAGTAATTGTTGATTTTTTTATCGGGTCTAAGCTTTCGGCTCACATAAGCCATTATCAAAGAATAAATATTAACACACAGTAAACGTAGAACATTTAAGTTATTAACAATAAAGAGAATTAAATTGAAAATATAAGTCCATCCCTACCATGGCGGATGGCCGAAGACAGTGACAAAATAGTGGCGTTGTGGTCTCTGATCTGATTACAGGCATTTGAGTACGTTATTGGAAATATCAAAATTGATTGTATTCAAACCAGGTTTAAATTGTTTAATGTAGATTGCTTCCAGGATTTTTAGTTTCTGTTTATTATTTTCTTGTTTAAGTATGTATGTGTTATCAACGAGCGTTTTTCTCAAGTGTGCGTTGATAACCGTGTTGTTTATATATATAAACTCCTACCACCTTTTTTTTTTCAATCTGTTTATATTAGAATATATACTTGGGGACATGGGTTTGTCTATGTATTAGTATATGCATGTATATAGGTGTACAATTTTTTTTAAGTACTAGTAGACATACTGATATTTTGTTTTAGTTTTGTTTTACTTGCTCATGTGTATGTGTATGTGTATGTTTCTATAATTTGGTATGTATGTGTATATACATATGTATAGGTGTGCCTTTATATATGTATATTCTCATATTTATTTGTGTGTATATATGTTCAGATGTTCTTGCATGCGTCTCTATACAAATATGTGTGTGTGTGTGTGTGTGTGTATTTATATTTGTTGTCTATGCAGATTTATATATACGTATGCTTCTATGTGAATATTCCTGCACTTATTTGCGTATATTCATGCCAGTAGTTGTGTATGTAGTTTCATCTATGTGGTTATATTTTTTAATTTTTGGAGGATCTGTGGAGATTTTTGTTACATACATTTTTGTTTTTAGCTTGTGTATTTGTGTGAGTATATATGTAATTATGTTTATTTGTCCATACACTGAAATATGACTGTGTGTGCATTGACCTTGTTCATTCAAGGCTCTTGCCATCTTATGAATTTGCTCTTACATGTATCCAATATTGTAGCCTTTACAGATGCTTTCCAAACCTGGCTTTAAAATTTAATGGTTATATTGACACATTGATAAAAACAATATTTTAAAATTTGTGTATGCATATATGTGTGTGTATATTTGACTGTGCATGTGTCTGTGTGCCAGTGTGTGTTTGTGTGTGTATATATTTGTCCATATGTGAATGTCTATAGATTTGAATATGTGTAAGCCCACATCTTTTACTCATTCAATATGTAAATAACTTTATCTAATCCCTTGATAAGACACAGATAGAGTCAAAACAAAATGGCTACTTTTGTAGTGATATTATAACATATTTGTTATATATGTATGTGCAATATATATACATAAATACATACGGATAAGGATATATTTATTTAGGTACCTCCACTAAATCGCTGAAAAAACAGCATAGTATGAAGAAAAAAGGTCCCAAATGAACTTTTTCCATCAAAATGTTTATGTTATTAAAAGGAAAGATCAAAGTATTTTTTAATTATTTTAAAAATTTTTTTAATCCTTACTAACATGTTCAAAATTTTGATAAAAATCTTGTTTTAATTTTTACTGGCAGGGAGATGACATTTCACTGTAGAACAGCTGTTTAGGGAGCCTGGAGTTGTCCATTTGTACCAAGTGGCCAGCCCAATGCATTTGATTTCTTATCACCATTGACGATATGCTTACTGTGTTCGCCTTAGACAAGACAGCTGTGTCAAGGGTGTGACTCTCTCAATTGATCCTAAGAATGTGCTTGAGACAATGTTGGTAAAATCTCTCAAGCAGCTTGATTTGTAGCTGATACAGAGTCCAAGTCTCTGAGGCATACAAAAGAGTGGACAACACACAGGTCTCATAAACAGAAAGTTTGGTTCTTAGAATGAGATCACTATCAGACCAAATCCTGTCTTCTAGCTTGCCAAAATAACCTGAAGCCTTGCTGATCCTTTTTTCTGATTTCAACATTTAGAGAGCTATCATTTGAGAGGGTACAGCCCAGGTAGACAAAATGCTTGAGAACTTCAAGCCTTTTTCCACCAACAAAAATGTCAGGTTCTACATAAACCTCACCAGGTGCAGACATATACATCACCTTAGTCTTATCAATGCTGATTGTTAAACAAAAGAGAGTATATGCATCAGCAAAACGATCCAAGATAAAATGCATGTCAGCAGCATAATGAGCAACAAGATCAGCATCATCAGCATAAAGTAGCTCCCTTACAAGACCTTCACATAGAAGAGTCTTGGCTTGGAATCTTCTCAAGGTGAACACTTTACTAGTTGTTCTAAAATGGAAACAGGCTCCAACATCACAGTCATGAAAAGATTTACCACACAGGACAGCAGTCAAATACAGTGAAAACAGAGATGGGGCAGGTATGTCCCCCTGCTTCACTCCATAGTCAACAACAATTTCTTCCGATAACTGACCATTAAAATTCACACAGGCCTTCATAAAATAATGTAATTATCTGTACAACAAATGCAGGTGTGCAACCATACTTGCCAAGCACTTTCCAGAGAGCTTCATGATTGATGGTATCAAAAGCCTTTGTCAAGTCTACAAATACTTGACAAAGAGGTAGACATTGCTCTTTACATTTCTCAATGAGCTGCCAGGCTGGGAAAATCATGTCAACATTCCCACACCCAGCATGAAAGCCAGACTGGCACTCAGGAATAACCTCCTTGCAAACATATTACTGTAACTGATTCAAGAGCAATCTTGCAAACATCTTTCCAACAATTCAAGCAGTGAGATTCCACGACAGCTACTACAAAGTGTCTTCTTGTTCTTCCTTTTGTACAGTGTAATCAAAATGGCATCAATCCTCTCCCGAGTTATTGGATTATTGTTCCAGACAGACATGATCAGAATGTACTACCCTGTAAACGTTCACATCACCATATTTTTTGTATATATATATATAAAAACAGTACATTGAAATAATAATAATAATGTACGGTTTAACTATATAATATAAACAGCCTTTCCACTAAAATACGAGTGTGCATTAAAAAATGTTAAATAAATAAAAATTAAAATATGTCGGCTAATGCCAGTTTCATGGATTTCTGTTTAATTCTATAATGTTGACTTTTGTTGAGTTTGTTTACATTCGGATACAATTTGAGAGGATATTAATTGTTCAATGAAAATCAGAAGAATACCAATATAAAGGTGAAATTGAACTTTGTCCTCCATGAAATCTGCAGGTTGATTGGTAAAGACACGTCTGATATAAAGATGGCATTTTTTGGTGTGGGTGTTTGCAAGTTTGATTCCTGCTGGAAGATAGATATTTTCCAAACCATTTCTCAAACGATTAAGGTCAGTAGAAACTATATACCGTTCTATTAAACTATTAAGTCAACCTTAAGATTAAGGATTTGAAGAAATTCATATTCCTTCGAATTCTTAAATCTACAACACCAAACCAAGACTCCCTTGCATCGCTTGATTTCAAAAATCTATTTACTAATGTACCTGTTGCTGAAACTATTGACATAATAATTAACTCTGTATATAAACAAAATTTAATCCCAACCTCATCTATCAATTCCAATATTCTTAAAATACTTTTACTTGCCTGTACCACTAAAGTACCTTTTTACAACCCTGATGGCAATATTTACATGCAAACTAATGGTGTAAGCATGGGAAACCCTCTTGGGTCATGCTTCTCAAACTTTTATATGTCCCATATTAAAAACATGATTTTTTTAAAAAGTTACTTCTTTTACATGACAACAAAAATGAAATTGATAATCTCAAAACTACTTTTGGAAAAAATTCTGTTCTCAACTCCAAATATGAGCTTAGTAAAAAAAAAAAAAAAAAAAAAAAAAAAAAAAAAAAAAAGGAAAAAGGAAAAACTCCCATTTTTGGATGTTCTTGTAGATTCTAGTAATAATACTTTCTTACTTCAGTACATAAAAAAACCATGAGCAAAAATTCTTGCCACCTTAATTTTGTTAGTCAATGTCCTCTTTGATACAAAATTGGTGTTATTAAAAATGTCTTCACAAAAGTGTGCAAGAACTCATCTTCTTAACCACTTTTCTTCAAAGAACACAATTTGAAACAAACGCTTGTCAACAATGGTTTTCCAAATAATTTACTTGACTACCATATCAAACTTTTTCTTTATAATGTAACCAATGGCAACTACAAACACATAGACAAAAACAATAACATTAATATTTTTTCAAAAACCAAATGCACAATAACTACAGACAGGACAAATCTTCACTTCACAATATCATCCGAAACTACGCAACACCAACCATCCCAAACAAGAAAATTAAAGTATCTATTACAAAGAATTCAAAACTGCCAACAACAATAATAATTCATCTGCACAATCTAAACTGCAGAGAACCAGTGTTGTTTATGAATTTATATGTCTTTTGAAGAACTGTGTTCCTCAACTATCAAAATCTGTAAACAATTACATTGGCTGCATCACCACAAAATTGACAAGAAGATTGACATTGCACCTCTACCTCAACAGTTCCATTCAATCTCATTTAAACACATATCAAGATCTTTCAGTATCTATCCATGATATACTTGTTGACAATACATACATAATAGCATCCTCCACATGCAAAAAAACGATTAAAAATAATGGAAACATTAATAAAAAAGAGGAATTCTACACTTAATAATATTAATTATGAACACAATAAAAATGTGCTTATCGTGTTCAGAACTTAACGTACACATGATACTATATGCATAAACTTTATGCATGTTTATTTACAAGTAAAACAAAATTCATTTTTGATAATGACTAAAAGTATAAGCAAATACGCTTGAAAATACAAAATATTTGGACAACTCTTAATTTGAGTTCTGAAATGAAGAAGTCATATGAACACATGAAAAGTTATATAAAAAATTTATCATAATGTTAATACCTGGTCTGTCACTTTTAATGAAATCTCTCTCTCTCACTATATATATATATATATATGCATAAATAGATACACACAATATATATGAATATATACATATATACATAAATATAAATACACACCAAAATATATACACATATATATATGTACATACATAAATTTGTGTATTTAGGCAGCAAATTTTCTTTTAAACATGTCAGATTAAACAAATTGCACATTGCTTTCCTGCTTCAAATTTAATGGTTGACAAATTGCTAGCATTCATTAGAACATGAAAATTATCCAAAATGGAATTTTTTTTATATGTTGCAATGTCATGGTAAAAAAAATGTACAGCAATTTTTAGCAACACAGTTTTCAAGTTACATTTGTTACCATAAATCACACCCCTGAAGATGACCTTGGAAAGAGATAGAAAGTACTTGGGTACCTTAAGAAATCAATGAAAATAACATCTCTCAAAATTACAGCTCATTTCTGACATCTTTTGATTGTAATACACAAAAGATTGTTCGTGAGCATGAACGGATTTTATTAAAAATAAGCAAACATATTGTTTAAAATTTATTTAATCTGACATACATAAATGCATACACACACATATATATACATATACATACATAAAAACACACATATATACACATATAACTACATACACACATATGTATACATACACATACAAATAAATATATATATATATATATATATATATTTATATAGAAACACACACACACACACACACACACACACACACACACACACACACACATATATAAATACACTGATGTTGATAGGTACATGTCCTGCATATTTGACGCAAGAAGATCGTATCCATGCGTCCCAGGGACACACCTCAATTTTTCCATAATAAAAAATGATATATGTGGGTTCTAAGCAGAAGTGGCAGAAAGTAGCTTTGTTTTATTTTGAACCGGAAATTTCAAGCGAAAATACCATGAGAGAATTTACCTACTTTTTTTGTGTGTTTTCTTTTTTCTTCCCCCACCATTCCAAGCTAAGTGTTGTCTGCTTTTTTGGAAACTGAACATTTTAAATTTGTGAAAAGTTCAGTGAGATAAAATGAATTACACTGGATAAAATACAAGGTGGAGGTTAGCCAGTTTTAGTTGTTTCATCAAAGAAAGCTTTCCTCCGTCCCCTTCCCCAGTTCATAAAAAAATAAGTTACTTTGAACTAATTCTAAAATAAATTAATTTTCTTCAAAATAATTTGGGGCCATCTGAAAACGGACCTTACCAATACCATTATTGGGGATGGATTAAAGCCATGAGTACCAACAACTCCTTCAAATAATCACAAGTACAAAAAAAGCCTTATGTTGTTGTTTTTTTTTTTGTACCTAGAAGAAACATTAAAAAATAAATAAAACTGATCCTTTCTGTTAATTCACTCCAAAATAGGTACCTCCAGTAAATCGCGAAAAAACTGCATAGATACTTTTAAACTGAATTTTTAAAAATAAAAAAGTTTATTTGAGACTTTTATTTTAGTTTTAATTGAAAGCTAAATGATTAAATTTACTATTTCCAGTAAGACTCTGGTTTATTTCAAACAGAAATTATATTGATTGGAATACAAAAGTTTGACATTTTTTTTTCAATTTTTGAATTTGCCGCCATTTTTTAGTGATCGACACATTTGTAAATGAAAGTTAAATGGAATCTGATTAACACAAGTATTACTTATTTATAGCATGAAATTTAGAATAAAACTATTTCTTAATCACAGAGTTGAACTTCCTAACCATTCTACCATATTTGAAATATGTAAGTGTCGTAAATCAAGATTTTCTTGACAGGTTCTTGATTAGAGATAAAGTGTATGGTGTTTATAAGGGACAAAATTGTACTAATTTTTTTTCAGGTAAGGGAGAAAACTCTGACCTTTTAATTTGCACATAGAAATTGCCATACAAAAAAAAACCCATCAAATGCACAAAGAAGAAGTTTAAATTATTTTAAAAATATGGGTGCAAAACGATTTTTATTAAACTTTTCAATTTTTGATAAGCAATATAATCATCAATTCTTAACTAAAAAATCTAACTGCAACAGTTCTTTAGAGATTTTAAAAATATTTTTAAAACTCTATAAATTATTATAATAACAAAAAATAAAAACAATTCTTTTAAAATCTCATTAGTCATCGAAAAAATTTTTTTTTCTTCAGATTATAATGTCCTTAATTTTTTATTCAAGCAATTAAAAGCTTATCAAATTAAATAATATCAGAGTTTTGTTGCATTTTTTATTTTACTTTTTGGTGCAGATTTTCAGATACAGTTCAAAAATTTAAAATTAAAAAAAAAATAGATGATTTATATTCCCCAATGAGTCCTGTGTTAACTAACAAAAATTTCATAGATTTGCATGTGGTGGATTTTTAAAAAAAAATAATTTCATTCATTTGTGAATGAGTACCAAAAATTTCATTAAAATCTGACAATTATTTGATTTTTGTGAGAATTTTCAAATTAATGTGTTTGTCAATGACAAAAAGTGGGTGATATAATTTCTGCTAAAATTTCTAAAATGTTAGATGGGATTAAAAAATTTTAAAAAATAATTAAAAATTACTTTGATCTTTCTTCTTAATAATAATATAAATATTTTGATGAAAAAAGCTTCTTTTATTAAGTTTGGGACCCTTTTTATTCATACTATTCTGTTTCTTTTTAGCAATTTAGTGGTGGTACCTACTCCAAAATAAAAAGCCTGATAGCCAGTTATAATAAAGTTACAGAAGAATCACAGAAAAAGTCAGAAATAATCTATAGTGGCCTATAACATTTTATGTATTTTAGTTTTATTTTACTTTTAGCTATTTATTCTACAGAACTTTAAAATTGGGCTTTGTACTGACTAAGTTAAAATTATTTTTTAATTACATTTAAACATTTTTATGAAGTAGTTTTGTATTAAAACTTTAAATTAATAAATTATTGCCTTATGCTTAAAAAGTTTCCAAAGTAATTTTTAAAAACTATTTTAATATAAAAATAATAACTTTATAAAAATAAGGTTTAAATTAAATTTTTGTAAATAACAAAAATTCTTCAGAATATTATTGATTAAAAAAATAAATATTTAAAAAACTAACAGATTTAGGTATATGGTTAGGTCTTGAAGGCTGTCACAATGCATTTAGTAAAATAAAGGAAGGTAAAGAAGATTTAATTTTTAGAGGGGGCAGTTTCATACATTAAGTTAACGTAGATCGAACCCTCTTTGATCATTTTTAAAAACAGTGTATATAATTATAATTTATTGTGTTGAATTAATAAATCAAATAAATGCACCAACTTTCAACATTCCACCCTCACTCTCCATATTTTATGCAAAACGCATCATTTCTGCCTCAATATTCCTGTTCTACAGAAAGACTTAGAACTAAGTAAGGTGATTTTTGACAGTCAACAGGATAAATCAGCACTAGTGATGTTAAAAACCACTCACTGGATGACCCAGGAGGGAGTACCCTTGTCAATATTTGAGTCTGTACAGAACTTTCTGACAGAGATTGGAGTCCCAGATCTTCTACCTCTACAGCAAAAAACAGTAGCATACAGATCACAATATGCAGGTGGGGAATTGATATCTAGTATGGCAGACACTGTACTGGTAGCTCTAAAATCAAAGGTGACTATATTCACATTTGTTACTGTACTTGTAGATGAATCTACAGACATAACCAACCACAAACATCTTGTTGTATATGTTCAAATTATTCACCTGTGACCTTTCAACCAAGTACTCGTTTTGTTGCAATAAAGAGTGTTGATAAAAACAGGTGTAGGAATTTCAAAAATCCATCCAGAAAATCATATTAAAACTAGAAATCCTATTGACAAAATATGATGAGCATGGGATCAGATGGAGCTACCATAATGACTGGGAGAAACAAAGGCTGCAGAGGCATACTGTTTAGGTCCAAACACCACATGGTGAATGTGCACTATGTTACCCACTCCCTGGCCTTGTACACATCTCAAGCAGCAGTCAATAGCAGATCTCAAAGGGCATCATCACAGACTGACTGATCTGTTCTATTACTCTCATGCTAGTCCCAAACAAGCAACCAAAATATAACACATACAGAAACTGCTGGAAGACCCAATGCTCACTTACAAAGAACTGCATTACATTGAATAGCTATCGTATTATGATGCTCTTCAGGCTGTGCATAGGACAATTGATAGCCTGCTGAAATACTTCACTGAACTGTTCCAGGACTTCAGCCTAAGTTAAATTGCCTAAAAAAAGATTGCAACAGAGAAGTTCATCACTGTGCTCGTGATAGATGTCATGGCCCTGGTTTCAATCTTATCCCAGTTCCTGCAAACAGAAAATGTGGATATGGCTTTAATAAAGTGAGATTTGATATTGTTATAAAGGATCTGGAAAAGATCAAGGAAATGATATCTCCCATCTTGACAGTATAAGCCAGAGACATCCAAGGCAATATGTACAAGGGTAAGCAGATCACAAAGGCCACATTCAATCTGAAACAACTGTGCATCACATTTATTAATAACTCAATAACATGCACTCCAGGTTTTCAAATATATTTCTGTTGTGTGCATCTGATATGTTAAGTTTCCATCCTATTTGCTTCATGAGTGAAGAAGAGCTGAAGATCTATGGAAAAGAGACATTGAAAATTCTAATTTCCCACAATGGATATAAGTAAACCTACTAATGGATTGAGGATGGAGGAGATTGCCAGATGACTACACAGACCCTCATCAATGCTGTTCAATCTCAACCAGAGTGGGACACCTGCTGAAAAAAGATGTCAATGTACAGCACTGCCCCAGAGACAGCATGTGAAAACTTTGGGCGTTGGTAACAAAGTATCACCTGAAAGACTTCCGTAACCTCAGCATCCTTGCTCAACTGGCCACCACCTTGGCTGTACATACAACTGGCTGTGAATGAGGGTTCTCCACCTAGAACTTCATCTTCACCCATCACTGGAACAGGCAGTCATTGGAACGTCAAGAGCAACTTCTTAGGGTCAACCTTAGATCCAAAAGGTCAGTTTCTTTTTTAAGAGGCATTAACCAAATGCAAAGGAGTAAAGCAGAGAAAGCTGTACACTATGGATTACAAGTAATCATTGACAAATGCTCTTCGCATTAATCTGTTCAGAATACATTACAAACATACCTTTCATCATTTGATATTTCTCAACATACTTTCCACTGTTTTTGTTAAGTTTCATTGTTGTGCAAAATGTTTCATAGTGATTGACTTGGTTAATTTTCTCATCAATTAAAATCAAATTTGATTTAATTGATTATTCTTAGACTAAAAGATCTTGGTGACAGTTTGTAGATTGTCAAGGTGATGAGAATGTTTTGTTCATGTACTAAAAGTAGCACTCTTATTAATTTATTTTGGTGCTACAGTCCCCATTTTGTTTTTATAGGAATTTGTGAAATATTTTGTCCACATGACGTATACTCACCTATTTTATTTCAGTGTTATTTATGTTATCACAGAAAAATATTTTTTATCCTACAGAATGTTATGAGTGTCACTGATTAATTTTAACCCCATATTTCTAAGCTGATTCAAGAGAGATTACTTACATTTTTAGAGGAAAGTTCACCTAATATTATTTGTTTTTTTTATAAGAGTCAACACAACCAATTTATTAATGTAATTTACAAAAACAAAATGAACTTGTTCTGTCATAACTGTCAAAAATATAGTTTCTTAATTGAACTGTGATTAAGTGTAAATACTGTTTTTGTCTTAAATGTAAGAATTTAATTTAGAAAAAAAAAACTTTTGTTTTGTCAATGTAAGTGATTCAGAATGATTAAAATTGTTTACAGGATGATGGAAAAAAAAAATTGCCTTATCCTTACAGTTTAACACTACAATTTATTAAGAAACTATAGTTTGGACCGAAATCAAATCTGTGGGTCCCAGGACTCATTAAATTAAAAAGCTATCAGCATCATTACACACACATGATTATTGCTCTGCCTTGTCAGACAAGTGCCATCCCCTCATTCCCTTTTTAGGTTTGATGGAATATCTGTACAATATTTTTTAAAGTGATAAAACTTTGTACAACAGCAAAACCACCCTCTTGGTATCAACTGTTGGGTCCCAGCAACACACAAGGATAGATAACTGGTGACATTTGAACTGCAGGTTTTGATCAGAGTCTACCTTCTCCTAAGTGAAATATCAACCAAGGCTAACGAGGTTCACCTATGCAAAGCAAACTGGTTTTGAGGTGCCAGTAACTCGTCTTTTACCTCTTCTCCTGTTAGTTTGAAACATTTTCGCCACAAGAAGGCCAGGAGCTGGATTTGGTTGTCAGAGGCTATTTAAGATGTTGTGAGTGGGGCATTTTATAAACTCTCTCTCTCTCTCTCCATATATATATATATATATATATATATATATATATATATATATATATATGCACACATACACGTACATAAATACATACACAAAAGTACATAAATATATGCACATGTGTGTGTGTGTGTGTGTGTATATATATATATACACACACATGTCCTATTATAATAAATACCATTTTGTATTTCTGTGTATATATTTCTCTCCTGTCATGCTCATGGAGTGAGAGACAATAGCGAGGCAGCATTGGCTCAGTTCATTCTCTTTACTACCAGCTATTAAAGCTCTTGCTACATGTTTGCTCTTTAACAGTGCTTGATTATTTTATTTTTTTGCAATAATTATGTTGGCAAGTAATGAAAATTATATATATATCCACTCTATTATAATAAAGGCTTGTGTGTGTGTGTGTGTGCACGCATGCACACACACAAAAACCTTGTGCTACTTTTTCAGAATTTTTCAATGGAGGGCTAGCTATTTGTTTCCACATTTGTTCATTTATAATAGAAATATCACTACTAGTGTCCAAAAGTAGTTTTACGATTTGTTTCTCTTTGTATTCCCATATTTTCATTTCTTGCCATCTTTGATTACATTTTCAGACAGGACAAGATTTACTTTAATTTTAAATTTTGTCTTTTTGTTTATTTCTGCTGTGAGTACTTTTGTTTCTGATATAGGCACACACAAAACAAGCCTTTGTCTTTGAAAAAAGTCTTTTTTAAAATGTGACCTTCCTCAGCGATCACTCAGAGATGGTTTTGCCTTACTTTTTGCAAATTTTTGCAGTTTAATAGCCTGAACAGGAGAATATATTTTTTTCCTAAATCCTGGTGTTGTCTTGTTTCATGAGTATCAATATTTGGCACTCCTCAGTTACTTTCTGCAGTTTTATTTCTGGATCTTGCTCCCTTATTGTCAATATTCTGGATTGGATATCTTTATTCCTAGTTGCTGTTAGTCCCTGCATAAAAATTAAGCACTTGAATATGTTGACTAACAAATTACCTAATTTAAATAATTCACACTGTGAATTTATGTTTCCCACATATCTGACAAAATCTTCATTTTCTTGTTTCATGATGTTCAAGCATTTATATCTTGTATGAAACAAACTGTCCTGTTCATCAAAGATTACCGATAAAATCTTTATAGTCTTTTCAAAAGAAATTTCTTACAGTTTCTTTGGTAGTATAAGATTCCTATGTTTTTTGTAACAAGATGATTTTTTCTTCATCAGACCATTGGACACATCTTTTCGAAAAAAATGTTTTGTATCTATTAAAATAAGCTTGAAAAGTGACACCATTTCCTGGGTCATTTTTAACTTCTGATAAAGAATTAGATATAGCTTTAGCTGAAAAAAATTTTGAACCTCGTTCCTCAATAGTACTTTTAGATAACACATTCGCATAACAAATTCATGTCTTTAGTTTGTTGTTTGCGTATTGCATCAATTCATCCTGAAAAATCTTTTGTGATTTTTTGAGCTGTTATAGTTGCTGCAGCATGCTAGCATATAAAGCCTTAGTCAATTCTGTAAATTGTTCCATTTTGTAACAAATTTTAAACAAGTCAAATCCTTTGTGTTATTCCTTTTTAAAATTAATAGATCCTAAGAAATCCCAGATTCATTATTGTTATGGTTCAAAACAGCATTGTGGAATACTATTGCATAAGTTCTTATTTGGAATCTGTTGTAGTCACTTTTTTTTTTTACACGAATCTTTTGAATCTTTGTTCACCACTGTTGTATCGTTGAGAAAGGGCTACAATATACAAGGTTGTTAATTGAGGGGAAAGAAGAGCCAGCACAATAGTAAATGGGAAGAAGAAAGTGTTATTGCAATAGAGAGTACAATAAGTGGATAGACACAGATTTGTAAGACAATGCTAATCTCCAAAGCAAGACACCAGTGAATACGGTGCTCACAATATATAGTTGTCTGTATTAGTAAGTTCACATAGAGAAAAGGGGGTGTAGGATATTTTATTACAACAAAAGAAAAAGTGCAATTAGTTTCTAATCCATGGTAAACTGTAAAAAGGGATAAAGGAAGTTGAAATGAATGTGAAATTAAAGATGGAAAATGTGTCATTGACATAATGTAAGTATGCTAGGAGCTTATGGCATTTCTCGAACTGGACCCAGTGGACTGCCCATTGAAACTCCATTGATTCAGGCGTACATAACACTATTGGAACTAAACTCCACCCCTTCAGTTGCTAATTGCATAAATTCCAAAAACAAAGTTTCAAAAATTATAGCAGTACTAAGGTAACCTCAATAAAAAGCATTAGCACGAATGTCTAGGGTATCTTGCAGAGGAACACTGGTATATAGACTAATAATGTCAAAGGACACCATGTTTATTCTTTGAATTGATTTCAGAATTTCTGATAAAATCAGGGTATCTTGCAGAGAAACACTGGTACAGTGGAACCTTGAGATACGAATTTAATTTGTTCCATGACCGCCATGGTATCTCAAAAAAAAAAAAAATCGTATCTCAAAGCAATTATTACCACTTAAATTAAAAGAAACCAAATTAATCCGTTCCAAGAGTAAGAAATTTATCCAAAATATCCTAAAATTATACTTTAAATTATCTTATATATAACTAAAATCATATACCATATAGTAATTAGAGTAAAAACACCAATATGTATATATTACAATAATAAATGTTAACAAAAACAATGAAATGTTGAGTTGTACTCACCAGTTGAGTGAGCGCTAATAGCAAACAGGATGCATGCCCAGAGTGGGGAGGGAGAGAAGCTAGGCTACTACGCACACACAAGACTAGAAAGGCCAAGATAAACGCAAATAAGTTTTTAAGCTTTTAATTTTTTAGGTTTTTTCATTAGGCTCTAACAATGAAGAAAAATTTTAGATTTGTTACTAGCAGCAAATGGGATGCAACTTCTTTATCACATCCTTTTGTTTGAGAATGGTTGATATGGTCGAAGCATTTTGACCATATTCAGTGACCAAGTCAACAATTCTCACACCTCGTTCATGCTTCCATATTATCTCATGTTTAATTTCCATTGAGATAATTTTCTTTGGCTTTTATCTTATTCCCGTCTTTATCCTTAGATTTAGGACCTATGATTCATACAGTAAAAGTTAATAAATGTTCGCAAACTCACAGCATCAATATGTTCACCGTAAGATACACAGACAAACAAAGAACTGGCTGGAGGAAATTGTATAAGAGAAATGTAGCATTTCATAAAAAGTAACAAGTTATAAAATAAAACCAAAGAAACAAATTGTTAAAAATGTATCTCTCTGATCTTGCTGTTTTCCTTCTTTCATTCTTTTTAAGTTAAAACTATTGTCTATAAATCCCACTTAGCTTAATCAGTGAGACAGAGTATGGGGGGGGGGGGGGGTTTCTAACTGACTTTGATCTGCTTTGTTACAGTTTCTTAATGTTTTTTTTTTAATAATCTAGGATTTTTTTGTATGAGTGCAGAAACTGAACTTTAAAATACTTCTTTTAGGTCTTAAAAGGAAAAATAATCAGAAATATTTATGAGGAATAGAATTAAAAAAATAACAAGGTCATGTTTTTTAGGTACCTCCACAAAAATCGCTGAAAAAACAGCATAGTAGGAAGGGAAAAGGTCCCAAACTAAATAAAAACAAAGTTCTATTGGCAAAAAGTTTATATTACCATTAAGAGGATAGAACAAAGCATTTTTTAAATATTTTAAATTTTTTAAAAATTATTTCTAACACATTCGAAATTGTTATAGAAAGTTTTTTTTTTTTTCTGATGTCAATGCGATATCCAAATTGCCGCTATTTTATTAAGTAAAAAAACGTAATTGTTACACAATACACTTTTGGCAGTGAAAAACACATTAATTTGGAAATTCTTGCATAAATCAAATAATGGTTGGATTTTGATGAAAACTTCAGGACTGAATGAAATCAATTTTGATTGCATTATTTTTAGAAAATATTGGTAAAAATATTTTTTTTAAGTATGTTACCCACCCTCCACCAATTAAATTCCAAAAATGTGTAACAATTCGACTACGCGCCACTTTAAAACTAATATAAAAAAAATCAGGAGTCATTGGGGAATGCTGATTCCGTTTTTTTTCTTCAATAGTCCCCGTCTTTCTAAAAAGTAGGTCCGAATTGCAAAAAATGGAATAACTATGCCAATTTTTTTGTGGATAAACTTCTGATTGCTTTTATGAACAATATAAATTAAGCATATCATAGTCTGAAAAGAAAAAAAAATTCAATGAATAATTAATTTTTACAACAGTTATTTTCATTTTTTTTTTCATTTTTTAATTATATATAAAAAATTATATATAAAAAGTTTAAAAATTATTGTTAAATTTCTTCCTCTAATGGGCCGGCTAGGGTATGTAATTAATGCACTTGACACTTGAGATAGGCCGTGTAGATCGAATTACCTTCACTGATGAAATGTTATAGCAAATATTTCAGAGAGTAAGCAAGTACATTTGTTTGAAAACAGATAAAGGTAAGTTTTAACTTAAAACATTGACTTCAATAATGTGTCAGTGATGTATATTTTATTTTTGCCAGATTTTTAAAACAGGAATGTGGCTACTGTTTAAAAATGTGTCACTTAATCAAAAAAATGGCTGTACTTTAAATTTTTTTTTTAATCTGAAAAATTTTAGATTTCAGTCAATATAATTTCGCTTTAAAATACGCCAGTGTATTTTGTTTACTGGAATTACTAAATTTAATCTCTTGACTTTCAATTAAAGTTAATTTTAAAGCTTGAAGATAACTTATTTTTAAAATTTAAATTTAAATTTCGGTGTAGAAAAATGAGTGGAGGTACCTATATTTATTAGAATATTTACAAAAACACAAAAGACAGTTTTTAAGTATTTATATTAAAAAAAAAAAAAAAGGTTAATTTAAATGGAAAATGATTACATAAAAAAACGGGATTCCGTTTCAAAACAACAATTCCGCGATTCAGTCCGGGATTCATCGTGGAAATTGGGGTCTATACATATGATAACGAGGAGGATTGATGCCACTGTGAACATTTACATCATCATACATGTAGGCAAAACAAAAATACTGCAAGCGATTAGAAAATCAAAAGTAAAGGTGATCCTTTTTATGAATACTTTTATAATTGAAAAATCGTTTGAGGAGTTTATCGACCCCTTTCAACGCCTAGACAATTATCGACCCTTGGATAGCCCCATCGACCCCCAGGGGTCAATATCAATCACTTTGCCGATCCCTGGGCTAGCCAAACGAACAAACAAATGAATGCTCGGCTCGCCGAACAAACACACTGCCATCTACCGATGGCGTCTCGCAATTTTTGATTTTTTGAAATGTCGATTGTTGTATCTCAAATTATTCGTCATATCTCAAAAAAAATCATATGTTGGGGCATTCGTATCCCAAGGTTCCACTGTATATAGACTAATAATGTCACCATGTTTATTCTTTCAATTGATTTCAGAATTTCTGATAAAATCAGAAAATTGGAAAATTTCTGCCAACCACTTCATTTACAATTCATGTAGTACAGGACCTACCATAGAAAGAAAGAGAAGTAATTAGTTTTTGTGTACTTTAGGCAGGCTATACAAGAATGTTGTGAACTGACAGGTTTAATGTGGTCGTACACTTCCTTGGAAATAATGTTGCTTTCATATACAACAAGCGACTGTCTTTGTATCTTAGTCTCTGTTTTGCTAATCTTATCACACAAATAACTGGGAGCGATCTTCATGAATTCAATGGAATCATGAAGGATGGATTCCATCTTGTGAATATAATCTTGGTGGTCTAAAATAACTACTTCAGAACCTTTATCAGGCTTGGTGATATCACATCTAGATTTTAAAGCCTTGATTGTCTGGAAATGGATATCTCACCAAGCAAAAAAAATCACAGTCAGCTGAAAGAGAGGATAATACATGAGAAAGTTGGAATAATCTAGACTTGCTCAAAGAAAGCTTATGAGAAGAAAGAGGCTGAACAAATAATATTTCAAATTCAGCATCAATTAATATCTTACTAACTTTTGTTGGAGGGATACAAACTTCCAAACCTTTAGAAAGAACTAATTTTTTCATCTCTGTGAATGTGATAGAGGACAATTAGAAAATGTGTTTACTTAAATCGCCATTCTCAAACCTAAAATATTTAAAGACTAATGAATTAAGATACTTTCAATTCTTCAGATTGACATGCACTACAAAATGCAATGGTTCATTGCAAGATCACACAAGAAAAATGAAAAGAAACAATTTGTTCTTAATATTGGTCAATGAATGATCGTAGCTTTTTTTTTGTAAAATAAAAAATGTTTTCCCTATTCAAAACTATATTTAGATTCTGTGGTGTTAACACCTTGTTTATATATGCTCCTGAACTCTCCTCTGTTCTCTCTAAATTCTATAACTTCTGCCTTTCTGCTTTCCTGCCTGCTGGAAATCCTCCTCCATGGTTCCTACATATAAAAATATTGGAGAACCCTCTGACTCTGCTAATTATCACCCTATCAGCCTCCTACCGATCTTTGGCAAAGTGTTCGAAGCCATCATCAACGCCGAGGTGGTACAACATCTCACAGCCCATAGACACTTCTCTGACAAACAGTATGGCTTCCGCTTCACCAGGTCTACTGCTGATATGCTCACGACCATCACTGAGTATATACACCAGGCCCTCGACAAAAACGGCGAAGCCCGAACTGTGGCCCTTGACATCTCCAAAGCGTTTGACAGAGTCTGGCATGCTGGCCGTCTATGCAAGCTGCAGGGCTATGGTATAACTGGACAATTGTTTGACCTAATTCAGTCCTTCCTTTCAAACCGTACAATGAGGGTGGTGTTGAACGGACAAGCCTCCCAATACTATCACATGAATGCGGGTGCCCTCAAGGCTCTATATTAGGTCCTATGCTTTTCCTTATCTATATTAACAATCTCCCCGATGTAATAAGATCCCAAGTAGGCATATATGCTGACACTACGGTTTACTCTCATCTCGATCAAAATCTACCAAGGCTGAAAAAGCAAACCTTGCTGCAGAGCTTGAAAAGGACCTCCAATCTGTGGTGAACTGGGGTAAGAAATGGCTTGTAAATTTTAATGCTTCCAAAACGAAGCTGCTATGTAATAACCACCACAGACAATCGTTCCTCCCACCCATTAACATGGATCAGGCTTCTCTCTCTGAAAGTGAAACACTGTGCCGCCTCGGGTTAACTCTCACACCAGACCCCAAGTGGTATAACTATATAGAATCCATAGTTAAATCTGCTGCTAAGAAAGTCGGTTCTCTGTGTAGGGCTAGGAAGTTTTTCCCGTCCCAAACAATCCTGCACATATACAAGTCTACCATCTGTCCATGCATTGAGTATTGCTGCCATATCTGGTCCAGTGCTCCGGCTATCTCCTTAGGTGTCCTTGACCGAATCCAACAGAGAATCTGTTATGTGATCGATCCCAACTTGGCAGCTAGTAAACAGTCACTTTCTCATTGACTCAGTGTGGCTTCCTTGTGTCTCTTCTACAAATACTTTCACGGCTTCTGCTCTGATGAACTTAGCTCACTGGTACCCCCTATATACAAAATTCCTCAAGCCACAAGATTAGCAACTAGGTCCCACCATTTTACTGTGAAGCCAATAAATTATAAATGCAAATTCTAATCCAGCAGCTTCTTTTCTCGCACTTCCCGCCTGTGGAATTCTCTTCCGCATACTTGCTTTCCTGACAGTTTCAATCTCCAAGAATTTAAATGTAAAGTCAATAGTCATCTCCTGTCTCACTAACTTACTTCCTCTCTCTCTCATGCTTTTCTACATCCACCCCGCTCTCATCAGTACTCTCTTCCCTTTCCTACTCTCTTCCCTTTCCTACTCTCTTCTTGACACCCCCTGCAACTTCTCACTCCTCATAACATTCCTCCTCATCCACCTCACTCTCATCAGTAATCTCTTCCCTCTCCTACACTCTTCCTAACACCCCCTGCAACTTCTCGTAACATTCCTCCTGCACAACAGTGGCAGTAAAATGCCTTGCTTGGGGTGACATGATTATATGTATCACACGCCAGTAGAATGAGCGATGCGTAAATGCTAGAGAAGCTACTGTTTTTTCAAAGTCTACTATTCCTCCAGAGTGCTCAATCAAGGTGTGAGAGCATAAATATATATATATGTGAGAGCGTAAATATATATATATGGTTACCATATATATATATATATATATATATATATATATATATATATGGTTACCAGTTCATAAACAAGTTACTTACTTGGTTTTGAGGCTCTCATTTTCAGCTTTAATTTTCATTAGTTCCTCTTCCATTTTCTTAATTGTTTCTTCACTTCGAATCTTGCTGCCTTCAATCAAAGAGATTTGCCCATTCAGTAAATCAATTTGTCTTTCTAGGCCCTCTTTTTCTTTGGAAATCACATTCAAATCTGTAAAGAAAACCCAGAAAAAAATGTTAGAATAAATTCATGTCAAACTGATAAGTAAAAAATATATCAGCTTGTGACACTTGCATTTTTCTAAATAAAGTGATTCACTTCCTCTATGCCATAATAGTTGTTATACTTGCATACACATTCACTACACTAAATGTAACAATTATTATCAAACTTTTTTTTTTTTAATTGAACAGGTTATATATCTTGGTGCTACAAGATTTTCCAGGTTATACTGAATTCATACTGAATCCATCAGCAGATTCAGAGCAGGAGAGAGAGAGAGAGAGAGAAACACTGTAAACAGCTAGCATTTCACACCTGATCCAATTGCAAAAAAAAATTGTCTTATTTTTGTGACTTTTGTTAATCACTGGCAAGACTGCAATTTATGTAGTGAGTTCATATATGCAAAACAAAGTAATGACATGAAATTTATTTATATTGGATGCATAGTGTTGAGGTTACAGCATGGAAAGTGAAATTACTGTGCCAAGTTCAAATTCTAGTTGATACTGTTTCATTCACATTGAAATGGTATGAATTAATCTATTTTCTTCCAACTATGGATTAAATAGCAGAGTAGACAGGTCCTTAAGGGAAAAATCAGCTGTTTTTAAGCAGTCTACTACACTTTACAATTGGTCAGGATTTCAATTTCTATTCAATTCCATGATGGTTACGTTGTGATGGGCAAAACAAATCTGCACGTTCACTGACCACATCTAGTGGAGAGGCATTATTTTATTTTTAATTTTTAACAAAAACAGTATGCAACATGAAAGTGTTTTGGCTATCAAGGTAGAGTGCCATTTTCTTCTATACACAAGTTCACAGAAAAGGCAACTCGGTATGGATCTGTTAATTCTATTACATTGTTGGGGGTCGTTGATCACCCCTGCTTCTGAGGACTCATTTTCATCATCATGGACATTTACCTCAGGTTCTGAGTCATCATTAACCGAAGAGCTGTTAGATCCACCAAAACCAAATATCCTCACACTTTTAGATGTGCTTGATTTCTCTGATGTAATGGAACCAAATAAGATCTTTCAAGTAACACAGCATTCTGTCAATCAAAATTATGTCTGGATTACTGATACCAGTGATATCTAGATTCACAAAACATAAAAATCAGCAATATTTTATGCAGATTTCAAGTTTCTTTTATATAGAAACTAGCAGTATAGCCCTGCGTTGCTCAGGTGTAATGAAAGTTTTAAAACTAATCCATGGTCCTGGAGCTCAGACTCTTTGGACGTTGGCACAAAAGACTAAAAAGCAATAGTTGTTTTCAGACTGAAAGAAAAATGAATGGATGTAAGTCAAATTTTCATTTCCTGGCATCGATATCAAATAAGTTTTTTCGTCGTAAACTGAATTTTGACGGCTAAATAAGTCCTCTGAGTAAATGGTATCATGGCTGAGACTAAGAACTACAATTATACCTACTTAGAGCCAAACCCGAAGCAAAAATTACAATAAAAGGGCTGAAAAAAATACAGACATACAGGCAGATAAACAAACACACAAACATCTTGCCTTATATATATATATATATATATATATATATATATATATTATTATTGATTTTCTGCACTACTGTAAGAACTGCAACCTTGAAACTTCTGAATATTGTTTCTTATGTCTTTGTCTATGAGTGTATCAAATTTCATTAAAATTGGATCACTCCTTCTATAACTCGATTTTTTCGATTATCGATTTTCAATATTTATCGGGGTACTTTGACACAAAACCTAGCTAAGAAAACACGCATACGCTTATAGTACAACTGTGTAAATTTTCAAGAAAATTGGTTCAGTCGTTTTGGAGTATAGACTCCAAAATGGTAACAGATAGACACACACAAAATGGGAATGGATGGACACACACACACACACACACACACACAGAGACAAAGTTCCATTTATAAATAAGTTTAGATTTAGATATGAAAACTAGCTATATTTTATGCAGATTTTTTTATGTTTAATTCAGATTGACTTTTTTAATGAATCATTTTGAGTCATATTAACTAGAGTCTGACTATCACTGATATATTTTTTTTCAAATTTGGTATGCTTATATAGTTCTATGAATGGTACCTATTTTACATGTCTAGGATCCTTGGATATGACCCTTTGACCTTTGCTAAAAAAACGCATTTTGCAAAATAGGCAAAGTTCAAATATCAATATCTCAATTGTTTTTCCCTCACAAAATAAATAATATACAAATGTAAAGTACTTGGATGGGCCTAAAGGAAATATTTTGATTTTCACTTTAGAAATATGAAAATCAGCAATATTTTATTGTGATATCGGCATTGTGTATAGAAATATATTTTACACAGATTTCAACTTTTCCTACAGAGAAATATGAAAATCAGCTATAATTTGTTCATATTTGGACATTTTTTTTTATATAGATTTGTGAAAATGAGTTATATTTTATGATTTTGCCTTTTTTTATATAGAATTATTAAATATCTATTTTATGGGGATTTTTAATTTTTTATAAACAAATGAAAATCAGCCCTATTTTCAGATGGACACATTTTATAGGAAAATATAAAAATCAGATATATTTTAATTAGATTTTGCCTATCTTATATAAAAATATGAAATTCAAATATTTTAACATTTTATAGAGAAATATGAAAATCAGCTATATTTTAAATTGATTTTAACAATTTTATATGAAAATCGGCTTTATATTATTGATTTTGACAGTTTAGATAGAGAGATGAAAATCAGTTGTATTTTATTCATATGTAGAACATATTTATACAAAAATATGAAAATCAGCTGTATTTTATCCAGATTTTCCTTTCACATTTTATATATATAAATGAAATACAGTGTCTTTCATTATGTTTTGAAATTTTTATATAGAAATATGAATATCAGCTAATTTTCTTTTTCAAATAGAAATGTAAATATCAGCCATATTTTAATTTGATGTTGACTTATTTATATTGAGATATGAAATCAGTTATACTTTATACTTGGTATTTTTTATACAGATTAATGAAAATTCACTATATATATTCTGATTTTTACTTTTGAAAAAAGTGAAAATAATTATATTTTAACCTGATTTTGACTATTTTTAAAATGTAAATCTGAAGTTTATTCAATATTATTTCCTATGAATAAATGAAAATCAACAATATTTTATCAAGATTTTAACTTCTTCGTATAGAAATCTTAAATTAGCAAAAACATTGCTGATATTCATATTTTTACATCATAAAGTAATAAAGAATATCAGCAATGTTTTTTGATATCAGTTTTATATAGCAATATGAAAATCAGCAATATTTTCCTCATATTTGGGTTTCATTAGCTATATTATAGCAACTTCTGCATTTTATACAGATATATGAAAATAAGCAACATTTTATCTAGATTTCTGCATTTTAAAATAGATCTATGAAAGTTAGCAATATGTTATTCAGATGGCTGTTTGTAGACTCCAGGGAAAGAGATTTGTCTCCAATGAAGAAGTGATATCAGAAACTGAGGGATATTTTGAGGCCAAAGAAAAATCGTTCTGTTCAACAAAAAAGGCATTGAATTGTTCAAGAAGAAATTTGTTTTATAAGTTAAGCTCTGTATTTATTGAATGATGCATTAGAAATGAGAAATCAGATATTGAGATATGAAAATCAGCAATATTTTATTGTGATTTTGGCTATTTATATAAAAATATAAAAATGAGAAATATTTTATTGAGCCTTTTGGCATTATTATGTAGAAATCAGCAATTTTTTATTCAGATATTATTATTTTTATGTAGAAATATGAAAATCAAAAAAAATTTAATCATATTTTGGCATTTTTTAATAGAAATCTGCAAAAATTAGGATTTTAGCTTTTTTTATGCAAAAATATGAAAATCAGGAATATTTTACTGGGATTTTATTTCTATATAGAAATATGTAAATATGAAATATTTCATTGAGATTTTGACAATTTATATAGAAATATAAAAAGCTGTGACATTTTATTGAAATTTTGGCTGATTTTATATAGAAATATAAAAATCAAGATATTTTTTATCCAGATTTTATTTTTTTGTATAGAAATTTGAAAACCTGCCATATTTTATTGAAATGTTGGCTTTTTTTTATGTAAAATAAAATTTATGTAAAATATTATGTAAAAATATAAAAATCAGCAAATATTTTATACAAAATTTATAACTTTATATAGGAATACACAAAATAAATAAAATTTTTGAGATTTTAGCATTTTTCTATAGGAATATGCAAATCAGCAATAATTTATTGAGATTTCGGCTATTTATGTAAAATATAAAAGTCGGCAATATTTTATTGAGATTTTGGCATCATGTATAAATCAGCAATATTTTATTAAGATGATATGCGAAAATAGAGAAATATTTTACTCAGATTTTGGCATTTTCTTATAGAAATCAGAAATAAATAAGAGTTGGGCTTTATGCAAAAATGTGAAAATCAGCAATATGAAAATCAAAGACTATTTTATTCAGATTTTAGCATTTTTATGTAGAAATATGAAATACTTGAGATGTTGGTATTTTCATGAAAAATATGAAAATTTGTAACATTTTATTGTGATTTTGGTTGTTTCTATATAAAAATATATAATTCAAGACATCTTTTATCTAGATTTTGGATAGAAATAGAAAAATCTGCAATATTTTATTGAAATTATGGCTTTTTACTTAAAAACATAAAAACTGCAAGATTTTATATAAAATTTAAAATTTTTATATAGAAATACACAAAATCAGCAATATGAAAATCAACAATAATTTATTGAGATTTTGGCTATTTATGTAAAAATACAAAAATCAGCAATATTTTATTGCAATGTTATCATCTTTATGTAAAAATATGAAAATCAAGAAATATTTTATTCGCATTTTGACATATTCTCATAGAAATCAGCAATAATTAAGAGCTTCACTTTTTTATGGAAAAATATAAAAAAATTGGCAATATTTTATCAAGATTTTATCATTTTGACAAAGAAATATGAAAAGCAACAAATATTTTATCCAGATCTTACATTTTATATAGAAATACAAAAAATCAGCAATAATTTGAAATTTTGGCTATTAATATAAAAATATGAAAATCAGCCGTATTTTCTTGATGTTTTGGCATTATGTAGAAATCAAGAATTTTGTTATATAGAAATATGAAAATCAACAAATATTCAGATTTTGAGATTTTCTCATAGAAATCAGCAATAACTAAGATTCTGGATATTTTATATAAAAAAATATAAAAAATCAGCAATATTTTATCAAGATTTTAGCATTTTTTTTACAGATATATGATATATTTCATTGAGATTTTAACATTTTGATTAAAAATGTGAAAATCTTTAACATTTTATTGAGATTTTGGCTGTTTTTATATAGAAATATAAGAATCAAAATATCTTTTATCCAGATTTTGGATTTTTTGGATACAAATTCGAAAATTTGCAATATTTTTTTTAAAATTGTTGATTTTTATTTAAAAATATGAAAACAGCCATATTTTATACAAAATTTAGAATTTTTCTTATAGAAATACAAAAAATCAACAATATTTTAGTCAGATTTTGGCATTTTTCTACAGAAATATGCAAATCAGTATTAATCTGAGATTTCAACTATTTGTATGAAAATCAGCAATATTTTCTTGAGATTTTTGCATTATGTAGAAATTAGAAATTTTTTATTCAGATGTTTCATTTGCAAGTAGAAATATGAAAATTAAGAAATATTTTATTCAAATTTTTACATTTTTTCATACAAATCAGCAATAATTAAGAATTTGACTTTTTCACGTAAAATTATAAAAATCAAGGAAAATTTTATTCAGATTTTAACATTTTTAGATAGACATATGATATATTTCATTGAGATTTTGGCATTTTAATTAGAAATATGAAAATCTGTAACATTTTATTGAGATTCTAGCAGTTTTTATAGAAATATAAAAATCAAGATATTGTTTATCTAGATAACAATGAAAATCAGCAATATTTTCTTGAGATTTTTGCATTTGAAACATGAAAATCAAGAAATATTTTCTTCGCATTTTGTCATAGAAATCAGCAATAATTAACATTTTGGCTTTTTTATGTAAAAATATAAAAATCGGCAATTTTCTATGTAGACTTTAGCATTTTTACAAAGAAATAAGAAAAACAAGCAAAATTTTATTCAGATTTTAGCTTTTTCATAAAGAAATATGAAATATTTTATTGCATTTTTGCTTTTCAATTAGAAATATGAAAATTTTAAAGATTTTATTGAGATTTTGGGTGTTTTTTTATAGAAATATAAAAATTAAGGTATCTTTTATCAAGATTTTTGATTTTGTGGATAGAAATATGAAAATCAGCAATTTTTTTTTGAGATTTTTGCATTATGTAGAAATTAGAAAAGTTTTATTCAGATGTTTCATTTGTAGGTAGAAATATGAAAATTAAGAAATATTTTATTCAGATTTTGGCATTTTATCATAGAAATCAGCAATAATTAAGATTTTGTCATTTTTAAGAAATAAGAAAATCAAGCAAAATTTCTTTCAGATTGTAGTTTTTACATATAGAAATATGGATTGTTTCATTAGCATTTTAACATTTTATTGAGAGTTTAGCTGCTTTTATGTATAAATATTTTTTTTTTGCTTTTTGGCATTTTCTCATAGAAATCAGCAATTATAAAGATTTTGGCTTTTTATGTAAAATATGAAAATCAGCAATATTTTATTGAGATTTTAGCATTTTTAGAAAGAAATAAGAAAATCAAGAAACAATTTAATCAGATTTTTATATAGAAAGATTTTTGGCATTTTAACTAGAAATATGGAAATCTGTAACATTTTTATTGAGTAATAGTTGAGATTTCGGCTATTTACATAAAAGAATGAAAATCAGCAATATTTCAGCAATTTTTTATTCAAATATTCCATTTTTATATAGAATGATAAAAATTAAGAAATATTTTATTCATATTTTGGCACTTTATCATAGAAATCAGCAATACTTAAGAAATTGGCTTTTTTTGTAAAAATATGAAAAATCAGAAATATTTTATTGAGATTTTAGCATTTTTTACAAAGAAATAAGAAAATCAAGGAAAATTTAACTCAGATTTTAACTTTTTCATATAGAAATATGAAATACTTCATTGGTGTTTTGGCATTTTAATTAGAAATATGAAAATCTTTAACATTTTATTGAGATTTTGGCTACTTTTATGCATGAATATAAAAATCAAGATATCTTTTATCCAGATTTTCGATTTTGTGTATAGAAATATGAAAGTCAGGAATATTTTCTTGAGATTTTTGCATTATTAGAAATCACTAATTTTTTATTCAGATGTTATCATTTTTATGTAGAAATATGAAAATCAAGAAATATTCTTTTTGCCTTTTGGCATTTTCTTATAGAAATCAGAAATAATGACGATTTTGTCTTTTTTTATGTATAAATATGAAAATCAACAGTATTTTATCAAGACTTCAGCATTTCTGCAAAGAAATAATAAAATCAAAAACATTTTACTCAGAATTTTATATCGAAATATGTCATTGAAATTTTGGCATTTTAATTAGAAATATGGAAATGTGTAAGATTTTTTTGAGGTTTTTGCTGTTTTTATATTTTATGCAGATTTTTTTTTTTTTGGATAGAAATATGAAAATCTGCAATATTTTATGAAAATTGTTGCTTTTTTATTTAAAATCATAAAAAAGATATATTTTTTACAATATTTTGAATTTTTATACAGAAATACAAAACATCAGCAATATTTTAGTCAGATTTTGGCATTTTCTTATAGAAATATACAAATCAGTAATAATTTATCGAGATTTCAACAATTTATGTAAAAGTATAAAAATCAGAAATATTTTCATGAGATTTTTGCATTATCTAGAAATTAGCAATTTTTTATTCAGAGTTTGGCTGATTTTCTGTATAAATATTTTTTTTTGCATTTTGGCATTTTCTCTTAGGATTCAGCAATTATAAAGATATTGGATTTTTTATGCAAAATATGAAAATCAACAATATTTTATTGAGATTTTAGGATTTTTACAAAGAAATAAAAAATCAAGAAACATTTTATTCAGATTACTTTTATAAAGATTTTTGTCATTTTAATTAACAATATGGAAGTCTGTAACATTTTTATTGAGTAATAATTAATTGAGATTTCGGCCATTTACATAAAAGTATGAAAACCAGCAATATTTTTTAAAAATTTTTTGCATTATGTAGAAATTAGCAATTTTTTATTCAGATGCATCATTTTAGAGGTAGAAATATGAAAGTTAAAAAATATTTTATTCAGATTTTGGCATTTTATCATAGAAATCAGCAATAATTAAGATTTTTGCATTTTTATGTAAAAATATAAAAATCATCAATATTTTATCTAAATTTTAGCATTTTTACAAAGAAATAAGAAAATCAAGCAAAATTTTATTCAGATAGAAATATGAAAATTTTTAACATTTTATTGAGATTTTTATTTTATATTAAAATATCAAAACCAAGATATCTTTTATGCAGATATCCGAATTTGTGGATAGAAATATGAAAATCAGCAATATTTTTTGAGATTTTTGCATTATGTAGAAATCACTAATTATTTATTCTGATGTCATCATTTTCATGTAGAAATATGAAAATCAAGAAATATTTTCTTTGCATTTTGGCATTTTCTCATAGAAATCAGAAAAAAGATTTTGGTTTTCTTATGTAAAAATATGAAAATCAGCAATATTTTATGGAGATTTTAGCATTTTTACAAAGAAATAGGAAAATCAAGAAACATTTTAATCTGATTTTTATATAAAAATATTTCATCAACTTTTTGGCATTTTAATCAGAAATATAAAAATCTGTAACATTTTTTGAGATATTTTTTTTTTTTTTACATAGAACTATAAAAATCAAGATGTCCAGATATTCAATTTTGTGGATAGAAATACGAAAATCTACCAAATTTTATGAAAATTATAGAAATATATAAATCAAGATATCATTTTGCTTTCTTTGGATAGGAATATAAAAATCTGTAATATTTTATGAAACTTGTTACTTTTTTATTTACAAATATAAAAACAACTGTATTTTTGCAACATTTTGAATTTTTTTTATAGAAATACAAAACAGCAATATTTTAGTAAGATTTTGGGATCTTTTTATAGAAATATGCAAATGAGTAATAATTTATTGAGATTTTGGCTATTTATATAAAAGTATAAAAATCAGAAACATTTTCATGAGATTTTTGCATTATGTAGAAATTAGCAATTTTTTATTAAGTGTTTGGCTGCTTTTATGTATAAATATTTTTTTTTTTGCATTTTGGCATTTTCTCATAGAATTCAGCAATTGTAAAGATTTTGGATTTTTATGTAAAATATGAAAATCAGCAATATTTTATTGAGATTTTAGCATTTTTACAAAGAAATAAAATCAAGAAACATTTTACTCAGATTTATTTTATTAAGTTTTTTGGCATTTTAATTAGAAATATGGAAGTCTGTAACATTTTTATTGAATAATAATTGAGATTTTGGTTATTTATATAAAAGAATGAAAATCAGCAATATTTTCTTAAGACTTTTTGCATTATATAGAAATCTGCAATTTTTTATTCAGATGCATCATTTTAAAGATGGAAATATGAAAATTAAGAAATATTTTATTCAGATTTTGGCATTTTAGCATAGAAATCAGCAATAATTCAGATATTGGCTTTATGTAAAAACATGAAAATCAGCAATATTTTATCGAGATGTTAGCATTTTTACAAAGAAATAAGAAAATCAAGCAAAATTTAATTCAGATTTTACCTTTTTTATATAGAAATATGAAAATTTTTAACATTTTATTGAGATTTTAGCTGTTTTTATATTAAAATATCAAAACCAAGATATCTTTTATACAGATATTAGATTTTGTAGATAGAAATATGAAAATCAGTAATATTTTTTTGAGATTTTTGCATTATGTAGAAATCACTAATTATTTATTCTGATGTTATCATTTTCATGTAGAAATATGAAAATCAAGAAATATTTTCTTCGCATTTTGGCATTATCTCATAGAAATCAGAAAAAAGATTTTGGCTTTCTTATGTAAAAATATGAAAATCAGTAATTTTATTTATTTCAGCATTTTTACAAATAGGAAAATCAAGAAACATTTTAATCTGATTTTTATATAAAAATATTTCATCAACTTTTTGGCATTTTAATTAGAAATATAAAAATCTGTAACATTTTTTGTGATTTTGGCTGTTTTTATATAGAACTATTTTGGCATTTTTATGTAAGAATATGAAAATAAGCAATATTTTATCAAGATTTTAGCATTTTTACAAAGAAATAAGTAAATCAGGAAAAATTTTTATATAGAAATAATTCATTGAGATTTTTACTTAGAAATATCGGAATCTGGAACAATTTATTGAGATTTAGCTGTTTTTATAAAGAACTATAAAAATCAAAATATCTTTTATCCAGATTTTTTTTTTTTTGGGGGATAGAAATATGAAAATCTGCAACATTTCATGATAATTGTAGCTTTTGTATTTAAAAATATAAAAACAGATATATTTCATACAAGAATTTGAAGTTTTATGTAGAAATACAAAACATCAGCAATATTTTTGTGCTATTTTGTCATTTTTCTATAGAAATATGCAAATGAGGAATAATTTATTGAGATTTTCATTATTTATGTAAAAGTATGAAAATCAGCAATAATTACTTGAGATTTTTGCATTATGTAGAAACTAGCAATTTTTCATCCAGATGTTTCATTTTTATGTAGAAAGATGAAAATTTAGAAATATTTTATTTAGATTTTGGCATTTTAGCATAGAAATCAGCAATAATTCAGATTTTGGCTTTATGTAAAAACATGAAAATCAGCAATATTTTATCGAGATGTTAGCATTTTTACAAAGAAATAAGAAAATCAAGTAAAATTTTATTCAGATTTTAGCTTTTTCATATAGAAATATAAAATATTTCATTAGCATTTTGACATTTTTTATTCAGATGTTTTCATTTTCATGTAGATATATGAAAATCAAGAAATATTTTCTTCACCTTTTTACATTTTCTCATAGAAATAAGAAATAACGAAGATTTTGTCTTTTTTATGTAAAAATATGAAAATCAACAATATTTAATCAAGATTTCAGCATTTTTATAAAGAAATAAGAAAATCAAGATTATATTTTACTCAGATTTTTTATAGCATTGTTTCATTGAGATTATGGCATTTTAATTAGAAATATAGAAATCAGTAACATTTTATTGAGATTATGGCATTTTAGAAATATAGAAATCAGTAACATTTTATTGAGATTTTGGCTGTTTTTCAGTAGAACTATAAAAATGAAGATTATTGCTGTTTTCTATGATAAAGTGCCAAAATCTGAATAAAATATTTCTAAATTTTTATATACCAAATACCAAAAAGCTAATGAAATATTTCTATATAATAATCTATTTGAAAAAGCTAAAATCTGAATAAAATCTTGCTTGATTTTCTTATTTCTTTGTAAAAATGCTAACATCGAGATATTTTGATTTTTACAGTTCTATACAAAACAGCCAAAATCTCAATAAAATGTTCCAGATTTCTAAATAAAATGCCAAAATCTTAATTAAATATTTCTATACTATGATAAAGTGCCAAAATCTTAAAATATTTCTTAAATTTTCACATTTCTACATAAAAATCAAACATATTAATAAAAAATTTCTAATTTCTACATAATGCAAAAATCTCAAGAAAATATTGCTGATTTTCATATTTTTACTTTAATAATTGAAATCTCAAAATATTACCCAGTTGCATATTTCTATAGAAAAATGCTAAAATCTCACTAAATTATTGCTGATCTTTTGTATTTCTATATAAAAAATTCAAACTGTTGAAAAAAATATAACTGTTTTCATATTTTAAATTAAAAAAAAGTAACAATTTTCATAAAATATTTCAGATTTTCATATTTCTATCCAAAAAAACCAAAATCTGGAGAAAAGATATTTTGATTTTTACAAAATACAAAACATCAGCAAATATGAAAGCAGCTATATTTTTTACAACATTTTAAATTTTTATTTAGAAATACAAAAAATCAGCAATAGTGTAGTGAGATTTTAGCATTTTTCTATAGAAATATGTAAATCAGTAATAATTTATTGAGATTTCAACTATTTATGTAAAAGTATAAAAATCAGCAATATTTTCTTGAGATTTTTGCATTATGTAGAAATCAGTAATTTTTACTCAGATATTTCATTTTTAAGTAAAAATATGAAAATTAAGAAATATTATATTTAAATTTTGGCATTTTATCATAGAAATCAGCAATAATTAAGATTTAGGCTTTTTTAGGTAAAAATATGAATATCAGCAATTTTTTATTGAGGTTTTAGCATTTTTACAAACAAATAAAAAAATCAAGCAAAATTTTATTCAGATTTTAGCTTTTTCATAAGAAAATATGGAATATTTCATTGGCATTTTCACATTTTAATTAGAAATATGATAATCCTTAACATTTTATTGAGATTTTGGGTGTTTTTATATAGAAATATAAAAATTAAGGTATCTTTTATCAAGATTATGGATTTTGTGGATAGAAATATGAAAATCAACAATACTTTCTTGAAAATTTTGCATTATGTTGAAATCACCCATTTTTTATTCAAATGTTTCATTTTAATGTAGAAATATAAAAATTAAGAAATATTTTATTGAGATGTTGGCATTTTTTCATAGAAGCCAGTAATAATCAAGGTTTTTGGCATTTTTAAGTAAAAAAAATGAAATTCAGCAATATTTTATTAAGATTTTAGCATTTTTGCAAAAAAAAAAAATTTGTCAAGATTTTGGAATTAGAAATATGAAAATCTGCAACATTTTATTGAGATTTTGGCTGTTTTTATAAAGAACTATAAACTATCTTTCATCTAGATTTTGTTTTGTTTTTTTGATAGAAGTATGAAAATCTGCAATATTTTATGAAAATTGTAGCTTTATTTTAAAATATAAAAACAGCTATATTTCATACAAGATTTTGAAGTTTTATATAGAAATACAAAACATCAGCAATATTTTTGTGCAAATGAAGAGTTTAAATGTAAAATTATGAAAATCAGCAATATTTTATTGAGATTTTAGACTTTTTACAAAAAAATAAGAAAATCAAGAAAGTTTTTATTTAGATTTTAGCATTTTTTATAGAAATATGAAATATTTTAGTAGCATTTTGGCATTTTAATTAAAATACAAAAATCTGTAAAATTTTATTGAGATTTTGGCTGTTTTATATTGAAATATAAAAATAAAGATATCTTTTATCCAGAATTTTGATTTTGTAGATAGAAATATGAAAGTCGTAAATATTTTCTTGAGATTTTTGCATTATAGAGAAATGAGCTATTTTTTATTTAGATGTTATCATTTTCATGTAGAAATATGAAAGTCAAGAAATATTTTTTTCGCATTTTGGCATTTTCTCATAGCAATAAGCAATAATTAAGATTATGGATATTTTATGTAAAAACATGATCATCAGCAATATTTTATAGGGATTTTAGCATTTTTACAACGAAATAAGAAAATCAGGAAACATTTTACACAGATTTTTATATAGAAATATTTCATTGAGATTTTGGCATTTTAATTACAAATATGGAAATCTGTAACATTTTATTGAGATTTTTCCCCGTTTTATATATAGAAATATAAAAATCTTTTATCTAGATCTTGAATTTTGTGAATAGAAATACGAATATGTGCAACATTTTATGAAAATTCTTGCTATTTTATAGCAATAGTTTTGACAAAATTTTGAAATATTATACAGAAATACAAAAAATCTATAATATTTTAGTGAGATTTTGGCATTTTTCTACAGACATATGCAAATCAGTAATTTGAGATTTCAGCTATTTATGTAAAACTATGAAAATCAGCAATACGTTCTTTAGATTGTTGCATTAAGTAGAAACCAGTAATTTTTATTTAGATGTTTCATTTTTGTGTAGACATACGAAAATTAAGATATATTTTATTCAGATTTTGTCATTTTTTCATAGATCAGCAATAACTAAGATTTAGGCTTTTATATGTAAAAATAAGAAAATCAGCAATATTTTATGGATATTTTAGCATTTTTACAAAGAAATAAGAAAATCCAGGAACGTTTTATTCAGATTTTATCAGTTTTATATATAAATATGAAATATTTCATTGAGATTTTGGCCATTTATTCAGAAATATGAATATCTGTAACATTTTATTGAGATATTGGCTGTTTTTATAGAAACATAAAAATCAAGATATCTTTTATCAAGATTTTGAATTTTTTTTGATAGAAATATAAAAATCAGCAATATTTTCTTGAGATTTTTACATTATGCATAAATGAGCAATTTTTTATTCAGATGTTATCTTTTTCATGTAGAAATATAAAGATCAACAAATATTTTCTTTGCATTTTGGAAATTTCTGATAGAAATCAGCAATAATTAAGATTTTGGCTGTCAAGAATTTATCATTTTCAAAAAGACATAAGAAAAGCAAAGAATATCTTATTGAGATTTGAGTATTGTCAAATAGAAATATGACATATTTCAATTAGATTTTGGCAATTTAATTAGAAATATGGAAATCTGTAATATATTATTGAGATTTTGGCTAAAAAAAACCAAGGTATCTTTTTTTCAGATTTTGGATAGAAATATAAAATCTGCAATATTTTATGAAAATTGTGTTTTTTCTTTGTTTAAAAATATAAAACAGCAATACTTAAAGAAAATATAGAATTTTTGTATAGAAATATACAAAATCTGCAAATTTTATTAATGTTTATAAAAACATGCAAATCAGCAATAATTTATTGAGATTTAGGTTATTTATGTAAAATGTGAGAATCAGCAAGCCTTTATTGAGATTTTTGCATTACGTAGAAATCAGCAATTTTTTATTCAGATGTTACCATTTTTATGTAGAAATACGAAAATCAAGATTTTATTGACTTTTTGGTATTTTTTATTATTTCATCAATAATTAAGATTTTTGCTCTTTTATGTAAAAAGATGAAAATCAGCAATATTTTGAAAGTTTGACATTTTTTACAAAAAATATGAAATCAAAGAATATTTTATTCAAATTTTAGCATTTTTATAGTGAAATATTTTATTGAGAATTTGGCATTTTAACTAGACATACAAAAATCTGAAACATTTTATTGAGATTTTGGCTGTTTTTTTTTTTAAATAAGAAAATCAGAAATACTTCATATAAAATTTAGAATTTTTATAAAGACACACAAAAAGATTTTGGCATTTTTCGATAGAAATATGCAAATCAAGAATAATCTATTGAGATTTCGGTATTATCTAGATGTTAGTAATTTTTTATTCAGATGTTATCATTTTGACGTAGAAATATGGAAACTAAGAAATATTTTATTCGGATTTTGGCATTTTCTTATAGAAATCATCAATCATTAAGATATTGACTTTTTTATGTAAAAATATGAAAATCAGCAATATTTTATTGAGATTTTTGCTATTATTTTAATTTTAATTAGAAATATGAAGTCAGTTACATTTTATTCAGATTTTTTTTATATAGAAATATGAAAAGCAAGAAATCTTTTAGCTAGATTTTCTTATTTTGTAAAAAATATGTATATCAGAACTTTTTTTTAGATTTTTCACATTTTTGTCAAGAAATATGCAAATCTAATATGTTATTGAGATTTTGGCATTTTTATATAAAAATGAGATCAGGAATATTTTATTCTCATTTTAGCATTTTTATATAGAAATTAGAAATCAGCAATATTTTATTTAGATCTTGGATCTTATTTAACAGAAATATGAAAACTAATATTTTATTGAGATTTTGGCTTTTTTATATAGAAATATTAAAATCACTGAAATTCAGATTTTGGCTTTTTGTAAAGAAATATGAAAATTAGCAATATTTTATTTTGCCTTTTTTATTTTTATATAAAAACGTGAAATAAAGTAATATTTTCTTCAGCTTTTTGCATTTTTATATAGAAATATGAAAATGAGATTTTGGCATTTTATTTAGAAATATGAAAATCAAGACTTCTTTTATTCAGATTTTAGAAATATGAAATATCAGCAGTATTTTATTGAATTTTTGCCAGTTGTATACAAAAATACACAAAATCAGCAATATTTTATTCACATTTTGGCATTTTCATTTATGTAAAAAAAAAAAAGCAATTTTTATTCAAATTTTGGCATTTTTCTATAGAAATATGCAATTCAGCGATATTTTATCCTGATAATCAGTGATTTTGGCTATTTGTCTAAAAATATGAAAATCAGCAATATTTTATTGATTTTACCATTTTTATATAGAAATACAAAAAAATCAGCAATATTTTATTGAGAAATAAACATCAGGAATATTTTAGACAGATTTTGGCTGTTTCAGATGGAAATATAAAAATCAGCTTTTTTTCAGATTTTATCTAGGTTTGTAAAAATCATCAATATTTTATTTAGACTTTGGCATTATAATTAGAAATATGAAAATCAGCAATTTTTTATTTACTTTTATATAAAAATGTGAAAATGAGCTATATTTAATTTAGTTGTGGGCATTTTTTATATATAACTAACAAAATCAAAAAATATTTTATTCAAAATTTGGCTTCTTCATATGGAAATATGAAAATCAGTATTTTTATTTTTAGTGTTTGGCTATTTTGGAAAAAAATTATTTTGAGATTTTTGCATTTTTATATAGAAATATGGAAATCAGCTACATTTAATTGAGATTTTGGCATTTTAATTGGAAATATGAAAACCATCAATAATTTGAGATTTTGTTCAAATTTTGTCATTTTTATATAGACATGAAAATCAGCTATATTTTATTCAGATTACCAACATTTTATTGAGATTTTGGCTTCTTACATAGAAATATAATTATTAGCAATGTTTTATTTAGATTCTGGCATTTTTGTATAGAAATATAAAAAAAATCAACAGTATTTTGTTGAGATTTTTGCATTTGTGAATGGAAATAAAAAAAATAAAAAAATTTTTCATTGAGATTTTAGCATTTTTAAGTAGAAATATAAAAATCAGTAATATTTTTGGCGGTGGGTATGAAAATCAGCAAATTTTTTCCAGATTTTGGTTTCTTCACATAGAAATATGTAAATCAGGAATATTTTATTGAGACTGGCTTTTTTACATAGAAAAATAAAAAAAATAAAAAAGCAGTATTTTATTCAGATTTTGGCATTTATGTATAGAAGTATGAAAATCAGCAGTATCTTATTGAGAGTTTTGCATTTTAATTAGAAATATGGAAATCAGTCATATTTTGGCTTTATTATGTAAAAATGTAAAAATCAACAATTATATAAAATGTGAAAATAAATCTTTTATTGAAAATCAGAAATATTTTATTGTGATATAAATTTTATAATATTTTATTGAGATTTGGGTTTTAGTAAATGGAAATAAAAAAACGACAATATTTCACGAACATTCAGCATTTTTAAGTAGAAATATGAAAATCAGCATGATTTTATTGAGAAAACGAAAATTAGCATTTTTTCCTCCAGATTTTGGCTGTTTTGTAAAGAAATAAGAAAATCATTAATAATTTATCTGGAGTTTAGATTTTTTGTGTAGAAATATGACAATTATCAATATTTCATATAGATTTTGGCATGTTTAAATAGAAGTATTTAAAGTATGAATATCAGAAATATTTTATCGAGATTTTTTGTATTTTTATATAGAAATTTGAAAATCAGCAATATTCTATCAAAATTTTGCCATTTTTTTATGTATTAATGTGAAAATCAGCCATATGTTATTCAGATTTTAGCATTTTAATTAGAAATATGAAAATCAGTAATATTTGTTTTAAGATTTTGGCTTTTTTATGTAGAAATGTAAAAACCAGCAATATTTATTTCAGATTTTAGCATTTTTTGCATAGAAAAATGAAAATCAGCAGTATTTTAGTTAGATTTTGCCATTTGTAAATAAAAATACAAAATATCTGCAATATTTTATTGAAAGTTTTGCATTTGTCTATAGAAATAGCAATATTTTATTCAGATTTTGGCATTTTTTAATAGAAATATGAAAATCAGCAATAATTTATTGATATTTTGTGTAAAAATATGAATATCAGCAATAATTTCTTGTGATTTTATCATTTTTGTATAAAAATATAAAAATCAGAAAATATTATTGAGATAAGAAAATTAGCAAAATTTCATTCAGACTGGCTTTTTTGTATAGAAATATGAAAATACACATTTTCTTTTTTAGATTTTGGCAATTTTGTAAAGAATTATGAAAATCAGCAATATTTTATTGAGACATTTTTCTGCATTTTTGCATATAAATAAAAAATCCAGCAGTATTTTATTGAGATTTTGGCATTTATTTATAGAAATAAAACCTGCAATATTTTATTCAAATTTTAGTATTTTTATATAAAAATGTGAAAATAAGCAGTTTTTTATTGAGATTTTTGCATTTTTCTATAGAAATATACAAATCAGAAATATCTTATTCAGATTTTGGCATTTCTGAATTGAAATATAAGGATCAGGAATAATTTATTGAGATTTTGGCTTTTTGTGTAAAAATACGAATATCAGAAATATTTTCTTGCAATTTTTATCCTTTAATATAGAAATATAAAAATTTGTAAAGAAATAAGTAAATCTTCAATAAAACTTTGAGATTTTGGCTTATATAGGAATATGAAAATGAAATATTGTTTGAGATTATGGCATTTCAATTAGAAATGTGAAATGCAGAAATATTTTATTGAGATTTTATCATTTTTATATGGAAAAATGAAAAACAAGGAATATTTTATTCAGATTCATTTTTTTGTATGGAAATATGAAAAGCAGCAGATAGAAATTTGAAAATCAGCAATATTATATTCAGATCTTGGCTTCTTCGTATAGAAATATGACGATCAGCATTTCAACTACAAGAGGAAGCCTCAGGAAGGCCAGGAATGTCACTCAACGGATTATTCACTGTTGTGCCACTATGAGATCCAGGAGAAATGCCATGAACAGAGGCAACCACTATACATTGCATTCATTGACATGGCCAAGATCTTTGACCTTGTCAAAAGAAATAAAAAAAAACTTTTCACTTTGCTGTATAAGATTGTGTGTCCCCTAAGCTTCTGAGGATGATCACATCTTTTCATGAAGACATACAGGGCACCATACAATTTGCTGGCTCTTCCTCAAACCCTTTCCCAATCAAGAGTGGGATGAAACAGGGGTGCATACTTGCACCGACACTCTTCAGCATCTTCTCTCTGTTGTTACCCTACACTTTCAGCCAGTCAGAGGATGGGGTGTACTTCAACACCACAAGTGATGACAGCCTCTTCAACCTTGCCCACCTTCGAGCTAATACCAAACTGCAAAAGGTACTCATACACAAGATTCTCCTTGCCGATGATGCAGCACTGATGACACACTCTGAAGAAGCATTGCAGTGACCTCACATGCTTCGAGCAGGCATGCAGATACTTTGGCTTGACCTTCAGCATAAAAAGACAAACATCCTGGGCCAAGAAGTAAGCAGTACCCCAAACATCACCATTGGCAACTACACCCTCCAGGTTGTCAGGACTTCACATACCTCAGCTCCATCTCCAGCAAACCTTTCCCTAGACACTAAACTCCGCAAACATATTGTTAAGGCGGCAACAGTCATGGCTAACTTGACAAAGAGGGTCTGGGACAACAGGATGATGGTGTACTGGGCCTGCATGCTCAGCATGCTGCTCTATGTCAACAAAATCATGGACAAAACACTGGTTCAACACCTTCCACCTGTGCTACTTCAGGAAAATCCTGGGAAGTTCCTAGCAGGACTGCATCTCAAATAAGAGCATCCTTGATCAGGTGGACATCCCAAGCATGTTTGATTTGCTCACCCAGCGTCAACTTCAGTGGCTTGAATGGACAATGGGAGGATCCTTAAGGACATTCTATTTGACAAGCTTGCCACCAGCTTCAGACCTGCAGGAAAACCTGTCCTATGTTACAAGGGTGTCTGCAAGTGAGACATGAGGTCAGGTGGTATTGACCCAGATGTATATCAGTACTCTCAGAACCAAGTGCCACCTACACCTGTGGCAACTGTAATAGACCCTGCTGATCGAGGATAGGCCTGTACAGTCACAACAGATGCTGCAACTCAGCAACAGATTGATCTGAAGTGCATTATCTCCTGAGACAGATGGATGCCAACAGCAAACGGAGAAATATGAAAATCAGCAATATTTTATTCAGATTTTGGCATTTTTAAATAGAAATATGAAAATTAACAATCTTTTGTTCTGAATTTACTTTTTTTTTAAAAAGAAATATGAAAATGAAGTAAATTTTATTGAGATTATAGAGAAATATCAAAACTGGCAATATTTTTTTTAAGATTTCAGACCTTTCACATATAAATATGAAAATCAACTATATTTTACTCAGGCTTGCATTTTTAAATTGAAATATGAAAATCAGCAATATGTTATAAAGATTTTGGCTTTATTATATAAACATGAAAAATAAAATAAACACTATTTCATTCAGAATTGAACTTTTTACGTGGTAATATGAAACTCTTATATTTATTCAGATTTTAGTTTTAATTTTAGTTTTTTTTATGAAAATGTGTAAATCAGCATGATTTTATTTGGATTATATTTTTTTTTACACAGAAATGAGAAAATTAGCAAAATTTTATTCAGAAAGAAATACAAAAAAGCAGGAAATCTCATTTAGATACAACATTTTTATATAGAGCTATATCAAAACTACCAATATTTTTTTCAGATTTTGGATCTTTTACATAGAAATATAAAAACAGCATCATTTTATAAACAGAATGCTGATGTTGGAGTAAACAGACGTGTTCTTTCATGGCTCTAAGAAAGCAATGTTAAGGAAAGTCTCGATTGTTTTTTTTTTTATTATTTTTAATAAAACATATTTTTCTTGTTTATGATGATATTTTATTATGTTATTTATTTATTTACATTATTTAATATACGTATTCTATCATTTTTTGTACATGTTTACTTAACTTTAGTCGTGAGTTTATTTATATATCTAAGCCATAAGCGTAACATTTATTTATCTGTTGTTTTTTACAAATATGGTCGTTATTTTTTAAATTAGTGGAAATCATTTTTTTCCATTATTAGTTATATTCAAACAAAGTTTCTTTTATAACATTTAGTATGAATTTTAAATCTTCACATTTTCTTAATTTTTTTATTTGCAAAATAACAATTTCAATTTTATTGTAAACGCATTCCCAGTTATAATATTATTTTGTTTCGTTTTTATTGCTAGTCAATTTGTTTTATTTTTTATTGTTCAAATTTTTAAATTGACACATTTAATTTCGTGTTGTTTATTCCGACATCCAATATATATATATATATATATATATATATATATATATATATATATATATATATATATTGTTTTCTTTTGGTTACTTTTTTTTTTAATTTTGGGAATGTATTTTATTTACCTACTGTACAACACATTTTATATTTTGTTCTTTTCATAGTGGTGGTTATATTTATTTAAAAACTGAGTCAACACTTCCAAAGGCTTTTCGTTTATCTTGTGTTTTCCTTAACAGGCATTGGGGGGGGGGGGGGGTTACTGCAAAACTTAGAAGGGTTCTTCCGACTTATACTAAGTTAATTAAATTTCTTTCTTTTTTTTCAAATGGAGTAGATAAACCCTTCTAATGCCCAGTTCACACTCCTCCTTCTTCTTCTTTTGGACAGGAGTAGAGGCACACACCCTGTTTCCTGTTTAGTAAGGGGTTTCCAGTTTCTTTTCTCTCCTCTAGTTCTAGTCCTGTCGCAAGTTTTTTGCAGTGTTTGTGGATGGTGGCAACGTCTCTTCATTATGGGTACTGGGTTGGCAGTTTCCTGGTTGCTGCTTCCGACTGGTAGTTAGAAGCCTGAACTTGTGTGTAGCATCATGAGAGGCTGCTCTAATCAACAATTGAATAATATCAGAGTTATATATCCTAGCCGTCTGTGAAACTAACCTTGATCCTTCTATCCTCTCTTCTGAATTCTATGTCCCTGGTTACCTTCCTCTCTTCAGGAAGGACTCCAATGTTCACATGCATGGGCTTGGTGTTTACGTCAGTGAACACCTCCCTCTAGCTAGGGTGATCTCTCTAGAATCCCTAGGTCATTCTTAATTGTGTTTCTGTCTCTCCCTACTAAGCTCAGTTAGCTATCTCCTTCTTCCTCTACTGCTCCCCCTCATCTCCTGACTGTTCCGTTCTTGACAGCATCTTCAATAATATTGACAAGTCTATTTCCTCTCATCCATCTGCCCATATATGTGTGTTTGGCAACTTTAACACCCACCACCCCAAGTGGCTGAAAAACTGTCACAGATCTTACTGATGTCGACACCATAAATGTTTCACTCAGTTCCTTACGCAAGTGGCAGAGTTCCCCACGCATTTCTTTAATAACCCCAATGAACCTGACTCACTGATAGATCTCTGCTTTACTTCCATCACTGATGCTTACAATGTCAAGCAACTCTGCCTCCTCAGAAACTCTGACCATGCAGTGGTTTCCGTTAACATCTCCTTCCACTCCCACTCTACCCAAGAACTTCAGACTAGCAGAATATCTTACTGCTACCAAAGAGCCGACTGAGACTCATTCCGCAATTTCCTGTGTGAAGTAACTTGGAACAAAGTCTTTAGTCTTCCTATTGAAGACTGTGCGGCTGAGGTCTCTTCTTGGGTTAAGGCTGGCATCGAAGCTTTCATCACAGCCAGGAAGGTTGAGACTTAAATCCCACTCATCCCCTTGGTTCTCACCCACTTGCTCAGCTGCCATCGCCCATTGAAATCACTTCTTCCGGCTTTATCGAAGTCATGCGTCGGACCATAACAGGTGCCTCTTTGTCCCTGCTCACAATGAGTGCAAGAAGATAGTTAAAGAAGCTAAGCTGCTGTTTGCAGCCAGAATGAAGCAGCGCATAATATCCCGTAAGTTTGGTTCCAAAGACTACTGGAGCCTCTGTAAAAGTGTACTAAACAATAGCAAACCCTCAATCCACCCTCTAATCAACAAATTTGAGGTCCTTACCTCTACAACAGACAAGGCTGAATGTTTCATTTGCAGATTCTCCACCAACTCAGCACTGGACTCATATTGAATATCTGTACCCGACTTCCCACCCCAAACTGAGGCCCAACTGAATGACATACCCATTACTCCCTCGGTGGTCTCTAACATAATTTCAAAACTTGACCACCATAAAGCAAGCAGCGGCAACAGAATACCGATCACTGTCCTGAAGAAATGTTCCCCTGAACTCTCCTCTGGTCTCGCAAACTCTATAACTACTGCCTCTCTGCTTCTTGCTTTCCTGCCTGCTGGAAGTCCTCTGTGGTTCCAATATTTAAAAAACACTGGTGAACCCTCTGACCCCTCTAATTATCAGTCTATCAGCCTCCTACAAATTTTTAACAAAGTGTTCAAAGCCATCATCAACGCCAAGGTGGTTCAACATCTTACAGCCCACAGATGCTTCTCTGACAAACAGTATGGCTTCTGCTTCACCAGGTCTACTGCTGATATGCTCACAACCATCACTGAGTATATACACCAGGCTCTCAACAAGAACGGTAAAGCCCAAACTGTTGCCCTAGATATTCCAAAGCTTTTGACAGAGTCTGGCATGCTGGCCTTCTACACAAGTTGCAGGGCTATGGTATAACTGGACAATTGTTTGACCATATCCAGTCATTCCTTTCAAATTGCACAATGAAGGTAGTATTGAACAGACATGCCTCCCAATACTATCATACAAATGCGGGTGTCCCTCAGGGCTCTATTCTAGATCCTATGCTTTTCCTTATCTACATTAACGATCTCCTAGATGTAATAAGATCCCAAGTAGGCATATACGCTGACGACACTACGGTTTACTTTCACATCGATCAAAAATCTACCAAGGCTGACAAAGCAAACCTCGCTTCCAAGCTTGAAAAAGACCTCCAATCCGTGGCAAACTGGGGTAAGAAATGGCTCGTGAATTTTAACGCTTCCAAAATGAAGCTGCTATCTATTAACCATCACAGAAAATCGCTCCTACCCCCCCCCCCATTAACATGGATCAGGCTAGTGCCCCTGAAAGTAAAACACTATGCCTCCTCAGGTTAACTCTCACAACAGACCTCAAGTGGAATGACAATATAGAATCCCTAGCTAAATCTGCTGCTAAAGAAAGTTGGTTCTCTGTGTAGGGCCAAGATTTTCCCTGTCTGAAATAATCCTGCACATATATAAATCTACCATTCACCCGTGCATTGAATATTGCAGCCATATATGGTCAGGTGCTCCAGCTATTCACCTAGGTGTCCTTGACAAAATCCAATGGAGAATCTGTAATATGATCGATCCCGACTTGGCAGTTCGGATACAGTCACTTTCTCACTGGTGCAATGTGGCTTTCCTGTGTCTCTTCTACAAATACTTTCATGGCTTCTGCTCTGATGAACTTAGCCCCCATACATGAATTTACTTGAGCCACAAGATTAGCAACTAGGTTCCACCCTTTTACTGTGAAACCAATAAAATGTAAATGCAAATTCTAATCCATCAGCTTCTTTTCTCGCATTTCCCATCTGTGGAACTCCCTTCCATTTACTTGCTTCCAACAGCTACAATCTCCAAGAATTTAAATGTAAAGTCAATAGTCATCTCCTATCTCACTAACCTACATCTCTCTCATGCTCTTTTCTCCGTCCACTCCACTCTCATCAGTATTCTCATCTTTCTCTTACCCACTTCCTGACACCCCCTATAACCTGTCACTCTTTCTAATAACTTTACGCCTATGTAATCCCCTGCAAAACAGTGGCAGTAAAATGCCTTGCTTGGGGTGATATGATTATATATATAAAAAAAAAATTATATAAAATTTGAATTTTTTGTATAGAAATATGAAAATCAGCAATATTTTATTCAGATTATGGCTTTTTTATATAAATACAAAAATCGGTACTATTTAAGAGAGAGTTAGAATTTTGTTTATAGAAACATGGAATTCAGCTACGTTGTTTTTTCAAATTTTGGCTTTTTATGTAGAAATAAAAATCAGCAATATGCTCTTAAGATTTTGGCATTTTGAAGAAGAAATATGAAAATGAGCTAAATTTTATCTAGATTTTGACATTTTTATATAGAAATATCAAAACTAGCAATACTTTTCAGATATTGGCTTTTTATTATAGAAGTATGATAATAAGCAATATTTTATATAGAAATACAAAAATTGGCAATTTTTATTCAGATTTTGGCTTTTTTATATAAAAATATCAAAATCTATTAACATTCTATTAAGATTTTGAATTTTCTGCATAGAAATATGAAAATCTAATGCTTGTTATTCAGATTTTGACTTTTTCATATAGAAATATGAAAATCAACATTTAATGCAGATTTTGCCGTTTTTATATAGAGTCCTTCAGTGTCAACTTAAGAAGAGTCTGACCATCACTGACACAGATTTTTTTTTTTAATTTTGTACTTATAGAGTTTCATGATAGAAATGGAATACCTATTTTATATCTCTAGATCAAAGGGTTTCTCGACATTCAACTCTTCTAAAAACTCTGACCAGTATCATTATCTGAGAAGTTCTGGTGGTTCACAGTCACAAAGAGGGCCTGTAAATGATGGATGACATTTGTTGAATTCAGTTGAGGTTGCCAAATTGTGAAGTGGCTAAAGTTACATCCATTATAGTGGGTAATCTCCATTCTCAATCAATCAATTCCATACCTCAATCACATTCAGTTCATCTTGTGGTTAGGTCAATTGATTGGCATTTTTTGTTTTTCTTTACGTGCTTTATGAAGTATAATCTACATTTGATACCAGAAACCCAGCTTTGGCAGTGAACAGTCTTTATCAGGTCAAAACTGAATGCATCTACTGATGGGTACAGGTAGGTTCTACTTCTCTTCTTACTGCATATAGCCATTTTTTTTGTACTCTTGTCAGTTTCTCCATTTGGTTATAGTCTGATCTAATCAATGTCACATCCATAGACAATCTATACATGAACTAACTTCTCAAGAGTACCATCTTCAGATGAGCATTTCACACATTTGTGTGTACTCTGGCTTCTTTCTATGTGCATATCAAATACCTACCTATAGACACATCGTCCATAAGCAAATGCATTTTGGAGTATTTTAGGTTCTTCTTTTAACATGACACCAAGTTTTTCCAAGTTGATGTACTGTGCATCTTTTACTAGACACAGAATATGTATCTTTAATGATGACTCCTCTGAGTTCCAAGATTCCAGTGGCAAGGGAGCTCACATCAACTGACACTTCCAATGTGTGCCTGTCTGCACATCACTTTCAGGGTCATTGTAATATACTCTAGCAATAAGTTCACTGATAATGTTTTCAAGAAATTGATCATACACTTCCAAACCCCAGCCAGCTGTGACTGCTGTGTTTGTTAAAAGCTGTTGCAAATTTGAGTCAGTTGCAAATGAGGAGGTGTTCAACCAATTTCTCAACAGAGCAAAAAAAACTGTGCAGCACTATCAGTTCTAATGCCTGTGGAACTTCACTTCAAATAGGGTTTGTTGTGCCCAGATATACAAGCCAAGCACTTGAGCAACATTTTTTAACTCCTCCAGTTGCTTACATGTCAATCTGTAGTTAGCTTGTTATTTTTTTTTGTATACCATACATGCAATACTATTGACATCTAAGTTATCTAATGTCACCTGTTGAATGGCAGTGTCTTCTGAGAGTAATGCATACATGATTAATTTCACTGTTGTTGGCGTAACATTCAATCCATATCACATTCAGGTTAAACAATATCTTCACCACATGAAGAGTACAAACTGAACAACCACACCAACTTGTAAGCCTTCAGAAGGTCAAAGATAGAGACATTGAACCATATTTGCCATCAGTCTTTCAACATATTGGACACATCTCTCTAATCGTTTGCACAGCAACTATTAAGCCTTTAGAACAGTTCTCTTTCAGAATAAGATATCAACAATCCATTATCTTGTCATGTCTGCAACTCCCATTCATATTTCTCTCTGACTTGTTCAGAGATGGAATAATTAGGCACCACATTTCACAGCCACTCTCGTGTTTGTGTTTGTCCATTTTCAGATTGCAATCTGAAAATGTTCGTGTTTGTCCATTTTCAGATTGCAATCCAGATCTTTGCACCTATTCAGTTCAGCTCTAAAATTTGGTTTGTCAATTTTAATGGCTGCTCATATCAGCATACTTAAGTTGGTTATATAAAACTCCACCAAATTTCCTAATGATATCCATCCTCAGGAACAGGTTGAACCCCAGAAATTTACTGTCCACAACTAGGAATATGACTGTGTCCATGCCATTTATCTTCAGATCCACAGTACCAATTCTTCAACTATTATCCAGTGGCCATCAGCACATTCACATTCTCTTTGCTCCAAGCAAGACATTCTGTATTATTCATGAGAGAGTGGGAACAACCTGAATCCACTAATGCCATACATGGTTTCTCAATTATGTGCACTTTTACTCCCAGGAACACTTTATTTCTTTTGTAGAGAAGAGACTAGTGCTGATATCTTGTCCCCTAGCACATTTCCTAGAAAGTGTAGAACAAAATAATCTATTTTTGGCATACTTTTCAGACACACTTGGTGTGCATCCCTGCAAGGTGATATTGGAAATCCCTGGTATAATGATTAGCAGCTAATGTTGGCAGGACATTTAGTGGAGGGCATAGGAACATAGGTTTCAACTGCATGTGTTGATGCTGTGACTGGTTTTTCAATTGTCATTTCATCCTTCATAAGTCAACAGATTCTAGCCAGTAGTTGACAGTCATCTCATCCATCATTGATGACACCCACAGTGTGTGCTTCATATGACTGCAGACACACCACAAAAGTACATGCCAGACTATGTTCTGATATCCTCTCAAACAACACAGCATGCTTTCACAAGTCTGCAAGATATATATCAAGAGTGTTTCCAAGGTCATAAACATGCAGTTTGTTGGGCATGCTTTATCTGTGTGACATCTGACTTTCCTCCTTGCTAAGCAAAGCCCCCACCCCTGCTGCTCAGCTGCATTAGGAGGATGTGTTCCAATCTTTTGATTCTGCACAATCATACCCTCTAAGAAGCAACCAAAACAAGTTTTTGTGGCATCTTTACAAAAAAAGTGCAAATCCCTTGTAATACTCAAGAATTATCGTGAATCACAATATTTACATCATGTAGAACAAAAACGCAGATGTAACTTAATTAAAGCTTTATTCAACTTAGTATGAAGTGTGGCAGCTCAGATACAGTCACTTTCTCACTGGTGCAATGTGGCTTTTCCACAAATACTTTCATGGCTTCTGCTCCGATGAACTTAGCTTGCTGGTGCCCCCTATATATGAATTTATTTGAGCCACAAGATTAGCAACTAGGTCCCACCCTTTTACTGTGAAACCAATAAAATGTAAATGCAAATTCTACTCCAGCAGCTTCTTTTCTCACTTTTTGCCTGTGGAATTCCCTTCCATTTATTTGCTTCCCCAACAGCTACAATCTCCAAGAATTTAAATGTAAAGTCAATAGTCATCTCCTATCTCACTAACCTGCATCCTCTCTCTCATGCTTTCTCTGTCCACTCCACTCTCATCAGTATTCTCATCTTTCTCTTACCCACTTCCTGACACCCCCTATAACCTGTCACTATTTCTAATAACTTTACGCCTATGTAACCCTCTGGCAAACAGTCAGTGAAATGCCTTGCTTGGGGCGATCAGTCACTCAGTTAAGTGCCATACATGAAACACGCTTGGGTGATCATATCTCAAAAAAGACATGACTGACTGGGCAGAAGATTATCCCGCAGTAGGTTGCCATTGCTTTCTGCGGTAGATTGGTTGCCAGCCTAGGCTATAGAACCCAATCTGTCCTGTTATTTAACCCATAACTGGAAAGAAGAGACGGATTAATACCTTTCCCAAGGGTATTTGCGTGTAAGTGAATGCAATGATGATTTAAAAAAAAAAAAGTATCCTATTATTAGACTAAAAACTTAAATGCAGAATACGTTTAAGGAGAGATAATCCATACCACAAGTCACTTGTAAATATTTCACAGATTTTATATATTTTATTCAATTTTTAACATTAACATAAGAATTCCAATTTATTTTTAATTTGCAGCATAATATTCCAATTTGTACAAATTAATTTATATTAAACATAATATATAATTTAAACAAATAAATGTATTTTGTGATACACATGTATAATTTAGTATAAAATTAGTATAACATTATAAAAGTTCTTCAAATGGCTTCTTTTTATAAGTTAATGTCCATTTCATTAAGAAACTTTAAATGTTAAAATTATTCCTGAGCGTTTGATTTTCATATATCATTAAAATCTGGTTCATTTATTTTAATAAACTTATCTGTAACTTATTTCAACTTACAGACTTTTTCATTATTCATTATGCATGTCCTAAGCATGAGACATGACATCATGGTCAGAAGCGCCAGCAGACTGCATGTGTGCTGTTGCCAGGCACACTTTGAGCAAAGGAGGAAGACAGCATACGAGTCTTGGTCTAATGTGCAAACATGTATCCCCCAATTTGTCACAGTGGATTCGAATGCATTGAAGATTTATGTCAAATGCCTCTCGACGAACGGCACAGTGTCAAGTTTGCTTGTTGTGTCCGCATTGGAGCGACAGGATTGGTATAGAGTTTGTAAAGGGTCCAAGTCTGAGTGTAGACTAAGTCCAGGCGAAGATTATTGAAGCAATCATAACCCACCTATTGATTATTTGCACATCTGTTGGCAACAATAATTATCTGTTACAATTACCAGAAGAACAATGTCAGTTATAGCAATGTTAATAATTTCTGAAACAAGAATTTAGATTTTAATTTCAAACATTTCCATGTTAATGCTGCTATCCTAATATTTCATTATGTTGGACTGTAGTGATATAGCTGACATGAAAAAAAAATATGCAAATTCTAAAGACAGTATTCAACAAAGATAGAGAAGGAATGACAAAGAAAATATTAGTCAAAACAAAAATGAAGATCATCAGCTTACCTTTATTGGGAATTGTGGAATCATTATTGCAATTGCCCATTAAACTTTCATGTTTCTCCAAAAGGTTATTATATTCTTTCTTCAAATGAATGTGTTCATCATACAATAGGTCATATGTAATCTTCAAACTGTAATAAGTAATAAAAATAGTAATGCAAAGATTTACTGTTTTTCCTTGTGAATTATTAATTCCAAGAAGATTTTGGTTAAAATTGAACAGTATTTAAGAGTATTAGTAAAATCCTATTTGCCAGCTATTTGGCTATGATGAAAACCTGTTTAATGAAGAGGTGCTGAAATGTACTAGACCTCACCAAAAAATCTATTCTCAAATAATTGTAATATTTGGTCATTTATTCAGATTTTGTAAAGTGGACAAGGTCAAAAACTTTTCAGCACTCCTCTCATAGGCTGATAAATGAAAAAGGTATTAAACTTTTAATAAATATAATTTTGAAATGTAGACATATTTTCAATATTAACCAAAAATACATGTTAAAACAAAATCATAATTATGAGCATACACCAATTTTTAAGAATTTATTAATTTCAGCCACGGTCAAAAGAAAAAATATTAAAATTTCTGTCTGATGAAAACTTACCCCTTTTGTTCATCTGTAGAGATTTCAGCTTCTTTAGAGAAAGCCTCTTTCAGCTCTTCATTTTCCTGCCAAAAAATAAAAGCATTACCTTTTGAAATTAAGAGAGATTTTTTCCTAATTTAACTCAATTAATTAGAGAGATTTTTTTCTTAATTTAACTCAAAGAAAACAGGTTTTATTGATATTAATGTAATGGTTTGAAAGTTACGAAACATGACGAAGATTTAACAATGTTTTTCAAGGTTTTCATTTTTAAGTTGATAATCAATATTATAAATCTGCACAACCATTAAAGAGTAATCAATAAATTACATGTCTATACAGAAACCTGAAAGACAAGTATTTAGTTTTCAGCATCTAAAGTTCAGTGATTTTATCTTTGAAGAATTGTTTAAAAAGTAAAACTGAAATTAATCTATTAGACACTGTTTATAAAATGACTCTTTATTTGAAATTCTTAGCCTGTGAATAAAATCAAAGAGTAATTACAATAATTAAAATATGTGATGGAAAATGGTTAGTGTAAAGGTCCCATAACATGACTTCCCATATAGGTTATGTATATGGATGTGATTTCAGCTTACTTTTTATAGTAAACAGATCTATTACAAGATTTACACTGGAATGTACTTTACAATAGTAATAACCATTACAAAGTATTATAGCAAAATAGTAAGCAGTCCTTAAGCAAGTAGAGAAAGTAAATTGTCAGTCAGTTAAGTGCCATACGTGATACACGCTTGGGCAATCATGTCTCTGACTGGGCAGAAGATTATCCCACAGTAGGTTGCCATTGCTTTCTGTGGTAGATTGGTTGCCGACCAAGGCTATAGAATCCAATCTGTCCTGCTATTTAACCCATAAGTGGAAGGAAGAGACAGATTAATACCTTTCCCAAGGGTATTTGCGCGTAAGTGAATACAATGGATTCAACTGGAATTTGAACTCGGCTCCCCCGGTTTCTCGTTCCGTGCCGATATCCACTGTACCACAATGCACATCCTTAAATAAGTAACTAAATTGTAGTTTGAGAAAAAATGACATCTTAATAATCATCCATATTGAGTTGAATCTCAAAGTGGATTTGAATACATATATATAAAAACTAAGTGAGCACTACTAAAATTAAAAGTAATTTTGCAAGGTAATGAAAATGTAATTTTTGAAAATCAGTTCTCTTTCTAAACTGGATCTCCCAAAAACATGTCGAATTGATGGCATCCTTAAGAAATGTGATCCTGAACTGGCTCCCCTTCTATTTCTACAATAAATACCTTACTGCTTCTTCCTTTCCTGCTTGTTGGAATTCCTCAGAAGTCTTCAAGAACTCAGACAAACCATCTGATCCTTCTATCGGCCTATTAGCAATCGCCCTCTTTTTGACAAAGTGCTAATGGCTTTAATCAACTCAAAACTGATTAAGCATCTCACCTTGCAGGGTTTTATTTTAAATAAGGAATATTTCTTTCATTTTTATAGGTCAACTGCTGTTATTGCTGAAAGAATTGGTCAAGCATTAGATAAGAATAATGAAGCTCAGACTGTTGCTTTGGAATGTTGGTCTTCATAAATTAAAAGGATTCGGTATTTCTGGACAAATTTCTGATCTGATTCAATTTTTCTTATCAAATTGCCAAATGAAAATTATCTTAAATAATTCCTCAAGAACTTTTTGCATTAATGCAGGTGTTCCCCAAGGAGAGATCCTTGAACCTATATTGTCCCTAATTTTCATCAACAACCTTCCTGATGTCACTATCTTTGCTGATGACACTGTTATTTACTCCTGTAAGGTCAAATTGGCAGCTGATCTGAAAAATGACCTACAATCTGTTAACTGGGGTAAGAAATGGCTTGTTAATTTTAACAATTCCAAAACAAAACTGCTTTCTTAATTGTCTGAGAACCTTTAACCTCCAAAAGTGACCCCTTGCACCTTAACGGGCTAACATTTTCTACTGACAAGAAAGGAATGATTATACTGAATCAAATTACTTGCAAAACAGGCTGTTAAATGTTAGAAATGTAGAGAATAAAATATCGTAAGAATGAAAGTGAGTTCTTCTGTTTTGCTATGTAAGGAGGAATAACCCAGAATGCTTGTTAACTTATAAAATCAATTTGACCCATATGGAACACTGTACTTTATAAATTTGAACATCGTACTTTATAAATTTGAACATATTTGCATAAATTAAATTTTTTTTTTGTAAAAATATACAGTGAGAAAAATTTTTATTAATTTTTTTTTTTTGAGAGGCAGTATAATCATCAATTCTTAACTAATAAGAAAAAAATAATACAGTTCTTTAAAAGATTTTTAAAATATTTCTAAAACTTTATGAATTATTATAATAAAAAAAAGAAAACAATTCTTTTAAATTTTATTAGTAATCGAAAAATTTTTTTCTTCAGACTATAATGTCCTTAATTTTTATTATTTATTCCAGCAATTTAAAGCTTATCAAATTAAATTATATCAAAGTTCTATTGCGTTTTTTATATTTCTCTTCAGAGCAGATTTTCGTATAGTGAATGATAATTTTAAATAAAAAAATAGATGATTTATATTTCCGATGAGTTCTGCGTTTAACTAATAAGTAAATCGCAGAAAATTAAAATTTATTAAAATTTCATGACTTTACAGGGGGGGGGGAGTTAAAAAATTTTTTTTATCAATATTTTAAAAAATAATTCTAAAAATAATTTTATTCATTTGTGAATGAGTACTGAAAGTTTCATTAAAATCCGACAATTATTTGATTTTTGCGAGAATTTCCAAATTAATGTGTTTGTCACCGAAAAAGTGAGTTACGTAAAAAATTATGTAATCGATTGTAAAACAGTCATAACATTTTCTACCATGCCAACTCAAATCAAAACAAAATTTTTTGCCAAAATTTCGAACATGTTAAAAGGGATTAAAAAATTTTATAAAATAAATAAAAATTACTTTGATCTTTCCTCTTAATAATATTATAAACATTTTGATAGAAAAAGTTTGTTTTATTAAGTTTTGAACCTTTTTAAATCATACTATGCTGGATTTTTTGTGATGTAATGGAAGTACCTACTTTAATTCCTGTTATTTTATTGTTCTTTCTCCTTAATAATCTTTCTCCTATTTCCTATTCTGTCACAATAAGTAACCTTTTGCACCATAGTGGCTTTATTGCCTTATTTAGAGTAAAATGATTAAAAAAAAGAAAAAAGAAAAAGAGCCAGTAAAATAAATTTGTGAAAAATAATAAAAAGATTTGATTGGGTGACTGACCACTGAGAATAATCTGACTTTCAAAGGAAAGAAATATAGATTCATTTTTCAAAAAGATTCTGTTGATTTTTTTTAAATTTAAGTTCATTATATCATTATCAAATGTTATCTGTTGTAAACTTTGATGAAAAAATATTTGTACATTGCATATCTGGTTTTATAAGCAAATAAATAAAATGTCATCTACATAACTTGAGGTATTTTGGATATATGGTTCAGTAATGATATATGATTCTAATTAAGTCAATTATTCCAGTAAAGATGAATGGTGTTAATGTTGAACCCATGTGTAGCCTGTCTATTATGAAAAATAAAAATGAGCTTTTTTGATAATTGGTTAGGGTGATTTAACTTATGCTCTCTGATATCTATTGTTTTCTGAGTTAAAATAAGACTATATATGTGATCTTTCTTGAATATGTTAGTGACTATGTTGAATATTTGTTTAATTACAATCAATTCTCTTATATCAGAAAATTCAATAATAGATAAAACAAATAGGGAAGATGAATTTAAAGTATTATATTATAACCTAGATTGTTTTTGCAAAAAGTTAAATCGATCACATTCAAATTACTTCTCTTGAACATAAATTTACATATTACATAAAGTCATAAGTTACTTCCCTTGAACTTCACAAAGAACAAACTTATTACTCTTTGATGTACTGTGTCTCTTCTGGACAATCATGGCTCTTTGCAATTTTCTGTCCTTTGTAGTTCTAATTAAATTTAGTTGTTTTTTGCTATCTCTCCCAATTCCTGCTCTACTGTTAAAATTATTTCTTTTCACTCTAAGTAAATTTCGGATCTCAGTAGTTGAGGGAAAAGGAAAGTAATTTCTAGTAAGGCTGATCAGTCTGACAAGGTCAAAATGGCAGCTGATGTCCAAAATGACCTCAAGTTCATCATTAATTGGAGCAAAAGATGGCTTATCACTTAATGACTTCAAAACTAAACTTCTTTCCATTGAGCATCTCAGAGATCCCTTTTTCCCTTCCAACATCATGGCCAATGTGAATCTCCAGGAAAGTAACTCATTACACCTTCTGGGAGTAACATTCTCAGCTGACATGAAGTGGAAAGGTTATATTGAATGCATTGCTAAGTTAGCTGCTAAAAAAAAGTTGGTTCACTACGTAAGGTGAGACAATTTTTTTTCTCTGGAATCTACTCTTATATATCTATTTATAAGTCTACCAATCGTCAAAGCTTAGAATATTGCTGCCACATATAGTCTGGGTACCCCTACTATTTAGCTTAAGCACTTTCATAAGATCCAAAGAAAAATCAGCAATATTGTTGGTCTCAATCTGGCTGCTCAGCTTTGGACACTTCCCCTGCCATAAGGTTGCCTCTCTATGCTTTTTATGCATTTTTTTATAAATACTTTCATGGTAATTGTTCAGTTGAGCCCTTTGCTCGACTATGTAGACTTTATGAATTTAAGCACAATACTAGTTTGGCATCAAGATCTCATCAATTTACAGTTGAGCTGGCTAGATGTAGCCATATGTTCTGTGCTCTCAGTTTCTTTTCCCCACACTTCTCATCTGTGGAACTATCCCCCCCCCCCACTCCATGCTTTCCAGCCAACTTTAATCTGCAAAAATTTGGTGGTTTGTGCACCCCTAATATTTAGTAAAATTTTCTTTTGTTTTATTTTAATAAAATTGTTTTGGTTTTATATTTTGCTGTCTTTCGTCATTTTCATATCTCACTGAGTGACATTTGTCATTTTTTTTAGTGTGCCTTGTCGCTTGATTTCCAGTCTCTCCAATCTCTTAACCAAACCCACAAAAAATAAACATTAATTTTTTTTTTTACTATTTTTTATACTACTAACCATTAACACAAGCTCATTAAGTAGGTTATGTGACTTCTTTCCACTGTCCCTTTTGCCCTAGGTATATCCTATAACTGTCAAATTTTCTAAGCCCACTTTCCTGCATATGCTGTAGAAATTTCAACTGTCTTTGTTTCCATTTTCTCTAAAATTTTGTTGTTGTTCATATGTTCATGATAACATAAGCATTCTTCTGTAGAACATTTGTTTCCTCAAGTCTCTTCATCTGTAACTTCATCTGACATATAAGACTGATAATACATAACAGATCAGTACTCATTTCTTTGTTTCTAATGAAATGTCCCTATTTCTTAATACTTTGCTTAGCTTTTATCTATCACAATGTGCCTTTGGATTTCAGTATTGCATTTTCCATCTTCTGTTAAAATACTTCTTAGATATTTAAGTTTTTGTACTTGAATGATCTTGGTATCTTCAATTTTTAATTCGCATGTTGAGCTCTTTTAGATGACAACTTTTTACAATTGATGTTTAGTGCTTTTTTTCTCACTTTACTGCATTCTGTAGATCCTGTAGTTTCCTTTCTCTGTCTGCCATCAACATTATCTCATCTGCAACTCTTGTTAAGATCATAGCTGCCAATAATGAATCTTCGTAGGACTTCTAATTCTCTCAGAATCCCCTCATTGTAAAAGTTGAAGTCAGATGAGGAAGCACATCCTTGTCTTACACCCCTTTCTATTTTCGCATATTTACTGAATATATTTTCAAACCACATGCAGGCAATTTGCTCCCACTATAAGTCACGGATTAACATATTTCCCAAATATACAAGCTTGACCTAGCAGTTCCAACAGTTTTTTGTGATATACTTTATCAAACACTTCAGCATAATCTATAAAACATCCTTTTCCATTTGTATTGCTCTTTCTGATATCATTCTGAGTATAAATATCACATTCCTTGTTCCAGTATCTTTAACAAAGCTGCACTGTTCTTTATCCTATTTCCAGCCTAATTCTGCTGCACCCTATTCCTCAGAATTTAGTTTTGTAATGTGGTTAATTAGGATGATTGACTATTTGAGTTAAAATTAATTTGTATCTGGCTTCTAAGGCAGTGCTATGAAAATGGATCTACTTAGGTCATCTGGTGTATCACCACTGTTGTATATTTCACATGTATCAGTAATCTTATCAATGCCGAAATCATCCAAGGTTGCCAGCATGTGTATTAAAATTCCATCTGGTTCTGCTGCTTTCTTCCTATTCAATTTGGCCAGTGTTAATTTTACTTCATATTTTAATATTTTTGGTCCATTGATATTTTCTGTGTATTGCAGGTTGTTCTCTTTCATTGTAGAAATTTACCCTGTTTTTGAAGATAAAATTTGTTTTAAATTTCTCAAACATTCTCAGAGATTTTATGGAATTACTAGAAAAAATTTTTTAAAATTAAAACAAAACACACTTCATATTTTGCTTTTTATTAAAATCTGAAAGCCTCCAGTAAAGCAAAACAAGAGCCTAAGTTATAAACTAAAGACATCTTAGCCAATTTAAATATCCTTTCTCCAAAGTGAATTTTTTACTACAATGATACAAGAGATATGAATATATGAATTGCTGGCTGAGTTTTTCTATACATAAGCCAAATTTTATAAATATATTTTTTAAATAATTATTTTTAAATAAAGATGTAAAAAATGTTTACAAGCAGATTAAAATTATAACTTACAAATAATTTCATATTTTGATAGGAAACTAGTTTTGTCTTTTAGATTTAAAACTCAAGATTGTTTTCTTTTGAAAAAAATTAGGCCTTTTCAAAAATATTTTGTACACAAAATTCAACTGAAATTAGTATAGAGATGAAACTATAATATATATATATATATATATATATATATATATATTGTCATCTGCAGACAGATCTGTTTCGCCATATCACAGCTCATCAGTACGGTTAGACTCCGATTGCTTTTTTACCCAGGTGAAGAGAACCAACAGTTTTAAAATTCTGAGTTCTCCACCATTTACTTTTTTAAAAAAGTGATCAATACAACAAATATCGCAGATCATAATATAATTAAACTTGTTTTTTTTTTTGTTTCTTTTATTTAAAATTAATATAGCTTACATTGCTACACGGAAATTTCTGTTTCAAGATTTTACCTCTTCATCAGGCAATGTTAATTTATTGTTGAAATAAAATCTTGAAACAGAAATTTCCGTGTAGCAATGTATTGTAAACTATATTAATTTAAAATAAAAAAACAAATTTAATTACCCATTATATATAGTTCATGTTCACTATAAAATATAAATCTGGGATGCCATTTTTTAATTTATTAAATGTATAATTTAATTTGGTTTATACTGAAACTAAATATGAAATGGGAAAGTAAAATTATAAAATTTAAAAATATATTAAAGGGTAAATTTAGTTAGAGGAAGATAGGTATGTGTGGTTCAAGGGGGACTACTTGTAGTTTATTATTTTCAGAGAGTAAAGGGAATTAAAAACATAAATGAAAAAGAAGTTTACCTTTGTTTTGTAGACTATGCCAAGGCGTTCGACAAAGTACACCACAAGGAACTGATAAAAATACTCAGCAACCTTGACATATTTGGCAAAGATATCAGAGTAATCAAGAACCTCTACTGGCAGCAAACCGCCTGCATACGGAAACAAAATGAATTCAGAAGATATACGAAGATAGAAAGGGGCATAAGACAAGGATGTGTCTTTTCACCAGATCTATTCAACTTGTACAACAAGACTATTCTGAAGACCCTAGAAGCTATGCCAGAATTCGTTAAAGGTGGTCACAATCTGAACAACATAAGATATGCAGATGATACAGTGCTGATATGGAAAGAAAACTTCAAGACCTCCTAAAAAAAAGTAAATGAAGAAAGTCGAAAGAAAGTACTACAAATAAACACGAAAACTGAATGTATGGTCATCAGCAAAACAGAGGCGCCTAAAATGCCAGTTACAGGTTGGGGATACTAAAATCAAACAAGTACAAAAATTTAAGTACTTGGGAAGTGTTCTAACAGAAGACAGAAAGTGTGACACTGAAATCTGAAAGTGAACTGGAATGGCCCAAGACACATTCCAGAAGCTAAGCAGAGAATTAAGAGACAGGAAAGTTTTTACTAGAAACAAAAAAGAAAGTACTGGATTGCTATGTGATGTCTGTTTTTTAATATGGCAATGAATGCTTCACAATATCATTGAAAATGAAGAAAAAAACTTGAAGCAACTGAAATGTGGTTCTAAAAAAAGATGCTGTGGATATCATGGATCAAGCCTGTGAGCAATGAGGTTTTAGAAAGTATGGAGACAAAAAAGAAATTAATACTAAGCCTCAGGAAAAGACAGCTGAAGTTCTTGGGACATGTGATGAGGAAGGAAGGCTTGTAGAATCTGATACTCATAGGTCAGATAGAGGGAAAGAGAGACAAGAGAAAACAGTGGATAACATATTTGAAGGGCCTGAGAAAGCATACAAAGAGCCACCAGGGATAGGGAGACATGGAAGGCCATGATTGCCTATGTCCTGAAGGGACATGGCAAATAGAAGAAATAAATACATGAAAAACAATAATAATAAAATAATGAAATAGGGTAAAAAAAAAGAGGAAAATTATGCAAAAAATAAGGTTAAAAACAGGGCAAAAAATAAGGTAAAAGATAAGTAAATAAATAAAAATTAAAAAGTTGAGCTATGTTAATCCAGGTCTAAATATTTGAGTGGATATTCATTTCTATGTCTACATGTGGTCATCAATTCACTTATTTTCTTTAGTAAATTGAGCTTATTTAAGTGGACAAGTTTCTCTAAAAGGTATAAGTTACATCTATTTCCTATTCTATTATAAGATTTGGTTTTGCAATGATAACGTAGGTAATAACTGGGTTTTTGTTGTTTTTTAATTGCTAAAAATATCTGGAGAGTACAACGCTATTCCTGTCAATTTATGATTGTAAAATCTGTATTTCCATTGCTATTTCATCATTTTATTGCTATTGCTTTTCATATATTTATTTTTTAATGCCTTTTGTTCCCCAAAAAGAATAAACTTCAAGTGGTTCTCCTTGGAAAGCACATATACAATCTGCTCCTAACAAAATTTACCCATTAATATTAATTTGACTTTTATGATTTTACTTTCCAATTTCATGTTTAAGTTTCAGTGTAAGCCAAATTAAATTATACATTTAATAGATTAAAAAATGGCATCCCAGATTTATATTTTATAATAATGCGAGAACCAAAAATAAAAATTAAAAATGGTCAGTTCATAATATGCACCTGATGAATGTATAGCGCATGAAACTCCAAGTTGTGCTTTAGCCATAAGTTAATATGTAAATTAATTAATGTATACTTCATAGCTCTGTTACATTACATTGAGAACTTTTATTAACAGCAGAAAAAATATTTGTGTATACTTGTGTGTATATTCACACACACACACACACACACACTTGGGAATATGAATGCAGCACTGAATGAAAATAAACAAATAAGAGAAGCATTATAATTTGCAAGCTGTGGTAACATGCATCAATACAGACAGGAGGCCTTAGATCACATGTTTGTCAATACCAGTTACATCCTGGTTTTTCTCATTAGCAGTGGGACAATTTGGCATGTCTAGCTAGATACAGACGTCTCTGAAATCTGAGTCTTTGTAAAATACTTCATACCAATAAAAGCATTTGGCAAAACACAGTGTCTTGTGAAGTTGGTCTCGTATGCATTTTGTTCCTCAAGTTGCTGTGGTTTCTGAGGCAGTGTTATTTCTTTGTTACCTCCCATCTTTTACCCACTCTCTGCCTATTATCCCTGTAGTTGCTGGGAAAGCAATTGGTTAGGTGTTTCCCCACAATCTCAACAGATTCTTTGCTTATGCTAAAACATAAGCTGAATAAATGCATTAAACAAATAAAAAAAGGAAGAAAAAATATGCAAAAAGATCAGTAACAAAAATTTAACAGCAATAAAAATAAATCCTAATAGAAAAAAAAAAACAACCCGTCAGAACCTTGAAATTAACAGCAGAATAAAAAAATAAGTTAATGTTTCTCAAAAACATTGAAATAAAATGATTAATAGCCATTTGCATATTTCAAGGCAGGAGCTCCATAAAGAATTAGATTTTTTTTCTTGATATAACAGTAATTACATAAGCGTCATATATTGCCAAGCATTATTTCCTCTTCAGAAGGTTTCTTTCTTTTTTTAACAAGACAATAAAAATATATTTAACATAGGATTTGATTGCAACTGTCTCTTCAGTTACATTTTATAATTCATCTGACTACAAGAAAAATTTTTATGCTTTCAGTGTTTTTTATGCAAAAAGAAAAAATGATTTACATGCAAAATTTCATTTTATTAAATCAAAGCCAGCACAGAAGCTCCATTTTTTTGTTAGAAGTTGATTTTTGATTGGGACATAAAGCCAAAGTTTGTTTAGAAGCTTCTATTTTATGAGCAGACTGGGAAGTTGTCATGAGATCAAAGGTCACACTTACCTTTTCACAAAAATCTACCTTTTCAGCCAAAAGCTCATTGGTTTGTTGTAAGTCAGTTACAATCTGCTTGTGACTATCCATGTCCAGTTCCATCTTGGAAAGTTCTCTTTGGCTATTGTCCAGATCACGCTTGGCCTGAGCAATGGAGTAAGATATAAGTAGCTAAAACAGCAGCATTTCCTAACCCACTTAAGCTGCAATGTAGTCCATATCACAAAACTTAATGAATTTTTAAAAAAAACAGTTCGAAGAAAAGAAAAACTGTTTCAGAATTAACAGAATTTAATTTCTTAATAAAAACACTTAAGCTGCACCTGCCTACAACAATGAGTATAAAATTTTTTAAAAAAGAAAAAAATGAGTGAGAAAATTTGTTAAATATAGATATCTCAAAAATAGCTTAAGCTAATCAAGATCAATTATACAGGAGAGGATTTTGTGTTACTTTCAAATCAAAGCTTTACATGCCGTTTTCACACTGCTATCAGTAAAAACAGCCTGTAAAGCATCAGCAGAAGAAAAAAAACCTTAAGTCTTTATAGCTTCAGTTCTCACAGTAAGTGAAACTAATAAAAACTGGAAAAATTGTATTGAGTAATTTCCTCACAATAAAATCATTTTGCATTTGTTGTTAAATGGTATTTAGAGCTTTGAGTTTTACTAGCTTCATTCAAAAAGATGACTTTTTATTCTATTGACAACTGTCACAGCAGCACACATTTTTTTAGTTGAGCCATTCCTTTTAAAATTTTTTTTATTTCTCTTTCACTCTCAGTAGCCCCTTGCATCTTAGTGGTATTATCACCTTGGTTGGAGTGAACTGATTAAAACAAAAACGTCATATTTTGTTTTTTTGATTTTAATATTAAAGAGAGAAGAAAATAAATATTTTTTGGCATATAATATGCCAAAATATATTTATAAAAAAAAAAGAAGTGGAAAAAAAGAAAAAAGAAAAGCATAATGGTTTTCACTTTAAGGTAAATAGGTCATTCAAAAACAAAAAGGTTTTGTGCAGTTTATGGAATGTGAATGAGTACATATGTTAAAAGTATTGTTACATTCTAAAAAATAAAGTTCAAATGCCATCATCATTCATGAGCTATTTTCATCATGGTTAAAAAGAAAATAGCATGTGGGCCAAAATACAATTTGCTTGTGGACATAATGATGAACAATTCATGCTATTAATCTTTTTTGGGAAATCATCATTGATCAACTTCAGTCAGAAAACTGCCTTCACTTAAAAAGTCCTGCATTACTAAAAACATTTGCCTCACTTTTGATCTCATTTCTGCTTGTCAGGTGTTTTTTTTTTTTTTTGGTCCACAGCTGAGAAGATCAAGATACTGTCACTTCCCATGATAAAGTATCCACAAGTACCAAGGAAATGAAAACACTCCATAGAATCAAAGTAAAACTCTGGGTATGAATAAATAGTTATATACAACATAACTGTAGAACCCAAACAGTTTAATATAAATAATTTTCAATACTATAAGAAGATATCTTCATTTGCATGTGGAAGCTAAGATTCATCAACATTCAGAAAAGTTTCTTTTGTTAGGTATCTAACGCTAAACAATCCTGAAATTTATTTAGTAAAAATTATTTTTCATATTTACCACCATTATTATTATGGCTATTGTTACAATAACCAAAATTAGTATTTTGTTATTAATTTTATATCTTCACTAAATAAATCAATTTTCTAGCAAAATTAAACAATTTATATCACTATCAACATCCTGTGCTAGTTAATTCATAATAAATAATGCTGGAAATAATGAATGATCTCAACCTGAGAGTTTAGAAAATGCAATAAAACAGTGTCAAAAGAATAGTTTTTCTCATAACACTTTTTTAGCTACCTTCCCTCTTTGGCAATTTTTATTGTTTCAAAAAGCAATGATTAGAATTGTAATAAAACCTAAACATATGAAAGTGAATTTATACATTTTTTTTGTTCTTGAGAATTAGTTAGAAAAATAAACACTATTTATTTATTATATTGTTTATTGGAATGGTTTACAAGGACAATTTTATATTTACAACATTCTAAAAACTAATAAAATTACTTACCAATTTGTAAAGAAATAAATATGAAAACAATTTTTTATTCATGAATTTATAAACATTTACTAAATTATTAAAATATATGAACCAAATATAAGGGAACTCTTATTATTTACCATTTCGTAAAGTTTGAATCGATTGCAATTAGCCAATGTTTAGCCAACCATTCCAATAAACAATCTAATAAATAAATAGTCTTTATTATTTTTGTTGTAAATTCTCAATAAAAAAATGTATAAATTCACTTTCATCATATGTTTAGGTTTTTAGAATCATTGCTTTTCAAAACAAACATTGCTGAAGAGTGAAATTAGTTAAAAAAATGAGGTCATGGGAAAAACTGTCCTTTGACACATCTTATTGCAACCATGTTTGCAAACTTTCTCCTATACAGAAAGAATAATAAATTTCAAATAAAAAGAAATTTGTAGATACTTAATCTTGTTACTATTTTTAGTTTGAAGGTTTGTTTGATGATTCAACAGTCATATATTTTCAAGTTATTACAACCAGAAATATAGTAACAAATCATCATCATAGAAGGATTCTTTTAAAAAGAATCTACTTCATCTGTAAATGTTCTACACAAAACTTAAAATTAACTATTACTACTAACAGTGAGTGCATTAAGAATACAATCAAGAAATGACAATAATTTGGGTAAGTAATTTCTCAGGTGTTAAGATTATTTTGTCTGTATTTCTAATTAAGTATAAAACAACTTCCGGTTTAAAGCCTGGAAATATTTCTGAATAATACAGACACTGAAAATATTAAGCGATTCTTAAATTCAAAATATGAAAAAATATATAAAGGATATAATTATATTGACCCATAATTGATCTCAATTCAAAAATGGAAATGGATTTGAAGTGCAAAGATTCTTATTGCAGCTCATCAATTGGTGATGGGGGCATGCAGTAATGAAAATGTTTTGTAATATAGAAATATTGAAGTAAAATGAAAGTAGAGGTAATAAGCAAAGTATTTAACTTACATTTATACTAAGAACTTCTTTTTCTGTTTCTAACAATTGAATCATCTGTTCATTTTCCTGCTTTTCTTGCAGTAAACGTCTATTTTCTTCCTTCAGTCTGAAAGGGAAAGAAAAAACGCTTTGAAAATCGAAAGTGAACGTATGTTTTCATAGAGAAAGATTAAAGTAATGTTCTTAAATTTATTCTAAATGAAAAATATGAAGCAGTAAGTTTAGTGAATCATGAAAACAATGAACCATTATCATTGCAATTTCTAAAAAGAAAGCAAAATATGACAATATATTAATGAATATTTCACTGAATATAATAGGCACCATTAAAACTTTCAGTGATTTGAAAACTATATTGATTGTCCAGCATTAAAAAACTTTAATATAGTTTACTATTTTGTTTTTCAGGTTCCAGCACACAGAACAAAAATGGTCTGTTCAACTCCAAGATTATATGTTATGAAGTGATAACAGGTTATGATTAAATATCTTATGAAAAATACTTCCTCAGAGAAAGCACTCTTGATTTTGTAAGTAACAACACAATGATCCATTTCTAAGCAACACTTATAAATGATAGCAAATACATTTGACCCATTTCTTCAAGACACAAAACAGACATGAAAAAAAGTATAACTTGTAAACCTGCTCTAGAAAGAATAACAAAAATGTCATACTCATTTCATAAATCCATTGAGATAACATTTTTCATCAAGTGTTAAATCTTTTTTTTTTTAAATGGTATTTATGAAAAGGTGCAAACACATTTTGTATACAAAAAGAACAATCAAATTCAGTCTTGTATTTTAAACAAAATTTTATTACTCCTTTAGGGTGAGTGAAAAAAAAAAAAAGATTATCAATGACCAGTCTCCATACATGTAAAATCAGCAACAGTCAATATATTATCAAGTAAAATAATATCAACCAAGCAAAAAATTGAAAGTTAATTTTCTATCCTATCATTCTTATAAATTTTTTTTCAGAATTTCTTACAGAAAGATGACCTTATAATCATACTAACAGAATAAAAGAAAAATGCCAACTCACTCTAATGTAATGGCAAAGTCATGAATTGGGAAGATATAATTTGAAGTTGAAGTGCTAAGAGCATGCAATGACAAAAATGAGAAAGAAAAAAAGGAATTTACTCTTAACCTAGTTACAACAAAAAATTTTTTCCCTAATATTTTTAAGAATCAAAAATTACTTAACATAATCTTGGTTAAAAAGATAATATTCAAAATCAATTTGTATACTGAATATCTGTTTGTGTGTGTGTGTGTGTGTGTGTGTGTGTATGGAGGGTGTGTATACACTGTTTATAATAGATCTGGTTATTAAACAGAGGAATGAATAAAAAAAATACTAAATCACTAAAAATGATATAAATGCTTGTTTATACTTTTAAAATGAATTTGCGTTTTAACCTGACATTTTTTTGTTTTTAACAAATTTTAACAATTTCAACATTTTACTATTACACATTAACATAATTCAAGTAAAGTTAATGATTATATTAAAAAACTTTTGTTGTGTGAAAACACTAAGCAAAAGAGGACAATGAAAAAACTATTATCAGTTTGAAGCAACTATTATCAGTTGCTTCAGACTTATAATAGTTCAGTTTGAAGCAACTGATAATAGTTCTTTGATTACCAAGCTATCAAGAGCCAAATATCTTATTGATAGCCAATAATAAAAATGAAAAAGTTTAGATCTAATTATTGCATGTATCGTAATTTTATAAGATAAAAAGGAGGATATTTTGGTTGTATAACCAATACAGTGAACAAAAAATGTTATCAACAATTTCCACTTAAAACCCAAGTAACTGTTTCTATTCAAGATATTTTTTCTAAAGTGAGAGATTTTTATTACTTAAACATTATATTTTACAGGATACCCATATTTGAGCAGATGCTCCATTTATTTATTAAACAGTATATTTATTTATTTTTGTCTACTGGCCCGAGTATTCGAGAAATCTTTTTAAAGAAAGATATGCACAAGATTCAAACCAGCGTTTACAAATGTTTTTGAAAACTGACACATATTTTTAATGTATTTGCGTAATGGTGTTTTCTTGCTATAAAATTTTTTTGAAATAAAAAAATAAAATAAAGATTCACACATCATCAAAATAAAAATCACATAATTAGTTTGAAAGGAGGGAAGTATTAATGAACCTCTGTAGTTATGGCTTTATATAAAATAATGCAGCTAATTAAGGAAGAATAAAATTAAAATAATTTTAACCCAAGCAAGGTAACAATGCCACTGAAATGTAAAGGGTTACTGGGAGTGAAAGAGAATGAGACTTTAAGAGAAGGAACTGAAAACCCAATCCTAAACAAGAAACAAGGGATAAACCGCTACTCCTGTTCAATAGAGGGAGAAGCGTGAACTGATCAATAGGCAAATCTAGTCCTATTAAAAGAACACATTTCCAAAATGAGAATCGAACCCAGGTTGCTTGCGTGAAAGTTAGGAATCCTAACCGCTACTACTTCCAAATGATATGTAAACTTGTTTTCTGTTCTCTTTATACTCAAACTAATTTGATAAGTCAATTTTACATAGATTTACATCAATATAAAAATAGTATCCAAGTAAAGTGTGAGTTTAACAAATTTTCACTAATCCACATTATTTTGCCTGAATGATTAAATCCTAATCTTTTTGGAAATCCCAATTTCCAAGCTTTTTGTCAGTAACATATCTAATAGAAAATTAACTCCAGATCAGACAAATCTGGTAGCCATATTTATTAATCCACTGTTAATGATAGATTAAATGACAAAACTTTTTTCTCTTGAATGAATTGTTTTTACTCAGTGTTGGGTTAATTGGATGAAACTTTTTTGTTTTACTGATAGCATCTTTTTTTTTTTTTTTTTGGACATTACAACTTGTGAGATCACTTTATTACATGGCCAACTAAAATTAAATCTAATAAATATTGACAGACATTAAAGAAAAAAAACCTTATCAGTTTGATCATTAGTGAAAACAATCACTGAAAATGAAGAAATCATCTTGTTATTAATATTACTGAGTAATGGCAAATTTAGGTCAATGTATTCAATCTTGATTTTATTTGCTGGAATAGAGATTGTTATTTTTATGATTCCATATTATATATTACAAACTGATGCATTGTTTGACAGAGTCTAAGTATTCTTAATCCAAAAATGAAAAGGTAAATAGCAACAAGACACATTTACTCCCAATTTGTTTGAGTCCAGTAAAACATAATATTCCACCTAAATATTTAAACAAAGAATGGAATGAAAACAACATTTTTAGCAATCAAACTAAAAACGTAGCAGATTATGCTAATATACTGTTTAGTGTTTATTCACAACATATGTGATCCACTCTGATAAAAATATTAAGAAATAAAATCAAATAAAACAAAAATAATGAGAAAAAACTGGGCAGAAATGTTAAGACTAGTAGTTTAAAAATATAATTGCCAACTCTACTTAAAAAAAGTAATAAAAAGAGAAAAAAAAACATCCATAAAGAATTGAAAAGATTAAGGAGGGCAAAATGTTTCTAAATACAGAAACTAGATACCAAAAGCCTTATTCATTACATAATACTTGATCCTCAAGTACAGTAATTGTATTTTTTAATAATCCAGATGTCAAAACTGTTTGCATAAATTATTAAATCTGTCAACCCTGTAGGTGTGTAATTAATATTTATAAAGATAATTTAATGGATCATTTTTTATTATGAAGTACAATTACTTTTGGATTAAACTCATATAAAAGAAATTTAAGAGAGCATTTTTGTGAAATTACTTTTTTCTCACAACAAATATTTAAAGCATGTTCAAATTATCATTCTTTAAACATTTATTAGAAGAAAAATTATATGAACAACTGTGGATATTTCTAATTTCTTTTGAAAATAGATAATTTGCATATATTATTATTTTACATTCTCAAAATCCAAAAAAGAGCCTATTGTCTCAGCAACTTCCATAAAAATACTTTGTATGAATAATAGCTATACAATGCTTGTACGTTACCAAAGCAGAATTTAACAATATTCCAACCTATACTTGTGAATTGGGTGTAGGGAGGTTAAAGTGCCAAATTTTCACATTTTATTTTATATTTTAGAATTAACTTGAAACATTTAACTTATTTTTAATGTACTAAATACTGATAAATAATATATAATAAAAAATAATACTGATTTTAATTTTAGTATCAAGTGCTTAAAACAGTTAAAAATATCTCTTGAATCATTTATTATCTAAAAGATCAAAATTGTTAGACAAGAAAAATGAGAAGCATATTTTATTATTATTATTATTGCTTGATTCTATTTCCATGAAAAAAAAAAGGTGACTCAAGTGATTTATTCAATTGCAGCAAAGTTTTCTTAAGATAGAAATAACTGAAAAGAGAAAATTGAAAAGAAACAGTTTACCACTAAAGATTCTCATGACACTTATTAACATTGTATTCTTGGGAGATTATATAACTTAACAAAACTATTTACGATACATTTTACAACGTTCATATTCATAGTTATTTCACTTTCTCTTCAAAGTATTGCCACTCTTAAAATAATATATGAATGTCAGTATGCTGCTATAACTTAAAGCAGTAATTAAAAAAAAAAACAATCTAATAAATTGGTTTAGCAATCTAACTGCAATAAATTAACAGGGATAAAAAAATATGAGTAAATCATTTTATCAAATAACTAAGACATTTGACCAGCAACATCTAAAGTCTCTCCAACAGTTAAAATTTAAGTTACTAGTCAAAAGAAGCTCAAAGGAACTGGGGTTAAAATAGAAAGTGAAAGAATGAAGGCCATGCCACTAGAAATTGTGGCTAAGATAAGGCAAACAGAATATTGAAATTAAGTGATTGAAAATCAACCTGAAACTCTGTGAACTGAATTAGTCAAGAAGAAAGAGTCAAAAGAAATAGGGATGAAGATGTCAACATTAATAATTGCCACAAAGCATTCAGATATTTCATCAGGAAAAAAAAAAGATTAGTGTAAAAGAAAAGAATGGATGGAAGAAATCAAAGTCAAAGAAGAGGAGAATAAAATTGGAAAAAAAAAAAACAAAAAAAAAAACAAAGGAAATTTCACGTGAAAAATAAAAATGGTTGTAAAAATGCAATGTTAGAATAAACAGAGTACAATTTGATTTACTATAAATAAATATACACAGAACTTAATTTCAAAATACTTATACAATCACAGTCACATACTTGTTAAAATACAAAAGGCACATTTTTGTATAAACAGCATCTATCCCCTGACGATGACATGAATGTTCACGGTATGATCAATGAATTTAGAGTTCACTGAACTAAGATCAAATTGTAGATGCACTTACTAACCTTTTTGATAGGTGGAATGTATTCATTTTCTTAACACCTTGTTCAATAATAATAATTTTGATAGTCTCACCATGAAGATTTTGAATGTCAATCATTGTATTCATAGTTTGAAAACAAGATTTCTTCTTTGACATGAACATAAAAGTAACATGGCTTCACATTCACAACATTGCACCTCAGATCCATGCAGCTAATAACTTAAAGCAGTAATTAAAAAAGAAAAAAACAATTTAATAAATTGGTTAAGCAATCTATATTTCATAAATGTAATTCAAGTAACTTTCATTTTGATGATCAGACAACACTAATTGAAAAGTTAAAAGTATCTATTTAATATCAAGTACAAACACTTATACAAATGAAATTGAAATTTAATTGCAAAAGACAAACATTTTAAAATTTTAATTGTGCAAGATATCTGGAAAAAATTTTCTAAATAGCAAAGTTTGCTTGGGTTAACTTATGTCATGAAGAAAATTTAAAGTTTCAGAACCTTTTTCATTCTATAAAAAAATGATTTGATAGAAAGCAAAAATAAATTAACCAGTTTGAAGCATTACTCATGCATTGATGACTAAAAAATTCTATTGTATGCAGTGGGTCAGTCATGTGAATAAACCCCATTCAAAAAATTTTATGGAAAAAAATAGAAATTAGCTATAAAGATTAAAAAAAAAAGCAAAATTTTAGATTCTCTTAGCAAATTACTTTAATGTTTATTGTTTACCAATCAGACACAAAGTTATTAAAAAAAACAAAACAAAAAAAACATGCTTTTTTTTTTAGATGATTCACTCATAAAAAAATTACACTAAGGCATATTGATGTTTTATTGTTTTACGTCAAGGCTGAACTTATTATTATTGAATATTAAATATAAGTAGATTAAATCCACTGATTCTCAAACATAAGATCATGAATTGAACACTAAAAAAAGCTGTCTGATAGATAAAAATTGTAAGAGTAGTAATCTCTCCTCATGTAATAGATTTTCATTCCTTAAATTGTTCTTTCATATTTTTGGCCACATATCTTATTTTTCAAAACTACTATAAAAGATTTCTTGTAATTCTAGAAAAGAGAAAAAAACTTTAAGTTCCTTCAAGAAGATGAGTCAGGTTATGTATACTGCAGTTTTTTTTACCTATGAACTTTTAATAAATTCAAGCCAATTCTTGACGAACCAAGAAAAAAATGTCTAATTTTTCCAGAGTCCTGAGTGTGATAAACTTGTCAATAATATGTCAACAAGAAAGCCTTTTTTGCATAAAGAAATGAAAATTGAAAAATCTGTTATCATCCAATTATCCAACAAAAAAACAAACAAGAGTTGCTTATGTTCCATTTGAAATTTTGAACTAATGCCCTTGGGAAATACAGCTCCACTCAATATGTCCCATCATTTATCTTGACAAAATCTATATTTATACTTTATACTAACTAAAGTTTAGTTTCAATAGGCATATCGCAATGGTTGCCAAACAAGGTGAGTGACTACCAGAGGAAAAAAAAACAAAAAAAACACTATCCTACAAAAAACAAACCTGCTTAAATAGCCACTCTAAGTCCAATATCATAAATTGAATTGAAATCCATATTTTAAAAAAATATTCCAAAGAAAGTATATTTATGGTGACTTACACATTTTACGTTTTCCGGAGAAAATAATTTCAATAATTTTTATTATTTTCTGTGGAAAATGTAGTGAATGTTGATTTGTTAAAAAGTTATTTTATATATAACAAATTAAGAAATCTTCATCTCCAAAGTTCAACAAATAGATAATGAAAAATGAATTATTAAAAAAGAAATTCATTTAGTCACTAAGTGTTGATGACAAAGTAACTATTTTTAATTTCAGATATTTAATTAATTTATTGGACAAGGTTTAAAATTTAAAAAAATTTAAATTCAGTTCCGAAAGCAACCAGTGAGGATTTTAAATTTACTGTTAAAAAAATGATTTAACATTAAACAAGAAGCAAACTATTTTTTTGTCCTACGAAGGCTGCGTTGAGTTTTGAATTTTTTTTGATTGACTTGTTTAATGACTGTGTCTCATTCAGCTTCAATGTACAAAAACAATAGAGAAAAAAAGAAGTGTAGAAAGTAAATGTTCTAACAAATTAATCGTGATTTTTATTTCTAACAAAGATAGTTTTGTTTTTTTTGTTTTGACAATTTTTATAAAAGATGACATGTAACTTCATATCAAAGTCAGAACTGAAACAATTTCAGAAAAAAAAAGCAAAAACAAAGAGACAATCTTCTCTAAATAAATAAAATAAAAACTATTGACATTTTAAGAAAAAACAGATTCACTTTTAAATTTTTTAAATGTTCGAAGATATTGTCAATGTCAACAAATATCAAGCTTCATTCTTTGTTCGTTTGTGCTAAAAGCATTTTACTAACAGTTAAAATCATTTTACTTAAACTCTAACTAAAAAAATTACAGCATTTAAAGTTTTGTTAAACCAAATTTGAAAAGCTATAATCCTACCAATCAATCAATATTCAATATGTTCTGAATTTTTAAACTAATCTGAATATTCAGGTAATCCAGGGAAATTTGAAATGTTTGTTTATGACTCCAACAAATATTCCAAACTTGACAGCACTTATGGTGTTGAAAAGGATGTAAAATGTTTGTCTTTGTGCAAAAAGAAATGTTAAAAATTAAATGCTGTATCAACATAATTCATCAATTCTAAAAATATTTTTAAATTAATTTTTAAATTGAATTTAAATAGCAATCGATTTTTCACACAATAGTGACTAGCAAAAATTTATGCACGTGCCATTGTGTTTAAGACATAAACAATAACATTTACAGTAATTGGTTTTAAAATTAAATCCTCAACATCAAGGGCTTGTATAATTTCAGGTAACTTTTATAGTTAACTACCCAAATATATTCATTGTATTCCCAAATTTAGGTTTTGATTGAATCGTTAAAAACGACAATGTATGACACCGAATTTTTATCAATTGAAATACAACACGCAATGATGAAATTATTAGTAGTAATTCAATTATTAAATCCGTTTCTATTGTAAATTTAGTTTAGGAATCATCTCTCCGTAACAGGCAAGTGGAATTCGAAAAGATTCACATGAAGAAAGAAATATTTTAAAAATTATTTCGTATTTTCTAACGCTAATAAGCAGCTGTCTAACAAATGTTTAATGGGAAAAAAGAAAAGAAAATCTGCTTAACTTTATTGTAAAACACATTTAAAAAGAAATGAAAGTAAAATAATTCTTTTTTATATGCACACATGTCTAAGTACTTCCACAAAAAATATTGCTATATATAGGGTCATAAAATAAATATAGGCTTTCTTACGATGGCCTATTTTAAGCGCCAAGTCATTCATATTAAAATTAGTACGAGGGTCAACAACACAATTTTTTATTTTTTCATGTTCCTCAGGATAGAACAGTAAACACGGTTTAGTTTAGTTGCTTTTTTTTTCTTTCCGTTTTGAATATTTCAAATATGCCTTCAAAAATAATAACTCTAGTATTTTTTTAAGAAAAACTTTTTTTAAATACAAGGTCCCATTTTTTTAGGCATGCAGAAACAATATTTCTTCATGTGAAAATTCATATGTGATTGAATTTCTGTTCAGTAGTGGCCTTATTTTTCCATGTGAATTTTCAATCAAATTAATGTTTTTACTTAAAATACGGTTACATTTTTTTTTTCTCAAAAAAGCATTCTCAAGCGAACCAAAAAGTGGGATGTTGGCTTAAAATAAAAAGGAATGGCCTTCTTTAAAGGCGAGAATTACCCTCTTTTTCTTTTTAAAATTTAAATATACACACACATCTAAGAAAATAAAAATGTCAAATGATGAGAAACTGTTAAAAGTAACATTTTTATCAGAGACAAACTGTTTGTCACAAACACAATACTAACACTAACAGTATCGGAAAATTTAAAATATGAATTTTACATCTCCGTGTATTTTTGTTGTTACATCGTAAACAAAACAGACAAAAATTCCATCTTTGGGACCAACTAAAAAACAACAAAAAAGTATATACCTAGATTGCCTGTGCAGTAGTTGAAGTCATCCAAGAACGAAATATTGAAGCATTGAGTTGATGAGAGTATTTTTTAAGAAAATTGGTTGACTAAAGGAAAAAAGGAAGCTGAAGAGAACAAGAATTAAAAGAAAAAAAAACGTAGAGCGGGAGACTGAAGTTCGTGGTGGGTGTGGGGGAGTGATTCACTTTGCTGGTAATTATTTGCCTTTCATTTTTTTCCTGATTTTCCAGATTTTCAAATTGCTTTTTTTTCCTCCGCTTCTATTTATGATAACTAAACAACCGAGATGTCCTTTTAACGACTATCTTCCTAAAAGAAGTAAAATTCTGACGGCAGTATCAACGATCGACTTGAAAGAAAGAGGGTTGCACTTCACATCAGTTAAACACCACACGTACACAGTAATTTGCATCAAATAATAATACATACGTACAGAGGATTACTTTAACAAGAAAGGCCTTTCTACACACAAGCAGCTCAGCTAAAAAAAATTGTTGAATAAACCCTCAGACCTTGGTTTAACCAACCATGTCTAGGGTCCGCTCGATTATTGGTGGACAAAGATAAAACTTTGGCCACTAATTATTTTGTTGCGAAACCGGGCTCTACAAAAAAAAAAAAAAAAATACCCAGTTTGAAAGTCAACAACCATTACTGCTACTATTAGAAAATGTTACCGAGTTGGAAATAATTTACAAGCAAGAAAAATACGTAGTGACTTAAAAGTGCTATAATTTAATGGAAAATTTATAACGTACATACATACATGGTTTTCTCAGCACCAACTGTTTCTCTTTCACACAAAGCGAAGCAATATATTTTAATTTTTTTTAACAATAATTGGAATAAAAAAATATATTCTTTTAGTTTACAAATACATTTTATGTCTTAGAAAAGAAAGAGAGCGTATTTTTAGCAAAAATAAAAACATGAGAGATCAATAAGGGCAAAAATAGAGTGATAGTTTAAATCAAACAAACTTTAAGTTACTTAATGATTAAACATTTCTAACAAAAAAAAAACAAAAAAAACGCATCAAATTTAATTAAGAGCCAATAAAATTCTCAAAATAGATAATTTTTTTAAAAACCAGTATCAATTAAATGACCAAAAAAGTAAGTATAAGTGAAATCATTGCATACAAAAAAAAAAATAGAGTGAGAAAAAATTGAACTTGCCAGAAATTACAGAATATGAAACAAATTTAACAGTACAGGAGAGAAATCTTGGTTGAATTTCTTAACATGACAGCATCTCACATGAAAAAGCTCTGTCTCATCATTCATTTGTTTTGTTTTTTCTTCATTCTGCCAAATTTTTTCTTGTTATGATTACTCATATTTTGGATAGCAGTTTTTAAGTTCATGTTTTGACAGAAACAGTAACACTAAATAACTCCAATGTTTCAGTCAGATTTCAGCTATATTACTTGAATCGTGAATTGGTATTCTATACTGAAGCCATCACACTTTATCCATGATTTAATGCATATATAATGGGAGTGCTAAAATAGCATTATTTTTTCGTTGTAACTGGAAAGAGTTACATTGTAAAGTCTCAGTTTACAGCATCCCTTCCCCTACTTTTTGATTAAGATCATTGACTAAGGTTTGTCAAACAGAAAATGTGGAATTTTTAAGTGTTGACTTCCAGACCACCATGAGTTTATCTCGGAAGAAGAAAAATTCAAAGGAAATCCATGACTATGATAAACACAGTGGAAAATAAGTGCTTGTCATACTCAACTGTGAAGATGTGGTGTACCAGCTTTCAATGTTGAGATTTTGAGACTCAAGATGGGAGACAGTTTTGGGAGACCTTTACTGGTATGAACTCTGCCAACTGTTAATCATGTTCATAACCTAATTTTGATTGATTAAAAAATTTCAGTCAAATGAGTTGCTGAAATACTAGGAATAGTCACAGAATAGTTTTGGTTTATAATTCCTGAGCAGCTTTTGCCAAAAAGCTGCTAGCCAACTGGTTTCCAAAATGTTTGAATGCCAACCATAAATGTGAAAATCTTTGATTTTGTAGCATTTTTAGCAATCTAGTGATAATTCTTTTGAAACAACTTGTCACTGTTGATGAAACATGGTTATGCTACAATTTTATGGAGGCCAAATAACAAACTATACAATGGTGGCACTCAGGTTCTCCATGGCCAAAGAAGTTCAAAACTCAAATGTTCAGCAGAAAATGTAGCAGAAAACACATTTCATCACACACAAAGAAATGCACTACAACAAAATGTACACATAGTTAGAGATAACAAATTAAAGCCAAATTTATACAATTATTAGAAAAGATATATCTCTAACTACACACCAATTTTTGTTTAATTAAATCACATACACACTGCATTTAAAACAATTTTTTTAACATACCAGAGTGTTAGAATACAGAGTTTATGTAAATTGTCACCATTTTATTTTTTAATTTCACATGTGCACATTTTTGTGATTTTGCACAGTATAGTAGAATCAATTGGGTACTGTCTGTGAGAAAATGAGCACCATGACACAATTCACTTTGCCAGAAATTTGGAAACAATATACTTAGAATTTGTGCTGGAAAACATTTCAGAATTTTTTGAATCTGTATCTTTTAGGGGAAACTGTCATTAGATTTGGTTTACCTTGACTACTTGGCTACATAGGACCTCCTGATCAAACAAAGCCCGAATAGTGCTTTTGAACACATACACTTACCGATTCTCAACATATACATATTTGCTCTGTTTCATATCCTAAAACAATTTTTTAGTAAATGGATTAAATTCAACATATTTTAATTAATTTGTTTAAATGTTATTTTTAATGCTAATCATGTTTGAGTAGATGCTCTGTTTTTATTATTGAATGATATATTTATTTTTTACATCTACTAGCTTCAATATTTTGAGAAATCTTCTTAGAAAAATATGTGCCCTATGACAGGGCTGACCCTGCATCCCCTAGAGGAAACTGTCACTGGATCTGATGTGGCTTGATCCCTTGGCCATATAAGACCTTCTGATCAAACAAAGACTGAATAATGTTTACACAAACATATATATATATGATACAGCAAAACAGGCTTGTATGTGTTATGACAAATATATTATGCTCTCATTATGATTGAGTTTTCTGAAGAGGAAAATTTTTAAAAACAGTTACCATTTCTGCGATTTACGCGTTACTCTTCAGCAATGAATTGAGTTCTTCCGGTGACTGGAGTGTGTATACACTGCTTATATGTAACCTGCTAAAATTTCCCTTCTCTCATTCTATGTGCCTATGGCTTAGGGAGAAGAGACTCTAACTGGCACCAAATCAGTTGAGTTTCGATCATGGCCAGAAGCAAGTAGATGCCTAGCCACACTGATGAACTGTGATACAGCAAAACAGGCTTTTAAAAAAAGAGTGAAACATTTTTGAATATTGTTTTGTGTCAGATCATTTAATCTGTTGTATGAATATTTGGTCTTTATGACAATATATTAGAATTGATCCTACTATACTTTAAGAATTCTGATTTATTTTCCTGAAATGAGCTAATGACAATACTTTTGTTATGGCCGGTTAGGGCCAGGAATAAAGACACAAAAAGAAGTTACGTTGAACCAGTGTATTGGAATAACAGAACATATATACAAAATAAGAGTGTTATTAGTCAGCAGATAGAAGTGTCCGTCTGAGCTGTCAAGTTACACTACGTTTCTGACTGCCTCCCAGGAAGTCTCACAGGTTAGTATTTATGAAGGAGGAAGAGTTCATTCCAATGTAGATAGGGCACCATAACACTCCCCTCCTAAAATCTTAACTCCACAGGAGTCTGAAGAAAAAAATTTTTTTCTTTTTATATTAAAATTCTGAAGCTCTAAATGTAGTTGTAAAAAACGTTTCATAAAAATTAATCCAGAGGTATATTTTTATGGAAAGTTTACCAACTTTTGCGTGGTTTTCCACCACTTGACTTGTTTCATTTATAAAGAAAAACAAGCATTTCCTTTTTTTTACAACTTGCTAGGTATTTAAAACTTGGCTGACTTGTTTTACCAAGTTCACAGAAGAACAACTTTGAAAACTTTTATTTGTTTGTAGTATCAATACCATTTACAATTAGGATTGACAGCTATTAAATCAGTTTCTTTCCTTTTTCTCTTAGACAGGCACATTTTGTGGGCTGCTATCAGCCTCATTATATTTCCTAAGTTGGTTGAGATGTCTTTTATGCATAAATTGTGGACCCTTTATCATATATACCATGTTTCCAACTCTTTTTGATTGTACCCATCTCTCAGAAAGATTTGTTGCATTTGAAAATTCTGAAAAAAACTTTTTCTCCGGGGTTATATCATCTTGTAGGTATGATGCTTCTTCTTCCTGGCTTCATCTGTTTCAGGAGTAATTTATCGTAAATGGACCATATCTGATGAGCGAACGTCACCTCAGATGGAGATTGTGAAGTTGGTGTTTTGTTATGAGGTGTAATTCTGTATGTTTGAAGAAATTGTTGAAGGGCTTTTAAAGTTGGAGTAGGTAGCCCTAGCTTTTTTTTAAAGTGCTCTTCAATGTTTCCACAAATCTCTCAGCCTATCCATTAGACCTCGGATGATATGGGGCGGTAGTGATGTGTTCGATCTGATATGTTTCACAGAAGTCTGTAAATTCTCCAAACGTAAACTGACTTCCATTATTGAACATGAAGGTGTTTATTTCTCCGAATCTGGCAAACAGCTCATGTAGAAATTTTATAGCAATTTCTGTAATTGGGTTTTTGCATCTGTGTTCTTCGAGCCACTGTCGGCTACAGTGAAGTAGTAATATCCTTCTGGAGGGTCTGCAAAATCAATGTGAATTCTAGACCAAGGTAGGTCCATTTTTGGCCAGGGATTGAATTTAATAGTAGGTGCCTTCACTGCCAAGGCACAGACTTTACATGATTTGACAGCATTTTCTATATCTCTGTCCATATTTTTCCAATAGACATAGCTACATTTCAAACTTTTCATTTTAGTACTCCCTGGATGACCAGCGTGAAAATCTTTCAAAATATGTTTCTGGAGTGTTTCCGGAATCACGACGTATTCCCTGTACACCTCGTCACATATAGAAAAAAGTTTGTAGTTCACTGGTCCTTTTCAACAATTTTTGCTTTTGTTTGCTTGATATACTCATCATAGAGAGCCTCTTGTTTTATTTGTTCAAGCATCACTCGAATTTTCCTTACTGTATTACAAAGGGTATTTTTTAATTCTCCTTCAGATTGGAAGGATACGAGCACTGTAACTTCCAGTGGTTCTTTGTACTTGGAAATTAGCCTTGACAATCCATCCACATGGCCGAAGTTTTTTGATGACACGTATTCCATTTTAAAGTTGTAATTTAGCAGAATTGTACTCCATCTCTGAAGTTTTTTGGCTGTGTGAGTAGGCAAACCTTTCTTTGAGCCAAAAATGGTGAGTAGTGGCTTGTGGTCTGTTTAATTATCTAATAATTTTTTTCTTCAGTAAGCAAAGTTCTCAATGCATGGGCTATCGGTTTTACTGTTCCATCATTCATCGTGTGAAGAATGCATATGAACTAGCATTGCTGGCAACAATGATTTCCAAGTCCGGGTCATAATGTGTAAGAAATAAGTCTGATGTCAATGTTTTCTTTATTTTTTCAAATGCCTGCTGGCATTCTGCTGTCCAAACCCAGGGCTTGTTTTTTTTAATAGTTCATTAAGGGGAGCACACAATCATGCATATTTGGTATGAAAGCCTGATAATAATTTACTAGTCGAAAGACGCTCTGAAATGAAACATTGTTATTGGGCGCTGGCATGTCTTTATAGCGGTAGATCATTCAGGATTCGGTCTCCTGCCATCCTTGTCGATTATGTGTCCTAGTTATTTGATTTTTTCTGATGAAAAAATCACATTTGGTCTCTAAGTTTGAAATCATAATCTTGAATTTTAGCAAAAACTTTGTGAATATGATTCTTATGTTCGCCTATGCATTGGCTTTTCATCAGAATATCATCTAAATAAGCAACTGCGAAGTCAAGGCCGCTCAGCATAGTATCCATGACCTGTTGAAATATTGCTGGCGCTACCTTGACCCCGAACGGTAAACGTTTGAATTTATATAATCCGCGATTCATATTTATACACAATAACTTTGAACTCACCTCTTCAAAAGGAATTTTCAAATAAGCGTCGCTAAGGTCAATTTTTGAGAAAATTTTCCCCCCATTTAGCTTTGAAAAAATGTCAAGGTAGAGGGTAATAATAGCCCTTCAGAATAGCATTCAATCCTGTCGAAAAATCAGCGCAAACGCGCATGTCTTTCGATTTCTTTTTTACATAGACTGCTGGTGCGGCACATTCGCTGTACTCTACCTTTGATAGAACTCCAGTTTTTACTAATCTGTCAAGTTCCTTGTTAATTTGTTCCAACAAGGCAAAAGGCACATTTCGCTTATTTTTAAACACTGGCTGGACGTCGTCTTTTAGTTCAACTTTTGCCATAATCTTGGTACACCTGCCTAACCCACCAGAAAAAATTCCTGGATAGGCTTCCTTCAGTTCTTTTTTCAGTTTTTCAGCTTCGGCATTCCAATTTTCAATTTTTTCGCAGTATGAATTTACAGGTAAAACCCAAAGCTGGAATTGTGTCATACAATCAGTGCAAAATAGATTGTTAGTAATTTTCAGAATGAACAATTTTAATTTAAGAGTCTCCCCATTGAACATTGTATTAACAATTAATTCTCCCTTGAATTTAATTTTTTCCCCTGCAGCAGATCTTGCAATCTTGCTAGATTTTATCACGATTTGCTTGCCCAATCTTTTCCATGTTTGCAAGTTTATTATTGTCAAATCAGACGCTGAGTTTAGTTGAAATTCCACATTTTTTTTTACATGCACGAATTTCCTGGTATTAGCACCACTAGTTTGTCTGACCTTGTATTTTTTATGAAGCCATTGGTTTTATTTTTAGATCAGCAATGCGAGCTTTCATGTCTGACTTGGTTACATATGTAATATTTTTTGTTCCGGGAAAAACAATCTTTGTACCAGTGTAGGGCCTCACATCTGTAACATATGTTAGGAGGCAAATTATTTTGCTTTTTCTTTGTTTCATTAGTTTTAAAAGATTTTGTTTCTGTTGGTAGCGTACTTTTTTGATGTGAGCAATACCTGATTCTTCGATCTTTTTAGAATCCTACTTTACACTGATGTACCTCTGACATTCCTCAGCAATCTGCTGAAGAGTTATATTCAGTTCATTCTCCAATTTGTTTAGTATTTTTCGCCTAATTTCTGCATCTTTTATTGAAACTAGTCCTTGCATGAATATCAAACATTTGACGTTATTCGCACTCAGTTCTGCTAATCTAAAATCATCGCAGTGCTTGTTACTGATGCAAAAGTGGTGTAATCTTCCCATTCTTTCTTAGTTATATTAAGACATTTCTTTCCATCTCTTATGAAAAAGAGATGCCCTTTGGATTGAAAAAGATCTATGAGTAATTCCACTGCTTTGGTGAATGTCAACTCGCTAGTTTTTCGCGGCAGAATGTAGTTTACGAATTCGAATTTTGTATGCTCAGTTGTGCCAAGTTTCCTCAGAAGAAGATGTACTTTTTTCTCTGGAACACTTAGGATGAAAGGTTGAACAGTCCCACTCTCTCTCCGGCATTAAGGGTGTTGCCCTGGCTTGGCAGCCAGTAATAATACAGGAAGTGGCCAAGATTTACAACTCAGGTTTTGATGGAAATGAAAGAATTAAGCTGCTAATAAAGAATTAAGCTTCTAACTAAGCTTGAGTCAAAAACCAATCACCCAGCTCACCCCTTAGCCTCTACCTCATACTCCCCTGATAGAAAAACACCATCACCAAAAAATGTCTTTCATCAAAGTTCTCTCCCCATAAATTGACCCCTTTCAGTACGTATTATCAATGAAGAAGTGTGGCAAGAAGAATATTGTAGTGCCTACAAACTTTCCAAAGGCTCAATGCCTTCTCATGGTTGTGGGATGGTTGAAAAGGCACTGAAATCAATCAAGATTTTCCCACGAATCACCATTTTAGAAAATGTGCAACTAAATAAATTAATAGGATTTTGTTCAGGGCAGGTCCCGGTTTTATTTCACCCCACCCTCTATGGGGCACTAAAACTCATATATCCCTTGGATATTGGCAACCTCTTCAATGACAGCACTATCAAGACTGAGATGGGCCAAGGTTTGATGAGAGAGGTTGTCGGTATCTTTTCCCTATCCATGTTCAGGCCATAATCCCAACTCTAACAAGGACTGACAATGGCTCTCTGGTTAGCAAGTTTGAATGCCCGGGGCCTGAAGTCAGACTCTTGCAGGTGTGATGCTCACTCACAATCTTGGAGTGGATATATGTTGTTTACAGGAGATCTGGTTATCAACTAGTGACTATGAAGACATTTGGTTTAGGAGGTTTCACCATGTTTTGATAGATGCTCTAGGGGTGTTTCCTGGTTGGTGAGCAAGTCTCTGATGGCAGCATATGCGTTGTCTTCGCGGGCAGGCTTTACATGCTAGATATTACAATAAAAGATAAGGCTTTTCATCCCATTAAGATTTATGCACCCAATGCCCATGTAAAGCAGCCTGCTTTGTCTTGACAGATGGAGTTGTTCTTAAAGAGATCTCATTGAGTAGTTTTAGTGGGGAATCGGAATGCTGTTTTTGAACCCAAGAAATGTTGCATAGGGAAAGAATGGGTACTAACAACCCAGATGTGAAACCATTTTGATTCTTTATCAATGAGAATGATCTTGTTGATAAGTATCAGAATAAACACCCTTGGGAGGTAGTGTGGACTAATAAGTGCAGCTTGGTTTTGAGGATACATGCTAGCTACCTTGACTGAGTCCTAGTTAAGAGAGTTGACATAGGGCTTTTAGGTTGTCCTAGTTTTCCTTTGATAGTTTATATCGATCATAGACTTGTCTGGTTTGTGTAAACTTAGATAAGCCTAAGATTATGTTGGCTGGCTACTGGAAATTGAATGCATCATTACTTGATGGGCAAGATTTCCAGGACAAGCTACACTACAGCAGGAACTGATGAGAGCCATGGTTGGGAATAAGTGGTGGGCCTCTTTGAAATCAAAACCTAAAAACTGCTAACTATAGTTGTCAGCTCAATGTAGATAATTTAGCAGTGCAAAAGGAAAAAAATTGATCAGGGGACTAAATCCTGTGATAGTGGGGAGGTAGTGCAGAGCTGGCCTCTTTGCTTAACAAGAAGGATCAGGCTCTAGCAGTTAGAGCTAGGTTAAAAAGAATGTTTTCCGAGAAAAGAAAAAACTGTGACAAAAAAATAAAAATAAAAAAATTTCTCATACTTTCACTATTAAACAAATTGGCAATTATATGTAGTTCTTTTATGAAAACTTGTTTGCCTGTGTTTTAAGAAAGTTCCTTTTTAATCTTGGTGGTCCTCGCAAATCCTCATCGCCAAATTGTTGTGGCCTCTTAGGGCAAGGAAGAAAGACACAAAAAGAAGGTAGGTTGAACCAGTGTATTGGAATAACAGAACATATATACAAAATAAGAGTGTTATTAATCAGGAGATAGAAGTGTCTGTTCAAACTGTCAAGTTACACCGTGCCTCAACTGCCTCCTCTAGGAAGTCTCACAGGTTAGTATTTATGAAGGAGGAAGAGTTCATTTCAATGTATATAGGGCACCATAACAACTTCAAGGCTATAAATTTGTGAATAAATTCCTTATTTTGTTTTGTTAAAATTACCTCTATGTTTCCTTGTCATTATCATCCTTTATTAATTTTCTTAGTGTAAGTAAATCAACTGTCCATTTTAATTCTCACACCCCTATAGATGTTTCACATAAATATGCATCCTAAATGTAGTTTCTCTTCTGTTGGAATATGTAAAGAAAATGAGTAACCTTCATATTATAAGCTATCAGAACAATTTAAATAACTCAAATATCTGAAGCAAGCATACACAAAGAAAAGTCATATAGCTATAAAAATTACTTTTTAAAAATTTAAACCATGTATGCATACAATATATAGGGTACTATTGTTTTAGGTTAAAATAGTGACTTATGATTCACAACTGTTTTCGCACTTTTTGTAATCATATTGTGCAATAGCTCAACAATGTATAACAACTGGTATATCAGCATTCATGTTTAGATAAAAATGAGAAAATCCTATTTAAAGAAAAACATTATACACTAAACTACCCACTTTTTAAATATTAGAAATAATAATTAAATTTCATCTCAAAAAGTAATCATAAGCTCATCCTTTACAAAATCTACTACAAAACATTTGATTCTTAGCTCTACAATGTTATATTTATATAATTTTAGAAATTAAATTTACAGTTAGATAATTCTTTTTTTTTACAAATGGATAGAATAAAGTGCCTAAAACATTGTTTTATGTTTTTCTTCCAAGATACAAGGACAGAAAAAAAAACTCATTTTCATTTAGCTTAGTTTCTTCTCCATTAAAGGCTATTTAGAAACAGTTTTATTTAATGGATAAATATTCAGAATGATTTAAAATATAAAAGCAGTACATATTCTATTGGATCTTTATATGTCACAGAAAATAAAATTGTAGTATACTGAATTCAATACTACACAAATAATATAACTAGTAACTAATAACATACAGATCAATATGTTCTAAAATAGGTGGTGTATCAACAATACTTAGATTTCCATATTAAAACACTGTATATCCTCCTTGGATATTGACACAGGCCTGTACTTTTGCATGCATAAGATGGTGAAGATTATCCTGCAATGCCTCTGTTGATATAAAACAACAAAAGCAGTAGGTGGGTGAATTGAACAAGTTGGGAGTCATCTCATCATATCTCATACATGTTAAATGAGGGGCAGGTTTGACAATCATGTCAGAAAAGTTGCTTAACATCTTCCAAAGCATGTCAAACAGTGCAGAAATCATGTGGGTGGGCAATATTATACTAGAACAGCACACCAACTTCTTGTTACAAGAATGGCAGCAGAACAGGTTGAACAATGTTCTGGATTATACATGCTTAGTATTCCCTTCCTCCACAAGCACCAAAGATGTATGAGAATTTTAACTTATGACACTCCATGTCATAATGTAAAAGGTTGGGTCAATGTGTCATGGGCAAATACACTCTGAAAGATGTTCCCCAGATCTACACTGCACACACAAATGACCAATTCTTGTTTGAAAGCAGAAATTTCAAGCATTACTAAACATTACAAATCACTATTCACTCCTCTTGGTAACCCTCTCAGTTTTGGTAAGTCCAGAACCTGGTTGAAAGTTGTATGAATGTTCATTTGACCATTGTTGTATTATGTGCAGCAATAGTTTGAAATGACTATCCAGCTTCATAAAGGATTAAAATTTGCCCTTTCTCTTTAATTAAGTAAAAAGAGCCTCTGTGCATCTCTATGGCATGATATCTGCGTGCACTGAACTCATTCCCAACACTGGACTTTATTGCTGTATGCATTACAGTCTAAATATCAGAACCAGACTGTACAATGTCATAAAATAGCCAAAGTCTTTGAAAATATCATCAGAATATCAACAATCCTCAAAAATGTACAAAATGTAGATAGATGAACACTGGAATTGTCCTTCAACTTCAAGCATTTCAATTTTATTTTCCATCAGTGTATGTATAGATAAACAATAACATTAATTACCAAATAATAAAAAAGAAAGCATTAAAATATAACATTTTTATGGATTGATTTATTTGCTTTAGCTGTGACAGGAAAGCTGTCACAGCTAATGATCAAAGAAAAGTGTAGCATAAGCATTAAATATTATTAGAGGATGGATTTGATACCAATATGTTAATGGTTTGATGTATAATTCAGAGATTAATGATTAAAATGAAAGGTATTTGAAGGTTGGTTGAATATAAGGGTAGTGAAGTGATAAGACAATGAATGATGGCTAGATATAAAAATAGAATTAGTTGCTAATCTTGGCTTAGCTTGAGGTCAAGCAAGGCTACAATATGCCAATATAAATCAAATTTGCTAAGGGTTTGCAAAACTATCATGTGTAGTCTGATATAAATTAAAATAATATTAAATATATAAGTTTTAAATTACTACCTCCATTAAATAATTACAAAAGAAGCAGCACAGTATGAATAAAAAAATGCCCGAAACTTAATAAAAACGAACTTCTATCAAAATGTTTATATTGTTGCGAGGAGGACCAAGAAGTGTGAGTTCCAATCGACCTTGCAACTAAGAAAGTAGACACAAAGGCAAGGAAAGGAGACGGCAATAGCAAAGAAGGATGACAAACGCAGATGGTCAGTTGGAGGTGATGCAAATCGGGTCTTTATTTATTTATTTTTTTTAAGTGAACGGTGAATGGTAAGGTGATGGAGGTCGTGTATCTGTAGCGGTATCCAGACGTCGGCGGGCGCTGGAATCGGTCGCTGGACATCAGGGGGCACTAGAACCGGTTGTCGGACCGCGGTGGGCACTGGAACAGGTAGCGGGACGTCAGTGAAACGCCACAGTAGGTAGCTGGTGGCTGCCGGAGTCGCTGAAAGCTGCAGAAATTAGCTGGGGTCTGCAGGAATGAGCTAGATGCCGCTGGAAAGTGCAGGAGTGAGCTGGATGCAGCTGGAAGTTCGGTCGACTTGACTAGGCACATCAAAGTCGCGATGCAATGAGGCGCCTTGCCCCCCACTAACAGAGAGATATTTACTCTTCTCCCCCACTTGAGAGAAATGTAACACAAGGTCTTTTTTAATGTGAGAAACCTGAGCGCGTACGCCCAGGTACTGGTCAAAACATTACCTATCCACCGTGGTGGATAGGTTCAAAACCGGTCTAAACTGGTCTTATTCGGTCTTAATTGGTCATTTCGGACCAGCCGAAGGGTCGAAGCCCCCCGAGCCGAGAGATATTTACTTTTCTCCTCCACTCGAGAGAGATGTGACACAAGGTCTTTTTTAATGTGGGGAACCTAGGCGCGTAAGCCCAGGTTCTGGTCAAAACAAAACCTATCCGACGCGGTGGATAGATTCAGAACCGGTCTAAACTGGTCTTAAACTGGTCTTAATGGGTCATTTCGGACACCAGCCGGATGGCCGGTGGCCGATTTGATTTACTCTTCTCCTCCAATTGAGAGGGATGTGACACAATTTTTAATTAATGTGGGGAACTTGAGCGCGTATGCCCAGGTACTGGGCAAAACATTACCTATCCACTGCGGTGGATAGGTTCAAAACCGGTCTAAACTGGTCTTAAACTGGTCTTAATGGGTTATTTCGGACCCAGCCGGAAGGCTGGGGCCGAGGATATTTATTTTTCTCCCCCACTGATGTAACACATGGTCTTTTTTAATGTGGGGGACCTGAGGGCGTACGCCCAGGTACTGGTCAAAATATTACCTATCCACCGCGGTGAATAGGTGAAAACCGGTCTAAACTGGTCTTAAACTGGTCTTACTTGGTCATTTCAAACACAGCCGAAAGGCCGGGGCCCCCTACTAGCCGAGAGATATTTACTCTTCTCCCACACTTGAGAGAGATGTGACACGAGGTCCTTTTTTTAATGTAGGGAACCTGAGCGCGTACGCCCAGGTACTGGTCAAAACATTACCTATCCACCGTGGTGGATAGGTTCAAAACTGGTCTTATTCGGTCTTAATTGGTTATTTCGGACCAGCCGAAGGGTTGAAGCCCCCCGAGCCGAGAGATATTTACTTTTCTCCTCCACTCGAGAGAGATGTGACACAAGGTCTTTTTTAATGTGGGGAACCTAGGCGCGTAAGCCCAGGTTCTGGTCAAAACAAAACCTATCCGACGCGGTGGATAGATTCAGAACCGGTCTAAACTGGTCTTAAACTGGTCTTAATGGGTAATTTCGGACACCAGCCGGATGGCCGGTGGCCGATTTGATTTACTCTTCTCCTCCACTTGAGAGGGATGTGACACAATTTTTTTATTAATGTGGGGAACTTGAGCGCGTATGCCCAGGTACTGGGCAAAACATTACCTATCCACTGCGGTGAATAGGCTCAAAACCGGTCTAAACTGGTCTTAATGGGTTATTTCGGACCCAGCCGGAAGGCCGGGGCCGAGGATATTTATTTTTCTCCCCCACTGATGTAACACAAGATCTTTTTACGTGGGGAACATGAGCGCGTACGCCCAGGTACTGGTCAAAATATTACCTATCCACCGCGGTGAATAAGTTTTGAATTGGTCTTAATTTGGTCATTTCGGACCCCAGCCGGACAGCCGTGGGCCGACGATATTTACTCTTCTCCCCCACTTGAGAGGGATGTGACACAAGGTCTTTTTTTTAATGTGGGGAACCTTAGCGCGTACGCCCAGGTGTTGGTCAAAACATTATCTATCCATCGCGGTGGATAGGTTCAGAACCAATCTAAACTGGTCTTAATTGATCATTTCGGACCCCAGCCGGACGGCCGGAGCCTGAAGATATTTACTCTTCTCCCCCACTTGAGAGATGTGACACAAGGTCTTTTTTAATGTGGGAAACCTGAGCGCGTACGCCCAGGTACTGGTCAAAATATTACCTATCCACCGCAGTGGATAGGTTCGAAACCGGTCTTAATTAGTCATTTCGGATCCCAGCCGGACGGCCGAGGATATTTACTCTTCTCCCCACTTAAGAGAGATGTGACACAAGTTCTTTTTTAATGTGGGGAACCTGAGCGCGTACGCGCAGGTACTGGTCTAAACTGGTCTTAAACTGGTCTTAATTTGGTCATTTTGGACACCAGCCTGACAGCCGGGGACCGAGAGCCCTTTGCTGTGAAATCGCTGAGATTAATAAAAAAGCGTTTATACAACAGCAGCGAGCCTGCTAAACCAAGAAATGACTATTATTAATTTCAGGCCGTATTAATTACAGTCAAAAGTGTATGCGGTGTTTGTTGACTGTATAAATTAATTTCGATTCGAAATTAAAGGTCTTTTGTTTTTGTTTCGTGGTGAAAATTAAGTTTTTGTGTTTGTTTGTTTTTTTTTTGTTTGTTTGAAAAGAGGTCATTGCTATTTTTAGCACACATGGGTCGTGACCGTTCTCTGCCGACAGGCGTATCCGGGATTGTTTACTCAAAGTGGGAGTGTTGATCGGGCACACTGTGACAATATTATTATTAAGAGGAAAGATCAAAGTATTTTTTTAATCATTTAAAAAAAAAAAAAATTAAACACGTTTGAAATTTTGATAAAAAATCTTGCTTTGATTTGAGTTAGCAGGTAACCAAATCATTATGAGAGTTTACAATGGAAAACGTAATATTACATCACTCAGTATTTTTCTGGTGACAAACACATTAATTTGGAAATTCTTGCAAAAATCAAATAATTGTCAGATTTTAATAGAACTTTCAGGACTTATTCACAAATAAATGCAATTATTTTTGAAATTATTGTTTTTAAAACATCTTGGTAAAGTTTCTTTTTTTACATCTGTTACCCCACCCCCACGTAAATTCATGAAATTTTAAGAAATTAAATTTTGTTGCAATAAATGGTTTTATTAGTTAAATGCAGGACTCATTATGAAATATAAATCATCTATGATTTTTTTAAAAATTTTGCCTATATTTCTGAACATCTGCTCCCAATTTAAAATAAAAATATGCAGTATAACTATGACATTATTTAATTTGATAAGCTTTTAATTGCTTGAATAAATAATAAAAATTAAGGCCATTATAGTCTAAAGAAAAGTCTTTTTTTCGATTACTAATGAAATTTTAAAATAATTGTTTTCATTTTTCTTTAATTATAATAATTTATAAAATTTCAAAAATATTTTTAAAAATTCAAAAATTTATTGGGGTTAGTATAAAAACTAATTATGCAAAGAATTATATTTATTACTTGAAAATTAAAAAAGTTTAATACAAATCTTTCTGCCTCCCTATTTTTGAAATAATTTTAAGTTTTTTTAGTTTTTTTCTATGTGCAAATTAAAAGGTTAGAGATTTTCCTCCTCTTAACCAAAAAAAATTTGTACAATTATGTCATTTGTGATCGTCATACACTTATCTCTAATCTGGCAACCTGTCAACTCATTTGATATATGGCAGACACGTCAAAAAGTTAAACTCTGTGATTAAGAAATAGTTTTATTTTAAATTTCACACTATAAATAAGTAATACTTGTGTAAATCAGGTTAATTTAACATTCAATTTGCTAATTTTCCAAAAATAATGTCTCACAAATGTATATTTTATTTTTGCAAGGTTTTTAAAACCGAGAATTAACTTTTGTTTACAAATGTGTCGCTCACATAAAAATGGCCGAAAAATTGAAAGATTAAAAAAAATTGAAAAATTTTAGATTCCAATCAATATAATTTTTGTTTGAAATACACCAAAGTCGAAATCATTTAGCTTTCAATTAAATCTAAAATAAAAGTTTCAAGAAAACTTTTTTATTTTTAAAAATTCAATTTAAAATTTAGATATCGAAAATGAATGGAGGTACCTATTTTAAATTAAACAGACTAATATGATTCAAGAACAAAGTCAGTTAGCCCTTAAAAGAACATTTTCAGCCATTCTATATTCATACAAATAAGTGTCATTGGAGTCAGTTGAACTGAAATGGCTAACTATTGAACTGTTGATATAATTTCATATTAGTGCTTCAGTGAAAAACATGAACCTCAAAATACTTTGATATAGATTTAATATAATAATTTTTTAAATGTTGGAAAAATAATAATAAGGATCATAACTAGAATGTAATTGACAATCTCAAAATTAACAAAATATTTAAATCAAATTTACAAAAACAATATATGCTCAAAATTAAATTTTACTCTAAATTTTTTAATATGAAATATTCTTCAAAAAGCTTATTTTTGTACTCGGTATGTTATGTAGAAAAGGAATTTCAGATATTAAGACTTAGGTGATTAAATGATATAAAATATCATATAAAAATGTATCTTTAAAAGTTTGAAAATCATTAAAATGTTATTTTGTACATTAAGCTAAGTCTAGACCTATTCATTTATATCTTTTTCACTGACATTACTAATTCTTAGGCTTATTCTAGGATCTGTTCTGGTTTGAGAGATCTGACCCTGATATAAGCTAGAATTATTTATTTTTTGTTGTCTTAGCCCTGATTCTTAAGGAGTGGAGAGTCATGAAGATATTTTATTATACAAAAAAATAAATATATAATAAAAGCAGAAAATTGTTCTGGTTTTAAAATTATAGTAAGCCTACCCATGTCTGATAAATTCTTATTTCTCTTAGTTCAATAGAGCATCAAGATCAAAATTGTTATAATTATTTCAAGTTCATGATAGAAGAAAAATAAAGATAGAGCAAGAAAACAGTGAAGCTGTTCATTTTAGGAAATTAATTTACAATCAAAGTCCCATCATAAAAACAAGAGCTATTATTACTATAAGTGGTTTCCATTGAAGCCTATGTATCAGGTTAAAATAGGTCACAAAAGATTGAAGGCAAAAAATGACCTTGGCAATGATAAAGTTGAAATATTTTGTGCATGCAATGACATAAAAAACCATGTAGAAAAACACATAAAAAATATGCAGACCCATTTAAAGAAGATAACAGGAGATTTATTTACATGTAGACAAACTTAAATGAAAGGCAAAGAAATGCAAGGAAATGAGAACTTAAATATGCAAATATTTGCTAAAATAGATAAAGAAATACATACATACATACATACATACATACATACATATTAATTTATTCCAAGAGATATTTTCTGAAGCATAAAAATCTTTACAAAAGGTTATGCATTTAAATAGTGCTTATGATTAAGCTTACCATACATCCTGTTTTAACTAAGATTGTCCTTTTTGTGTCAACTCTGAAAAGTCATTGACCTATGAAAATGCCTTACTATGCAAGAAAATTAAACCTCTGATAAAATTGAATACAAAGACCAAAATTACACTAAAACTAAACCTATAATAAAAATTGAACAAAAATTAAAACTACAATTAAACTAAACCTATAATAAAAATTGAAAACAAAAAGAAAGCTAAAAAGTAAACCTATAATAAAAATTGAAACAAATCAAAGCTATAAGAAAACTAGACCTATGATAAAAATTGAAAACAAAAAGAAACCTATAAAAAAAATAAACCTATAATCAAAACTGAAAATGAAAAGAAAGCAATATGAAAACTAATCATATAATAAAAATTGAAAAATCAATAAAGCTATAAGAAAACTAAACCCAAAATAAAAACTGAGACAAAAAGAAAGCTGTCAGAAAAGTAAGCCTATAATAAAAATTGAAAAAAAGAAAGTTATAAAAAGCTAAACCTATCATAAAAATTGAAAACAAAAAAGCTATAAAAAATTGAACCTATAATAAAAATGGAATACAAAAATAAAGCTATAAGAAAACTAAACCTATATTAAAAATTGAAAACAAAAAAAAAATATAAGAAACTAAACCTATGATAATAATTGAAAACAAAAGAAAGCTATTAAAAACTTAAACTATAATAAAAATTGAAAACAAAAAGAAAGCTATAATAAAACTAAACCTATAATAAATATTGAAAACTAAAATAATGCTACCAGAAAACTAAACCTATAATAAAAATTGAAAAGAAGGAAGCTACAAAAAATTAAAAAATATATAAAAAAATAAACCAATAATAAAAACTGAAATAAAAGGAAGCTATAAGAAAATTAAACCTATAATAAAAATTGAAAACAAAAAGAAAGCTATAAAAAACTTAACTTATAAAATTGAAAACTGTTCTGTTTTGAAAAATATGGTAAGCTTAGTCATTATAATTGATATCTCAAGCATGTTAATTTTAAATTTGATTAGCAACTTCTGTAAGAATTACTTCAAAAGATATTTTTATCTTGAGAGGTTAAAAGAAAAGTATGCACCTCCCCCACACACACAAAGTAGGCAACTTCAATTTCTGTTTCTTTTCTTAGCTTATTTTTTTGTCAAATCTATTCAAGTATTATTTTTCAATTTTAGTTTATTTTTATTAAATCAAACATTTGTGTTTCACACTATTGAATTCCTCAATGAAATATAATTAGAGCAAAATAAATATAATATACACTATGATCACATTGACAAATTTACAGATATAATAAATGAAATCTATAACAATAATGATATACTGGAAGACCTTAGATGCCAGGTGAAAATGAATGTGAGATCCACTGGACAATCAGCCTAATGATTCACATAACAAAACTTATTTAAATTCGGATGGATAAAGTGCATAGCAGGATTAAACTAGAAATAAAACAGGAAGACTGGTTTGATGAAGACACTGGAACAAAGAATGTGATATTTGATGTTCAGAATGATATTAGAAAGAGTAATACAAATGCAGAAGGATGTATATCTATGTTTTATAGATTATACAAAAGCTTTTCATAATGTATAACAGCTTACCTTACATTTCAAATATTCTTTAGAATATTTGAAATGTAAGGTAAGCTTGATTTATTTGGGAAAGATATTAGAACAAAATGGATTCTTACAGATAAAAATGAATTTAGCAAATACACAAAAATAGAAAGGAGCATAACACAAGTATGTGTTCTATCACCAGAAAAAAGAAACATAAGATATGCAGATGAAACAGTGTTGATAGCAGACAGAAAATAGAAAGTACAGGAACTCCTACAGAAAGTAGTAAAGGAAAGTGAGAAAAAAAGACTAGACATCAGTTAAAAGAAGACAGAATGTATGGCCCTACACTATTTACATTGTTCAGACTATTGTCCTCAACTTTACTACCATGTTCACGACATTTTAACTGCTGTAAGCACATGCCTTCTTCAGGTGCTCAGAATTTCGAACCAAAACCAAACCTTTTATTATGATCACTGGAGTATACCATTCTCATTCCATGTCCAAAACTCTTTCTGGTAGCTATGTAATTATCTCCCTTTAACTTAACACTGTAAGTTATTTGTTCATCACTGCTGTAGCCTGGTATTGAACTTACAACTCTTTTAGTCAAGTCACTGGAATCCACTGGGTTTTGTGTCCTTGAGGGCAACAGTATGTGAATTTCTGGGATACTTAATGCATCAGTAACTATTTTTTATCAGAGTTCATATTGCAATCTTTGATGCTAATGATTTTCTCTAGCACTCTGTATTACTGGTTCCTATATTTTATTTATTTCTATGTTTGGTCGGCTTAGGAGATTTTTGTAGCCTAGCATATGTGCTGATTTCTTAAGTTTACATAGTTTTCAGTGGTTTTCTCTATCTATTACTTCAGCTTCATCCTATAGGGGGTGGTGATCCCCTTTCTCACTTCATGTATGGTCAGCTACACCTGATTTTTTTATTTTCCCTTATATTACAGCCTTGTAATGTTCTTGTAGCCTTAACTTAATGGGGTGGCTTATTTTTCCTTTATATTTCTTTCCATGTTATGTAATATTGATTCACCTTAAATGGCAGTGTATATTGGGCAATCTCTTCACAGATGATGTACATGAAGTCCTTAGTCATGTTCTCCTCTATTGAGGTTCTTACTCAGGAGAGGTACCTGCAAAGTGTAGAAACATTTCTGAAGATCGTCCTGATGTTACATGAACCATAAATCTTTTGTTTTTTCTCCAATAAACCCTTCACATATGGTAGGCAGACTGAGGCTGTTTTCTGAGAGTTGTTATTCTCATGCACCCTTCCTTCCACGTTCATTAGAACTGTTGTCATGTACCTTGGATAATTGTTACATTGTAGAGTACTGCTTATACTGACCATTTCCTGTTCATATGTCTCTGGGTTACCACTTATGACTTTTGCTCGATGTTGCAGGCAGAGGACAATCCCTTTCTTTACATTGAATGGGTTGTGGGATTTGAAGTTGAGATATTGTCCGGTGAATGTTGACTTGCAGTATATAAATGTCTTGGACCTCCTCTCTGTTTGGGATATTAGTACATCCAGGAATATTAGTTTGTTGTCACCCTACTTTTCCATTGTGAACTGTATCAATGATCTTATTAAGTTCACATGGTCCTGTAGCATCTGGACCTCTTCCTGGTGTGGCCAGAGTATGAAGGTGTCATCAATGTATCTCAGCCACAGATTTGGCTTTAGAGTTGTGGATTCTAATGCCATCTCTTCAAAGTATTCCATGTATATGTTAGCCAGTAATGGTGATAATGGTGAGCCCATTGTTAAGTCTTTATCCTGTTGATATATGTCTGAACATTCTGAAGTTTGTGGCAAATAAATAACTTAGAGAGTTAAGTTAAAAAGAGATAATTGCACATAGAATAAAAATAATATACCCTAGTTATCAAATAAAGGGTTTGGTTTGAAATTTCTAGCACCTGAAGAAGGCCGGAGTGACAATGGCCAAAATGTTATAAACAAGGCAGTAAAGATGAGAACAATAGTCTGAACAATGTAAATAGTGTAAATACAGCCTCATCTTAGAAGTATAGACAAATATAGAATGTATGGTTGTTAGCAAAAAGGAGAGCCCAAAATGCAAATTAAAAAAATACTGAACTGTTATGTAATATTGATTCACCTTAAATGGCAGTGTATATTGGGCAATCTCTTCACAGATGAAGAGATTTTAAGAAACAGAAATGTTGTTTTACAGAAAAATGCTGAGATATCATGAACAAGTGAACATGTGAATGACAATAAAGTTTTAGAGAAAATGAAAACAAAAAGGACACTTAACACCAGGAAGATATAGTTGAAATTTCTAGGGCACATAAGGAGGAAAAAGGGCTTAGAAAATTTGATACTCATAAAACATATTGAAGGCAAGAAAGACAGAGGAAAGCAGCAAATAACCTACTTAACAAGCCTGTGTAAATCATTGGCAGAACAGAGGACAGGAGAGATAACAAAAAGAGAAACCTTGCTAAGAGCTATAAAAGATAATTAGTTGTGGAGAGCCATGATCAACTATATCCTGAAGGGATGTGACATATCAAAGATAGATATCAAATTTTATTATTCAAGTTAATGTTTTCACAATAAAATTACTATTTACCAATCAATATTGGTAAAACTTTCAGGATATATTCATATGAATTTCAGATTTTAATATGTTTTTATTATAAATATTTACAATAACTTATTTGATGATATGAGATTTTATTAAGCAACTACAGGGTTGCATATCATATTGTAAATAAATATAAAAAATAGTAAAGTTATTAATATTTTATTTCAGCTATATTAAGATTGCCAGGTATTGTAAAAAAGAAATATATATTGTTAAGTAACTGAGAGATGAAAAACACAAAAAAAGCATAAATAGAAAACACTGATAATATAAGAATAAGAAGAAATATCATAAAAATATGAGAAAAATTAAAAGGGTAATAAACAAGAAAAATTAATTATGAACCTAATAGCTGGACTACAGATTGGGTAATTTATGGAAATAGCCAACAGGTGGGGAAGTGGAGCAGTGGCTTGGGTTAGTATTGTAAGCAGTAAACTTATAGATCTCTTCAAACAAAGTTAAACTCAGAGAATTATTATAATTTCCTGGACTAAACTACTTTTAATGGAATAGGTCCCAATCAACACATTTTAAACTAATCCAACAGAAAACATGATCCATCATTAAAAAAGATATATATGAGAATGAAACAATATTCAAGCAAAACATATCTCTGAGAAGCAATAAAAATTACTGCAAATAAAATTAAACTGAAAACAGTAGAAAAATTTGAAAAAGACTAATAAGGATTATATCCCATATTAACATGTAAAATAATAATTTATTTTGGTGCATGAAATACTGTGTAAATCAAATATATCTTTCTATGGTTTAAATTTTTTGAATTTATGTTTATTTATAAATATAAATTTCTGTCTATATTTCTGAGATAAGGTATTGTAATTATTTACACTATTTGCATTGTTTGGACTGTTGTCCTGTGGTGAATATGAAATAAAAATAACTTTCTTTTCTTCACTATTTTCAAATTCATGAGCAAGTGCAAAAATCTATTTTTTGACCAATAGAAAAAAAGATTGCCTCTGTGCTAAGGAAAAAAATCAAGAAATATTTGACGAACCAGTGTGAAAATATTTATTAACCAATGATTTACAGAAAACAACAAATTGAACTTTTAATGACTTATGTCATGTTTTTTCTTGCTCAAAAATGAGCCAACCATGTGATCGAGTTGGCTAAATATTTTATAGTTTTTGGCCAGTCAGTCAGAGAGTGAAGGAAACCGAGAACACTCAACACACCAATTATGTAATGAGATATTTCAAACCACTGATCAGACACAACTGCCTAGTCAACACACACATGCACTCTCTCACCTTCTCATGTGCTGCTTTCTCTATCTTTCCTTCTTCCTCTTCACCTACTTGCCATACACAACAGAAAGAGATGAACAAGACATTACTACTACTTTGTTGATACACACAGCAAAAACAAGGTCTCTTTTTCTGTACAAATCACATTTTGCTAAACAAACAAACTCTTAATTCTGTAAACTTCCTATTACACTTTTTCTTAGAACATTTGCACAGTTAATAATTTCATGCCTACAATTTGATGTTATGCTGTACAATAAACAAATTTTCATTTATACAAACGGGACAATTTTTATTCTCTCAACCTTCTGATCTGGAGTAGATTGTGGGGAGTTCAGTTATGTTTGACACAAAGCCAATAAATAAACATGATCGAGCTCCCTACTTTAGTCCTCATCTTTGTTGCCATATTCATGACATTTTAACAGTTGTATGTTTCGACCTTATTTAGGTGATTGTCATTTCGAACTGAACCCTTTATTTTGTCTACTAGCTTCTGCAAAGATGAACAAAAACTTGGAGAGTTGAGTCAAAAGAGAGATAACAGATACTGAGATATCTGGAAGAGGCATGGCAATGAAACTAGAACAATCTGTCCCAGTGGATGAAATAAAAGGTGTGGTTTGAAATTCCATTCACCTGAAGAAGGTCAGAATGTCAGTCAGTCAGTTAAGTGCCATACGCGATACACGCTTGGGCGATCATGTCTCGAAAGAGACATGACTGACTGGGCAGAAGATTATCCCACAGTAGGTTGCCATTGCTTTCTGCGGTAGACTGGTTGCCGACCAAGGCTATAGAACCCAATCTGTCCTGCTATTTAACCCATAACTGGAAGGAAGAGATGGATTAATACCTTTCCCAAGGGTATTTGCGCGTAAGTGAATACAGTGGACTCAACTGAAATTTGAACTCGGCTCCCCGGATTCTCGTTCCGAGTCGATATCCACTGGACCACAACACACATGTCAGAATGTACAATGGTCAAAATATTGTAAATATGGCAACAAAGAAGGAACAATAGTCTAAACAATGTAAATAGTGTAAATAAATAAAAATCTTTTAAGAAGGATAGCTCACCTAATATATTTATGATTGATAGATCTTGAAAACTCCATCAATGTTGTTTGATTAATTTTATATTAATTTCATTGTCAAATTGCACCATAAATTCTGACATATTTTATTTTATTTAACAATGCAACAAGCAAAAGATTGAAAAAAGAAAACACTTTTATGATAAATTTTTGAGCACACTAAATTTTTTTCCTTTTCAGATGAGCATTGAAATTAAAACATTGGTAAAAGCAATACATTTACTCTGTTGGTAAGCAGCATAGTTTAATTTTCTTTTCCTTTTTACTTAAGTTAGATTTGATTAATACTGTTCTGTATTTCTTTTTTTTTTTACAGAATATACTTCTTTTTACCATCTGTAATGAAATATATAGATGCACAATATAATAAAATAATAAAGTTAATTAAGAGAAAGTTATCCACAATGTTTTAAATTATTTTAACAAGATTTAGAAATGAAATAAATTTTAAGTTTTTTTTATAAAAGAAAGTCATGACATGATTTAACCTGTAAATAACTCAGAAATTATATTCTAGCCATGAAATCAAAAGAAAATACTTGCTCAGTGTTTAAAGAAATTAAATACCTTATTAAAAATAATTAATTAAAAATTTAAAGAATTATTTTAAAAGTATTTTACTGATTTCTAGAGGGGCAAATTTTCTGGGGTTGTTTTTTCGTCTTTCCTAATGTCTGTTTTCACTACACCAATTATAAATTTTTGTTTTTGCTTTTTAATTTTTCAAAAATTCCCCCTATCTTTGATATTAATGTTTTTCCACAAAACCTTAAATCCTTACAAAGTTAATATAGATATTTTTCTTGTAGAAAGCAAGTTATTTTGTGACTTTATCAGATTAATTTGGCCCAATTGAGATGTAACAGATTTGATTTACAATTTTATCGAATTACTTACAATATTTTCTCAGAATGTATATCAAAAATAATTTTTGTGGAGTAAACTATGAACCAACTGCTATGTATGTTCACTGTTTTGATATTTACTAAATGCCTACACATTTCTGATTTGATTTTGGCAGGAGTGTTAGCCATTGGTTGACTTTGCATGACCAAATAAGTTATGTCTGAGTTATATCTAGGTTACCAGAAATATGGAAGAATAGAAAGAAGGAAAGAATGTATGTGTTGAGAAAAAAAGAGAGAAAGAGTTTTTCTGTCATTCTATTAGTAAATAAGAAAGTGGGTATATTTCAGTACACTTTAACTACTACCTATCTACTCACCACAGTCACTCAGGAAAACAAAAAACGCACACTAATAAAAACACCTAATCAATGCTGCTTGTAATAAGCAACTTTTAAGCTCCATTCTTAGAAACACCAACAAAAATTTGTTGAATGCTTTATCTGTAAAATTGTCAACATGTCTTTACAAATATTTTTTGTCAATGCAATCATATTCTAATGTCATTTTTGTTTGATAACAATACACTAAAGAATGTCATGTTTTATCTTTAAAATTTTCCTCCATTTCAACTTAGATATCTATCCAACTGAACCACATTACGTTTTTATTCTATGCATAAATAGGAAAATTTAATTATAGAACTTTAGAAGACTAGAATCATAGATTTTTCTTGCATTTTTTCCTGATAATTTCATCTTTTTTATTTAAAATGCACCAATAAAAAAGGTTTTAAACAGAAAAAAGTGAAACAATGTCAGTTCCACATAGCTGCTGCAAATATGCTTACAAGAAATTTTTGCAAAAGCAAGTCATAGTCACATGTAACAAATGTTAAGATAAATTTCAAATATAGGTTTTAAAAAGGGACTCATTTTTGTATCCAAAGATTAGAATTATTTATCATGAAAAATAAAGCTGATCTTGTTTAGTTAAAAAAAATATGTTAAGACTTCTAAAAGACAGCATGACAAAATAAAAATAAAAAAATTCATTCAAAAGTTAATAATGAACTCATTTTCTAAGGTCATAAATGTTTTTGGAAAATGCTTGTCAAAATATCACTGAATTTGTTCATTTTTAACTTTAAAAAATACAAGTAACAAATAAACAAATACTTAAAAACTAGTGCAGTAAAAATACAAAACTAAAAGTATGTACTAATAAAACATTAGCTCATTGTGTGAACTGTTTTAATTTTTTAATGGAATTATTGCTATAATACAAAGCTTTTCAAAAATTGGTTTCTATATGTAATTTTCAAGAGTTATATTTTTTTTATTAATAATGTTGTAATTTCTACAATTACAAAATATCAATGAATTTTTAAATTGTTGATTTTAGTGCCATTGTATTAGTCAGCAGAATGTAATGCTCTTTATTGAAAGAATCTTCCAAAAATAAAATATACTTTTCTAAAACTTTATTTGAGAAATTAGCTGATTTAAAGTTTAATTAATCTGATTTGAAACAAATTATCTTTTAATGATCACAGAAATTAATTTTTAACACAGATGTAGGTATTTATTTAAGGTGTTGACAGGCAAGCAGCTTGACTGATAGCTAGAAGTTTATCTAATTTTTTCAATGGGGGACATATGTGTAAAAATTATTTGTTTATATTTCTGAGATGAGGTATTGTAATTATTTACACTATTTACATTATTTGGACTGTTGTCCTCCTCTTTGTTGCTATATTCACAACATTTTAGCCATTGTATGCTCCAACCTTCTTAAGGAGATTGGAAGTTTGAACTGAACCCTTTATTTCATTCACTAGGATAGATTGTTCTAGTTTCACATGCCATGCTTCTTCCAGTTATTTCTCTTTTAACTCAACTCTCCAAGATTTTATTCACCTCTGCTATATTGAACTCATAACTCTTTGGGTCAAGTCACTGGATTGAACCAACGCTTTTATCCACTGGGACATATGGTTCAATGGTCACTGAATTGTAGGTTTTTTTCATTTATGATTAGTAAATACAGTTTTTACTTAATAACACAATATCACCTAACTGTTACAAATTAATACAGAAGTTTAAAGGAATGTTGTCCTCATCTTTATTGCCATGTTTACAGTTTACATTGTAAACATGGCAATAAAATTGAGGGCAACAGTTGTTGTTTTTACAAGGTGAGGACAACAGTCTGAACTATGTAAATAATGTAAATACTACCTCATCTCAGAAGTATATACAAATATAGAAATTTAAAAGTTTTAAAACTGTATAGTATAAATTATTCTAATTAAAATTTAAAAAAAATGAAAACAATTCTTGTAAACTTCATTATTCATTGAAAAATTTTTTTCTTAAGACAAGTGTTCATAATATATCTTATTAAGGAATTAAAAGCTTTTCTAATTAAATAATGTGTTAGTTTTATTGCATTTTTTATTTTATGATTCAGAGCAGATTTTTAGTAAATGGGGGTCTTGTTTTACAAAAAAGAGTTCTATAGTAGTGTATAAAACTAATATAAACATTAAGCAGTACAAAAATTAACTTCTTTAAAAACTTTTTGAAAACAGATAAATATGAGATTTTGCAACATGTTAGCAGTAAGTCAACTCAAAAATGCTAGTTCTTCTACACCAATTGACAACATTTCTTAAAACAAAAAGTGAAATGGCTAGAGATCAAGACACACTGCCAGCTTGAAGAAGCTAAGCTTTTCTTCTGTAAAATACAAACAAGGACAAATTATTAATGTAATAAACATGTGCATAGTAGCATGGAAGAGCAAACAAAACAATAATACCAGTGCTGAAGTGAAAAGAAAAGGAAGACAAAAATTGTAAATATGATTTTTTTTTGTATTGCCAATACAACAGATGCAAATGGAATGTAAGCTAGGAAGGTAGCTTTGAAGGAAGGGTAGAGTTGGTAAGGCCTGAAGTTGATGCGTTTATCAGGCTGCTTGACCAACGTCACAGTGTTGACACTGAGAGAGACTAGAAATGAATTAGTGAAGCTTGCTGTTTGCTATGAATCTGACTTTGCTGATGCAGAGGATGTGAATTGAATGCCTATGTGGACATGGTGTAGGTGTTTAGAGGAGGATGTATCTTGAGTAAGAATGTGTGTTGGGTTGGCTGACTGAAGTCATGGTGACATCAGGAACATGCTAGGCATTGGCAGTTGGGGACATTCTCTTAGCTTCTCTTTGCTTCCATTCTAGTCATTTATGAGTGGCTTTCTTAAAAACGAATCTGGTGGCTCCTGAGCTCATCATTTTTTTTTTGGCAGCATGATTGGCTTTTATGTTATATTTTAGATTTTTGAGGTGATTCCTTTTGTGAGCTTGATGTGATGTTCAGCGCCACTGTTCAGAGGACAACATTTTTATTTTAGGTTTTGCTTTCTTACTCCTCTGGCCAACATATAGAGTGAATCAGAAAGATCTAATTTGCAGTAGAGTATAACATTAATGCTACTATAAGTCCAAACAAAAATTTTTAAAAATCCCAAATGTAAAGTGTCTTCAATAAACTTTACTTTGGTTGGGATTTAGTTTGATAATAATAATTATTCAGAAAATTTTAAAAGAATAAAATAATTCCTTCAGGAAAAACCATTTAAAGCTTACTTCAAAAATAAAATTTCCTGCTTTTAAATAAACTTAAAACTTTGGTTGAACAGACTTCAACCTTTTATTTTCATTAAGTTAAACTGAAAATCAGTTTTATCAAACTCATTCAGATCAGTTATATTCCATCTTTGAAAAAAAACACAGCATAAATCATAGTCCCAATGATTCCAACACCAAAGTAAAATCTCCTCATTGCATTAAAAATAGTTATGGTTTGCACTGATGAAAATATTTTACCCACACATTAAACTAACTTTGTGCCATTATTGTTATTGTGGGGAGGTAGTCAATGTAAAAGTGTTCTCCAATTTTGGTCTTGTAAGATATGCAAAGTTTTAAAATAATTCATTTTAAAAAATATATTTCTTGTAGTTTACAGTTTTAATAAATTAAATTATAGTTTAAAGATTATTGGATAATTTATTTTCTTATTGAAGCAAGCAGGAAAACATTTGTGTTCAACAATTATTCACTTTAATATAAAACAACTTTCAAAGCTTTAAAAAATTCAATGGGAAAAAATCATATAAACAAAATACTTTAGATTTATAAGACAACAAATATTTTATTTAAAGATTCCAGCTATTTTTTACTTTATTTTTATTTAAAAATGATCTTAGGATGTAAGTTAAATATACAAGAAATATTAACATCTATCATTGTTCTTAATTTCATTAGTGTCATTTTGAACAGATATAATCTTACCAAGATTTCCAAGTAGATTTCAGACATTGCTTATAGCATTAATAAAAATAGAGAGGAAATGTGAATGATCCTAAAGAAGATAAGATCTGTTGTGTTAAGACTGTTTGTATTCACTTTGAACTAATGCACTTGTGAAAGGCATTAGTGCAAGATATTTCAATAAAGAAATGTCTCATTGTATGCAAGCCATGATGGTTGACAAAGTGTGGGGGAGTGAACTTTTGAGCAAACTACTCTTATTTATAAAGAAATGCACAGGAGGCATTACTTAAGGTAAATCTGAGAGATTCTCTTAAAGGGACATCTTTTATTTCCCTAGAATCTATAGCATATATACCAAACACAATGATACTTTTGTGTTTTCAGCTACAAAATGCTATTTTTTCCACAATTACCACCATTAGATATGAATTTTTTCAAGTGAGGAACAGCCCGTACTTACAAAAATAAACACCAATAGAGACTCACTTTTTCATGCATATTGCTGTCACCACTACAGAAATTCATTACCCACCACTTAACTCTGTTTTCATTCACTGCTGGGTTCTCATAATTGTGGACGAATATCAATGAGTACATTTTTTTCTGTATAGAAGAATTCAATGATACATCTCTGCATTATATACACTTCTATACCAGACGCCATTTTGCCAGCCTGCCAATTAGTTGCTATCTGTAACAAAATTGGCATAAAGATTTACTATTCACCCACTATTACCATACCACCAATATCTGCTTTAAATGTCTTAGATCAACATAATAAAATAGAAGTGACTCTTGTATCTTTTTACTCGGGCAGTAGTAACAATAAATAGCTGTTACATCCATAGTAAACCTTGACAGGAACTGGTCAATATAAAAGAGTAACAATTCTAAGTATTAACAAATAAATAACTATCTGGTGAAAGAGAGGAATCAGCAAAACCAGGTAATAGATTTTACCCTGTGCAAAGTAAATGAATCTAAAATTAAAAGTAATACAGAAAAAGTAGTATTCATTAATTTGCTTGCTTTCACATTCTGCTTCAGTTTAATTCTTTCATTTAATCTCTATTAATCCATCTCAAATCACTAATGATTTAACCATCCTCTCAATCATGGAAAAATAAGCACATCAAAAATATGTTTTATTATCTGTCTACATATTTTCCTATTCATATCACAATCTGAATATTGCTGGCAAGTAATAAAAAATAAATATTCAAATAAAAATTTGCGCCACCCCTATCATAAATGAATAAAGAGTGTCCTGTTTTAGTAACTGTTGATAAGATTACAGGCATTTTTTTTTGCATCTTTAGACTAAGCAATTCTTACTATTCTACAACTAATGTAACCCTGAATAAAAACTAGAGCAGGACCACACAATCAGAAATTGAGATCACATATGATATTTGTAAACACATTAATAACATTACACAGCATTTTCTGGTCTTTTTAGGTTCCTGTTAACCTTTATCTTTTTTTTTTTCTTGGTTACTTATTTCATGTCTTATTTACATTAAAGACACAACTCAATTCATTAATCAAAAAAAGAAAAAAAAGAAACAGATAATGTAGAAAGAGTTTAAATATTTAAGTAAGAGTGTATTAGGATGAAGCTTACTTTATCCCCAAAGAGAGATTTGACAATATGAACTATCATGAGGTAGACAGCCTTTTTTGTATATTAAAAATATAGGTTGACAACCTTTTTTGTATAATAGAAATATAAGAGTTTTAGAGAAAGCATACCATGAATTTAAAGAACTAAAAAGAAATAATTAGAAAATATATTTTATGAAGAGATTTTCTTCTTATTGGTTATGTTTCTGCCAACAAAAAACAGAAAAATAGGCAATACTAGAACCAGACAATAAATCATGACTAGCAGGGCACGAACAAGACTTCCACATGGGAATGCCACATGCATGGGATGAGTACAGGCAAGACACAGGAAACACAAACAAGGTCAAATAAATTCAAAACAATGCTGTTCCAAAGTTCTAGCAGGGCAGCCATTTACTTTCTTTCTGCAGAAACAGCACACTAAATGTAGTCTCTTTGACTAATAAGGGTGGGTACTGTTATCAGTAGCAGTAAGCAGTTTCTGTCTGCATTTTCTTTCTGTCACACTCCCTGCTTGATGATCACTTATATGGCAAACTGAGACTGGTCTCCTGAACTACATGTTCCTTCATAGTGATATAATTGCTGCTTCTTTTTCTCTGGATGACTTATCCAATGATGTATCCTTTTGCAAGTCTGTATCAGACACAGCTGTTTGCTTAAAGTTGATTGCTGAGTGCATCTTTGATATTGATCATCCTTGCACTCTGGAAGGAAAACTCACTGTCATTTCCCACTTTCTGATGCACTTAAGCTTATAATGGAACATAAGCAAGGCAGATAAGCCTGTAATCAATGAGCGACAAGTGCTTTTTACCATTGTAGTGGGTTATGTACAACATGTTGCTGACATCCAATTCACTTTTCAGCCAATGCATGGGTGGCCAGTCAATTTACTGGCACTTCTTTACCACTGCCTTCAAAGCATTAGAAACTGTGGAATCAACCTTCATGAAAAAGTGTAATGTACACCTTAGACCAGGATGACCACTCCATCTATGGATGGATATTATTTGGTCAGAGTTGAATTTATTTGATGCAGCACAAATATGGTTTTGAGGCTCAACTGCTTTTAGGAACAAAAACTATATAGAAATGTTCCACTGTAATTTAAAATTTGATTTTATATTTGTTTCTTTTACTCAGTTGTTTAAATCAACATGTTTATATGCTCAAATTTCTTGTTTATTTTGTAACTATACATAAACAATTAACCTGTATTTGTTGGTTGTTCTGGTTTAGATTTTATTTTAAAAAATGCATTTATGCTAATCATAAAAATGAAAAGAATGTCTCATAACACTCAAGCTATTAAGACACAATATAGCTAATCTTATTTGTCAAATGAAATAATTTACCTATTTATTTATATATATTACTAGTACTAAAATATCAATGAAATATTGACAAAGTACAAAAATGAAATTCTAAACAAGAAGATTGATGCTTGTAGTTTTGCTTTGTCATATAAAACTTCATCAATCTTCTCATACACTATTTACAGAAATAATATATATCCATCAGAGTTTTATCAGTTTATAAATGGTAATATTCTTTACAATGATATCTTTTTTTTCAGGAACATTATCTTAATTTATTCCTATTCTTTATCATTTCAACCAATCAAGTTTATTACCCAAATATCACTTCAGAATGTTTGACAGTCTATCATTCCTAAATTGTTGTAAATATTTTTAATCATTAGACTACTGTTATATCTCAAGTTGTTTAAATGAACAAAAATGAATGAGAATAAAAGACAAGTCTATGTTAACACATAAAAAGTAACTTTTATTAATTTAATGCCTGATAACAACAAGGATTAGCTGAATTAAAACTATGAGCTTTCACATGCATGTCAGCTTGCTACCATGTTGAATTCAGAAATACTGCATTCCAACTAATGGACAAGGGATGTAACTTCATTGTATTTTGAGTTATTGTCCTTTATAGGAGGAATTAAGTTAGCACTCCCTAACACCCACTCTTTTTAGCCTTGTGCTTGTATGACTTTTGTTGGGGATTTAATTGCAGTGGGTATGGTTTACTTCATAGTTGATGGAATTTTCTTTGTGCGTTTTTTGCTGGGATCCTATCTTTGTCTCTTGGCATTACTTGGAGACTTTGTTGAGGCAGTTCAAAGATGTCCAGTAGAATCTCCAGCAGTAAAGTGGAGTTTAATTTCATCTCTAGAAGGTGTGATGGTCATAACTGGTTTACATTTTGAACCCAGACTGAAGACTGTATATCCATGTCTTACATAACATTTCCAGAGTGACATATAATGTGTTCTTGGATACATTTTTCCTTACTATTGCAGTAATCTTTTGCAAGTACAGGTTGTACTGGTACATATTTGCATCTCACTGCTCAATGATGACATTTAAAATGTTCTTCCATCACTGTGTTCATTTTTAGGAAATGGTTTGTAGTTGAATGGATGACATCCATGCGTAAACAAACTTTACGTTTCATCTGTGCTTCTGCTGGTGAATTTCCATTAAATGCATTTGGATTGGTGTAGATCTGTAACTTCCAATGAATATTTCTTGTGTGATTTCCTCCCCTTTGAGTTTGAGGAGTGCTCCCTTAAATGTATCTACAAAATGTTCTACTTTGATTGTGGATGAAAAGTTGATGTCTTAATGTGTTGAATAACATTCAGTGCATAGGAAGCTGAAAATGCAGGTGAAGTGTTTGTTTTAACTTTAGAATTTTTTAATCAGAAAAGTTTATGGCCATTTGCTGTAAGCATCAACAAGGATAAAATAATACTGTCCCATGATAGGTCCAGCAAAGTCAATATGAAGGCATGAACAGGGTGATTCAGAGATAGGTCAGAAATTGAATGTAGTTTACCTGAGATATTTTGCTGCCTGTGCATTGGAACATGCGCATTCCTTCATCTGCATGTCCATATTTGGCTAATAAATACACCTACTTGCTAGAAATAGCATACAGCTAATAAAGTGATGAATATAATGAAATTACTTTATCACTTTTTCATCTAATGATGATGGAACAATCACATGTTCAACAAAAAGAAGACAGTTGTTGACCTCTGAAAATGATGATCAACACTGAAAGAATGGCTGAATTTTTTTGTCAGTGCATACTTTTGGCGATTTTGTATGACAGATTGTATGACAGTGATCTGGATGAGTGAACTATTGCCTTTTGTCAGCCATCAGGGAAAATTTTGAAATGACAGCCCCAATACCATAATTGGAAGGGTCAAAGACCACAACAATATCAATATAGAATGTGCTAAGGGATGAAACTGCCATTGTAGGCATTTCTCATAACAAAAATAAGTAAATTTAGCAATACTTACAGTTGAAGATTTTGTGTATGGAAAAAAGTGCATTGCACTAAGAGACTGATCATTCTTACATTATTGTCAGCAAAAAACTGTGCTAGACATGGAAAAGGAAAACAGTAGATGTAGTAACAATTGGTGAGAGAGTGCATGCATGTGAAGTTGGAGCTATTGACTGTAGAGTAGGTGATGGAAAGCCTGTTTTGATAAGTGCTTTTGTAATACAGTGCAAGGAAAATTTCGGGGTTTGATTTAATAGTCAACATTGACATGATTAAGGCACTGACTGGGATGTTCATCTCATTGTCAGGTGAGATGTAGAGAGGGTTTTTAGGGATATTTTTATTGATATCATGTTTGCTCACTTCCAGAAGCCTACTTTCAGAGCTAAGCTAAGCTCTATGCCAGGTGTCAACAAACTCTGGCCTGCAGGCCAGATTTAGTCTACAATGACAGTTAATCCAGCCCACCACTGCATGAGCTAAAAATATAATTATTTATATGGAATTATCAATAGATTGTAGTTAAACTCACTGTGTAGAAAAAATTAAAATAAATGTCAGTAAAAATGCTCAAATTTGGTCAATCTGAGTTTTGCATCTGACAGTAATATAAGTTTTAGGAAAATCAGTGAATAAGAAGGAAGAAATTTCTCTCATTTTCAGTGTATCAAAGAATTTTGTACTGGAATCACAGAAGATGTCAATTTTGAGTTTCTGAAGATTATTCATGACTTAAATAAGCATATTTTTGTGAGATTTTCAGATCTTGAGAGAATTGTTAGTGACATTCTTTTGTTCTAGAATCTAATGATTGATGATATAACCTTAATGACATACCAGCTGAACTACATTTAGAACATTGATTTGAAAGCAAGTGACTGGTTGAAAGAAAATCACAGAGAAGGAAAACCTCATTAATTTTATCACTGCTTACCTAATGATGAGTTTTCAAAGTTAAAGAAAGTTGACTTTGGTATGGCACCAGTGTTTGTTTGTGAGCAAACATTTTCGAAAATGAAATATGTAGTCAGCACATCAAACAAGACTGACTGAGGAACATTTGAAAGGAATTTTCTTGGTTAGATACAGTAATTCCAAAGCAAAAATTGATTTTATTTTAAAAGGTGAACACCAATTTCACAAATTTCATTAACCTTTTTAGTTTGTGAAGTTTAGATATGTGCACACTGGATGTGATATAACTATTTTCTGTGCTCGTCATTTCTATCGGTTATCTGGTCCTTTGTGAAAAAAGTTTGGTGACCCCTGCTTTATACAAATACAGATTTCTGGTGAACCACATTTTTTTCATGGTTTTCGTCTCTCTCTCGTACATGATATTGAGATATTTTTTAGTGATTATTTTTAAAAAAATCCATATCCATCAAATACGTTAACTGTATGTGCAGTGCTCAGTATTGATAAGCCTGCTTTTCATGTGGGATTAGAACAGTAACAAAATGAGTGGGCCACATCATGAGTAGATGCCTACCAAGCTTTTTGGTGGTTGAAATATTACTTGAAGTGAACAGATCTCTAATTAAAGATACATGCTAGCTGTGTTCTGAATGAGACATCACAGAATATCCATCTTGTGGTGTTGGATGCTACAACAAAGGAAGTAAATTTAGCCATAAAGTGGAAAGCTAAGATTCTCCAGTTAAAAACCAACACTTTGTGTCTTTATTGTTGGATCACTAATATTATAACCAACAAGGCATGGGTCAGTATCAAGCCTGCAAGTGAGACATTGACAAGAAGACTGTGAAGACATTTTGGGAGTTAGTGAATGAATACAGTTTGATAGTAGATGTTACAAAGGTAAAATCATGCCAAAACAAAGTGGACAAAATAATTAGAATTTCACAAAGGTGGCTAAAGGTAATGAAGAACAAAGTCAAATCCTTCACACAGGTTTTTGCAATCACCAAAGATAAAACTGAGATCAGCTGAATACTGAAAATCCACTTGCACAGTTGGGCATGCCAGAATTAAGGAGATCACTTACTTTGTCAAAAGAGTTCCCTCCCACCCAACATCTGAAAAAGGCCATTAGATCAGCCATTAAAACATGTCTGAAGTGCAAAGCAATTGATCCAGCACCAATCCAGTGGCAAAATGGGGAAAATGGGAAGTGCCCAGAGTGTGATGCAGACTTGGGATGGATATAACCAATTATAGTAACATCCACTAGTTGACACTATTTACATTATTCGGACTATTGTCCTCATCTTTGTTGGCATTTGTATGATGTTTCAGCCATTGTATGCTCTGGACTGCTTCAATGGTCCATATAACACCAGGATGATCTTCAGAAGTGGTTCTACACTTCACAGGTACCTCTCCTGAGTAAGACCCCTAACAGTGGAGGACATGACTAAGGACTGTGTGTATGCAATTCCATGTAGCTGTGGAAAGAAATATAAAGGAGAAATAGGCCACAAGGTAAGGCTAAAAGAACACTGCAAAGCCATAACATGAGGGGAGATAGAAAGATCAGTCGTAGCTGACCACATATGGAGGTAGAAATGGGATCACCTCCTCCTATGCGATGAAGTTGAAATAATAGATAGAGAACATCACTGGAAATTACATAAACTTCAGCGCATATGCTAGGTTTCAAAATCTCCTAAACCAACCAAGTATAGAGATGAACACAATATGGGAACCAGTAATACAGAGCGCCAGAGAAAATCATTAGTGTCAAAATTGCAATATAAACTCTGATAAAAATACTAAAGAAAACTTTTAATATCAAAAAACACTAGAGAAAACCATTAACATCAAAAACTGCAATATGAACTCTGGTAAAAAAATGATTACTGAACATTAGGTTTATAAGTCCCAGAAATTCAGTTGTTCTTGTCCTTAAGGACACATGACTCAGTGAATATAGACGTTGGTTAGTTCCAGTGACTTAACTCAAAGAGTTTTGAGTTCAATACCAGATTACAGCTGTGGTGCACAAGTAACTCAGAGAGTCCAGTTAGAGGCAACCAAAAGAGGCTTTTCACAAGGAATGTGAATGATATACCCCAGTGTTTGTAATAAAGGGTTCAGTTTGAAATTCCAACTGAAATGTTCTACAAATGGCAGTAAAGATGAGGACAATAGTTTGAATAATGTAAATAGTGTAAATACTACTTCATCTCAGAAACATAGACGAATCCACTAGTTGACTTTGATATCAAATCACATTAGTCCACCGTCTACTGGCAACAAGATTTTGCAATGGAGGCTGCCCAAGACTGTATACCTAGAGAAGGGACTTCTGATGAAATTCTGACAATGATACAATATCAGAAAGTCATTAAAAACTTTTGCTGATGAATAATGTGTCTACTTTCAATTTTTATGCACATATATGCTATCTGTAAATGTCTTTGTTCAGTGATCGCACAGAAGTGTGAAGTGAATTGCTGCTAGGAAGTAACATTCTCTTCTGGTATGATGAAACACTCAGGGATGACATCCACAGCAAAATTGCTCTCTACTCATATGAGGTACAAGTAAAGAGTATTGACAAAACACCTTCACCAAAATCTGAATCAAAGTATGAAGCCTACAAGAAAATGGATGCCATGCTGGTGAAGAATTCACCAAACAGGTGTACAAATAGATATAAAGAAGGAAAAGTTACTGGAGTTAAGTCTACAGGCATTCTTAGTGAATGGGATGAATTTCATGTGAAAGACCTCTATCCCTTCCCTACTTAAGTAAGTAAATGGATGATGAGGGAACAATATTATCAACAACTTAAGATGAAAGCTGCCTACCTTTAGCAGGTGATGATTATTTGGGAAATGACCATGATGGCCATAATGATGATTATGACACTACAGGAAGCTAGAAAGTCTCCCATGCTGCTGTTTCAGAGAAGAAAATGGCTGAAAAGTCTGTCCTCAAATTATTGTTATACTCAGGAGACTAGTATGTAGTGTAACAAGGAAGAATAGATATGATTGGCATGTGTTTATTGCAACAGGTGGCAGAATTAGTTGATAACATTTAGTGGCTGCTCCTGCCCAAAATGAAATGAGGTTGGTTTAATTTTGCAGCCAATAAAAACAAGTTACTGAGTTGGATTGTGATCTTTTGGAATGAAAAACGTTTTCACATTATAATTTCATTTAGAAGTTTTCATTTGGCAGCTGTTGATGAGTTGGTGGCTGTCAATGTCTTAAGGAGTTGGAAGTAATTCTTCATTTTCAACACAAGAAACAATCAATGTAGAGAATTACAATTGGAATGGTAATGATGAATTAGGTATAAGAAAGATAAATAACAAATGGCAGTTGACTTGAAGAGGTTAAAATTGTCATATTTAGGAAAACACCTATATGGTGGTTTGTTTCCTAAAGAAATAAACAGTATTGGTGGAACTTTTTACTTACATTGAGACACAGAGGAAATGATGACAATTTGATACGTTGGCAGTAACCTGGCAAATTCTAACAGTAAATCTAGTAAAATTAAATAATGGAGCTCATATGAACATTTGCCATGGAAATAGTGACTGAGTAGCAACAGGATTTCAGCATTTGTGTTCGTGTTAGAATCAATATACCAAACCATTGAGGACTTTTAAAATTTCTATGATTATTTGATTATCAAATGATTGGTTTTGTGTCAGACTAAGTTAAGCTTAGTAAATATGTTCTGTGTAGTTGAGATTTGATTACTGCTTAAATAATTCTAAAACTAAATTTGCCTGATAGTGGGTAATTAGATAACTTTTCTTAAAGTACTCTTTGTCAATCTGTTAAAAAGTAGAGACAGTGTAGTTGGTAGCTGGATTGGTTAAGGTATTCAGTTTTATGAAAGTCTTTACTGAATTTCTGAAAAATTGAAACTGAGAAATGTATTAATTTAAACAAATTTTCAAATTTAAATTTTCAAATTTAATTCTATTGTAGTTAATTTTCTAAAAACACAACTAAAATTGTGTACAGACAATTACCACTATAATGTTTAAGGCCACAATTTTGTTAATGACATTTAAAATGAGTGCCCATTGTGATAAAACAATGTTAACAACTGTAGTACATACATAATTTATATATATAAAAATGGATATTTCTGTCTGTCTGTCTGTCTGTCTGTATATTTGTGTGTCTCCATTCTAATGAATCCTACTCCATTGAAACCCTGATGCCTTGATATGCAAACAAAAATTTCAATTCACACACAGGGTGGGACAAAAGTTAATAGAAAATATTGCTTTTTTGTGTTTATTTATTTTTCCAAAATGCATAGTTGTATTCTAACAAGTCTTTTTTGTAACTTCTACCTTATCATATGCCATAACAATTTCACATTTTCTACAAGGTGCCAACCCCTCTGATTGCAGGGACAATATATCCACTTCTTTTGCATTAAAACATTATTGCATCACATTACAGGCTTCTGTAATGTTCACCCTCATTCTTCCAATTGTACATACATCATTCCTGTTTATTGGCAAAATTAACCAAGTATGAATCCGTTTTACAAATACAACAAAAACCAATACTTACTTTGCATTTTTTTAACTTATGCATCACGGCAGCCTCATCCTGGAGCTTTTTGAACAAGCACTTGACTTTACCATTTCAACATAACCACAAAAATACAATGAGCAATGTTGGGCTATACAGCTAGTATTTTATATTTATATTCTAAATTTATTTTTCTTGACTGATTATGAAGAACATAGCTATATGATTAAATTAGAATTTTGCCTGTTGATAGGTCAACATGGTCAAATCAAGTGTTGAAACATTAGATGGGCTCGCAAGAATACAATATGTGAATTCAAATTTTATCAGATGCTATATTTTTTTTCAAATCCATAAAGCTTACTTTCCAGTTGCAAAGTGAAAAAAATGGCTCAAGCATTACAATAAAAAACAGTAAAAATGAAATGGAAAAATAATGCAAATACTTCAATGAAGAACTTAAGACTATTATGATTTGTCAGTTCTTACAATAAAGTTCAAGTCTAAAACAAAATTGGCATTCAATCTTGATATGCATTCAGTAAAAGTCTTGTTATATATAGGGTACGATGGATAAATTGTTGTCTAAGTCATGCACATACAAAAATAATGCTGACATTTCATTTTAACAAATGTATTTACCAAAATTATACAAAATTCTTGAAATACTAAAGAGTAAATTAAAAAATAAAAATTGCCATTGACTTCAACTACAGCTTCCAGATAACTTCAGAATCTCCTGCACCTCTCCTGGATGCTCTCTTTCTTTAAGTTGGTGAATTCTGCCATAATCCTTACCTTCAGTTCATCTTTGGTGTTGAAAAAGTTTTATTTTTCTCTCACTCAACCGCACCCCACACATAATAATCAAGGTGATTGCAGACTGGGGAATTAGGTGGCCGGATGTAAGGGATGGTGTGGTCACTGAAATTTTCTGATAGCCATAACTGGGTTCTTCTGCTTCTTACCAGACATAGAGTCTTCCAGCAGCCACCCTTTTGACCTAGGGTAGCACTTGATGTAGGCTGTGTTGAATCTGAGGCCTTCACCAACAAATTCAGGAGTACTTTTCTTATAAGAACAATCAGAGTGAATTTTATAAGCTGCTGTACCTTTTTAATCATTATTAAGCTCATCCAATACTTTTAAAATTCTCTGCACTGTTTTCAGATTGACACCAAATACTCTGAAATATTCATATTAGAGTTTTCGGCATAAATGCTAAGCAGTATAGTATGCCATTTTCAGATTTCTATTGGAGTGAAATGCGTCATAGTGCTGTTTTTCTCATAGACAGTACCCAACTGACCCTACTATACTGTGCAGTCAACAAAATAAAAAAAAAAACAATGTGCATATGTGAAATTAAAAATATAAAATAGCGACAACTTATTCATCGCCCCATATAGGTGAAAAGGAAGAAAAGTTAACAAATTACACAAAAGTTTGAACATATACTAGTTGATAAATCAATTGCTTTCTAAATTAAAATGGCTTGCTCAGAACTCAAATTGTTGTTTGCCTGTATTTGGAATACTTAATTTGCTCTCTAATCCAAATAAATCTGCAGCCAAGCAGTAAAATTAAAAGCAAATTTATAGAAAAAATAATTATTTAAAATTTGTGTTATTTAAATTTTTATTAGTGGTATTTTCAGATTTGGGACCTGCCCTAAACTAGTTATGACAGACTTGAAGCACTTAACAAGTGTTCAAAATTTATATTTAGATTAAGTTATTTTAATTTAGACCCAGTGTATAAATCATTTTCTTTGGAGTGAATCAGTTTTCTAAGCCAGAATGTTGGCCTGTATGCCAGTATATACTTAGGCTTACTGTATATCTCAGTTTGGCTGGGTCAGTACTAGTTTAAGAGGACTGTCCTGGTGATATGGATTTTTATGTCAACCCAAAATGAACATTGAGTCATAAAAACACTTTATTATACAAGAAGATAGCTATAGTAAAATTGAAAACTGTAATAGTTTCAGGTTTGGAAATTATGATAGGACTATATATAATGAAATTTTATATTTTCTGTAGGCCTGTTTTTAGCTGACTTTGGATGCAAAATCTTCCATTAAAATTAGAAGTTTTTACACTTTTCAACTAGAGAAGTGTTCTTTCTTACACATTTTAAATTCAGGATCCTTTTTATTGCTGATATATATATATTGTTCTTATCTGTCTTAACAAAGAATAAATTAGTTCAGTGTAGTTTTAAATTTTCTCTGTACTATCAGTGTTCTGTCAAAAGATAAACAGCTTATTCTCTGGTTTAAAATATCATTGAAAATCTGTGTTTAAACAAAATTTATCACATCTTTAATTAACATTTTCAAGCAAGTACATAAATGTAGTAGCTGTACTGCATACATACATACATTAGTTTAATTACTTATTTGCTATGAAGTAAAAAAACATCTAGATGAACATCTTCTGAATGTGAAGATTCTTCAGTTTTTGTCAGGAGTTGTATCTTCAAGGTTATACAGAACGAGGTGTTAAAACACAGTAGTATTAAGATAATATATCCTTCAATCCTAGTCATTCATTTATCAATGCCTTTAATTAAATCTGAAATTGAAATAAAAGTCTTAAGCAGTGTTAAAATGCATGCATATTTAGTTCATTATTACATTTCTAGATATTTGTTTTTCAAATTTCTTTGGTATTAATCTTGAATTAATAAAAACTGAAGAAAATTAACAACAAAAGATTTTCAGGACATATGAGAGTAATTTAAAAAGTATTGAAAAAAATTTAAGTAATTATCTTCTTACCTGTGTATATTGCTGATTTGATCCTTATAATCATGTACTTCCACCTTCAGTTGTAAAGTCTGTAAAGCAAAGTAAGAAGGTTTCAAATTCAATTTATGAACTTATATTTCAAAATTTGATTGCAATAAAAAGTTGTTGAATTGAATGACTTTTTGTTTGTTGTCTTCCTTCCCTAACTACAAGAGCTAAACCTCAAAGCATTCTAACTGCAAAGAATAACAGACGAATCACCAGGATTAACCATATTTAACACAAAGTGTGATTATTTTGGGAGTAAAGGATTACAGTAAGTGATTAGATGCAGTAGTAAAAGCAAGTATCAGACAGTGAGTAGATAAATACAGGCTTTCTTTTTTAAATTGTGGTATTCAATTTAGAGAGAGAGAAAGAAACGTGATTGACCTATTTTTCTTTTTTAACTATGGGTGGACAACTTAGCAATAATTAATGCTATATACTCTACTATCTAGTCATAATAGTTTTCTTTTATTCAGTTAACATTTAAAACTTCTTAAAAGTATTTTTGTATGGAAACTAAAAAGTATCAATGTCAAACTAAGTAAAACCCAAGTTTATTTGTGATGCTGACATATCTTAATATACTTCAATTGAATTTCATGTTTCAGAACTTTTATACATCTGACAAATGGCAAAATGTTATTTTATATATTTATTTGTTAATTTCCCAAAAGTAAAAGCAATCCTAACTTGTATCCAATAATTTTTTTTATTTGCAGTTATTCATAAATGACAGTTAATTAATAATCCCAAAATATACAAACTATAATAAATTTTGATTACTGATTGTAATTTAAATCCCAGAATATAAAACAAGGAAAAACACAGTGGGGGAACTACTGGATAATTCTTATGATAAACTATTGGTAACAAGTCTGATGATTATTGAATACTGTATAGAGAAAACTTAGTTTAATATGATACCACTTTTTACATGTGTGTGAGAGACATTTTGATTTTTTATGAATTAATCATGGAAAATACTAGGTTTTCTTTGCATAAAAAACAATATAAAACTTTTTATTTAATATCCATAATGAAATAGTTTTTAAATTTTAAAATCATTTGATAAACTTTAAAATATATATTTTTTTAAAAATTAATCACCTAGTTTAATCATGTAATAAAGACAAACTATTGTGAATTAAAATTAGAGAATTATACACCTGAATATTTCAGACCCATTTTTTTCTTTTACTATGTGCTAGAGAAGGTTCTGAACACTATAAACAATAGGCAAGTGTTATCTGAATTAGAATTTTTACGAAAACAGTTACCAAAAGTTTTTATGTTAATATTAAAAAGAATATTGCCCAAAATCAGAAAAAAAATCCACAAACTCTTTTGGCTGATCATAAATTGAAGTTGTGTGAGATAACAGAGGAGTTGAACACATCAGAAGACAGTGTATTAACCTTTTTGTATGAACATTTGTCAATGAGAAAGTTGTGTGCAAAGTGGATGCTGTGTTTGCTCATAGCTGATCAAAAACAACAACATGTCGATGATTCAGAGCATTGTTTGCAACTGTTTCAACAAAACAAAGAGAAGATTTTGCATAAATATGTGAAAATGGATGAAACATAGATCCACCACTTCACTCTGGAGTCAAATTGGCAGTCAGCTGAGTAGACAGCAGCAGGTAAAAGCCGTTCAAAGCAACTAAATGTACAAACATCGGCAAGCTAAGTTTTGGCCTCTGTATTTTGGGATGTTCAAAGTATTTTGTTCACCAATTACCTTGAGAAATGAAGAACCATCAATAGTGAATATTATATAGCATTACTGGTGCATTTGAAGAAAGAAATTACAAAAAAACAACCACAAGTAAAGAAGAAAAAAGTGATTTTTCACCAAGACAACATACTGTGTCACATGTCGATTGCAACGATAGCAAAATACATGAATTGCACTTCAAATTGCTTCCAAATCTACCCTATTCTCCAGATCTGGCCTCGAGTAATTACTGGCTATTTGCAGACCTCAAAGGAATGCTCTAGGGAAAGAAACTTGGCTCCAACGAAGAAGAGATATCGGAAACTGAGGCGTATTTTGAGACCAAAGACAAATTGTTCTACAAAAAAGCATTGAATTGTTAGAGAAGTGTTGAAATCAGTGTATCACCCTAAAAGGAGACTATGTTGGTGAATAAAGTCAAATTTTACCTAAAAGTTGTTGTTTTATCAGTTAGGTCCGGGATTTATTGAGTGATATGTTACAACAGAAGAAGTCCCTAAAAGCCGCATTTCTCTAAAATAGTTTCAATAGTCTTAGGCAGTAATTTATAGCCAAAGTTTATTGTTCATTTAAACTCTTGTTTTATATAATCAGTATCATTCATGAGGGAAAAAGTTCAATTACCTATATTGAAGAGTTTTTCAGTTTTTTGCAATGTTTGTGAGTCTGTCAAGTAAAATAAAAATAAAAATTGTTGTTGTAAATACTGTTTTTTATTCATCAATAGTTCAACTAAAGTGTTTACTATACTTTTTTGATAACTTGACCTCCCTATCTATGTTTATGCAATGGCACAAAGCAATATCATGTGTATACATGTACTAAAATTCTGATCTGTGGTAACCAAGCTGACAAATCTATTGCAGAAACAAATTGCATTTTTGTCTTCCTGTGGAAAAAGAAATCTTACAAGTTGATACAGAAAGAGAATTCACCATAAAGAGAAAAGTTGAAAAGGTAAAATGAATTGAGTGAAATGGGTGGGTAACTCAAAGTTCTTTAAAGTTAAAATTATTAAGCTTACTATTAAAAATAAAGGAGGAACTCTTATGATATGAATCTGTGATTGATATAGCAAAAATATTGAGTTTTTTTGTAGCTGTTGTGATTACAAAAGGTTTAACTAGGCAGAATATAGTGATAAGGTTAATAGTTATTCTTCATTATACTTTATTTGGCAATTAATTAAGCGTTAAAATGTTATAACTGCACTGAATAAATTCTACTAAAGAAAATATACTGTTCGTTCATGTGTCGAATATTGTTTCCACATCTGGTTTACTGTTTTGTTGAGTGTCAAGAGATTCTTGATAAATCCAAAGAAGAATCTGCAATGTCATTGGTCCTGACCTGGCATCTTAGTTTCAGTCCCACTGCTGTAATGTAGATTCCCTTTGCCTTTTCTATAAATATTTTCATTGTAATTTTTCCCATGAACTTTCCTCATTGGTACCTCAGGTTTACAAATTTAAGTGCAGTACTAGATTAGCAGCTGGGTCCCATAATTTTAATGTTGAAATTATTAGTTGTAGCCATAAGTTGTAATTTCTATGTTAATTATTTCTTCTCTTACATATCTCACTAATGGAAATTTCTTTTGGCTTCTTGCTTTCCTGCCAATTAAGATCTTCAAAAACATAAATGCAATGTCAATTGTCATTTTCAGTCTTCTTGAATCTTGTCCTTCTGTTTCTTTCACACTTAGTAACCCCCTTGTATCCTAGTGGCTTTATTGCTTTCCATAGGGTGAAGTAATTAAAAAAAAGACTTTATTGAATATCAACAAAAGTTACAAACAATTTCACAAAAACTTTTTAATTGTTTTTCTGAGATCAAAAACATTGTTGTTGAAAAATGAACAACCAGAATGAAGCCCAGAAAAAGGAAATATTACACTTAAGAAATAGTTATGATAGTAATTTGCAAGTTAAATCAAAGTTTCCACTTCACAAATCTATTTAAGATGAGATGGTACAGCACAACAATCAGCAGTTCATCTTATAAGCTTGAAAAAGTTAGACATTGAAACTGAAAGAATTCATTGTCCTACTCTAGCTTGAATGAAATCATGTCATACTATTTTTTATTGTATTTGATTTGTTTTCTTATTTTATACTTTGAAAATATTTTACTGGTATATTTACCATTTTATAATATTAAATCTACTGATATATTGGTTGATTAGTTATTTATCTGTCAGATATATACGTACATCAATAAATCTGTAACCTAATAATGAAAATGATGTGTGTGGTGCAGTGGATATTGACTTGGAAAGACAAATCGGGGAACCGAGTTTGAATTCCAGTTGAATTTCTTGCGGTCACTTACGTGCAAATACCCTTGGGAAAGGTATTAATCTGTATCTTCCCTCCAGTTATGGGTTAGATAAACAGGATAGATTGGGTTCTATAGCCTTGGCTGGCAACTAGTCTACTGCAGAACATAATGGCAAACTACTGAAGGATAATCTTCTGCCCAGTCAGTTATGTCTCTTTCGAGACATGATCACCCAAAGCGTGTATCATGTATGGCACTTAACTGACTGACTCAATGTTGAAAAATACATTGATTTTACCCTATTTACTTTCAACATAATTTCCTTTCTGGTCAATACACTTAATTGTGAATATTAATCACACCAAATGTTATACAGTGAAAATTTTGTATAAAAATCATACAGAGTATATATCAGACTGTAAACCTATTGATCAGCCTGATATGTATACATTGTTAATTTACCCGGTTAAATCCATTATTGTTTAGACATTGTTGGTTCTAAACACTTTTCTATCCATTAAAGAAGCTAAAAAATCTCACTAAAGTAAAAAAGGTTTTTTGTTAAATTTTTATTCTATTTTTCTATTTTTTACTACCATTTTTGCTCTAATTTTTTTCCTTTTCTTTTTCACATTTAACTCTTTTTTTAGTCCTCTTTTTTAGTCTTTCTTTTTCCTTCCTCTTAATTTATTCTCTAATCTTTTGGCTTTCTTCATTTTTTTCAATTATTTAACTTAATATTTCCTTTCATTACTGTTTTATTCATTTTTCTTTGTTTTTGTCATTAATATTGCAACAACTCTAAGTAGAAGCTTATAAAGCTTTATTTAACTAATACAGCTTTAGTGCTGAAAACATTTATTTTATTATTGGGGATGTGCTTATTTTATTACCACAACCATATTTTGTCCTTCCTTCCTTCCTTTCTTTCATTCATTTTGTTTTCTCCTGTCATTATTAACACAAAGTACATTTTAAATATCACTGGTTAAAACTCAGAAGCACTGAAGAAATATGATTATAATAAAAGTAGATTTCTGTAAAATGGTTAGGCTTCACCTATTTACGATAAATCTTTAACAACACATCATATTAATATTATTAGTCTAAAAATAAAATGTTTTTCTGTCTGTCAAAATAATTTTACTAAGAAAAAATTTTCTGTACATGAAATATATTTAATTTTCCAAGGATATTATTAGTAGCAGTTTTCTTGGTCATGTGAAATGCTAGCATGTTACAAATATCATGGACATAGAGGATTTACAATGTAAACCCTTAAAGGATAAGGAAGAAGCATGAAGGTAATGGTGTTTATCTTTAAATGAAGATAGACTCAGAGGTACAAGGAATAGAACCTTGATGTACAAACTACATAACACAGAATACAATTAAATAAAGGTGAATACAATTGTTCCCAAACCTAAGGCAAAACTGAACATGTTGCTTCAGTAATACAAGTTACATTAAAGCAAAGTCATGCTCGTCAGATGATAATTCTCAGTGAGAATGATGAGTACTGCCCAAAAGACCTGGTTAACAGCCCAGCAGTAACTAAGAGGAAGAGGAAGAATTGTCTTTTTTGCTGGCTTTTTATATGGGATCAACAGCCCTTAAGTGTCATGTGAGCATCTACGAGCAATAATTCTGAAATGTCCTAACAATACCCCCTCTCAAGACAGGTTCTTAGGACCTGTAATAAAAAGGTGCTGCTGATGTGATGCAATATTTCACCTGACTTATGGGTGGTAGCAATTCACTAACTAAAGATGATGGCTTAAAAATGAATAAACAACACAAGATAAAAATGCAGAAAAACAAACAAAAATGTTCTACACGTCTCAAATATTCAGAAATTTTTAGTACAACAAATGTTTTGGCCTGATCTGGTAATTAGTCTTTTTGGTCACTCTGATGATGCTGGGACTGATGTGGTTTCTGAAGCATTGTCATTCAGACAGGTTGTAGCTAAGAAGGTAGGCCTCAACCTATATAAGGAAATGTTTGCAAAGGTGTTTTTTTTATTTTCACCTTAAAATGTTTTGCTTGTCTCATCTGTAGGCTGGCTGTAGCATATATAGTCTTGCTGCATCATGCACAAAAACATGTGTGCAAGTCTGTAATGATTTGGGCCCATATATGGGCCTTTAAATCTGTACAGGACATTGGTAAGCCAAATTGGCCATCCTTGCTGTAAGTCAGTCCCCAAAGAAGGTGAGGTCCAGTTGATTTTGTGAAAGCTGAAGAAAAAACTGTCCTGGAAGTCTGAGTGTAATGCCATAAACCACCTCAGTGGATGAGCACTTCATGTCTACTTTTACAGCTGTACGGAGTCGTGAAAGGACTTATGGTAAATTCTTCAACCAATTTTACTGGTTTGTCATTGCTCTTTTGGGCTGAATTGAAAGTCCGGTGCAACCAGTTCATATGCCATCATTCTAATCCACTTTGTTCCCACTAGTTTTAGCAATTGGTTGAATAGATCAGCTTTGAATTGTCAACCTCTATCTGTCATGATGACTGCGGGTGCACCAAAATGAGTTATCCAACCTGTGATGAAGGCCTTTGCTGTTGTCTCTGCAGTAATATTTGACAGGAGAATAGCTTCGCATCAATGGGAGAATCAGTCAATACATGTCAGTAAATAGTTGTATTCCTTACATGGGCACAATGGTCTAGTGAGGGAATTTGACTAAAAGGCTCCGAGTAAGGGTTTATGGTCAGTTTGGATAAAAATGGTCTAACCTTCCAACACATGCCAAAAGTAATGAACAGCTGAATATGCAGCAAGTAGTTCATGTGTAAATATGCTATATTTTATCTCGGTTGACGATAACTTTTTTGAGAAAAAAGAAATTGGTTTCCACCAGTCCTCTATATTCTGCAGAAGAATAGTTCCCATACCAACGGATGAAGCATTGGTTGCAAAACACAACTCCTTACTTGTAACAACATGTGATTATTCTAGGATAATCAATCTGAGATAAAAGTGACTTAACTTTGTTAAAAGCTACTAAAGCCAAATTTGATAAAGTTAAATCACAGTTCTTATTGTCAGTTAAGGTATCAGTCAGAGGGTCTGGTGACCTGCGCACAGTAAAGCAGAAATTGCTGAAGAAAACTTCAGTCAGTCATATGTGCCATATGTGATACATGTCTGAAAGACTGAGTGGGCAGAAGATTTTCCCGCAGTAGGTTGCCATTGCTTTCTGCAGTAGACTGGTTACCAACCAAGGCCACAGAACACAATCTGTCCTGCTATTTAACCCATAACTGGAGGGAGAAACAACAGATTAATACCTTTCTCACAGGTATTTGCCTGTAAGTGAATGTAATGAATTCAACTGGAATTCAAACTCAGCCATCTGAGCTGATATCCATTGAACCACAACACACATTCACCATTCCTAAAAGCTGCTAAAGCTTCTTCATGCTATTAAACACAGGGAACTGGGAGATTGCCTCTACCTTAGTGGGAGAGGGAGAAATTCTGGCGGCAATATTGCAATGGCATTGAAATATGATTTTGAATTTTCCATACTTGCATTTTACTGGCTTTATGACCATCCCAAATTTTTTGAATTGTTCAAAAATGATTTGCATGCATTTAATATATTCCTCCATAGAGGAACTAGCTATCAAGACATTGTCAATACATGCATATAAGAAATATAAACCATATAATCATCTTGTTTTCTATGTGCCATGTCCTGAAATATAGGTACATGACAGTGGAAAGAGCTGGAGCAACCTCTAGTCTCATCTAATACAGTATCTTTTTTGATAAGTTATATGTACAACATATAACATAACACATATAATTCACACAAGTGAATTATGACTTCAAATGAAGTTTAGATATAATGATCACTTATTATACCTCTTAGTAACCTTTGCTTAACCTGAAGTAAACCACTGAAAATTATTTTTCTTATTGAACTACTGCAGATTGTTGAGCAATCATTGTTTTCCAAGGGATTAGTAAAATTAATTACTCTTATTACTTTATTATAGATCTTATTAATGTATTATACATCTTACCACATCAATATTCTTCCCTCTTCCGTCCATTTCTGACCAGCTTAACATGCACATATAATTTCTGTTTATTTGCTACCAACAAAATCTATTTTTTACAAGAAATTAACTTTTGGAATTAATAATTGCCAAGTAGCTAAAGAATTAGCTTTTAGTTTTAATCCTCAAATTTTTTCTCAGTGAAAACAATCTAAGCAAAACAACAGATTCCGAATTATTTCTCTCCCAGTTTGTTGCCAATACACCATATATGACAGCTCAATAGTATTCAGCATTTTAACACTTGCTCTGAGTGAATGAACCATTATTTGCTCTAGAGGAAGTTAGAAGCCCTACATAAAATAATAATCAAACAAATATTAAAAGAGCTTTATTTACCAGGTGGGAGGAGGTAAAAAAAAAACAATGTACACTTGCCAATGTAAAATAAGATTAAACTATTCTAAACTAATGACATTTTACTTGAAACAGAAAAGTAATGATTTTTGACAGAAATATTTTTTGAGTTATTTGATAAATTGATTCGTATTTTGTTTCAGTGTCATTGGAAAGTAGTGAATCAAAAGAGTTGTTGAAAGTTGTGACAAAATGTTTTATTTTTTTAATGCTCATTTTCACATCAATCTATACTTAATACCCACAAACACACATGCATACACTTTTATATTTATTTTTATGATTGCATCTCCAGGTCTTACCACTTCTTCAAGGTCTCCACATTTGTCTGCTAAATACTGAATCTCCTTCTCTTTCCGATTAAGTGCTCCTGTCAATCGCTCACATGTATTCTTCCATCCAGATAACTCTTCTTTTTGTATAGTGGATGCTGTTGACATTTCATCTACAGTCTTTTGTAACTTCTGCAACAGCAAATGTACATTATTTATGAGTCAAACAAATTGAACAAAAGTGAATATACATCAGAGAAAGATATCAGATTAAATATTAAAATTTACTCATTAAACTGATATTGTCCTTTAATCTGTTTTCTTTAAATAAATGAAAAAATAAAAATATATTGAACTATGTTCATCATAATAGGATTTATGTGAATTAATTTGCATTTGACTCTTAAATATTTTACCAAACATAAATGCATCAATGAGAATATCTAAAGAAAATTCAATGATAATCTGGAAAAGTCTGTATAAATTTTTCACCTGGTCAAAATTAATGGAAATTTTAGCTGACAATTTTTTTGAGGCCTGATTATCACTTACTACAGCAATAAACATCAATCAACAACCACCTGTTATTGTCAACACTATAAATCAATCTGAAAAAGTTATAAAATATTAATGAGACAATACCATAAAAATTGGGTCTCCAGTTCCTTCTAAAGTCTACTTAAACTTTATACTTCTAACTTGAACTCTGAAATTTTATTTACTTATTTTTCCTCAGTAGGAGTAGATAGATTTTCCTATCATCCAGTTCACAATTCTTTCCAACAATTTCAACATAAATATAGGTTTATCCCTTGTTTCCTGTTTAGAATTAGTTTCCAGTTCCTTCTAAAGTCTTTTCATTCAATTTCAATTCCAGTAGCTCTTTGCATTTTAGTGACTTAATTGCCTTGCTTAGGGTAAATTCATTTAAAAAAATATGAACACTAAGATTGGTGTCTATATTCATTTTAAATATTCTTGAAATATATTTAGTTCATTTAGTTGTTCAATTTTACTTACCTTCTCAAGATATCAATTTAAATCTGAAATGATACTTTTTTCTTTCAAAAAATTGGATATAATGAAATATTATTCTTTTACTTGGATTATTGTATATATAAGAATATATCAATCAAAATGGCAGTATCTTATTTATAACCATTTACTTCAATAGACATTTGATTATTTCTATTTCATGTATCACTTTACATAACAAGTAAAATAAAACATGTAAATAACCTCAACAGTTACAGTCTTATAACTGAAAATCTAATGAAACTTTTTTGTGATTGTACAATGAAAAGAATCCATATCTACTATAATGAATATTTATTTTAAGGCCAATGTTAGATGTTAAGAAATTCCTGGTTTTGTCAGAATAAATGATGAAGCATTAAATTATCTTAACTTTTAAACAACTTCTTCTCAGTGAATTTTTACATTCATAATTAAACTAAGTTTTAATTTAAACTTTTCAAACAATTTATTACCAAGTAGTGTGTTTTCCAGCTTTCTGGTCCAATTATGCTTGCTATTAAGCTGAGGTAACATTTTTCTCAAATCTTATGAATCATTTTACTGCTTAATGTTCTCACTCACTCTAATTCTATTTTTATAAGTCCCTCTCTCTGCATAGTTAAGTCAGAAGTCACCTTTATTCATGACAGAACCATTTGATTGTGACAATTGGTGAGTAAACAAGTGATAAAATTCTTTACTAATGTCTTCCTTGTAATATAATTTTCTTTATCAACTTGAAAAAATAATATGTAAAAAATATATACACTTCTTTTAGGCAAAATATAAATTTTTATTTTCTCTTGGTGTAAATATACATATACATTTTCAAATCTTGATTAGAAAAATCATTATTATCAAAAATTAACTTCAAAGTTAGTGCTTAAGAAATATGACAGGATGAAAAAAAAAATTATTATTTTTCCAACGTAAAATAATAGATTAATAAAAGATAATATGCTAATACATAATTACATATCATTTCAGTTTTATTTTTAAATTTCTTGAAGACACATTTTGCTATTTAAACTTTTTCATGTTAAAATTTTAATGTTTTGTCACTGTCTTTCATGCAGTTATATACATTTTTTAATCCATATTATTACTTTACAAGTGCACCACTGCAGTAAAATATGAGAGCAAAATATTTAAGCAGATTATATATATATATAATCTGCTTAAATATTTTGCTTAAATATTTAAATATTTTAAATATTTGAGTGCCCGTAGCTCAGAGGTAGAATCGCCGACTGACGCCAATTCAGTTGGGTTTCAGTCCTGAGTAAAAATCAATCGGCTGTCTAACCGTACTGATGACCTGTGATACACTGAAACAGATCTGTCTGCAGATGACTCTATATATATATATATATATATATTAAAAAAGGATTAATTCAAAGATGTTGAATGGCCATTTCGATATGAAGATCCCCACAGGGGACAACACATCACCTCAGCAACAGAAAAATCCTTTCAGAAACTGGCGAAAAATTAGTCTACTTTTCCTTTTTAAATAGATTGCAAAGAAATTAAAAAATAAAAAATAAAATAAAATAAAAATAAAAATAAAGGGAAAGAAAAAGAAAAAGAAAACGAAAAAGAAAAAGAAAAAGATAGAATAAAATCACATAAATAAGAAAAGAAAAAATTGACATCGTCTGGGTTCGCAAAAAAAAAGGAGAATGTAACTAAAAATTAACAGACAGCCGTGTTAAATCGACGTAAGTTTAAGCAACACGGAAAAAAGGTGGTAAGAGAGATAAAAGAAGGAAGGGAGGGAAAAAGAAAGAAACTAAAGAAAAAATTTTTTTTAAATATTACAGACGCTGGACAAATTCAAAAACCTAATTTCCCCAAAACGTTGAAGTATTAGAAAAAGGCCTTTACTTAAAAAGGCATAATTATTAATAAAAGGGAATAAAAAGATATAGGATTTAAAATAAAATTATTTAAAAAAAAAATAGGTCATTTGAAATTAAACTAAATAAAGACAACACTAGGTTAAAAAAAAAAAAAAAAAATTAATTACAATTATACATACCTATAGAAGTACACACATACATACATATATATACACACACAATTCTACGAATAAGAATACATATATACATACACATACACACACATACATTCAATTTATTACACACTTATATACATATACATGCGCATACACACATATATATGTGTGTACACACCTATATACAAAAAATTCATATACACATAATATACATGTGTACACATACATGCACACATATACACACCCCCACACACACACATATATATATACATATTCCATATGCACTCACACACATACATATAAAAATATAAAAAATTAATGAATATTATGAAAAGGAGCATTTCAATAGCAAAAAATTTTTTTCCAAAATTACATATAGCCCACATACATAAATACATATATACATATATATACATATATATACAAATATGCACATCCACACACAAACATACACATATACATAAAAAAAAAAAATTAAAATTAAAATTAAAAAAATTTAAAAAAATTAAAAAAATTAAAAAAATTATAGAAAAATTTAGAATTTAAAAATTAAAAATTAGAAGTTAAATTTTAAAATCCGCCCTACGGCGGCACTTGTTTATAAATTCCCTCCTAAGGTTCAAAAGTAAGTCCTGATGAGGATACTTCAAAATCAAAATCTTCTCCAATAAACACAGACCACACCTATCACGAAAACTTTTAGGAGTACAAGCTGAGCCTATTAATTTCCAGCTGATTATAGGGTCCTGCCTTCCTCCTTCATTTCCCAGAACCTACATGATAGTGCCGTCTGGAATCCCTGTTTAGGGTTCGAAAACGAATATATATATGTTCGAAAACAATATATATATATATATATATATATATATATATATATATATATTGTATATATATACACAAATAAATGCACAACAATCTTTATTATAATAGAAAGGATATTTATGTATATGTAGGGAAGAATATTTATATATATATATATATATATATATATATATATATATATAATCAACAACATAACTATTGCAAAAAAATAAAATAATAAGGCACTGCAAACATGCAGTAACAGCTTTCATAATTAGTAATAAAGTGAATGAACTGAGTTGATGCTGTCTTGCTATTATCTCTGTCTCCATGAGCATAACAGGAGGGATATATATATATACAAATAAATATGTAACTATTTTTATTATAATGGAAATAATTATTTTAAAATGCAACAGAATTATTAATAACTATCATCACAGTAATCATTGTTTTAGAATAAAATGGATTCACTTTACAATTGGTTTGAATTTTGATAAAATTATTTGCCTGATAATACATATTGTTAAATATTATTTAACAATAGAAATCTTAATAATCACAACTCACATAACTTTAGTAGTGAGGTTGTTAGCTTTAATTTTCAACATTTTTAAGTTATTTTCCAGTGTTACCACATTTGATTATAAACAGTCAAAAATAGCATAAATAAATGTATTTACATGAAATTAGAAATGTTTAAATTAAAATTTTGAAGTTAATAATTTGAATTTGATTGTCAGAGAAATATGTATCTAAATTTCATTTAAAAATATTATATTTAAGTTTTAATTACTTAAAATTCAGGTTTCCTTACTCTAACACCAGTTAAATTATCTCAATGTATTTTAATTAATTATTTAATGATTATTTTAAGTTTGGTTAACAATACATTTTGATACTTCAATTAGGAGTTCTCTATACATTGCAATGTTAGCTAAACTGTTTCTCAACAAAAGTTGGAGAAAATTAAGATTAAGTTACTATATCACTGTATACTTATTAGGATAAAATAACAGTAAGATAACTTTATTATAAAAAAAGCAACCTGTAAAACTATTTTTTCCATGTGATATAAGAACAAAGAACTATTGCAAGATTTATGTAGGCTCATCTGGACAGTTTCATATGGAATGTTGTGCATTTTTAAATTATCAGTAAATGAAAAAGTAAGACTTGATTCTAAAAATGAAGAATGAAAATAGATTAATTACACAATTACACATTTTATCTTTTTACTAACCACTTACATCTTGCCTTAAATTTTCCACAATTCAAAGCAGTTTCTTTTTCAAAATAAATTTACTGAGCAATTGAAGGTGCCTAGTTTTATGCTTACATTTGTTTCACATCAATGCAAAAATGTAAACAAAATTGCTAAAAAATACTGAAGATAATAATTATTTCAATAAATTGCCAGGTTGCAATGATATCAAATCACTTAAATTGAAGACATTTGTCTTTCATACATCTAAATTGATAATATTTATGAACACAACAATAATTTCCTGTCATTTGGCAAATAACTTACTTGTTCCAATTCAGTGCATGTCTCTTTTAACTGAATTCTTATCTGGTTGCCATATTTTATTTCTTCCTGCAAAAAAATATATAAATGAAGCTAGATAAAAAGGAAAAAGTTGTTCTATACAAAATTATTCATAAAATTTATTCATCACCTTCAATGGTTTGTCAATTTTAATGCCTGAAAGAACCTTTTTTTACCTTCCATCAGCATGGCTAATGTTAAGCTCCAGTGATACACTGCATCTTCTTGTGCAACTGTTTTCCACTAACATGAAGTGGAAAGATAAGATTGAATCAATTGCTAAGTCTATTGCTAGGAAATTGGTTCATTGTGTTATGCTAGACAATTTTTCTTGGCAGAATCCCAGAGTCTATCTTACATTTATAAGTCTACTATTTATGCATTGATTAGTGATGTCAAATCTGGTCTGGTACTTCTGCTAGGTATTGATAGATTTTTGATAAAATACAAAGAATCTGCAATGTTATTGGTTGTGACCTGGCATCTTGGTTTCTGTTACTTTCCTATTGCTCTAACATAGCTTTGCTATGCTTCTTCTATAAATATTTTCATGGTAAGTGTTCTGATGGGCTTTTCTTTTTGTTTCTTAGTTTTTATGAATTTAAGCACAGTACTAGATTTAGGAACGCAGAGGTCCATTGCAAAACATATCCAGGTGCCAACTGTGGAAGCGACCACGTCCCAGTCATCTGCAAACTAAGGGTGAAACTCTGAAGGGTGAAACTCTGAAGGGTGAAACTCCGAAGACTGAAGAAGCCCAGCACATCACCAAGGCTGCAATACAACACACTTGTGAATGACCTCACCCGGCAGAAAAAATACAATAACAGCATGAGAAAGAAATATGAAGAACAAATTGGAGAAGAGCACTCAAAATGGGATTCACTAAAGGAAGCGTTGGTGACCTCAGCAAACAACATAGCTCCAAAGGAAATCAGATGCAGAAGATAAAACAAGTGGATGACTGAAGAGATCCTCCACATGATGCAAAGGAGACAAAAAATAACACCAAGACATGGACAGAGTACAAGAAACTTCACAGGGAGATAAGGAACAAATGCAGACAAGCTAAAGAGGAATGGCTCAACAACAAATGTGCAGAAGTAGAGAGAATGAGCAGGACCAACAAAGCAGAGATGCATAAAGAGATAAGAGAACTAACAGGACAAAAAACCTGCTCCTCAACAGGATGCATGAAATCCAAGGATGGAACAATCATATTGGAAAAAGTGGAAATACTCCAGCATTGGGAAGAATATATAAAAGATCTTTTTTGCGACAGGAGAGAACAACTGAGAATACACAAGGAGATGGATGGACCGGAAATACTAAAATCCGAAGTGGAAGCTGCAATGGCCAAAATGAAAAGAAACAAAGCTGCTGGTCCAGACGGCATAGTGTTAGAGCTGCTGATAGCCTTAGAAGAATATGGCATAGAAAAAATCACCGACATAATAAACAAAATTTATAGCAGTGGAATAATACCAGACGACCTATGCAAGTCGATATTTATAGCACTGCTGAAGAAACCAGGTGCAAACGAGTGTGAACTACACAGAACTATCAGCTTAATGAGCCACATTACAAAACTGATTGTCAGAATCCTGATGAATAGAGCGAGGAGCAGAATCAGGCCAGAGATAGGGCAGGAACAGTGCGGGTTCGTCAAAGACACTGGAACAAGGAACACCATATTCATGATTAGGATGCTCTCCGAAAGGGCAATACAAATAAAGAAAGACTTGTACCTATGTTTCATTGACTATGCAAAGGCATTCAACAAGATACGACACAAAGAATTGACGGAGATGCTCAGAAACTTCAATATTTTCAGCAAAGACATAAGAGTAATCAAGAATCTCTACTGGCAACAAACGGCATGCATATGGACTGATATCAGTAGATTTATAAGGATAGAAAGAGGCGTAAGACAGAGATGTGTCTTTTCACCGGATCTGTTTAACCTGTACAGCGAGTATATTTTGAGGACCCTAGATGACACACCAGGATTTGTTATCGGAGGCCACAACTTGAACAACATAAGGTATGCAGATGATACAGTGCTGATTGCAGACACTGAAAGGAAACTACAAGACCTCCTACAGAAGGTAGCGGTGGAGAGTGACAAAAAAGGACTACAAATAAACTTCAAGAAAACTGAATGCATGGTCATCAGCAAAAGGTGCAACCCAAAATGCCAAATACAGGTGGGAGATACCAGAATAAAGCAGGTGCAAAAATTTAAATACCTAGGAAGTGTACTAACAGGAGATGGAAAGTGCGACACAGAGATACGAAGGTGAATTGGCATGGCAAAGGACGCGTTCCAGAAGCTGAGTAAAGTACTAACACACAGGAAAATTTCACTAGAAACAAAGAAAAGAGTGCTGGATTGCTATGTGATGTCAGTTCTTCAATACAGCAGTGAATGCTGGACAATATCATTGAAAATGAAGACAAAACTGTAAGCAGAGATGTGGTTCTACAGAAGGATGCTGCGGATATCGTGAACTGAGCGTGCAAGCAACGACGAGGTGTTGGAAAGAATGGCAACGAAAAGGAAATTAATACTGAGCATCAGGAAGAGACAACTGAAGTTCCTGGGACACGCAATGAGGAAGGAAGGCCTGGAGAACCTGATACTGACTGGTCAGATAGAGGGAAAGAGAGACAGAGGAAGGCAGCAGATAACATATCTGCAGGGCTTGATCAGGTCAACGACGGAACAGGGGTTGCCAGGAGTAACAGAAGCAAGCATACTGGGAGCCACAAGGGATAGGAAGATGTGGAGAACCATGATCGCCTACGTCCTGAAGGGACAGAGCACATAGAAGAAGAAGAAGAACTAGATTAGCAGCAAAGTCTCCTCATTATACAGGCTAATTGTAACAATAAGTTCTATGTTAATAGTTTCTTCTCTTACACTTCTCTTTTGTGGAATTCTCTAGTGGCTTTGTGCTTTCCAGTCAACTTTGATGTTCAAACATTTAAATACAATGTCAGTCCTTATCTTCTGTCTTCTTAATTCTTGTTCTTTCATGGTTCTTGCTCTTTAATAATATTTTCTTTTTCTCATTTTATTTGAAACTCAAAAAGATAATGTGTCTTAGTGGCTTTATTGCCTTGCTTTGAGTAAAATGGTTTAAAAATGAAATAAATAAAAAAATAAAAATAACAGAAAAAATTTATATTAAATACTATATTTGTTTTTATTTTGATGAAAAAACTAAAACCGGTAGTGCCCTCTTTTCAACATTTGAATGGTTACTACATAACTAATAGTTTTCAACACTGTCTATGAACATTTACAGAAGCAACATGAGTTTTTCCTAGTTTTCAGAAATTAAAGTGAATTTAGAATATTCTATTAAATGGCAAAGTTGAAAATTGGTTTTCATGATTGATTGTATTACTTTAGCTGCTGCTTTTTGTACTTGTAGAGAACAAATTGAAAGAAATTTTGCCCTTTGAAAAACTTATCCTGATCCAGACCTGGCATCTTGGCTTCAGTCACTTTCTACATCTGTTGTGGAAGTTGTAATTACTACAGAGCAATCAGAGAATATTTTATTAATCTGTAGTGAATAAGAAATTAAGAATTAAAATCAAAAAATTAAAATTCAAAAAGTACTATATAAATGACCTCAGCGTCAGTCAAGACAGTCAGGGATGGAAGCAGCAAAGACGACAAGCTAAAATGTAACGAGAAAAGCTTCAAGCTGACCCGGACCTTCGTCTTCTTTCTCTTTCCTTCTGCTGATTCCTTTTACTTTTTCTTCTCCATCCAAAGACATTCCTACTGAATACATACATATGTACGTACGTATGCATATACTCTTTCAACAATTACTACTATGAACATTTTCTATAAATCTTGATACCCATAACTTTATCATTGAACACGAACTCTACTCTTAACTTTTTAATAATGTTTCTAATTGCACATTAACTTCTACACTTGTGTTATTCTTTCCTTTTAATAAATTTCTATTTTAACATGAAAAATGTATATTTTATTCTTATATTATTCCACACAATTCCACACATTCCAGCCTGCCGACAACCAACCTTCTGATGATTTTAACTCTGCATAAAACTTGTAAGCTGTAGGTAGTTCAGTTATATATGACACAAGGCTGAATCAAAGAAACATTAACCAGCCCCCTATAGCTACAAATCCACCCACTGATTATATAAACTCACAATGCCTTCTCCAAAATACAGAATCAGTAAGAGGCAATATCTCTTAGAAACTGGTTACTTAAATTTCATAAGACAAGTGCTACTGATTGAAGATTCTTTTATGAGAATACTAGTATAAATCCTAGTTTGATTTACTAATAGTTTTTGATATGATAACATGAATATTCATGGGAGTATAAGAAAATAACTATTACCAAATTACCTAGTGAAACTCTATGACATCACAATAAACTTTCATTAAACTTTTGTTACTTGTAAATATTTAAAATGAATTTTGTTGTTAACAATATGCCTTGTCTATTTTGTTTAATACTTTTACAGTTATTTATGTTTCATTCATTGATAATATAAGCCCGCTACATTGCCAGTGAGACAGTATTCAAAAGGCAAATGAAAAAGGAACAAGCATTTCTTTGATCAGTCTCTTTCTTTTTAAATATGGCTTATTGTTAAAAATAATCTTTCAAAATTTTTCTTACTTGTACTGTATATATTCATTATAGTCTTTAATGGAACAAATGTTATACATGGGGAACTTTTCAGCATTTGCTGTCATCTACAATGAACAGTTTTTACTTTTCACAGCCTATTAATTTTATTAAAAAGTTATTTAATTATAAACTTCCTATGATTGAATTAAATATTAATTCTGACTAGATTGTTAAAAAATAACTGTAAACAATGAAAATATTAATTTGTGAAAGATTAATTAACAAAATGAAAACAAAACATCTTTATGAAGATGAACTTGACACAAAATGAGTAAAACAGGACTTCAACATTTTCTATAATCTTAACTGAGAAAAATGACGGAAAAATTTTTTCATTCTGGATTTTAGGGTAGAAAAATAATGTGCAATAAATAACAGGTTCTTCTAGTTTGATGTCCTTCTGGTCACACCTGTCAACTTTTCTAAGTACAATTCTCCAAATCATACAGTGACCTGAAAACAAAACTGGTTTATTCACTTGCTTGGCAAGGAATACCAAATAAGAACACTGCTTCAGTAGCTTATAGCAAATAAGTTTTAATAAATTTCATCAAAACTTTGGAACAGATCTTTTCAAATATTCTATCATTTTCTTATATGCTTTGAACATCATCAATTTAATTGCCATATGTGATACATGCTTGGGTGATCATGTCTCGAAAGAGACATGACAGACTGGGTAGAAGATTATTCTGCAGTAGGTTGCCATTGTTTTCTGCGGTGGATTGGTTGCCAGACAAGGCTATAGAACCCAATCTGCCCTATTATTTAACCCATAATTGTACTGTGGTATGATCCATTTCCCCCCTTAATGGATCTGTCCTGAGTACATATATTCAGAAGAACTCTGCTTGTATTCAGAGCTCATTAAAGCTTTCTCTATGTTAGACTCTCTGCCTCTGGATGAAGAGAAACCCAGACAAGGCTCTACTGAAGGGTAGAGTCTCATCTGGGGAAAAACAGACAAGACCCCAACTGTGCCTTAGGCAAAGTCTACAGGACATTTTGGCTGAGCTTAAGGGGACAGATTTCTCACTTTAATTGGCCTTGGGGCACATCTGCCTCAGGCATCTGCCCTGGTGGGGAGGTAGTAAATACCAGTTCATTAAAGCTTACATTTAAGCCAATTGTCTCTAATAATTCTACTACAATTTAATGAACTCTCATAGTTAACAATTTTGATAATGACTAATCTACTTTGTCCAGAGAAACTTATTATTGACCCCAACGTGTCTGATGCAAAGCTAGAATATCGTAACTGGTGAAGAACTTTCATCAAGTTCTTAAGTACCTACTGAAATGAAAGTTCTAATAAGCTCCACTACCTCATGAAATATGTCTCAGCACACATTTTCAAGTATTTTGCAGATGCACCTTTCTATGAAGAAGCTTTAACAACCCTGATATAATTTACATAAAGAAGAGCAATGAAATAAAAGGGCAATAAAGAGTAATGTACACACTTATTGGCTATGAGGGATCAACTACCCTCAGATTTAATTGATGGATTCTATCAAGCCTTAGTAAAATTAAGTAATGACTTTTCATTTTCTTCATTATCAGAGAACAATACTGAGCCAAACTGATATGAAATGTCTTAATAAATGTGCTTTGATCAATGAATATCTGGCAAAGAAAACTCAAAAATAGTACCTTAATGTTACAAGGCAAGAGTACGAGATTTAGCAAAACAAAATGCTAAAACGTATGACACAAATGCAGTAACACCAGAGACCTTGTCATTTATTTTGCCCCTACCCCACTGAAAACCTAACCCCCCCCCCCCTAAAAAAAACAGCTCCAATTAAATGCATGTTTTTTATCTGCAGAGGCAACGGACAAATGCCATCCATTCAAAAAATCAGGGACATTAGGCTCAAGTTTGTAGAAATGCAAAGGTGGCGGGTAAAATAATATCTTGTTTAGCTTCAGTGGATGCACTTAGCTGTTTATCAACTACTGCAATAGAGATCATGGCTAACGAACATCCACTAAAAGCATTGATTGATGTGGGAAGCACAGAAAACTTCTTTAACACAAACATTGTGGAAGAAAATTCATGGAGAACCTACCCAAGTATAAACTAAGTGGAGATGGCTAGCACACCTCTTTACATACAAATACTGGGATACTGTTTGGTAGACCTAAAAATAAAGGTACTTTATACTAAGGAGTAAGATGTCTACTAATGAAGGATTTATTTTGTTACTTACTATTATGGCACAACTTTTTGTGTCAACATTCATTAGTAGAAATACCTTTCAGAGGCTCTAAGCCACCCTTTAAAGTTTGCAGCCTAGCAGCCATGAGAATCCTGTACCCAGCACTTTTCAATAATCTAACATCTGATTGTAAACCAGCAGCTACTAAATTTAGGTGACACATGGAGGAAGATAAATGATTTATTCAAACTGAAGTTACTTGTACATTGAAGGAAGGTATAATTGAATGAAGTCATTCACCGTGGAGAGTTCAAGCCTTCATAGACCCTTCTGAGAACAAGAAAAAGTGAATGATAATCAACTATTCTTACATGATAAACTAGTTTACATTGCTGAAGGCCTCCCCTCTGCCAAGAATAGACAAGATGATAGAAAAAAATAGCCAAAAGCAGTCTATTTAGTACTCTGGAACATAAAAGTGGCAGTTAAAAGACCTAGTGATAAACCATATACATCCTTTGAGACTAGCAGTAAACTCTATCAGTTTCAAAAAATACCATTTGACATAACTACTGAGGCAGATAGCTTTCAGCAGGTGATAGACCAAATAATATTAAAAGAGTATTAGCAAGGCACATATGCTTACATCAATAATGCAGTCATTTGTGGAAACAATCAAGTAGAATATGACAGAAATCTGAAATTATTCATAGCAACTCTTAAAAGGTATAAGCTGATGCTTAATCAAGACAGATGTTATTTTAGGTGTAAAAATATAAAACTATTTGGATACATAATAAAAAAATAATATAAAACCCAATCCAGAATGGTGAATCCAATACTCAGCCTACCGGTCTCAAAATATTTACTTGCTCTATGCCATGCATTAGACATTTTGCATGCTATGCTTATTAGATACAGTCATTTTTAGAAAAAATCTACCCTCTAATAATTGTATTAAAATTCCTGTTATCTCCCATAAGAGAGAAAGCATTTAATGTGTTAAGGAAGGGCATAGTGAAAGCATCCAATACTATACCCGATCATACACTACCTCCAGTAGTAGAGACAGACACCCCAGAATGCACCGTAAAAGGAGCCTATGTTATTTTTGAATTGCTGAGAAAATTGAGGTATTATTTGATTGAATGACACTTTAAATTAATTACAGATCAAAAATCAGTTGCACTCATACTTAACATGAAAATGACCAGCAAAATCAAAAATGAAAAGATAGCTAGATGGAGGATGAAACTCTCAAAATGCACCAGTGGATCTCTCATGTATGTGACACAGTTGCTAGCAAAGAAGAATTAAAGAGATTGCATAGAGAGTTGTGCCAACCAAGTGTTACACATATGGTCAATGTGACAAAAAGCAGAAACCTTCCCTACTCAGTAGAGGATGTGAAAGAGATTACCAACTCATGTGCAGAAAATAAACCCAGGTTCTTCTAACATGAGCAAGTTCATAAAAGCCATGCGGTTCTACAATAGAATTAGATTGGATTTTAAAGGTTCATTTTAGTCATAAACTCACAACAAATACATGTTGACAATAATTGATGAATATTTGCCATTTTCTTTCCCTGCCTAGGTGTATCCTCTACAATGGTCATACAAGCACTTTGCTCAGTTTTTACCTTTTTTGGGCTACCCACATATATTCATTTGAACAGAGGAGCTTTATTTATATCTGAACATGTACAACAATTTCTACAAGAGCAAAATGTATAACAACACCATATAACCCTCAAGGAAATGACCAGTGTGAGAAGTATAATGGAATAATCTGTAAAACTGTTAAATTAGCAGCTGCTGATAAAGGGAACAATTACTTACAGAGGGCCCTCATGCTATTAGAATACTGCTATGCATAGCTCACTAACATAACACTTCATAAAGGTTCCTTCTATTTCTTAGAAGAAGTTCGACTGGAGCATCTCTGTTTTCTTGGTTCTCTAAACTGGGAATGATATTACTAAAAAGACACATGCAACTGAATAAAAACGAACCACTGGTGGATCAAGTGGAGCTACTAGATGCCAACCCCCAGTCTGTTACTCAGATGAATGGGAAGACACAGTCTCACTAAGAGACTTGGCTTCAGCCAGGGACAAAACAGGACCCACAGGTGTGATTGAGGGCTGTCCTCAGGATACTTCAATGAATTTGAAGAGACAGAAACAGAGACATGGTCTCCTTCTAAAAAATATGATGAACTCTTGTGCTCTAATTTCTTGAGTGGGGATGAATGCATTTTTCAGCAGAGAGTGCACCCACCTACCAATACTTCAGAGGATGAGAAAGTCCCTTGTAGACTACAAAAATGCAGTAGTATTAAATCCAGTTCAAGCAAGAATGAGGAAGAACCTCATCATGCTTCTGGCAATCCATCACAGCCTTGCAGACAGCAAAGAATGCCTGCTGAGTTCAAGGACTTCTTTCCTTTGAAGGACAAGGGAGAATGTGGTATAATCAATTTTTCCCATTAATCGATCTGTCCTGAATACAGATATTTAGTAGAACTCAGCTTGTATTCAAAGTTTATTAAAGTTTACATTTAAGCCAATATAAATTGTCTCTAACAATTCTACTGCATGTATCATACAAATGTGTCCTGAATGACTTACATCATTCTGTTATTTGAGAAAATAAGAAGAAAACTTGACTCACTTTGAGTTGGTGTATTGTATCTTCAAAACTTTTCTTTTCACTTCTATAATATTTCTTTTTGTCTTCAAGGTTCTGAAATTCAGAGCAATAATCATACATATGTTATTGAATCTAAATTAATAAATAAATAATAAATTAAACTTGTGTGTTGGTATTAGGACAAAAGACTAAAAATTGTAGTTTAAACTGAAATTAACATTTGAAAATAACATTCATTTAGTGAAAATCTATTTTAAAGAGACATTACCAAAAAATCTATTTTAAAAAGATATTTTCAAAAGGTTTAAGTGTAAAATTTTGTGTTTATTAAAATAAATACAAACAATAAAAAAAAACAAATAAATGTACTTGAAAAATAACAGTAAATAAAAAGTAAGGGGAATTGAATTCAGAACAATTAACTGTTAATATATGTGGTCAATTTAGTAGAATTGGCCAAGATAGAATTTGTTAATAAATGGCTCTAAGGTTTTTAAATCAAATTTTGAGTAGATTGCAGATTTAATATGGGATCATTTATTTTGAAAAAGATTACTGGAAGTAAAAGAGAATGAGAAGATTTTAGTGAAGAAAAAAGGACAATAAAAAAAGTTTTCTGTAAGATTGCACTTGATGTCCTATTTAAATTTTTGAAGATTGTAGGTGGTAAGAAAACAGAAGTGAGTTCTACAGGTGAGAAGTGCAAAAAAGAAACTATTTGAATAGAACTTATTATTGTTACATCTAGCTAATTTAATCCAGCTAATTTGACACTAAAATGACGAGATCGAGTAGCCAATCTAGTAGTACAGATAAATTCAAGGAGAAAAGCTCTTCAGAATAATTTCCATGAAAATATTTATAGAAAAGATAGAAAGACTTATAACTTTATGAAAATTAAAGTTAAGTTTTCATAATTATTTCTGATAATATATAAAACACGTATAGTGCCATAAAATGTATACAACATCACAGTATAGAACAAAATCATTTTTAAAATTATCCCAGAAACTTGGAGTTGAATAATGTAAGGGAGATGACTCTAATAATACTATCTATAAAAATCTGTGTGAATATAATTTAATATATTTTTGCAACGTAAATATTTCACATATTTTTTTATAATCATTTCACTCCAAGCAAGGCAATACTGCCATTCATGCACTGGGGGTTACAATGAGAGGAGGCGAATGACAGAAAAGAAAACAGTATAATAGGTGATGTTGTAGAAAGGTTAAGAGAAAGGTGGGAGTCATGAAGATAGATGGCAATTGACATTGCATTTAAACTTTTGGAGATTGTAGATATCAACGGAAGCAAGCATAGGGAAGGGAGTTCCACAGGTGGGAAGTATGAGGAAAGAAACTGCTGGAGTAGAAGTGGCAATTCCATTATATTTGCCCTTTATTATGTATTTATTATATATTTCTTTACTTGCTAATTACAAGAATAATTTATTGAAAGATTTAATTTACTTGGATAGTTTTTTAAAAAATTACTCATAAATTTAGTTAATTTTTCTGATGAATTACAGGGTTTCAGGTAATTAAGAACAAATTATAATATTAAAAAATAACAAAGATATTCAATAGGACAGCTCTATATTAAAAAAAACAAAAAACAAAACAAAGGAATTGTACACATGATCAACTTAGAAAAATAAAGAAAAAAACTATTCAATAAAATCACCCTCAAAGACGGACTTGACATAGATCATGTGAGAAGGAGCAGAGTCTAACTAGAAAACATAGAGCTAACTCTGGGGATTGCCCAGTACCTTAATGTAGACAATATGAGGTCATATATGAAAAAATGACCCTCATTGTCATTCCTCTTGTTTACCTAATTACATTCAAGAGGCTCCAAGTTGTGGTTGACTGCTAATGATATCAGAAGAATAAGCCTTTTCATTTTCTGTGTCACATTAGAAGCTGCCCTGTGAATGCACTTAATACATTTAAAAGAAAATGTAAATATTTAATTTTTCCACATACCATATTAGGTTTTCTTCTATTTGTGACTTACTATATATGTATTCTTAAATACCTGTATTCCCCCCACACACACACATACACATTGCATTATAATATACATGTATATGATTGTATGCATACCGTGTACAAAACTTCTTGTAGTGGCTGGTCAAAATAACACCTTGTTATATCTAATGCTCTGCCCTTTTGACATAGACCACTTCGTTTGTCAACTACTTCAGAAGTTATTTTGTTATATAAATATTTGAAAATCTTGGGGTTCAAAATTTAATTGCATACAAGACAGATATAATAAAAAAAAGATAAAATAGAGAAAAAAAACAGTAGTTTGATATGAAAATACAAGACAAAATCAACGTTTGTTCCCCTACTTTTGATGTTTTGTATTTTCATATCAGCCTACTTCAGTGGATTGTTTGTCTTCCTTATTTTATCATCTTTTTTTTTTTGCCTATCCTGCATGCAATTATCATATAAATATATTTTATCTTGGTAATATTGCAGATCCAGTATTGTTGAATGCTTTTTTATATTACATTCCTTTGCTAAGGTTTAAGTTGTCCACAAACTGTTGAGTTCTATTTAATGACATGGAAATATAATTTTATTTCTAGTGTTTTGGGGTATTTTTTTCTTCTCCACTTAAGGTGATATTGACTATACTATTTGAGTATTTTCCCTGTCACTAATTTTGGCTGGTGTGTGCATTATGTGTACTCTTAGTACATCTTGGGATAACCAAGAGGGTATAAATGTCCATATCACCAAAAATTACTACTGGTTGACTGATTACTGCACGCATAACACTAGTAGTATTCAGTCAAAACAACACCTTAACTATATTTTATTTACTAATCATAGCTTAATTTTGGCATAAGGTTACAAGAAAGGGACACTTAGTAACAATATTTAATGAAATCAATAAGATTTGCAAAATGAGCAGTTAACAAGTATATTATGACAAACAAGATTTTGTTTTCAGTACATTGGTAACTATTTATAACAAAGATAAATGTAATTTGGAAACTAAAGCTTCTCTACACATATAGAGTATATGTGTCTCCAGGCAAAGGAATTGATCTTTAATTTAAGTTCTTGCTTAATAACTTCATGGCAGATAAACTTTTCTGAAATCTAGATTGACTATTTTTTATCACATGTAGAGTAAATATAATAAAAGGTTCAAACTTTTTTTAAAAAATGAAACCACTTGACTGCTTAAAATGTAAAACTTTGTTTATTGCAGTTACAAAAATGTTTATTTGAAATAGATATTCACTCTCTTGCCACTCTTACTCTGAATCTTAACTTTGTAGATTTAAGCAAAAAGAAAGGACTAAACATAAACTACAAGAAAACTGAATGCATGGTCATCAATAAAAAGAAAAGCCCAAAATGCCAACTACAGGTCGGGGATACTAAAATCAAGCAGATACAGAAATTTAAATGTCTGGGAAGTGTTCTAACAGAGGATGAAAAGTGCAGCACTGAGATCTGAAGGCGTATTAGCATGGCCAGTGATCCATTCCAAAAGCTAAGCAGGGTATTGAGAGACAGGGAAATTTCATTGGAAATAAAGAAAAGAGTACTGGATTGTTATGTGATGTCTTTCCTTCAATATAACAGCGAATGCTGAACAATCTCATCAAAGATGAAGGAAAGAGTTGAAACAACCAAAATGTGGTTCTATAGAAGGATGCTGAGGATACCATGGACCAAATGTGAGCAACAACAAGGTTTTAGAGAGCATGAAAACAAAAAGAAAACTTCAACTTAACATCAGAAAATGATAGCTGAAGTTTCTGGGACATGTAATGAGGAAGGAGGGCTTGGAGAATCTGATACTCACAGGACAGATAGAAGGAAAAAGAGACATGGAAAATTAATGCATGACATACTTAATGGGTTTGAGCAAATGGATGGCAGAGCACAGGTTAGGAGGGGTAACAAGAGAAAGAGTGTTAAAAGCTACAAAGGATAGGGAGATGTGGAAGGTCATAATCATCTACATCCAAAGGGACACGACACAAAGAAGAAGATGTATTTTTCACTAATTGAGATCTCCATGACATTTCTAAGATTCAGTTACATTTTCTCAATTAAATATTATTTTAATTATCATTATTATATATATATTTTTAATAAATTCCATTGCTACAGTTTTTTTCTTAAGTGGAAGATTAATTTTTATAAATTCTTTTTTTTAATCACAAAAATCACTAAATATGAAAATTAGAATTTTTTTTTGGTGGGGGGAATTTTAGCTGATATAAATTTTCATTTGCTACTCTGAAGATATTTTCTGTTCTTTTAGTAATTGCTTGTGATTTAACAAGGACTTGATTAATGGGAGATATATTTTGTTTTAATAAATTAATTTTTAATTACTGAATAATTTAAATATGATGAGTAACTAAAAAGTTCTTTGGCTAACCCACTTCCTAAAGTCAATATTCCTATGATAAAATATTATAATACTGATTTTGGGAAGTGGATTAGATTGAGAACCACTCAACACCCATATAATGTTTATTCATTGCGTATTTATGTATGTATGTATGTGCACTTCTATAATTGACTTTCATATCAAAATATATTATTAACAATTTGTTGTGCTCAATGTGTAATTGTCTTGAATAGCAAGAATATAAGTAGCATTTTAATTATAGGTATTAATTGTTTGCCCTCAAATCTCTCTTAATTTTACCAGTATAGATTTGTTTTAATTATTTTACTTTTAATAAACTAGTTCACTTAGTCCACTGAGCTGCTAAGTATATTATCTCAAATGGTGAAAAACTTTAATTTGCCCAACAGGAAAAAGAATCTACAAAACATTTACCTCTTTCGTGTGAGTGATATTTTGTTCAAGCTGCTTTTTTTCTTGTTCCAGGCTGTGGCACTTTTGAGTGAAATGAGAACTTGTCTTTTCTAAATCCCCAACCTGTTCTAGGACTTGCTCATAAGAACTTTTCACAGAACATAGTTCTCCTGACAATTCTTCACACACCTACAATAACAATATGCAACAAAAAATGAATACAATAAACAAAAATGTGCTAGCATGACATTGTAGATACAGGCATTGTTACTGTTCTTTATGTATACACATCTTATTCCCAGAACAGAATTTAATGAATAATGCTATACAGGTGATGTTGTAAGTAATAATATTAGAAGATTTTAAGGTATTACATTTTTCTGTACAGTGAAATTTTGGTTTAAAAAGATAAAATTTGTTTGTTTAATAGTTCCATCTAAGAACAAATAATCAATTTCAGTGACTGACCTAATGGCAAGTAACAACTTTGTTTTAGAAATTAAAACAAATGTGGTTAAACTTTGATTGACTTTTTAAAATTTATGATGATGATTCCCAACTCTTTTAATTGGAAATCCTCATTTAGAGCTTTTGATGTCAGTAAATAATGTTATGAAAGGCTTACTCTCTATTATTACACTTTCTAACAGCCATTAAGGATTATATTTTAGTTTTAGTCATATATGATTTATGCAATACACACATGAAATGTTTTACAGCAAGTATTTATCAAGTTTATATATATTTTATGGGATAAAGCTTTCAGAAAAAAAAGATATATATATGCACTAATCTAAAAAATAATCATAAAAGTAGAGAATATTAATTCCATTTTCCTAGATTAAATATTTTGGTATTATTGAAATTAATTTTAAGGATATGTTTTCTCCTTTTGCAAAATTCTTAGAATTGATAAATCCACATAATCCACTTAATACACATACACATATTTGTGTGTGTCTGTGCATATCAATCTGTTCAGATTTGATTGAATTTCAGTTGAGCCATTTAGTTTCACATACTATTATTCAAAACTTATCAGGAACTCCATAAATAAACTTTTGTGATCTTTAATAATAGAAGAAAGTTTCGCATAATACTAACATAGAAGTGTTTTAGACAATTTAAGACTACTATGCCACTATAAATTAATATGTATGGATATATATTGTGGTGCAGTGGATATCAGTGCGGAATGAGAAATCGAGTTTGAATTCCAGTTGAATTCCCTGCATTCACTTACGTGCAAATACCCATGGGGAAGGTATTAATTCATCTCTTTCCACCAGTTATGGGTTAAATAACAGGACAGATTGGGTTCTGTAGCCTTGGTTGGCAACTAGTCTACCACAGAAAATAATGCCAACCTACTGTGGGATAATCTTCTGCCCAGTCAGTCATGTCTCTTTTGAGACATGATCACCCAAGCCTGTATCCCATATGGCACTTAACTGACTGACTGATAAATTAATAACTGTCATAGTGATATTATATATTTGCTTATATTATTATGTGTAATAAAGATTATTTTTGCTTTTATTCATATCAGTGGATTTCAACCTATTTTGTCTGATGCACCCTTTCTAAGATTTTCTGACACAGAAGGTGCATTTAAAATAATATGCATATAATATTGAAAGTCTCCATTCTTTTCCCTATTAGGATGTATAGATTATTTTTGTGGTGGCAAAAAACACAAGAGCTAGTAGAAAGAAAACCCAGCGTAACCTCTCAGTTATATGGACTGATGCACATTGCAGGTTATGCCACCTTCGGAGTTCAAAAGTTAACATTTTGGGTTTACCAATCTGTGGCTCCAATTTCCCTGCCTGAAATCCTGAATTTCCCCACTAGGAGGGAATTCCTCACTGGTTGAGAACCCTTGTTTTATATCCTATAAATGTATAGCCTATAAAAATGTAATAAATAACTAATGTCTAGTACAGTTTGAAATTTGTATATTTTATTTTTTATGGATTTATCATTGATCCACAGTGGTTGGATATATTCTAACATGTATTAAGCAAATAATCCTGACTGTTTTAAAGGAAAATTTATCATAAATAATAACTGGAATAATAATTGTATAATTATATAATTTTATCTGGACAAATATTTTGGTTTTTGGTTTTATTTTGAATATATCATTATTTTATAATATTTATTTTGAATATACCATCAATTTTAAGTAGAGTTTTAGAGATTATTTTTCTAAAAACATAAATAGAAAAGAATTTTAAAACTGAAAATCAGAAAATATAATTCCCATAATATTTTTAAGCTAAAAGTAACTTAATATTCTTAAAATTCTTATTTGAGAAACAATGATCATATTCTCCATTTTATTTGAGAATAACCAAATGAAAAAAAATCCTAACAATTTTTAGTGCAACTCTACTGATTGAGTGTTCAAATGCTAAACAGCTTCACTTACACACATTAAAAGCAAAATAAATGATAATAAAAAGCAGCCAGATTAGCTGTTACTTAACTGGGTAGTGAGTAAATATACTCAGACTTTTATGCCTGAAAAAATTGCTTGAAGACATTATTTTGGGATTCAAGGATTAAAACAGGCAGAATATATTTTTTTCTCATTGATTTAAAAACAAAACACAACTGTAGTAAAAAATATTCTTATCTTTGTGATAATTTAGTGTAAATTTTTACTTTTTAAGAAAGAAAATTAGGCAGTAAACTTAATAAAATCCACTATGTTAATCCATTTTCAAAATTCTTACAGGGTAGGATAGACATTTAAACACAGTACAAACAGGAATGACAAACATTATTTAGTTACTGATGCTTGCATAATGTTGTTTAGAGATAATATATTTAAACATGTGCTTTGTTTAAAGTTGCATTTAACAATAGTTATATTTCAGTTGCCTTTTGCACCTTTACTTTATTTATAGTCTAAAGGAAAGTTAGAATGAATGAAAATACAAAAATTAGGAAGAAAGAAGGTTGAGAACATCACGCAAGTTTGATTTATAAGAGAGATTAATAAAGGTAATACTGAACATGGAAAAGTAGTTATATTAATGTTCTAATATCTAAACTTAGTTTATTGGATAAGACTTTATAGACATTCAGAGTTACTAAGTAAATTTTCATGTATGCCTTATTGGTCACATTAAAAAGAACCGGATGTTGTAGGCAAATTTATATTTTGTCTGTTTAGGTTAATAAGACTGTCCTGATTTTGTTAGCAAATGGCATTAAGAACATTTAGTTTCTAACTTCATTAAAAAAATATCATTTTTCATTGCGATAATTGTCATATCAGTATTTTTAAAATAAATATATTTTTAAATAAATGTATTTTTAAATAAATGTTCTAACATTTAGTGTTTATTTTTGTTTATTGATTTTAGCAAGCCACATTTTTCTAAGCTACACTTTTGGCATATTGTGTTTTTTAAGAATATTAAAATGCAACTCAAATATAAAACAAAGATTTGTAAAGTTTATGAAGACAGTATTGTAAATGACTGATAAATATATATAATATATTAATAATATATAAAAAATAATACTATACTATAATAATATATATATATATATATATATATATATATATATATATATATATGGAACTCTGTGTGTGTGTGTGTGTGTGTGTCCTTTACCTATAGACTCCGAAATGGCTGAACCGATTTTCTTGAAAATTTACACAGTTGTACTATAAGCATCTGCGAGTGTTCTTAGCTAGGTTTTGTGTTAAGGTACCCCCGATAAATATCGAAAATCGATAATCAAAAAAATCGGGTTATAGAAGGAGTGGTCCGATTTTAATCAAATTTCATACACTCATAAACAAAGACATAAGAAATGATATTCAGAAGTTTCAAGGTTGCAGTTCTTACAATTGTGCAGAAAATTGATAATATATATCTATAAAAGGCAAGATGTTTGTGTGTGTGTCTGCCTGTATGTCTGTATTTTTTTCAGCCCTTTTATTTTAGTTTTTGCTTCAGGTTTGGCTCTAAGTAAATATAATTGTAGTTCTTAGTCTCAGCCATGATACCATTTACTCAGAGAACTTATTTAGCCTTCAAAATTCAGTTTACAATGAAAAAAACTTCTTTGATATCAATACCAGGAAATCAAAATTTGAGTTACATCCATTCATTTTTCTTTCAGTCTATGGTTTCGCTTTAACTGGAAACAACTATTGCTTTTTAGCCTTTCGTGCCAATGTCCAAAGAGTCTGAGCTCCAGGACCATGGATTAGTTTTAAAGCTTTCATTACACCCGAGCAATGCCGGGCTATACTGCTAGTAATATAATAAATATATCAAAATATCAAAAATGCTTACTGATATGACAGCTTTTGAGATATTTATCAATAAAGTTTTTTTACTCAAGAGTTTTTGCATAATAATGGTCTAAAGCCATTCATATTAGTAGAAGTTGAATCAAATAAAGATATCACTTGAGAATAATCAATGTTGCACGATAAGGAGAAAGCTAATATTTGCCAAATATTCATAATCAAGTACAAAAAACTTATTTGCACCAGTTTGCCTATGTTAGTAATTTTGATGTGGGGTTTCTGCATAAGAAAAAACACTACTGGATTGTATTTTCATATATGATTTACTAATTACATTGTAATTGTAGTGTGGTATGCAAATTAGATAGAAGCATAAATTGAGTGAACATCAGGCAAGGAAGAAGAAATCACATAGCTTCCTACAGCATTTACACATCACAATAATGGCATTGCCAATAGAATGTCTGACCACACTCAATGTTACAAATCATGTGAAGACATGGATCAGATGCTTTGCAGCACTGACCAGGGTAAATAAAGGAGAACAAATTGAGATTACGGATATGTTCCTTGCAACAGTAGGATGTGAAGCAGTAAAGAAAGTTTTGATGATGACATACTCAAAAAATTTAGAAGATCTAGTCTTCAAAGAAATCATTGAGATAATGAAAAAGAATATTAGACCAAAGAAAAGGTTAGTCATTGCTGAAAGAACAAAGTTTCTTGAGATGAGACAACAACCGAATGAGTCTATCATACAATTTGTACATCGATTAAAAGAAAAAGCCAAGCACAGCTAATTTGAAAAACATGGCAGTGATGAAATGACTGCAGAAGAGTTGATTCAGTTACACATAATAGAAGGCATGCATGACTCCTCATCAAACATAGATATTGGAAAGGCTGCAAGATGTTAATTTGAACATAGAAACCAGTATAATATTTGTACACCAGCTAGAATTGATAAAGCAGTTCAACTAACAGCAGAACAAGAGAGAGAGAGAGAGAGAGAGAGAGAGAGAGAGAGAGCACAAAGAAATACAAAGTTCAATGCAAGTCTCCTTGAAAGCAAAACAGTGTGCCTCCTCAGGTTAACTCTCACAACAGACCTAAAGTGGAATGACTATAAAGAATCCATAGCTAAATTCACTGCTAAGAAGGTCGGTTCTCTGTGTAGGGCCAGGAAGTTTTTCCTGTCTGAAACAATCCTGCACATATATAAATCTACCATCAGCATGTGCATTGAATACTGCTGCCATATCTGGTCGGTGCTCCTGCTATTCACCTAGGAATCTTTGACAAAATTCAACAGAGAATCTGTAATGTGTTTGATCCCAACTTGGCAGCTCACTTTTTCACCAGTGCAATGTGGCTTCCCTGTGTCTCTTCTACAAATACTTTCATGGTTTCTGCTCCGATGAACTTAGCTCACTGGTGCCCCCTATATATGAATTTACTCGAGCCACAAGATTAGCAACTAAGTTCCATCCTTTTACTGTGAAACCAATAAAATGTAAATGCAAATTCTACTCCATCAGCTTCTTTTCTCACACTTCCCACCTGTGGAATTCCTTTCCATTTACTTGCTTCCCCGACAACTACAATCTCCAAAAATTTAAATGTAAAGTCAATAGTCATCTCCTATCTCACTAACCTGCATCCTCTCTATCATGCCTAAAAAACACCAACAGTAAACCGGGAAAGAGTAAGAATAAATGAGAAATATTTTCAGGTGCAGGTAGATACTGGAAGTGACATTATGCTAATTCCAATTAATTTTTGGCAGGACATGAGAAAGCCTAAGCTAAAAAAGTCTACCTTACAATTAAAACAATTCAATGGAACCACAATTAAAGCATTGGGCACATTCAAAGGAACATTCAAAACAGAGAATCATTTCAAAATCATACCCATAACAGTGGTAGCATGTCCAAAAGACCACGGAATGCTAGGAATAGATGTGTTAAGAGTCGATACATTGAAATTGATTAATTCAATGGAATTGGAAGAACAAAAAATAGGATTGCTAAAGGATTATAAAGTGAGTATTTGCTTGAAAGAGAATCATCATCAAAGATATATAGAATCTAGGAAACTGCCAATACATATTTTACCTGTAGTGGTGGCAAAGTTAAAAGGAATGATTTAGCAAGGCATTTTGGAAAAGGTCACTCATGTGGGGAGCAACTGGGTTTCACCAATAGTTGCCATTAAAAAGGCCAATGAAGTCATTAGAATACGCGATGTTTACAAAATTGGGGTTAACTATCTGATATGTTTGGATTCATTTCTTCTACAAAGTATTGAAACAATGAGTCATGAATTATCAAACATGAAGCAAAGATTTAGAATTGGCATATAACCAAATTGAAATAGATGACAGATTCAAGGAGGTTGCAACAATAAATACACCATTGGGATTATTAAAATGGACTCGCCTGCCATTTGGAATTAAAAAGGCAATTCATATTTTTCAAAGAGTGTCCAAGAAGAGCTTATTAGGAAAAGTAGAGAACATAATAATATATCAAGCTGATATATGTGTGGAAGCTCGAACCAAGAATGAACTAAAGTGTAAAACAGAACCAGTTCTATGGAGATTAAATCAGGCATACCTGATGATAAACAGAGACAAATGTAAGCTAGACTGTGAAAAATATTCTATCTAAGATATCAAATAATTAGAGAAGGAATATTCCCTGACGAGAAGTTCACAAACAAAATTGCAAAAGTAATGAAGCCCACGATCAAGAAAGAATTGGAATCTTTCTTAGGATGAATTAATTTCTACAGCAGATATCTTCCTAAATATAGTGAACTCATTGAACTATTTATGAAAATGTATAAAAAAACTATTCACATGGACACAGAAGTAAAGTAATGCTTTCGAAGCATTAGAAAAGGCCTTGACAAGTCAGCTGATAATAAAAATCTTCAACCTCAGGAAAGAAGAAATTTAGTGTCTTGGTTAATAAAAATAGGACATATATCATGTGGTGCAGTGTATATCGACTCAGAATGACAAATCGGGAAGTCGAGTTCGAATTCCAATTGAATTCCTTGCATTCACTTATGTGTAAATACCCTTGGGAAAAGTATTAATCCATCTTTTCCCTCCAATTATGGATTAAATAACAGGACAGATTGGGTTCTATAGCCTTGGCTGGCAACCAGTCTACTACAAAAAATAATGTCCACCTACTGTGGGATAATCTTCTGCCCAGTCAGCCATGTCTCTTTAGAGACATGATTGCCAAAGCATTTACAACATATGGCACTTAACTGGCTGACCATATAAAATGCCCTTGTATCTTCCATAATCAAATGGCATAGCTGAAAGGTCTAAACACTAAAAATGGGGCTAAAAGTGTTTTCACTTTGTAATGAGAATATAGAAGTATATCTCCATAATTTACTTTTAAGCTATCGAACAGTTCCTCAAGCAGATAGAAAGCAAAACCCATCAGCTTTAAAGAGCAGGCAAATTAGAGCCTCAATAACCATGTCATTCAACATAGAGAAGAAAATCTGGTACAAAAAAAAAAACAAAAAACAAAGCAGAGCCCAAAAGAGCAAGGTTCCTCTTACAAAAAGGACAAAACATGGTTGTACTAGAAAAAAGGGGCAGCCAGCATTTGCTCATGCTGATCAATTTAGAATCAGATTTGAGACTGAAGATGTAGAAATGTTAAATGAGGAATAAGAGCAGACAAAGGATGGAGAAACTGAAACAGAACAGAATATAAAGAAAAGTGGAAATGGATTAATAGATCTAGAAGAGGAAGCTGAATTTAGACCAAGATCTCCATTAAAGAGGACACAAGAAAAACAAATAGAAGAGCGATGTGCATAATCCAGAATATTCAGAAGAAGCAACAAAGCAACTAAGAGCATCAAATCTCTCAGGTTCAGAGAGGTGTAGCATGGTATGCAAATTAGATACACACATACACAGAGATAACCTCAGGCATTACGAGATTTACACATCACAATAGTGATGATTAATGAAAAGCACATACTTTACGACAGCAAACCAAGAAACCATGGAGCAGGGGAAAATAACTGTCAGTATAGAATCAAAATTCCCTAAGAGACATGAGGAACAACTTGGTGTATATGAATAGACATTTTCAATAGGAGGAGGAGGATAAGACAAAAAGAGATGAAGGAGACATCATTATGCAAATGATTTTAAGTAAAAATTTGAAAAAATGATTTTCAGTAAACATTTGGTAGTAAAGTGTTATTCTTTAGAATAAGAGCTTAGAAAGAACAAAACTTTAGAAAAAAAAATTTGTTTCACTTTTAATGTCTGTCTTTATCACTTTCAATAAAACATCTGCACTAGTATTTAGCAAAGATAATTATGAAAAGAACAAGTACAAGTTGGTAATTTGGTAGCCTCTAACCTAATTTCAAAACTTAAGAAAAAGAGACTTATGACAATTGATAATGACTCCAAGGTTGCTGTCCTAGAATTGAAACTAGAGGAAGTTGCTAATGATTATGGAATCAAAAATATTCTGAGAATTTTGGATGAGTTTCTCATCTGAAGAACAAAAACCAGTTAATTTTTTAAGCTCTTGAGATATTTGAAGGTGATCAAAAACCAAAGGATTATTTATGACTGAATATTGCAATGAATTCAATAAACATTACTATCTGAAGATGTTATTAGATTTTTTTGTTAAATCAGCCTATTTAAATCTGCCACCAATGACAGTTAACATAGGCTATAATCATTGTATTTATACATGATAAAATAAAAGGCTAATTGAAAAAGATCCAAGAGTCTGATAAACCTTTCCATCTCATCAAACTTGGAGAGAGTATACAGTTTAGAGAGTCTGATGTTTTAAATAGCAGTAACTACCTAAATACTAGGAATGATCTAGATATTGTTGATATTATAATGCTTCAATGATATTAGGAGGAACCATATTGGATTAAGCTTTTGGTTGCTGAGTCAATGATTAGTGTTTTTGTGAATTTTGGTGTTTGTGATAAAATGTGGTTTGATTTCTACTGTGATTCTTTGGATGATGATAAAAATGTTTTTTACAAAGCAAAACAATATTTAAATTTGGAAGCAGAAAATGAGTCTCTTCTTTGAAAAATGTATGTGTAGAGTCATGAATGTTGTGGCTATTGACATTCCATTGTGGCTATTAAAGTGACTGATGGCAAAAGCTTGGATGGAATTGGACTTTAAAGATGCTATAGTTCAGCTATATGGACAGAAGGTCAGTTAGCATATAACACAATCTGAGTAAAAACAAATTCAACCAAATTCTACTCAATTTGATCAAACCAGCTTCAGACTCTACAAATTCATAATGCAGAAGAATGTGAGTGAAAAATAAGAATAAAAACAAATTTCTTATATTTGATTTTAATCTTGATGATTATTAATGTTAAAAAATGCAATGATTTTGTAGCAATTTTATCATACATACAGAGTTGTGAAGATTAGCTTTATGCAATATTATAATAGATATCCAGAAAAACCTTTTTATGTGTTTGCACGCGCATGTGTGTGTGTGTGTGAGAGACAGGGGGAGAGAGAGAGAGAGAGAGAGAGAGAGAGAGAGAGAGAGAATGGAATGAAATTTGTGAGAAAATGTGACTTAGTTAGGACATCCTCTCTATTGATGCAAAAATGACAATTAAGGTTCTTCAGCTTTTTCCTTGGTGTTGAATGATTTGTGGAATTGGAAACAGATTGAACTGAAATATTATACCAACTAGTACTGACATTATTCCAAGTCATATTTGTGGTTGATGTTGTTACTGTTGTTATTGATGATGATGATGATGATGCTGATGATGATGATGCTGATGATGATGATGATGATGGATGGATGAATGAATGAATGAATGAAAAAATGTGACATCTTAAAACAACATTTAATAATTTGAGCCCTGGGTATGATAATAAAGGTACAGGCAATAATATAAACAATATCTCAGGTAGACTCTGTTTACAAGAGATTTTAAAACATCACACTGTGGGGAAAGTCAGGAAAGTATTATGATTACAAAGAAAATATAAACACTGCACATTTTAAGTATCATTTAACATCGGAAACTAAATATTGAATTTTTTGCATAATTTTTTATTATTAATAAATATAATTAATCAGTATTTTATTCCTAAATTACAAAGGCACATTTTATGAATTCAACTAGTAATTATGATAATGATGATGATAGTAATACAAATTTCTAACCAAGTAAAGAACTTCATAATGAAATTGAAAATTAAAATTAACTGCAGAAGGACAATAACTTACAGGTAAAACAAATCTATTTCCACTACTATTTATCATTGCAATAATGATGCTGAACAATATATTAAATAAATACAACCAATGTTACAGATTCACAAAATTATGAGTTTGTCAAAAATAAAAATAAAATTGAAATCATCATACAAACAGTTAGAATCTTCAGCTAAGTCATCAGAATGGAATTTGTAATTAAGAAATGTGCCTATATTGATATTGAATAAAAGAAAAAAAGAAACAAAGGACAGAATTGAACTGAACAGAAAATCATAAGGATGATTAGCAGAAACGAATGGTTACAAGTACCTGGATATTTTAGAAGCAAAAAGGAAAAGGACAACAAAAAATATCTCAGAAGAACCTGAAAGATATTAGAAATCAACCTATGAAGTAAAAACTCTATCAAAGGAATAGATACCTGGGCACTTTCCACTGTGGTCTCTTCAACTGGACAAGAAAGGAACTCAGAAACATGGATTGAAAACTAAGAAAAATGATGACAATAAGAGATGATATTAACAAATTATATGTTAAAAAAGAGGAAGAGAATTATTCAGCATTGCATTGTGTTGATTCCTTGATAAAGGATTTGAATGAAAGGTACAAAGAAATATCAACTACAGCAGGCAGGAACTGCACAAAAGCAAATAAGGTTGAATGAAAGCCCAAGTAACTTATTCAAAAAGATTCAATAATAGGGGAGAAAAAAACGATTATAAAAATTGGCTGTGTTACTAAGCAGATTCCTGGAATATTGATGAAACTTATTGACACTTGGACTTCAATTACTACTAATGTAAAAGATTAAGTGGAAATAAAATAAGAAACTGAATTCTGAACAAGTATTTTATCCCAGGTTATGTAGGTAGAAATTACAAAGTGTAATGACAAGTATATTGGTACATGATGCCGATGATCATGATTTTGTTCTCTTCAAATTCTCTCAAAATTCATAGTTTATAGTGAAAGTAAGGAACAAATTGAATAAGTTCAAAGATTTGTGATTATTCTCTTAAAGAATTACAATGATTGCAGGGTATATACAAAATGCGATGGGTAAATTGTCGTCTTATTGTATTTTTTTATTTTTTGCATGCACGTTGTTTGAAGGTATAGAAGGGGCAGTGGGTACCATCTGTGAGAAAAAGAGCACTATGACACAATTTACCCCAACATAAATTTGGAAATGGCATGCTTAGCATTTCAGAGTATTTGGGTGTCAATCTGACAACGCAGAGGATTTGGTAAGAGTTGAATGAGTCTAATGGCAATTATGAAGCTCGGAAAACTAACTCTGATAGTTCTGATAAGAAAAGAAGTTGCAAATTTGTTGGTGAGGGCTTCAAACTCAACATGGAGGCCTACATCAAATAACTTGAGGACTTAGTGCTGCCTTGGGTCAAAAGAGCGGTTACTGGAAGACACTATATCTGACAACATAATTCTGCACCATACTACACAAGCAGAAGAACTCAGTCCTGACTGTCAAACAATTTCAATGATCACATCGCCCCTTCTATCCGGCTACGTAATTCCCAAGACTTCAATTCCCTTGATTATTATGTGTGGGGTGCAGTTAAATGAGAGACTAACAAAAATCCTTGGAACATCAAAGATGAATTGAAGGTAAGGATTATTGGCAGCATTCAGTAACTTAAACAAGGAGACTGTCCAAAAGAGATGCAAAAGATACTGAAGTCATCTGGAGGCTGTGGTTGGAGCCAATGGCAATTTTATTGAATAAATTTACTCTTTAGTATTTCAAGATATCTTTTTGTATAATTTGGTAAATATATTTGTTAAAATAAGATGTCAGTGTTATTTTCATTTTTGCATAATTTAGACAATTTATGTATCTTACCATGTTGAAAAGAAATTAGTATAGAATGTAATAATTTGTTTTTAGTAATTTGAAGATAAACTGACACATGGAACCAAGAATATTCTTCAAACAGGTTGTGATCAAGTGTGAATTTGTCACCAAGTTGTCTATAGATTTATCAAATCAGAAATATGCAATAATATACAAGTGTAATAAAACATTTGACAATATCCAGTAGTAATTCATGATGATAGAACTAAAGATCTTGAAATTTTTATATGTGTATGTGTTTGTGGGTGTATTTATTTGTATGCATTCTTTGTGCATTAACTACTCTATATATGTGCTTGTGTTAGTGGCCTTGTGTGAGCATGGAAGCATGTAATGATATGATTACTGAATAGTTTGAACAGATATTAAATGACTGAATTCCAAATATACTTTTACCAAATTACTACTACTACTACGATTAGATATGCAAGTGATCAATACTACAATGATAAAAATAAACCTTAGCTTTAAAGTTATTTATTTATTTTAATAGCATTTTATAGCCAGAAGAGTTTTAATAATCAATAATGGGAAAAGAAATTTCAAAGATCACTGTGTTTCAAATCCTAAAGTATGCACACTCATCAGCTAAATAAACAATGATTTCACCTTTCAAGGTGACTCAAACTAGGAAATCTTTTAAAATGTTTTTTTTTTTCTTTGCTAAAAACTGACATCAGTTTTAGTTATATTATTGTCAATAAGATGAGCTTGGAAATTTAATACAATCTCTTAGAGTTAGTAACTAAATGAAGTTTAAACCAAGCATTGACTTTTATTAATATGATGTATCTATACAGTCATGTGAGTGAAAGGTTGTTAGAAGTATGAAGCAAAGGTCATTGAAATATTATATGAAAATGAACAATTTTAAGGCTAATAAACTCTTTGTGCATTTATAATTTAACAAAATATTTTAAAGTATTTGATAGAGGAACAAATACATAAAGAAGGAGAAAGAAAAAGAAAAAGAATAGGAAAATGATCAAGTGAAAGTAAAGAGTGGATAGTGGTTGGGGGAGAAAAGTAGAAGGAGAAATTTTGGATAAAAATTAAGGGAAAAGATAGAAAAAGAAAGATGAGTGATGACAAGATAAAATCTATAAAATTTAAAAAATGAAACAACAATGAGAAGAAATTAATACTTAGAAAGGAAATTGGAGAAAACTAAAAATGTACTTTGTCTTTTTCTACATTTCTTTCAGACAAAAATATATATATATCCTCTAACATATCTTGAATGAACTTGGGGAAAAGTTTTATTTTTGGAATCATGACTTTGATTTCACTATTGATTTGAAGGTAAGTGCAGAAGAGAGGAACCAATGCTACCTAAAAGAAATTTCAGTTGTCAACAAGATTTGGCAGAGAAACTCAAATAGTAGAAAGTTTTGGTGCTTTATATAGCCATTTGAAATTGATATACACAAAGAGATTTTGGAAAGAAAATTGAGAACTTTTTACCAGCTTCTATTATGTCTGTCAGATATTTTGGTTAGAATTTGCTAAATAATGTTTATAAGATATTCCACCTAATAAATTTCTATTAAATAATGGCATTACTATTCAACTTGTTTTGAGAGTCAGTCCATCAGTGTCTGTTGCAGGAGTAAATAGATATAAAGATGAAGATGATAGGCAGAAATAAGTATATATTTGATAAAAATAAGTAGCAAAGAAAACAATGCCATAGAAATAAACAACTGCTGTATTTGTGCTGTAAATAATTGAAAAATGCACAACATTCATAATAAAAGGATTAAGTAGTTGATAAATGCACACAATTCAATTTATATGTAATCTTATTAATTCAGATACAATATATCAGTATTCATTGGTTACAAACCTTTCTTAGAACACTGATTTCTGTATACAGCATTTGCTTAAATATATAAAAAGAGGTGCTGAAAAAATCTTAACCTAACATACTTAATAAAGTCTGATTAAACATTAGACTTTTTTCAAATCCCTCAGTGGCTAACCCCCATAAGTGTGTGTGTGTGTGTGTGTGTGTGTGTGTGTGTGTGTGTGTGTGTGTGAGAGAGAGAGAGAGAGAAAGAGAGAGAGAGAGAGTGAGAAATTTAGTTCTAAATACTTTTTGGTATTTTGTTCTCTTCAAAATAACTATGAAATTAATATTAGTTTATAATAAATTACAAAGTGTTGCTTTCTCAGTTTATAATAACTTAAATATTGGTTTTTCCAATAAGAAATTCATGATTTAATTAAACAATTTGAAAGAAATTCATAAAATAAAGATATTTCTCTTGATCTCCACTTTAGCACTCAATTCCTTTCCAAAGCATTCATAAAGGAATCCTTTATTTGAAACTGGTAAATTCATTGAAAGCATTTTTAAATTTATCCCCTTTAGAGATATTTTGTCTGTAAAGAAATAGTTTAAAATGCTAATTTATAGAAGAGAGAAGTTAAAATAAAGTATCTATCTTCACCTGATATCCTCTATTCACCAAATTATGTTTTCAGTTCTATATCATATCTAATAATATGCATTGTTTTGTCACTTTGAAGAAACCACTTCTGTTTTACCAAATACTCTTCCCACAAGACATATGATGCTGTGTGAGTGTCATCTCAAGCTTCTAACTGATGACAAGCTATTACTAGCTTTATTGGTTTATAGGACATCTAATTTTACACTGACAATTTATTGCAACAATGTTCTAATATGTAATCCCAGTCCCAATTTAAGAACCTTGGACCAACAACAATTTTGGTCAGTAACGTACTCTTACTCATTTCACCAATTCTCAACGAAGCCTATTTCCCAATAAAGTAAACCATATTCTGGTTTCTCCATTAGAAAAAAATGCAATTCTTTTTTCATGTGGATTGAACACTTAAAGAATAGATCAGCTGAAATGTAGCAACAAAAGTATCAAAAGAATGAGACCAATAGTTCAAACACTATTTGAAATATCTGTAGACACATTTTTAGTAACAGTTATGCACAAAAAGATCAAAGAAATATCAGGCCAGAAGAAATGTACATTGCCAAAATGCATAAAATAACAAGAAGGAACAGTCATTATAGAAAAACAAAAGGTACTGCAATAGTGCAATGAATATGTAGAAAAGCTCTTCAATAACAACAGAGGAGAAAAACCTAAGACATGGAAAAACCTGAAATATTAAAATCTGAAAGAAGAATAATGGTAGCTAAGAACAAAGTAACAGAATCAGATGAGATTGTAATACAGATGTTGGTAGCCTTAAATGATTAGTGGATTGATAAATTTAAGGAAGTGATAAATAAAATATACAATAATAGCAAAATTCTAAAAGATCTAAGTAAAGTGCCAAAAGAAACCAGGAGGAAACAAATGTGAGCTTGAATGAACAATCAGCAAATTAGAATTAACAAGGTCAACGTGGTTTTGTACAATATGTTAGATTGAGAAATGTTCTAGTTAAGGTCAAAATGAACAATTCAATTGAAGAAAGACTTATATCCATGTTTCATAGATTACACAAAGGCCAAAGGTATTTGATAAAATATAATATAAAGAACTTCTTAAAATGTTAGAAAAGCTTAATCTACATGTGAAGGATAGATAAATTGTGGTGATACCGACCGAACAAAAGCGAGAAACCGGATGTTGGCTCTCTCACAACAAAAAGGCAAATGAATAAAACTCGTCGTGCACATCCAAGTTTGCACAAATGTTCCGGTTAATCAAATATCAAATTTCCATTTTGCAAGCCTACGTGAATTTTATTTACCAGCGAATGGGAAGCCCAGAATCAAATTCAAGTATGAAATTCCAAAACAAGCTGTTTGATCCAAAAGGCAGATATAAAAAGCCGAGACAAATCATCCTCAGACAGACAGACCGGCAGAGACGAGCTGATTAGTTTCTCCCTTGACTTAAGTCGAACGGCTACTATGCTTGCCTCTTTCTTTCTCCACTGTCTAATAAGTACTTACTGACCTCTTCAAAGACATTCCTCAAAAGTACTTATTGACTTCAGTAGTGATCTTTTCAAAGATTGCTTCCTCACAAACCAACTCACTGACTTACTGACCTCAGAAGTGGCAACTTCAAAAAGAACATTACCACACTCCTAAGCACTGATTATCCCTTTCAGCATTATATTTTCCATGAACATTCTAATCTCCGTTGGACCTTTATTTCAAGTATTGCTTTAATTGTAAAATATTAATTGAAATGTGTATATATAAATGTTATTTTATACTCAAAATGCCTTTCTTGATTTTATAATAATTTTATGAATTATAGTGGGCTATCTTCCCACAAGGCCAAATTCTGTTAACCTGCAACAGTACCCTTCACTATAATGGAATCCTACTACAACTAGAAAAGGAATAAATAAGATAAGATACCCGCTATAAAATACTCTATCTATATTGGAAACATATAGCGTGCATACAAACAATTTGAATTGAATACATCAAAATAGGATGTTTTCACATTATATTTTTAAAAATCCATACAGAAATATGAATCTAAGAGAATTACAGGACATAACCTAGATTTATTATTGGGAAGTGGATGTAATCTTAAAGATATACCATGTAGATAATACAATGTTGATAGCATATTCAGAAGAAAAGATTAGAAGAACAAAGGTAAGCTAGATGTTGAAAGCAAGAAGAAAGGACTTATCAATTTTGAGAAACTGCAATGCATGATGGTGAACAAAAAGGGAAAATCCAAAATGTGAGTTACACATTAAGGATATAAAAACTAACCAACTGCAAAAATGAATCTATCTGGTCAGTGTAATAGCAGATAAGGGAAAGTGCGATATAGAAATTCAAGTGCACATATGTACAGTGAAAGATACTTTCAGAAACTTTATAAAGTAGTAAAGGATAAAATAAAAACAGAATTGAGTGCTGGACTCTTACATATGGCAGTGAATGACAGACATTTTTGTCACAAATGAAAAAAAAAAATGAGACAACTGAGATGTTGTTTTTCTGCTAAAAATACCAATGACATTATTTGAAAAACAAAATAATTTGAAGGAGAATAAGGACTATAAAGAATCTACTGCTAACAATCATAAAGAGAAAGTTTTGGAAGACATAATAAGGAACATATTGAAGGCAAGGGAAAAGAGTGAGTAATGTACTTAAAATGTTTGAATAAATGGATGACAGAATAAATACAACAAAGACAAAGTGGTGTTGTAAAGAAATTACTTAATTACTTAAAACAACAAAAGAACAAAAGAATGGAAGTTGTGGAGAGTCATGATTGCTCATATCATGAATCATAGAGAATAATTTTTATTTGCATCATTGAGTTTTATTTTCAATTTTAAACAATTGGAATTTTTTTTCAATATTATGGGATGGAAATTTTCAGAAAAGTAAATAAATGTGAGAAAATTTCAATAAATCTTTCCTAAAAGTTTCAAGAACTTTCAAGAGCTTTTTTGTGTCAGTTTGAAATGTGACTGACTAATAATGAGAAAGAGGGACTGTAAAGTTATCAGGTCTGAACAAGAAGGAATTAAAAGAAATCTGATGTTTCAGCACTTCTCTGTAAAAAGAGATGATTTTATATTTTGGTTGTTTCACTCTAGATTTTTTATTAACAAGAAAAGTGGTAAATAACTTCTGCAATAATTAACTATGAAAAAACATTTTTATTATTGCTTTAAAACGAGCTACAAATTTGTGGTCAAATTGTATTACAATGACAGGTGCCAACAGATCTGCTTCAACATTTAGTCAATATTTCCTAATATTTGTTTGGTACAGTGTAAGGCCATATTGAGAAAAGAAGATTGTCATGCCAATCTTCTACCTAGAGGGCGTTTGCTTGCCTTAAAAATCAGTATTCAGAATTCTTGCTTTTTATTGGCATGCGAATACTAAGTACTGGCATTAACAGAAAATATGCAGCCATTTCAGTTTGGCAGATATTTGAGTATTTTATTTTTATTTTTATTTAAGCGTTGCCAAAATTCACATTAAGGTCTATATTTTGTTCTACTTAATCTACGAGAATATGTTTTTCATTCCCTCTATTGACCATTATTTAAATTTTATAAACTTGAAATAAAATTCTTTTTGAACCTTTTACACTCATCCTTTTACAAGTTTAATACAGAGTTCCCCCAATATTAAATCTGTATCTAGCCTTTACTTGAAAATATCTATCCCAGTCCATAGAACAAACAGAAATCTTGAAACATGGTCATTAAATATTAGATGATAACAAATAAAGTGTCTTTATCTGTGATGAGACATGCAAATTAAATGTTATCTAACATAATGTGTTTGAGTTTTGTAAATGTGCATTTTTTATGAACTTGAAATAGTACAGACTAGATGTTTTAAAAAGGCACTTTTTCTTTGGGTTGACATGATGTCCATGAAAAGATACAGATAAAGAGACTAAAAATGTAAATGTTGCATGTGCAAATAGGAGAGTACATTCTTCAAGCAGTAGATGAGTATGGGTCTGAAAATTGCCTAGTTTTGTTTAAATGTGACTAGCCTTCAAACATGGCAGATTTTGGGGCTATGGTATAAGGAGTATTGATTGTTTAGAGTATCTGGATTGTGAGTTAAAAATATCTCTTCTCTGAAGAAATAAAGAAGAATTACCCATAAGCTAGAAAGAAAAGTGAAGAGTCAGAAGATGACATTCATCAAGCTTCCAGTCTAAGCGATGAGAAAGAAATCCAATTAACAGAAATAAACATGCTCTTATTCAATCATTGAAGGTGTATGAGTGATTTACTTATTTGAAGGATTGGATTTATAAATATTACCTAATCAAATAAGAAATATTATAAATTATTTGTTTTGTAAATATTTATCTAAGTTTTTAAAAATATCCTAAATGGCTAAATTTTCTAAGGAACTGGAAATATGTAGTTTGAAAAATGTCACAATTTAAAGTGAAATTTTCACCTTTTTCACTGCAGACAATTCTTCTTCCAATTTTCGTTTGTTCTCTTCAAGGTTTGAGATTGTCAGTTTGTCTGTTGTTATTTCATGCTGCAATATATTGAGCTTATCTTGGAGTTGAAAGTTATCCTGAAAAAAAACAAAACAGAAATTATATTTACAATAGGTTTGTGAGATGTAATGAAACAGACACTGTTCCTTTAAAATAGTATTACCAAATGTATTGTTAGGGAGATTACTATTTGTAATGTTTATTATATGTCTTTGAATTTCTTGCAGAGATTTACAATATTATCTTTTATTAAAAATCAACAGAAATATTTAAACAAAGTAACAGAATATGAATATTATTCCAATAGATGCAGCGGTCCTTGGTATGACAGTAAACTGCATCTGGCAGCAAGGCCTTCGATTGAGAGGTTGTGGGGAGCATGGAACCATTTCTTAATTGCTGTTGTTCCCAGGTCCACCTTGATCTGGAGTGGTAGCACCTGTTAGGGTCCCATCTATGGGCAAATAGTTAACCCCCTAAACTGGGGTCAAAACACTATGAAAGTATAAAAATAGACTTTTATAAAAATATATACATAAGAATAGACTTTTGAAGGAAAAATATTACCAACAATACATTTTTGAAAGAAAAATTATTACCATAACACATTTTTGAAGGAAAAAAGTTATTGCCATAATACATTTTTGAAGGAAAAAAATTATTACCAGCAATACATTTTTGAATACAACACCAGAGGACATCACAGTTTTCTAAAATAAAAAAAATTATAACAAATTTTTTTTTGGCATTATATAACCCATAGAGGTTGATATGCTATTAAACAAAACTCAAACCAATAGATGCAGCAAAAAAAGCAGGTAGGATGCTAACAGAATATTGTTGGGATAACTTCCCCTTTTCTTTCCCAATTAGTATGCCCTGTACTTGGCCAGTTGTGGACTTGGAATAGCCAATCAGTGGAGTTCTATTTTTACAAAGTTTTTGTAGATATGGGAGAAGAAAATGTGTGAAATTGTTAATCATATTCATGACCTAATTTTGGCTATTGATTTATCTTGACCAAAATAATTGCTGAGAAGCCACAAATATTCAGGGAATGTTGGGTTTATAATTCATGCAGTTGGAGATGGAGAACTAGGTGCCAACATATTTGAATACCAATCAGAAACAACATTGAATGAACACCAAGTTGACATTAAAACATTTTCAGCAATATCAAGGTAATTTTTGATATGCACAGATTCTATATGACTGAAGAACCTAAAGTCAGCAGTATGTTCACAGCTACAAGCTTTTCATATAAAGAAAGGATTTTAATGCTTTTGAAAGATCAAACTGTCAATAGAAAATATGACTTTTTGTTTCAAGGAATTGAAAGTAAAACAGTAAGTGAGGTTGCAGAATGGTTTTTCCTTTTTGTAGGACAATGCAACTGCTCACAGGATTGGTAAGTTGAATGTATAGACTATCTACCCTGTTTACCAGTTATTTTTCCATTCATTTCCTGGTATAATTTATATGGAGGTTAGTTTAGTTTAACTATTGTCAGAAGAACCAAAAAGTTAATGCATAATATGATTGTGCTGATTAAAAGAAGCATTGAAATAAAATTAGCAAATAAGGCTACAGAAGATTTTTCTATTTTTGAAGGACAATGTGCCTGCTCACAGTGCCATTTATTTAGTTTTGGCCAGACACCTACTTTAACCAAAACAACAAAGGTTTTTCTAAATGTTGGTCTTTCAGTTACTGACAATAACAGTTATTATTGCATACTCTTCATGCAGATTACAGTTTCTCACTAACTGACGTGTCCTTCTTGATGACAGCTTGCAAAAGCAGAAGACAATGATCTTTCAGAGTTTGTAACTACTACATACTCTCACCCTCTCCATGCACACAATATGGAAATAGATTCAAATTCAAGACTAACTAAAAAAACTGAATTTGAACTCAATATACCTATTCTGCTTTCCAATCTGACAAATGTTGTACCTACAGGACTGGCAATGCGATGGGTATTTTAAAGAATTTGGTGCTTGCATGCATAATCCATTCATGTTACTCACCAGATTTTTCTCTATTTCCTGTTTCCAGACCTTAAATGCAATTTGAAAATTCTTAAACGATTCAAAGGTGAGAGTAGCAGCAGAGAAGAATTTCAATAACTGAACATTAGAATATTTTTTTGGTAGAGTTAAAGAAACTTCAGAAAAATGTGACAAATATGTTGAACATAAAGTAGCATGAATGTTCATAGCTCTAAAACACCCCTTCTTGGAAGGTCTGAGAATTTCACAGCATTTCTTTTTTGATATTATTGTGGGACTTAGAAAGAAAAACTAAACAAATGAATGCTCTTGATTTGTTGTTAATATTATCTAGATTTCAACAGTAGAGAAAAATATACAACCCTAAAATAATTTTATGAAAATAATACTAACCTGATTGAGTGAATCTTTGTCATTTTTTAGTTGTTTGTTTCTAATTTCTGTTTCTTTTAGTTGATGTTGTAAAGTATCTTTCTGAAGACTGAGGCTAAGAACAAGTGATTTTTCTTCTGCCAATGACTGTTCACATTGTTCCAGATTCTCTTTAACATGATTCTTTTCCTGCAAGAAATTGAAAATCATTGTCTCTACAAATATATAAATGCATTTAAAATATGAAAATTTTCTCAGTTAAATTTAAGATGAGATACTTTTTGTTTTTGTTATTGACTTAAAATATGATGATTGCAGTATCCTTGTACAAACAAGAATATTTCATACTATGTAAAACAGATGTGTTTCATAATTCTTTCATAATTGTACTGATCAACAAATATATTAAGCAGGAAAAATGAAGATTCATATCTAAAATAAAGCACATCTGATTGAAAGTAATATAGACTTCTTTAGGATAAAATTAAAGGAAAATGAATATATGAATATCTAACTAATCATGAAACTTTATCATTTTTTGGCTTTTTCTTTTTTTCTACATGGAAAAATTATCCAAGAAGTATGTCTGACTTTCATCTTCTTATCTTCTGCCTAAAGTTTTTGCTAGCACAAAATTACATTTGAGCATTAATGATGCATTCAACATTTGCATTGTTATACTATATTAGATGCAGTCACACCTGCACTAAGCAATTTTTGAGGTTTTGTAAGAAGAAATCTTTCTATTGTTTACCTTTCATTTTAATTCAATGAATTTTTGTTGACTTTTGTAATTCATAAAATTTAAATGTGATTGTTTTGTAATCTATAAAATTGAATAGTTTTATCACATCTTGGTTGCAGAGATTATGAACAAAAGATTATAGATAAATGCTAATATTCATCTGAAAAATATTTTCTTATATTGATTCTCCAGTAATAAAAGAAAAAAGTTCATTATTATCATCTGAAAAGGAATGCATCATACTCTTCTCACATTCTGACCTTTCAATGAACACACAGTTGTAAAGGAAAAAAAAAACAAACAATGATTCAAATTTTAACAAGTGTGTACTGATTGATTTTCAGAATATATACATAACACACAATGCCAGCATATTCAGTTGTGTGAAAATCACTTATCGGGTGTCAATTTACCAGTATCAGATCATGAGGTATGCACAGTTGGGAAAACAAGTGGTGTGTTGTTGGCGTGGTTGATCTGTATTAAGGTGTTTTTGTGAATAGGTTGACTAAGGTTATGTTTGTGATCATGAGAGAGACACAAAGTGTGATAGTGAAACTTGATTGAGTAGAATATCTTTGTTGGATTGAGTTGGCTGAATAGATGATCAAACAAAAATGTTAATAACCATCCTGTGAGGTCATGTGAAAGAATAACAAAATTGTTGATATGTGGTTCTTTAGTTGCTGCTGATAAAGGATGCAATTAGTTGTAAGGATGTCAATGGTAATGTTGGGAGTTGATGGATTTGTTGAGTCAGTTGACTGAGGTCATGGTGATAACCACAAGAGTGTCCTGGAGTGTGATAGTGAAGTTTGATTGATTGAAAATGTGTGTTGGGTTGATTGACCAAAATCATGGTGTTGATGATAAGAGAGGCTGATATTGATACAGAGGGTGTGAGTGTGAAAAGTCAGGTAAAGTCACAAATTTGATTTTACTGATGTCTGTGCATTTGGTGTGGGTATTTGGAAGAGTGTAGGTCTCAAGTAGATGTTGGGTAAGTTGACCAAAATCACAATGTTGACATTGGGAGTCTGCCAGAGTCAACAGTTGGTCTGTCAGCTCAGAGTCTGTGTGTGAAAAGTTGGGTGAAGTCAGGAATCTAGTTGCCATTACAGTGAATTGACTGAGAGTGGCAGTCATGGTGATGATAATGAGAACTCACTGGTATCAACAGCTGGCCTGTCTGCCAGGTTCTGTGTAAGTCATTTTTCTGAGATTTTTTATAAGCAAATCTGGTGATACCTAGGTTCACATTTTCCTCTTTATTTTTTTATTTATTTTTTTTGTTGCAGCAATGTTTGTGATTGGCTGTTGTGTATTAGACTTTTGTGGGAATTTGTTTCATGGACTGATGTGATACTTAGAAGACAATTTTTGCACAGAAGACAATTTTTTTATTTTGGTTTTGCTTTCTAAGCACTCAAATCTGGCCAACATGTAGAATGCATGAGTGAATCAGAAAGGGGTCTAATTTGCAGCAGAATATAGCAACAAGGATATAAGTATTTTATATGAGAATAATATCACAGAAAGATTAATTTTTAACTTACATCTGTGAGATTTTTCCATCCATTTGCCAAGTATTTATTCTCTTTCTGAAATAACTGTGCCTGTTCAGATTCTTCAATTAATTGTTTCTCAGTTTGTTCCAAGTTTATCTGTAAATCTTGTTTTTCCTGCAAATATAAATTATTTAATCCATTAATAGTCTCCCTTTGTTTTTGTCAAATTTGAAAAAAATTTTAATGATTTTATTGAAGATAGGAAATCTGATATTTGATGTTTACATACAACTAAAAAATGAAATAAAATTAACAATTACACGACAATTTAAACCCAAATAATTATAACACCTAAATTTTTAGATGAGGAATTATCATGATTATACACTATTTTATATATTATTGGTATTATAGTCCCAATATTTTAGCTTTGTCACTTCTAACCTTTTCAAAGTCTCTGCTTGTGTCATATAATTGAGCCTTGTAATGTTCCTGGTCACTTTCACTAAACCAGAGTATATATAACTTTTTGCATTATTTCATCCAGTATTTGGTCATCATGTAACTAGATCTGCTTAAATTGCACTTTTATCCACTAGTATAATTTGGTGGTGGAAATTTATGGAAAATTGCCGAGTATGACACAAGGCCAGAGAGTATAACAGCCAAAATATTGTGATTATAATAACGATGAAGATATTAGTCCAAGTAAATCAATGTATAATAGCAATAAGTATAATTGCCGTTTCTAAAGTTCTAACTTGCATAATGGTTAGATTTAAAGTTAGAAACATTTCACTGAGTAAAATGTACCATGACTATGAGCATCACTTGATAAAGTGAATTGTTAAATGATAAAGTATATGATATGTTTCTAGTGTAATTTCATGGATGACAATTGTCCAGTTTTGGGACACAGTAAAACAAACGCAGAAGAAACAATGAGAAGTTAAAAACATGAATAGTGAAGGATGAACAAAATTTTTTATTTCTTCTTAGAAAATGAAAATAACCATTGCTGCTTGCAGGTGTCTAAAGTCAGAATTGTCTGATAGAAGGACTATAAAAATTTATGCAAAGAAAATGTAACCCTCTGATTCTTTCCTTTATATAAAGCAGGGATTTTCAACCAGTAGTGAATTTCAGGGGTGGGATGGAAAAATATTTTTCTTGTATTTTTATTTATTCTGTTTATTGAGTTCTAATACCCTAAATATGTTTCAGTTTATTTATTTAATAATTAGTTATGAAGTAAAACAAATTACTTTACATGTATTCAAATTTAAAAATCCATCAACATTTTGTATTACTATTAGATTTGTAAAACTCCTCTAGAAAAAAATCCATGTAAATATATATATGTACTAATGTGAAAAAAGAATGAACACTTTAAATAATGTATGCATATTATTTGGAATGCACCTTTTGATTTGGAAAATCTATGAAAATGTAAGAATTACATTCTGGCTTATGTTGAAAAGGGTGCATTTAGTAAAAAAGGTTGAGAACCACTGATCTAAAGAAAAGATATGTCCAGCCATAGTAAGCAATATGTAAGCAATATCAGATTCAGGATTAAAATATGTACTGGAAAAAAGATTTGAGAAAAGAACTTCTGAAGATTATTTTCAATTAATCAGAAGGACAGAATTTGAAATCAGAGACAATTCTGAAAAATTAGCTTATATTTCTGAGATATTATTGAGTTACAAACAACAAAGTCACAAAGAACTCAGTGACAACACTCCAAAACTTAAAACCAGATAATTTAATTACAATCTTTATCAAGGACTTTTATAATTTCAGTTCCACTTTTCTATGAATATTTTTTTGCTTGACATAATTTCTTTAGGCACCCAAATGAATATTTTGTTGCAGCCCTCAACACCTATCTTCCTTTTCACATTATTAGATAAGATGGTTGATGATAAAGTTAGCTTCAACAGATACACCTGCATATTTTGTTAGGCTTTTGTTTTTTGACAGATTTCTCTCCAGGATAACAGAAGATCACCATAGAATCACAAGAAACTATTTTTGCCAGTCAAGTATAAAAAAATTAAACAACCTAGTAATTTATATTCAATAAGTAAACAAAAAAGTGTATTGTGTTGTGCTCATGATTATATTGATAAATAAGAGTTTCATCACAATTTTAATGAACAAGAGAATCATAATTAGTTTTTAGTTATTTAAATAAAAATATACTGATATTTATAAATTTTAAAAATCTGAGCTCAAATTATAAAATATAACAAGAACAATACTTATAGAGTAATTATTTATAAAAAGCAATTGTCTGAAAAGAAAATATTCAGACATGAATAAAATTATATTTTTAGATTTTAATAAAATCATTGATCTGAATTTGTTAACTAATGTTCAAATATCACTTTTAAAAGCAGCATAACAAACATTAATGATCTTAGAAAATTCTTGAATAATGAATATTGTCTTCAACACTGGCTGTGTATAAATATTATGTAGAATAACTATGTGTCATTTAAACTACTTAAATAAGAAGGAAATTACTGAATAAAATGAACAGAAATTGAAAAATAATTTCAAGAGAAAATATGAAAATATTTGTATAAAATTATATCTTAAATACTAATAATGTAAATATTATTATATTCTATTTAATTTTAATAGTATTAAATTAATCATTTTAGTACTATTGACATTAAATATTTTTAAAAGTAATATTGAAACTAAATATAATGTAATCATGTTATATAATTAAAAATCACTACCCTGGAAAATTTAGTTTAAGAAATTGAAAATATTTGGTGAAAGATATTAATGATAATTGAGATATTTCCTTGAGCTTATATGATTGAAAATACTTGCCTCTTGCAATTTTGAGATATCTTCATTAAGGCTTTTATTTTTTTCTTCTAATAAGGAACAACGTTGTTTGAGTAAACGAAGTGATTCTTTGTAAATTTCAATTTCAGTTCTACCAGCTCCATTTTCCTGTAAGATTCAACAATTGATGTAAATACAGCTTAAAATTTATCAAAAATAACTTCATCCAATTTAAAGTAGCTAATGTCTAAAATGAAATTCCATACGGTTTTCAATATTTGTTTATATATTTTTTTCATATCCTGTTTTGTTACTTTACTTAGGAAAGCTTAAACAGGAAGCATTAGGTTAGAAAATAAAATTAAACATACCAAGTACTCATTCTTCAAGTTCATGCTATAGCTTATAGCATTTGGTAGCAAAGGAAAAGACCAAACAAGGATTAAAATTTCAACTGCATGTATTTGGCAAAATTCAGAATATATACACCACTGTTTGAAATTTGGCATAAATTGTTCATGTGTGGTTCTTCAAATTGTATGATTCATGTGTTAGTAAGGAAAGTGATTTGGTATAAAGGCATTGTTGGTAGGGCTAGGAGTTGACTAATTTCTTGGGTTAGCCAGCCAAAGTCATAGATAGCTCTGGAGCAGATTGGCCAGTGGTAAGATTTGATATACCTACCCACTTCTCCATGGTTGAAATCAACACCTGTGAGGTGTTTAATGGGCTGGCAGTCACATGATGCCAAGATTGCTTGATAAGGTGGTTTGGTTGATCAAGGTCATAATGGTGGGTTGTTGTGAGATGCATTGGCATGCTGGTTGCTGAGGTTACAGCAGTGGTGATGAGGGAGGCTGGGAGTGGATAGTGAAAGTTTATTGAGTAGAATGTTTCAGCTGGATTCTGGTCAAATGTGGTATCATGAAACAGGATCCAGGTGGTGTCAGTGAGAGAGGCCTGATAGCTGAGATGGTGACAAGAGAGGTGAGCATGTTGACATGTTGCCTTTTCAGCTTAATACTGTGTTGGTTATTATGAGGGTCTTTCTTTTAAGCAAATCTGGTGGTCCCGAGGGTCATTTTTTTTTCAGTGGGGATTTGTGATTCTCTATTGTATTTTATTGCAGGGATTTGTTTTGTGGACCAGCTGTGATGCTTGAAACCCCTGTATAAAAATCAACTTTTTTTATTTTGTGTTTTGCTTTCCTAGCATTCACATCCAGCTGACATGTAGTGTAAATCAGAAAGAGACCTAATTGCAGTGGAGTATAACCATGTTCTCAAATAATTTTCTACCAGCCCTAACCCAACTGAAATTTGCTATTTCTGTCATTATTTATATATCAAATTCATATATCTGTTATAAATAATGTAACTTCTTTGTCTTCTGTTTACATATTGAATAACATAACAACAGCAAAAAGCAATGAATTTGATAATTTGAATTTAGGTTAATAGCATTGATATTCAGAAGAATTAAATGCCCATTTGAATTTAAGAATTTTAGTACTATTTTTCTTTTATTAGGAAATTAGTTTATTTGATTGTGTTACTTACCCTGAGAAGTTTGTAATTTTCTTCTTCCAATATTTTGATTGTTTTGGATGAGTGTTCCAAGAGTTTTAATTTCTTCTCACCTTCACTATTACAGAATTCATGTTGGGATTGCAATGTCTTTAGCTGTGCATGGAGATTCTCAATCCTTCAAACATTAGGTAAAAAATGATAAAGATTCCAATGTAGTCAAATAACTTTCATAATTTATAGTTTTCATAAGTTTACAAATGCATTAAAAACTTATTTTATGTTTCATTCTAGTAAAGAAATAGGAAAGATAAGCTTAAACATTTTAGCCTTTATGGATTTTTACACAAAAAGTAACCATAATGAAAAAAAAGAATAGGAAGAATATGATTTTTCTTTTAAAATGTCTTTATAAAAGTATGACACTTTTTATTAAGTACTGAAAATAGGAATAAACATTTCAATGTAAGCACAATCCACTAGTTTTTGTGTATGTTGATCAAATATTGATATCTTGCAATTTGATTTAAATTTCCTTCATGAGGTTTAATAATAATTGTTATTATCATATTACTTGCATGGTATCTATCAAAAATGTAAGGGTCAGCACTTCTGCTTTGGCTCAGGCTATCTGTACAATGTGCTAATTAAGTGTTCACTTTATAGTCATTTGTGTAGGATCAGAGTGAATGAGGGTGGACTGAAAAGTTCATAGGCTGACTATGAAGGAGTGATGATATAAAATCTTGCATGGATTAATTTAAATTCTTCTTATTATTAACTGCATTGTTTCTTTCCTACTAAATTGGTCAAAAAGTCATCAACAGTAGCATATATGATGTCATCATAACTGCAATGCTGGTTCCCAGCCAAGTGTTTTTTTTTTATATTGGGGAACAGATAATAATAAATCAGGAGAATAATGAGGGTGATCAACCAGTTCAAAACTACAGTTACCCACAGCAACCATTGAAACCAAGGATTTGTGTGCTGGAGTATTGCCTTGATGAAACACAACCCTTTTCATCAGTTTTCTTGGGTGTTTGGTTTTGACAGTCTTTTGTAACAGCCTTAGCAAATTATCATAATAATCTCCATGATGGGGTAGCCATTTTGAAGATAGTCAATAAACACAAAGCTTGTTACATCCCAAAAAACTGAGGCCATCACCTTCCCTGCATATAAAATATTTTGGTTTTCTTTAGAGCAGGTGAGAAGGGGTGTTTCCACTATACAAATTGTCTCTTTGTCTCTGGCTCAAAGTGATGATCCCAACACTCATCCTGAGTTAGGAAATGTTCAAGGAAACCAGCTGGATCTACCTCAACAATGTCAGGTTTTCCCATCATTTGGTCAACCTGGTGCACTTTTGCTCACATGTCAGAAGATGTGGCATCCATCAAGCAGAAACCTTCATTATTCCAAGTTGATTGTGCAGAATATTCTCAATTCTTTCACAGAATATGCAAATAGCATTAGCTATTTGATTTGTAGTCAATTATCTATAATCCATCACTATGTGGTGAACAATCAATATTTTCTATGATGGTGGAAGTCATAGAATGTCCAAAAGTTGGATCATCTTCAGGAGTCTCCCTTATCCTCCTAAATTCAGCTACCAATTTTGATATTGATAAAGCTAGAGCATTATTCTTTAATGAATGTCCTGAGGGCTAAGTGTTTTTTCTGCAAGTGCTTGCTAAAACCATGAAGCCAAATTTTGCTAGTTACTTTTGGAGTCTTCTTTGAAAATTTAGATGTAAGTTTACCTAGAAAGAAACAATGCAGATATTAATAAGAAATGTTTAATTTAGTGCATGCAAGATTTCACAGCTCTAGCATCACTTCTTCATTTCCACCTTTGTAGTATTTGTGCATTCTGATATGCAAAATTTGTTTTTTTTATGTGGATTTTCTTTCTTGTATTATATATATTTTCAGCTGATTCATTCTCAGTCATGAAGACGGTTAAATTTTTCATTTGGCAGTTCCATTTTTCAAGATGATCTTTACTGTGGTTTTGTTTTTAAATCAGAGTTGTCATTGTAAGACATCCAGAGACAGAAAGCCAATGCATATTTGATTAAATTCAGTTCATATTTGATTTTTAATTGAAATTCTCCACTCCATCAGTATTTAGGGAAAAAATTTTGTTATTTTCAATATTGAATAAATGTTATCTTAACACTCAATAGTGGATAGTATAACATTCTATTTTTGTTTTAAATATTATAAATAAAATTTGCTTTCATAATAAAATTTAAATTCAATAATCTGCTAAAAAAGAAATTTCTCTTCTTTTTTAGTTTATGTCATAGTTTTAAGAAGTGTATGAGCACATATTTTTTGAGAGATAGAAATTTTAGTAATAATAATATATGTTTTTATAATCAGATTTGAAGAAAACATTTTGTCATTCAAAATAGTTCTTTTAGAATTCATAAGAACTACATTGTATAGGTAATATCATTATAAAAAGATGTTCTGTAAAAGATTATAATTTCTGTTAATCTTTTATAAAATGATTTACTTGAAGAAAAAATAATTTTCAAGTATTATTTTGGGTTTTACCATTAAACCACTTACACTACTGCTTCAACCAAATTATACTCACCTTGTTTGCATTTCTTGTTTTAAATGTTTGTTTTCTTTCTGCAGTTTGCTTTTTTCCTGCTTTGTCTTTTCCAGTTCAGTGAGCCTCTTTTTATAATCCTACATAAGATAATATTCTTTGGAGTATTAAGAAAAAAAATTATACACTGCATAATTCAGAATTTGGTATAAAATGACCACTTTTATTAGTTTACAATTGAATTCCTGTAACAGATTTTATTCTGAGGTAAAATGAAGGCAATATTAAAAGAGGTAAATATCCTTTTTAAACTGACTTTAGAAAGACAAATCAGAATGTGTTTTTTTGTGAATCAAATTCTATTTTTGTTTTATTTGTTCCTGTTCATTGAGGGATTAATGAAATATCATTCTTTTAATATTTTTTTACATTTTTTTCTTTATTATTGATAAGAACTTTCATCAAATATATTACTCTTGGACTTTTATTTTGATTAATTTTTTATGTACTTTTATCTACAAAAGAATAAAGTATCTACTGTATTTTTTTTTTATAATTATTCCCCACCCCACCAAGCAAGGAAGGATCACCACTGGTGCACAAGGGTTTACAGTGAGAGAAAAAAAACAAGGTACAAGGGATGTTGAAGAAATGATAAGAGATGGATGGGAATCAAGGAGATAGAAGATGGCATTTATACTTTAGGAGGTTGTAGCTATCAGGAAAGCAAGAAAATGGAAGGGACTTCCATAAACGAAAAGTGTGTGAAAAGAAAGAAACTGTTAGAGTAAAAGAGGGGGGTTACATTTACCTATTTTAATAGTAAAAGGAGGTGAAGTGTGTTACTCTCTAGGAGACTAGTGATGTTAGGCAGAAAAGTTTCTCTATAGTGGTTTAATGATATCAGCTTCGTTTTGGAGGGATCAAAATTTATGAGCCATTATCCTTGGCAGATTTCCTATTTCCTATTGAGGCAGGAGTAAATGGTGGTGTCATCTGCATAGATGCATACTTGGAAATGGATCACATGAGGAAGATCATTGATGGAGATCAGAAAATTCATAGGACCTAGGATAGAGCCTTCAGCTCATGTTCATATGAAAGATTCTTGAAGTTTGCCTGTTCAAAACAAGCTTCATTTCACAATTTGATAGAAATGATTAGATTAAATCAAACATTTGTTTAGAAATACCATATCGCTGGAGCTAGTACAAAAGCCCTGCATGCCAAACTTTGTCAAATGTTTTTGAGATATCAAGAGCAATGGCTTGAGCTTTGCTGTTCTTATCAAGAGCCTGGTATATATTTTCAGTGATGGAGGTTGGTATATCAGTGGTAGACCTGGCGAAGAAAGTAGGTTGTGAGATATGAGATTGCCCAACTATTTCAGTGTTAATAATAGCCTTGAATATCTTACCAAAAAGTGGTAAAAGGCTAATAGCTGATGGAGGGGTCAGAGGAATCTCCAGAGTTCTTAAAAACAGGAACTACAGAGGAGAACTTTTAACAAGCAGAAAAGCAAGGAGTAGTGAGGCAATATTTGTAGAGTTTGGAGAGCAATGGAGCCTGCTCAAGGGCATATTTTTTTAGGATGATAACTGGAATTTCATCACCTTCACTTACCTTATAGAAGTCAAGCTTAGAAATTATGTTAGAGACCAGAGATGGGATTATATATATATATATATATATATATATATATATATATATATATGAAAAGTGTATGTATATAATTATAAATATCAATATATATATATATAAATATGTAATTTGTTATATATATTATATTGTTTTTACATATTATATATGCATGGTACTTATTTAAAAGCGCTCAATATCAGTGATAGAGCAAACATATTCATATAGGTAGGTGTGAGTTTGTAACCCTGGGTTTCACGCTTTTGCAATCGTCAGACAAACTCCAGTTCTATGTGGGTAATTGGGTGCGGACGAGTCAAGTGTGGAATTGGACCAGAATTTGTGATCAAAGCACTGGACCTTGTCTGCTGTGGCTGTGAGGACTTCATATTGAAGGGATCAAAGGCTTGATGTTGTTCAGCACAATCTTGCAGAGCTGCCAGTAATATTTTGATTCAAACTTGTGAGATGCTATCATTCTGTCAGCAAACAATATCATTTAGAACATGCTACTTACATTCATTATGAGCAGAGACAAAAAGGCACTATTGTGATCAGACGTGTCAGTTTGGAATAATTGAAAGAATTGATTCCTGTCAGTGATGGCAGTCAAGCAAGCAGGAGAGAACCAAGGAAATGAATGAGGTTTAAGTCAAAATTTCTTAGCTGGGGTGAAAGCATCAATCCCAGCATTCATCTAGGAGAGACCTCAAAGGCACAGTCTTGAACAGGGAGTCTAAAATCTTTGTTCCAAGGGACATCACAAAGGAAATCACTGAACAAGTTTCAGTCTGCTCATTGATAGCAGTTAGATATTCTACTGACAGGAGGTTCCTGGATGGAGGGAGAGTAGAAAGAAACATTCACAGATACCACAGCATTGTCAAGAGAGCAGAGCTGCTTAACATGCTATTTATAATATATAATGATTATTTCAAGCCAAATAGAAAACAGTGAGTGAAATATTCCTGCCACTCCTAAATCTTTTAAGAATATCATGAATAATAAACTGAAATTATCTATGTTATCTGATGAACTCAGTACAATGAGTAATACATTGCAATAGGACTTAAAATTATTGTTGCTTTCATAAAAGTAAATATCAGATTGTATCAACCAAGATTTTAATCACTAAATTATAGTGAAGTTGGGCAAAAGGCTGTAATTTTGTTAAAATTGTTTATGTTTGTAAATTCACAGTGACTTTTGTCCACAAGTTTATTTGTCATGATTAGTGTAATTCAGATCAATTATAAAATCATCAGTTTGATTAAAAATTCTATTAATTTAAGTTGGAAAAATATTTTTTACTTAAAAGTTCTTATGTATTTTTATAAAAGTAAGAATATATTTTTAACTGTATTAATAATGGAACATTACAAATTTTTAAAGTGTAGAGAAAAACTTATTTTATACAGTCAAGAATAATCCATACAATAGGCAAAAGAAATTAAAATATATTCAATTAATCATTTTTGTAAAGTGAACAGGGAGAAGGTAAACAACAATGATAATATTTTTATAACTAATTACCTCTCTGGTACTTATTTATGTATTAAAATATATTTGCAATAACTACATATATGACAAGGGGAAAAAATTCTTGTGAGGCATTTTAGGGCTTCATTGGACCACACAACCTCACCAGAGCACAACGCCACACCCTAGACACCCTGAGAGAGAAGGACCTCATTTACCTCCCATCAGATAAAGGTAAGGAATTCTGAGCTATACCCTGAAACACATAAGGCCATTTTGCACTCAAACACCTCAGCCACAGACATAACCCCAACCCTAATAGAACACCGCATTAACCCTGAATGGCATGAGATATGCAATTTACGAAAAATCCCTATTAAGTACAGACTAAATTTTACCACCAGCAACAGTAACCTCCCAAAATTCTACCACCTAATCAAAACACACAAAAATAACATGACACCACAGATTAGACCCATTGTCTCTAGCATAGAAGGCCCCACATACAAAATACCATGGCTACTATCACAAATCCTTAAACTCATACTCTCCACCTTCCCCGGACATGTCAAAAGTTCCAATGAAGTCATCCACAGACTACACGGTATGCATCAAAACAAGCTACAACAAAACCGATACGCATTTAGCCTTGATGTTGTTTCACTATATACGTCAGTACTGGCCCACTCAACGGTTGATTTAATAATGGATTGCATCAACACTTCAAGCATACACTGCTACTACTTCACCCCAAAGGACATACACCTACTCCTGAGAACTATAGTAGACCACACCTACTTTACGTTCCAAGGATGCACCTACAAACAGACCACCGGCCTTCTGATGGGGTCCAGCCTATCGGGACTACTTGCCATCACATACATGAAACAACTGGAGTGCCGCGCACTCAGCACCTGCCATTCATATGCCTTATTCACGAGATACATCGATGATATACTCATCCTTACTTCTTCACGTGATGAGGCAAGCAGAATGGCAGCGACGTTCAACAGTATGGACGGCAAAATAAAATTCACGATTGAGCACCCCGATGCCAGTGGATGCCTATCACTGCTGGACTTCAGGCTAAAAGTATTGGATAGAGGTGAAGTTCACACTGATTTCTACAAAAAGCCTGCCAGCAGGGATATGTTTATCCACTACCGATCAGCCCTCCCTCTCAGCGCTAAGACTGGCTACATTGAAAATGAGCTCGCACGTATCCGAAACAAGTGCAACAAAGATGAGCATGTTAACACCCACACTGCACTCTTCAAGAAAACACTAGTGACTAATGGCTATCCACAGTCCTTTGTGGGATGCCTGGAATGGAAGGGTAGTAGGGGCCCAAGGTGCCACACCTATCTAACACCTGCTTTCTGAGGCTACGACACTTCAGTGAATATATAACATCAAAAATACCTAGAGCTTTCCGCAGAGAGGGATTGGACATACAGTTGGCACACTATGGCCCCACTCTTCGCAAACACCTCAACCCCAACCACAGAACAAATAACAACACCACATGCACACTAGCCAATTGCCCTATTGCAGGCACTGGTATATGCCACCAGATATATGTCGTATACTACATACAATGTGCCAAATGTGAAGCATTCTATGTTGGCAGCACCACAAGACCATTACATATCAGGATAAAAGAACATTTACACACGCAAGCGTCGTCTTTCCAAAAACATTTTAAAAAATGCAAAAATACAAACAAGAACATAACTGTCAACATCGAGGCTAGAGAGCGCAACTTAGGTAACCTGCGCATAAAAGAGTCCCTAATAATAGCTAAATTACACCCGCCAATCAACAGCCGGCAAGAGCTAAACCTAGATTACATAACAGAATAGACAACGCTAACACACACATGACACACACTCACCACAACAACAAAGCTCATACACACGGGCAAGATAGTAACAATAACCATGCACACACATTTCTCTTGGCAGAGTAGCGGAGACGCTCATAACAAACCGCAAACCAGTAAAGAACACACACACACACACGCACAGATAAAATAAGGTAGATTTAATTACAATACCACACGCACATGACATGCAAAACAAGTAAACACCACCAGATAAATCAGATAGATAAAACAACAGTAATGAAATTGATGTTCTTTGACCTGGTCAAAGAGTCATGTGACTCCCAGATCGCATTAAGATAAACCACACATACAAGCAGACTGATACCATCAGACCATAAAGGCCCCAACTAGAATGCACACACACACACACACACACACACACACACACACACACACACGTACAGCAGCTAGAATACATGCACACACACACACACACACACACACACACACACACACACACACACACACACACACACACACACACAGCAGCAGCAGTGGACAAATCTTGCCAGCCATTCATAGAGGGACTGTGACAAAGTTCAGACAGTCAAAAACTTTTATGTCATCTGAAGATGAGATTTTAATCTCAAAATATTGATGTAATAAATAGGTAATGCAAACACTTCCTTACCTTCCTTTATTTCATTCAACGCATTGTGACAGCCTTCAAGACATAACCCATACAACTATTTTACACAATGCTTCAAGCAAATTACAAAACTTTACTAAATTTGTTATGTTAGTTTGATAATGTAATGAAAACACAAGAAAACTTTTTCCAGTCTGTCATACATTTTTCACAACATTGTTCTTGATATATAAAATATATATTGTTATCTCAATAACTACATATAAATTAAAGTTTTATAGTTTTTAACTCAATAATATTAATTTGAACCCAACAGTATCATTTTTTTCTATGTAGTTATTTTTTTACTTTATTTTGTTGTTTTTCTTGTTCTTGTTTTTCTTTTGCTTAATACAGCAATTTCAAGTTTTTATTTCTGAACTAAAGCAAAAATGAACTGAATGTCCTGGTTTGGAAGCATTAAGTGCAGTAGAATCTCAGGTTTTCATACCACACATGAATCTTCTACATGGTTGATTTTTGCTTGGCTTTAAAAATATAAAAATCATTAATGAAAAACCAGCATGTGTTTGAATAATTCTATTTCTTTCCAATTTTCTAAAAATATTCTAACATGATTAAATCCTAGAACTCAATTTTTCTTTTTTTCCTTTTTTGTTTTTCTCCAAGAAGATTTCCAGAAAGAAGTAGAAATGTTGCAGCATAAATATTCCAACTGTTACTGATCACCAATTTAAGGATGCTCAATATTTTAAGACTTTTGTTATAAAAGTTTGTCACCTGAAAGAAATTTTTGCTGATCACTTGCATTTTCACATATAAAATGTTCTGATCCACTCTGTGACTGTTCCTACCAATTATCAATTACACTGAATGTGCATCAGTCAGATAATTTGGTACACTCAGCATGATATTTCGCTCCGTATAATTTGACATGGTGAATATGAAGTTTGCTTGCAACTCAAAACTGAAAACAGCAGTTGGTATCTGTTTTCTGTTATAATCAAGGATACAAGGGTGATGTCTTGACAAGTGGGAATAACATTTAAAGCTATTTATTTTGTTAAACAAGTAGAAAATTTATCAAATGAAATGAATCATATAAATTATGGTATAAATTTTAGTAGCTATTTCAGTAAATAATTAACTGGTCACATTAATTTTTATGACAAATATCACTATCCTTTTTAAAAATTTTATTCAGGTTATTGCATTCTCTTTTCATATACTTTTTCAGCCTATGTCAAGTGTATAATCTTTTAAAAGAAAAGAGTAAAAAAATCTTTTTTACAGAAAAAAATGGAAGTAGAAAAAAGGGAGCCATTAATATGCAAAATGAATCAGTCCATTTCAATAGTGCTTGATAAACAGACAAAGCCATAGTATGAACCATGTATCTTAGTGACTCTAAACAGATGAGTTTCTCAACATCATTGCTCAGCAAAGTCAACATGGATGATAATCTGATATATATGTCAAGTTTCAATTTTTTTAGTTTCTAATAATTCTCCTTGGTAATTATCTAGATCTCATCTCAGAGATAGTAAGGAATGCATTTCTTTCTCTAGATTTTTTAACTACTCTTTGGTTTTCTCATGTTTTTTTTCTCATTCCACATTTGCATGGGATGTTAACAATATAATAATCTTTCAAATCATTCTCCCATAAGGGAACAAGTAATGAAGTTGCAAAGTGTTGTTTTACTACTGAACATCACCTTGATAACATTAACAAACTATTTGAATGTGTTTCACCACTCTTTTGTAAGAGAATATTTGCTCAAGCTACAAAATTTGTGGTACTAGGAGTTTTTCTTTTACTTTCCAACTTAAAAACAACAAAGAATAAATAATTGTTATGTCAAAGAGTATGATAATATTTTTTAATTTTTTTTTCTTTTATTCTGTTGATAATTTTTGACTGGTATTGTAGGCAATAAACTAATGCTTTTTTAATACAGAAGGATGTATGGGTGGTGTAACATATTGTGGCTTGGAATAGGAAATCAGAGAGCTGAGTTAGAATTCCAGTTGAATTCACTTACACACAAATATCCTAGGAATTAGTTTTCTTCCCATAGCTATTAGTTAAATAATAGGACTTTTATCTGGAAAAAGTATTATCATTCACATAAAAAAAAATAATGCACTATTCACTCACAAAAGAAAGAATTATTCTTTCAATGTAAAAATATATTTTGGCTTTAAATAAGTGATAAATGGATGATTGGACTTTAGATATAACCTTTAGTTTGATAGCATAGTGCTTCAAACTCTTCAATAAAACTTTTGGAGCTTACAAGTAATGTGTATGTGTAGAGACACAAACAGTTGCAGATTGAAAAGTTGAATCAATAAATCTAGTTAAAATTCTTCTAAATATCATATTGGGGGGTACAAAAATTGAATTAATGCTATAAAAACAGACAAATAAAAAGAGAAAATTGGGCAAAAGAAACAAAAGACAGAATAAAAATAAAGAAGAAAATATGATAACCAATTAACCAGTTTTCATTCCTTTTGAATCAGAGATTGATGAAAAAATTAAGATACTGTGTACAACAACGAGAAGAAATCTTCATTTTCCACATCTTTCTTTTAGTTATTGTGCACAGTATTTTAATTTTTCAATCAAACTCTTATGTGAGAGGAACAAAAACTGGTCAGGTATTTGTTATTTTTCTTTTCATATTGCCATTTACTATGGATGTAATTTTTTTTCTCAAGTTCCTTCTTTTTTAATATAGATTGGAGCAGAATGTTTCTTTTTACATTCAAACTCTGAGCAAATGCAGTTTTTGAAGGTTTAATTTCCTTTTTATAAATACAAATCATATCTTTCTGGTACAACAGCATTAGTAGCTTGGGATACATTGGAGCAGAGGGAAAGTGAGATAACTTCTCCTTTGTAGTAGGCAGCCATCCTGGTTAGTTCTTTAGTCATTAAAGGAGTGGATCAGCTTGTTCCACTTTTTAGTGTAAGGGGAGAGGGGAATAATAATCATTTCTGGATTTATATTGAAATGCAGTGACTACATGTAAGATTGTCCTCTGTTTTGTTACAGGGCCTTTGATCTTTTGTTTTGCTAATTCAAGTATCTGCTTTCAGAAATTAAGTTACTGATTTACCTGTCATTAAAAATGCTGGTGTTAATGTTAATAATGTGTGAAGGAGATGATAAGTAGGCAATACTTTTCAAAGGATTTAAGAAATATTTTTATTTATTAAACTTAACCTACCACTACAAAAGCATTGATCAAATTCTTTCTATGATTACTAATATCACATAAGTGATGCAGCTGTAGAAGGCATGAAATGTAACCTCTCTATATCCTGTTACATTACTCTAGTCTTGTCAAAGGTATGTTACAATAGTAGGGAGCAAAATGCAAATGAAAGAACTGTTATCATAATCTAAAAGAGATTTTAATAAATTTGAAAAGTGTTACACAGTCATTGTGGAACCAAACCAGCCAATTATCTTGCTCAGTGACATTCATTTCCTATTCTTTTTTTTTTTTTTTTTTTTTCATAAACATTTCATTGGCATTTTTTTCTTGAATGAATAATTTTTAACTTTGATGTCTTATTAAATGTTATTTACCCCACATAAATAAATTAAATAAGGAAAAGTTGGAGACAGATAACATATTTAATAATGTTGACTTCGTTGGTATTTTCCAAATTTTGGGGATTAATCAGTAGAAAATATGCAACTTTATTTTATAAAATAAATGCTAATTATGAACTGTTACTTTTACATTTTGATTATAAGTTTCAGTTTAATGCTTAATGACAAACATCAATAACCAAATAAACCAATCCCAGGAGTGTAAAGAAGACAAAGATCAGCTGATTTAGTTGTATTCTTACTTTGGCTTCCCATTAATCAGTCTTTTTTATCTCCTTCTCTTCCTCAGTTAAACTCTTTTAAATCCCATTTTTGGTCGATTTTCATTTAGATGACACAACAATTAGAAGCACCTTTACATAGATTTTTCATGTTTATAGAACACTAGCAGTATAGCCCGGCGTTGCTCGGGTGTAATGAAAGCTTTAAAACTAATCTATAGTCCTGGAGCTCAGACTCTTTGAACATTGGCACAAAAGACTAAAAAGCAATAGTTGTTTCCAGTTAAAGCAAAACCGTAAACTGAAAGAAAAATGAATGGAGTGTAACTCAAATTTTGATTTCCTCGTATCGATATCAAATAAGTTTTTTTCATTATAAACTGAATTTTGAAGGCTAAATAAGTCCTCTGAGTAAAAGGTATCATGGCCGAGACTAAGAATTACAATTATACCTACTTAGAGCCTAACCCGAAGCAAAAACTAAAATAAAAGGGCTGAAAAAATACAGACATAAGGCAGATAAACTGATGCACACACAAACATCTTGTCTTTTATATATATATATTATCGATTTTCTGCACTATTGAAATAACTGCAACCTTGAAACTTCTGAATATCGTTTCTTATGTCTTTGTCTATGAGTGTATCAAATTTGATTAAAATCGGACCACTCCTTCTATAACCTGATTTTTTTGATTATCGATTTTCGATATTTATCGGGGTACCTCAACACAAAACCTAGCTAAGAACACTCACAGATGCTTATAGTACAACTGTGTAAATTTTCAAGAAAATCGGTTCAGCCGTTTCGGAGTCTATAGGTAATGGACACACACACACACACACACACACACACACACACAGACAAAGTTCCATTTATAAATAAGTTTAGATTTAGATCATTCATAAAATTTTTAAAATTTTGTGGTGAATTTTCATTATCAATCAATATATAAACAGATTTCTTCTACACACACACTAAATAAAATGATACAATTTATTATAGATGAGGAATCATACTTACAGATTCTTTTTTCTTCAGGTCATTTAGCATGGTGCTATTTCCCTTGGATGTCAATTCAATTTTAGTCAGCCTATCACTTTGTAACTGTTTTATAACCACAAACAGAAAGAACAATTATGCAAAAAGATAAATAACAAACAATCGTCTTAATATGACAGAAATTGCATAAAGCAAACTTTTATGTTGATCATTTACAATTATCCTTCATGTTTTGAGTCCTAATAATTTTATCTTCTGTTGTATGCAGACTTTATATTTTAATTATAAATTCAAGAAAAAGTAAATTTTTACAAATGATTTTTGTTTGTCAGGTTTAATTTACTCATAAGTAAAATAATTTGGAAATATTTTCATAATGTAAAATGTTTAAGGTGAAGGTGGATGCATGTATAAGTTGAACAATATTCAGCTTAATTAAAACCAGTATGGAATTCAATGCTTTGTGCATACTTCTGATAGGTAAATCACAAAACACAAGGGAGGTATATTTTTCATGTTTTAGTAATCTACATAAAGATGTTGAATCAATGTTGATAAACTCACTAAGGTACTTGTGAGATTTTTTCCACTAAATGGGGAATTATCAATGCTTAGGAATTTCTCATGACCAGATCAAGAACTCTCATAAGAGAAAGAAAACTCCTAATCGATAATTCAAAGAAGATTGAAAAATATACCTGCTCAAATGTCTTGATAAAAACATTAAATTTATGTTACATTAATATATGTAAATTCTGTGGCAAAGATTTGAAAACCATTAAGTGAATTAACAAAAATAATTAAGCTTAATTAAAAATATATTCTTATGAGTTTACAAATAACATTTCAGTGAAATGATAATCTGGTTCATGGATGATTTTCTCCAATTTATTTGTTACAAACTGAATATCACAAAAACACTTTTTATGAAACAAGTAAAATGTATTTGGTTGTCTCATTATACATCAACATCAATTAAGTCAACAGAGCCACTAACACACAGGGGGTTACTGAGTGGAGAAGAAGATAAGAAAAACATTATTAAGGAGTAAGAACAATAAAAGAATAGAATTTAAAATGAGAGAAGGTAATGATTGACATTGCATTTAAACTTTTGTAGAACAAACTTGACTGGGAAGCAAGAAGCTGGAAGAGAGCTCCATAAGTGAGAAGTGTAAGAAAGGGAACTATTAGCACAGAACTTACAGTTACATCTAGCCATTTTTAATTGTAAAATGATGAGATCTTGCTGCCAATCTATAATGCACCTAAATCTATTGAGTCTAGGGTACCACAGAGAAGAGTTTATCAGAAAGTGTTTAAAAAAAGTCATTGAGAGGCTACAGCAGTGAAAAGTGACTTAAGTCGAGATGCCAGTTCAGGACCAATAATATTGCAGAATCTTTTGGGGATTTTATCAGCATATAGCAGGAGCACCATATCATATGTAGCAGCAATAATCTAAGCATAGAAGAATGGTAGATTGTAAATATGTAAGATAGATTCTGGCAAGAAAAATTGTCTAGTACAACAAAGTGTATCAACCTTTCTATAGCAGCAGACCTAGCAATGGATCTGATATCTTTCCACTTTATGTTGGCAGAAAATTTTAACCTGAGAAGGTCACAACAGGTAACTCTTCTGGAGGCTAGCACTAGTGATGTTGATGAAAGGCAATTGATTGAGAGCAGTTTTGTTTTGGAAGCATTAAACCATTCCTTGTTCCAGTTAATGCCAGTGTATGAATTAAGATCTTTGCATGAAATTCTTCAGACCTCATTTGATAAAGACAGTTCTTTAAAAAATATTTTTTTTCTAAAAACTAAAAATAAAAAAGTATCTTATGTTAGGACCAATGCCATTGAAGATTCTTTTTGTATTTTATTAAGGGTTTCTAAATATATAGCAGAAGTATCAGACCATAAATGGCAGTTATATTCTAAGCATGGACAAATGGTAGACTTGCAGATATGTAAGATAGATTCTGATGAGAAAATATGTCTATCACAACAGAGTGAACCAACTTTCTTAGCAATAGACCTAGCAACCAATTTGATAAAATTTTTTCACTTAGTAGAAGTGTCAATAGAAAGCAATAGCAAGGGAAGGTGCAATTAGTCACTCTCCTGGAGGCTAGCTTAGAAAGCAGAAAGGGTTCCCTCAGATGATTAATAGAGAAGAGTTCTGTTTTGGAAGTGTTAAAATTATCAAGTCATTTTTGCCCCAGTTAACAACAAAATGTAGGTAATTTTTTATATTAGCTACCAATTTGACTTTATTGAACCATTCAAATTTATTATTAAGACAGGAAAAAATGGTTGTATCATCAGCATAGATATAGGGTTGAGAGCTGATGCCATCAGGAAAGTCATTAATGAAAATTAAGAACAATGTAGGTCAAGGGATAGAGCCCTGAGGTATGCCTGCATTAATGCAAAAAGAATTAGAAGAGTGATTGTTCAAGGTAACTTTCATTTCATCATTCAATAAGACTGAATCAGTTAAAAATAATCTTCAGAAATGCCATAACCTTATGAAGAAGAAAACTATGTTAAACCCTGACAAATGGCTTTGAGAAAAAGCCAGAGTTTCACCATTCTTATCTTAAGATGGTTCATCAGCTTGTATGATACCCTTGCTGACAACTGGGACTTTTGACTTCATAGAGTTTGCACTACACCTGATAGGTTTTCTCCAATATCCTATGGAAAATAAAAAATGTGTAATTAATCTAATGGATATGCCTGGTACATCCAGCGTTGAATGTGGATCTGATTTTATCCTTGTCTCTTACTGCAGACAATTATAATAAATCATTAAGAATCAGCCACTGCAATATTTATGCTCAGAATAATATCAGAAAGAGCAATATAAATGCAGAAGGATGTGTACTAATGTTTTATAGATTATGAAAAAGCATTAGATAAAGTATGTCACAAAGAACTGTTGAACTGCTAGGTAACCTTGATATATTTGGGAAGGATATTAGAATAATACAGAACTTATAATGACAGTAAACAACCTGCATATGGGTAGAAAATGAGTCTAGTAAATATACAAAAAATAAAAAAGAGTATTTAATAAGCATCTTCTTACTGAAAAGTGAGGTAATTCTGAGAGTCTTACCAGGATTCATTACTGACACCCACAATCTTAATAATATAAGATATGGAGATGACCCAGTGTTGATAGCAGACACAGAAAGAAAACTACAAGAACTTTTGCAGGAGGTACTGAAGGAAAATGAAATGTTGCAAGAAGATGTAATCTATGTTTGTTAGCAAAATAAACAGCCCAACATGCAAATTACAAATTGGAGATACCAAAACAAGCAGAACAATTTAAATATCTGTAAAGTGTTTTAACAGAGCACAAAAAATGTGACACTGAAATCTGAAATAGCAAAGTATACCTTCCAAGAGATAAATAAAGTTTTAACAGAAGAAATTTTTTTAGAAAAAAAAAATGATGAACTGTTATGTAATATCAGTTTTCCTATATGGTAATGAATGCTGAAGAATCTCCACACAGATGAAGATGAGACTTAAAGCAACAGAAATGTGCTTTTATAGAGGGATACTGTGAATATCATGGGCCAAACATGTGAGTTTTAGAGAAAATGGAAACAAAAAATGGTATTATAATTAATATCAAAAAGATAGTGTTGATTTCTAAGGCACATAATAAGGAAAGAGGGGATGGAATATTTAACATTTATTGGACAGATTGAAATCAAGAGAAATAGAGGAAATCAACACGTAACCTACCCAGTAACTTGAGTAAATGAATGGCAGTGCAAGGCTTAGGAGAGATAACAAAAAAACAAGATTTATGACAAATTTATAAAGAGCAGGAAGTTATAGAGAACCATGATCACCTACATTCTGAAGAGACATGAAACAGAAGTCAGCCACTGTGCTGTTCAGATCAATGTCTTCTATTTGGTATTGCTGGTACATTTATGACATTTTAAATGAAGGAAGGAATGATAAATATCTTTACAATTTCAGAATTGGAATGTTCTATCTGTCTGGCAACAGTTATCATATTCTGATCAAAATAATTCACATGAGTAGCCTAGCTAGTGTTCAAATGAATTCACCAAATATCAATGTACCACTGATATAGGTTTGTACTTGTGTATATGGTGGTTTCACCAACTATTACCTTTACATGCTGCCATCTCCATGTGTTGACACTTATTGACCTAAATAAAGATAAAACTATTTATCAATTGCTTGCAAAACCAGTTACTGTAGTGGGTAATCACTGAAAGAATGAAATATCCTTATGCTGATTATATTTCTTTAAAATATTTTTCCAAGTCCACATGTTAAATGAAATTAAATTTGAAAATTAAAAACTTTTCAATGCATAAAACTAGTAAAAAAAGACATTAAAAACTGCTATATGAATTTTACTCACTTGCAATGTATCCTGGGCTTCTTTCAGTTTCTGAATAAGTGTGGCTCTACGATTTTCACTCTCAGCCAAACATTCTTTCAGTTCTTTCATAATTGGATCTGTGCTTTGGAATGCGCTGAAGCTATTGTTGAAAATTTCTGTATTTTGGTCAATTTGTTGACCCACATGTAGTTGACTTAGTGAATGGGATCTCATCAAAGATCTTTGATTAAAAGTCTCCTTTTTGCTGTTTGTGTTATGTTTGTTTTGTAAACTTGACCTAAGAAAAAATAAATATGTAATAAATAAAACAATTTTTCAATGTATTACATATTGAATAAAATGCTTTTTAAAAATATTTTAGATGCTTTTCAATATTGTTAGATTTTTATTAAAAAAAATTAACTCACTTTGAAATTTACCTGATGATATACCAAATAAGACCTATTCACCAAATATGAGAGTGGACTGAAAAGTTCATATCGTAGAAACACCACCTCACACCTGCTCGAAAGGCGGCCAAGATCATTTCATCTTCAGGGAAGGTGATGGCCTCAGTTTTTTGGGATGTAAAAGACATTGTGTATCTTCAAAAGAGCCACACCATCAATGTAGATTACTATGCAGACTTGTTGAGGCAGTTATGAAAGTCTATCAAAACCAAACACTCAGGAAAACTGATAAAAGAGGTTTTGGTTCATCAGAACAATGCTCCAGCACACTCCAGTCCTTGGTTTCAATAGCTGCTGTGCATAATTGTAACTTTTAAATGGTTGATTATCCTCCCTATCTCTTTACCTGACTATCATCTGTTCCCCAACATGAAAAAAAGCACTTGGCTGAGAACTAGTATCAATTATCAGGCACTATTATGAATTTCCAGTACTAAAAGTGAGTGAAAATTTCAAACATGGCGAAGAAATTCCTTTCCTCAATTTTTAGCAACAATTCAAATGGGCTGCTGGTTGCTGACCATGTTCAAGAAAACTATCCTTAAATCAAGTGCTAAGAGGCAGCATTTTCATGTCTGGTAGAAGCCATCTAAGCCAATCATATTGCAGTGCTCCCCCTCCCATAAAGAAAACACAAGATATACGAAAAAGTCTTTCAAAGTCCTGACTCATTTTTTAAATAAAAATAAACATAACCGCTAGGTAAATAAAATACATTCCAAAAATTAACCAGCCAACCAAAAAAGAAAATAATAAATTAAAATTAATTCATTAAAGAATTCCCAAAATTAAGCAACAGCCAGCTAAAAGAAAACAATAAATTAAATTAATTCATTAATGACTTTGACTGACATACACATCACTCCCTCAGTGGTCTCTAAAATAATTTCAAAGTTGGGTAGAATACTTTGACAGAGTCCTAAACTGGCCCTCAATCATCAATGAGGAGGCTATCACTCGGCTCCCACAGGTCTCTGTTGACAGATTGTTTGAAGACCCACCAACAGAGGATGAAGTTTCAAAGGCTATTGAACAGATGTCTTGTGGAAAGGCACCTGGTGCTGACTCAATCCCAGCTGAGATATACAAGTACAGCAGCCCAAGGCTGACCAGGAGCCTGACAAACTTGTTCACAATAATGTGGGCCCAGGAAAAACTGCTCTAAGAATTTAAAAATGTCTCAATTATCCACCTGTACAAGCAGTACAGAAATTACTGTGACTACTATCTCAGCATTTTCCTGCTCTCAATAGCTTTTTTTTTTTAATCATCTCACCCCAAGCAAGGCATTCTACTGCCACTGATGTGCAGGAGGTTACATAGGGGAAAGTGATGAGAAAGAGGGGTTAGTTATAGGAAATGTCAGGAGGAGGGTAATAGACAGATGAGGATACCGAGGATGTGAGTGGAGTAGATGGAAAAAGAGCTTGTGAGAATGGATGCAAGTTAGTGTGATAGAAGATGTCTATTGACCTTACATTTAAATTCCTGGAGATTGTAGCTGTTGGGGAAGCAAGTATATGGAAGAGAATTCCACAGGTGGGAAGTGCGTGAAAAGAAGCTGTTAGAGTAGAAATTGTGGTTACACTTTATCGGTTTCACTGTAAAAGGGTGAGACCTACTTGCTAATCTAGTAGCCCATGTAAATTCATACCTATGGTGCACATCATGCTGGTAAGAGAGCAACTGTAGCTGAGCTGCTAAGTTGATATCAATCACATTTCAGATTCTCCGTTAGATTTTGTCAAGAACTCCAAGGTGAATAGCAGATGTGGCAGCAGTATTCAATACGCGGGTGGATAGTAGATTTATATATGTGCAGGATGGACTCAGACGGGAAAACCTTCCTGGCCCTGTACAGGGAACCACCTTTCTTGGTAGCAGATTTAGCAATGGGTTTGATATAGTCATTCCACTTGAGGTCCGCTGAGAGTATGAGGCCAAGGAGATGTAGTGTTTTACTCTCAGGGAAGCTAGCCTGTTTTATGCTAATAGGGGTAGGAGTGATTGTCAATGATGATTAATAGATAGCAGTTTTGTTTTGGAAGCATTAAAATTTACAAGCCATTTCTTTCCCCAGTCAACCACAGATTGATTGGAGGTCCTTCTCAAGCTCGGCAGCGAGGTTCACTTTGTCAACCTCAGCAGATTTTTGATCAAGGAAAGAATAAACGGTGGTGTTGTCAGCGTACATGCCTACATGGAATCTTATAACATCGAGGAGATTGTTAATGTAGATCAGAAAAAAGCGTAGGACCTAGAATAGAGCCTTGAGGGACACCCGCATTCGTATAATAGTTTTGGGAGGCATGTCTGTTTAATACTCCCTTCATTGTGCAATTAAAGAGGAATGACTGGATTAGGTCAAACAGTTGTCCAGTTATGCCATAGCTCCACAGCTTGTGTAGAAGGCCAGCATGCCAGACCCTGTCAAACACTTTGGAAATATCCAGGGCAATGGTTCGAGCTTTGCCATTCTTGTGGAGCTGTGAAGATTCTATCCTGTGTCCTGCTGAACCACCTTAATACACATCTAGAAAGAGATCTACTCCCTGAGAGTCAATGTTGTTTCCGTGTGGGCCGAGGCACAGTTGACATGATCTTTGCAGCTCGGTAGCTACAGGAAAAGTGACAACAACAGAATGTAGAACTGTATATCACCTTCGTAGATCTCACAAAAGCACTTGATACAGTTTGCCACAATGGGTTGTAGAAAATCATGGCAAATTTTGGGTGTCCAGCCAAATTCATTGCAATGATCAGAGAGTTTCATGCTGTCATGATCGTCCTGCATGCTGTTCAGTATAGTCTTCTCTGCAATGCTCAAGGATGCTTTCCGGGATGGAAATGTTTGTTTCAGGTTCCATCACCGCACTGATGGTGGTCTGTTCAACCTCCAGAGGCTGCAAGTGAAAACAAAGCTGAAAACAGATATTGCTCGTGACTTCCTGTTTGCTGATGACTGTGCACTAAATGCCAGTTCCCAATTGGATATGCAGAGAAGCATGAATCTCTTTTCTACAGCTTGCAAGAATTTTGGCCTCACCATCTCCACTAGAAAAACTGAGGTCCTGCACCAACCAGCACCTACAATCACTAATATTGGACCCAACATCTTTGTAAATGGACAGAGGTTGACAGCCACACACAAGTTTGTGCATCTTAGCAGCACACTATCATGCTGCACAAACATTGATGATGAGGTCACCCACAGTATAGCAAAAGTCAGCGCAGCATATGGCAAACTGAGAGCGTCTGGCAGTGCCATGGACTGAGTATAGACACAAAGCTTCAAGTGTATAAAGCTGTAGTTCTTCCATCTCTGCTCTATGCTTGTGAAACATGGACAATCTCTAGCAGGCATGTAAAATAACTGAATGCCTTCCATATGAGGTGTCTGCGTACCCTCCTCAGTATCAAATGGCATCATAAAATTCCAGACTCAGAAGTGCTGGAACATGCCAAGTGTTTGCTTGGCCTGCCAAAGTTTAGGTACAAAGACAGCTTAAAGAAGACAAGTACTGTGACATCTCATACTCCTCCTGGGGATCCATTGCTAAAAATAGAGCTGCCTGGAGATCCTAAGTGAAATCTGGAGATGCAAAATTTGAAGAGGGTCGCATCTGGGCCCTCAAAGAGAGACTCCAGAAAAGGAAGAAGCACAAAAGTTCCATCCACCAGCTTGGGTCTGCCCCCTGCATCCCCTGCTCCTGCTGCAACAGGCTCTTCTGTGCAAAGATTGGACATATCAGCCACCTCTACAACCACCCAAATCCTTAGTGACCAGGAGTCATGGTTTTCTTCTCCTGCAAAGGACGAACATCACATCACATATTTACTAAGCATTTGATAATGTTCATAGACAAATCATTAATATAAAGCAAAAACATAGTAGGACTGATGAGTGAACCTTTATAGATATAGCATTGATCTCATATACCTCAGAATATTTGTTATTAACAATAATCTTCATAGAACTGACAGGAAATTGATAACTGAGAGTATTCACTAGAGATTCCACAGCTAATACATTTGTGTAGCAGTCCCCTGTGCCACATCTTATCATAAATACTCACCGGCATTCTTGTATACAGGGCACACATTAGTCACCTTTCATGGGCTTGGGGAATATTTCTTCTTAAAGTAGTAGTTAAACAGTTTCCTCAAGATTTGAAACAGTTCTGGGCCAAGGTTCTTGAGAACAGCTAAAGGGATTTTATTAAGACCAGTATTCTTTATAGAGTCAAGACTTTTGGAAACCTCCTGTGCCAATATACAAATCACAAAGCATTTGCTCTGTGAGAGAGAAGTCAGGTAAGGGATCATCTTTATCAAGTTACAGTTAGAGGCAAAGTTCTTAGCTACTCTTTGCATTTTCCAGTGATTGTATGCAGTTCTGAATGAGGTAAGGGCTTTACTACACTGTCTACTCTCATAGGGATGGTAGAGTGGTTACAGTAGGCCATAGTTGTAGCTCATTCAGGTGTGAACCAGAACTGAATATTTGGCTTTTGTTGGTATATTTTACGAGCGATAATGCTTTTTATACTGGAGAGAATCTGCTCAGAAATTAGGGAGGCTATCCTGGAAGAGATGTTTTTGAATAGCTGAAAGTGGTGCTTCTACAATGTAGGATCTGAAACTATCCCAGTCAGCTGTATTAAATCAATAGAATGTCCTATAAAATCACACATCTGAGAAGGTCTTCAATTTTATATCAACCTTGGCATAAAGTAAATGGTGTTCTGAGTTGCCCAAGGGAGACAACACCTTTGTGGAACATTGATCAGAGCATGAGGTCTAATCAGTTGACATGATGTTCAGCTGTATTAAGAACACAAGTAGCCTCTACAATCTGGGTCAGCTCATAAGTTATGGAGTAACCATAGCAGTATTTCCCTTCAGTTCTACTTGAGTGGACAGGCCACTCCTTGTGGGGAATGTTGAACATACCACAAATGTGAATAGTAGCTGAGGGATAACTGGAAAGGATGTCATCAATCTTTTTTGCTATTCTGTTAAACATTTGTAATATTATGAGTGAAGACAAAGGACAGACTATGAAGGAAGGCCACCCAAAAACAAATGAACGAGAAGTCAGGATCCTAATTTTGGGGTTTCTGCCATAGGAGAACCAATCTTTGATATATAAACTCCAAACCTATAGTCATGTTTATTTAGAGAGTCATCTTTTAAAGTAGGGATGAGTAGCCCAGTATCATGAATTAGAATAAAGAGGTTGAGTCTGTTTTTGGATATGAACAGGAGTTCATGTTTGACTTCTTGATGATGTGATTCAACTTCTGGATAGTGCTACGTGTTAATTGTAACTTAAGAAAAAATTAAAATGATTGAGCAAAACTCAGTGTTAAATCACAGACAAGTACTTAATTCACAAAACATTAGATAAAAATATTTACAAATATACAGTTTTACATTCAAATAGAAAGATAGATTTTACTACTGGCAGGCAAAGTGTTATGAGGAGAGAAAGAGAAGATAAGGCAAAGTGTTACGAGGAAAGAAGGGGAAGGTAAAGAGTCAAATATCTTTACCCAGTTAAGTTGGTGGGGAAGTTAAGTGCTATAATTTTTGGAAGTCCTTAAAGACTAATAATTGGCTTGATCAATGAAAGAGGCAAAAAGATGTATTTATCCAGGTAGTTCTATGAGGTTCTCTTTTAGGTTTTAGTTGTTCAGACTTTTCTGTGAGATTCTTTCGGCCGGATAGGGATCCTAGAATCTTTACTGGAGTTGATATGACAACAAATCCTTTTAACAACTTTTTCAAGTTTTTGATTGTCATCGACTAGGGAGATTCTTTCAGCTGAATATAATTCCATGAATTGAAACCGGTGCTGATGAGGTCAGCACATCCTTTTATCAACTGTTTCAAGTTTTTGTTTTTTGTCGTCAACTTAAGGATTCTTTTAGCTGGATATACATCCTGAATCTTAACCGGAGCTGTAGAGGTCAAACCATCTTCCTATCAACTAACTGCTCCATGCCCAAAACCTATTTTTATAGGGACTAACACCTATTTTGCATATTTCTAGAACCTTATGAATTCTCTGGAACATCCTACAATCTTCCAAATGTTCTATTTCTAATTTCCTTATTTTTATGACTATATTATGAATTAAAACTTTTTGTGAATCACACTGAGGATTCAATAGAATCCATTACTATAACTTTTTATACATTATTAATATTATTTTTATATATAAATGCATCCTCGTAACAATAGTCAGATTGCAGACCTCTTATATTAATGAATGAAATGGAGGAAAAGGGGTTTACTGTATGTATGGTTGTTCTGTGTTAAAATAAAAAATATATATACACACCAGTATAAGCATCCACCAAAATTCAAAATTTTCTTTCACTGAATATTTTATATTTAAAGACATCAAGAAGTGAAAACTGTTTCTACTTATAAGATGCAACAATCTTTTCATTTTCTTGTATCCTTTTCTACTCAAATTGATAACATTTTGCATTGTAATACTTGAGTTAAATTTACTTAATGTTACATTAAAATAATTTTTCTATTTTTCATGTCTCTTATTTCTGTAGATTATTTGAGGGAGATTTTTACATTTTTTCTGCTTTTCTGATTAATATAGTATTAAAATCAGAAATATATCTTATCTAAGAACATTAGAAAAATATTCATAGCTACAACTAGAATTTGAATTCTCATTTCTGCTGGCAATTTTTGAGTTGCTATTTTCTTTTATGTATAGAATCATTCTTCTTATTAATATTTAACATATTACTTAAAATGTAAATTTATATTAAATATATGTGAGATGCTTCATTTATTTCTTAAGATGTTGAAAGAATGGTAAAGTTTTCAAATCAAAGAAAATGCTTCTAAAATAACCTAATGTCTTACCCAAATCCACTGTCTGAGTCTGCATTTGGTAGGGCAAGGTCATGCACTGCTATGATAGGATTATACTCCTGGGCAGAATGCCTGCAAACCAAATTTCTGTAACTCTGGTGACGATGTCGTTTATTGTTGCTGTTATACATCTTCTAACAACCAGGTGCTATACAACCACAAAAATAAGAAATAATTTTACAAAAATGTAAAAACATTTTCAGTTAAGAGTTTGTTTAACAAGACAAATATTTATTCTTTATATTTTGATTAATACATTTCCTGAAAGAAATGCAAATTTATTATGAAATAAAATCTTGATAGCCTTCTTGCATATCCAATTTTATGTAACAAATGATAGTTAAATTGATTATATAAATAGATACAATATTTTTCCACATTTTTAATCATCTTGGTGTATATATGTGATACTATTTCTTTGCATAGATTTATAAATAAAAATTTGGGAAGGGGCTGTCCACATTGGCTTGTAGACTTGATAATAGTTGAGCCATTCAATGTAGAACAAGCATATCTGATCAGAGTGGTTACAGAGAAAGGTTTGGTCTATAGCTAGTGCAGTGGTGACATGGTTGGCATAGTTTTCTTCTTTTTCCTCTTGTTTCTCAGGTCAGTTTTGTGTTCATTCTTGGAGGAGTAAACAGCCCAATGGCCAGTGAGTCAACTGGTCTCCTGGACAGAATCCAGATCAGACCACTGGTGATGATCAATATCACAAATCCTGAGTGATTACTTTATATAGTCTTTGTATCTTTTTTTAATATAAAATTGTTAAGATATCACTATACAGAACAATCTTGGGCAGGTGTTGGTCTTTCATCCTGAAGTTATCTTGCACCTATTGTAGTTCCATCTTCAACAGTCAGTCAGTTAAGTGCCATGTGTATTACATACTTGGGTGATTGGGTTTTAAAAAAGACATGACTGTGCAAACAATTTTGCCAGAGTAGGTTACCATTTATTTCTGTAGTACACTGGTTGCCAACCAAGGCTATAGTACCCAATCTGTCCTGCTATTCAACTCATAGCTGGAGGGAGAAGAGATGAATTAATACCTTTCTGAAGGATATTTGCATGTAAGGGGATTCAATGAATTCAACTGGAATTCAAACTTGGCTCTATTAATTTCTTATACCAAGCCCATATCCATAGCACCACAATGCATTAAGTATAATTACTGAAAAATCTTGTTTTCAAATGACAGATAAGTGAGGAGATCTTAATATTTTCTTAGAATTTTTCTTTATATTAATTCATTTGATAAACTATCTGTTAGTTTTCATGAAAACATTTTATTATACAAGAACCTAAAAATATAATAAAAAAACAGTTATGGTAAGCTATAAGATTACTAAGGGTTAGGCTTCATTTTTAATTAAAGTTTTTCACACACACACATGTACACACACTGTTAAATTGTAATGTGTTTAGTGTCAAAATTGCTGTTTTTTTTTCAGTAATTTATTGGTGGAAAGATATTTTAGGCAAGCAAGTTTTTTGTCATAAAGTGTTTACTATCAGGGTAAGGATAGAATGTTGAGAAAAATTAAAAAAAAAACAAACAAACAAAGACCCCCAGAATAATGAAGACATTACAATAATGCCCTCTTGAAATATCAATGTCAGCATGACCGAAATAACAGCATTCAGCTAAGTGACAAGTTTCTTCACATTAATTCTAATTATATATATATATATATATATATATATATATATATATATGCAATTTGTTATATATGTTATATTATTTATATATTATATATGCATGGTACTTATTGGAAAGCGCCCAATATCAGTTTGATGATCGCAAGAGCATGAAACCCAGGGTCATAAAATCACACCTATCTAAATGAATCAGTCAGTTAAATGCCATACGTGATACACACTTGGACGATCATGTCTCGAAAGAGACATGACTGACTGGGCAGAAGGTTATCCCGCAGTAGGTTGCCATTGCTTTCTGTGGTAGACTGGTTGCCAGCCAAGGCTACAGAACCCAATCTGTCCTGCTATTTAAATCATAATATATTCCACTGAAACATGTGTATCCACTAAATATAACATTTAAAATATAATGGTTCTCAGTTTAATTCACAACCCATTATAAAAAAAAATGATGGTGTTTGGTCAGATTTGGTGAAGTGTGTTGGGTCAAAAGCTTTTCAGCATCCCATATATAAAAATTAAAAAGATATTGTTAATTAAGAACAATTATATCATATTTTATTACTAGGTTTTTATGCATTTTGTGATACCTTCACAATTTATTAAACATATGCATAAAATATTTCATTCACTTGAATGATCATATATAAAATAATAGCAAATATAAAAACATGTAAAAAGTAAGCAGAAACTACAACTTTTGCATGAGCTTAGTGTCTGAACAAATATAATATTTATAATAAAAATGTCAAATCTTTTGTGCCTTAATCAAATAGAATCAATGTACCTCTGAAAAAGCTTAAATTACTTTTAACTTCTTGTAAAATTGTCCCCACTTCCATTACATCTATGTTTTGTATGCTCCTCTAATTAACTTATACTACAATAAATAAATTAATGTAAGTGAAAATGCAATTATTGCACAATTACCAAGTTATTTACTCAAAGCAATCTATGAAAATCATTCATCTATGAATAAATGAAAACTAACAGTAATACCGAAAAGTAAATTTGTTTAAACAAGTTTTGATAATTCAGCAATTAATTCAAGCTTTGCTGACTGAAAAAAAAATTATTACATGATTCATTTTTAAAAACTTATCTATTTCAAATGGAAAATATAGGCAGTTTATAGTATTTTATGACTACTTTCATGCTGATGAAAAATGAATGCAGATAATAAAGACAGATGAGATCCTACACTTGACGCTAAATGATAATGATTAATAATTAATTATGATGTTTAGATCATAATCTTTTATTGAGGCTACAAATCTTTATTTGCTATCCAATTGCTTTTTTTAAGTTAATTTTGGGGGAAAGATATGTGACAAAGTGGAAAAGGTTTTTGTATGGGACTTCATTGGACTAATCTAAATCATATACATTGCATATAGAAAAAGAAAGAACCTTGTAAGCTGCAGAAAGATGCATTCATCAACACTGAAGCTGATGAACAGCATCATTTATTTAAATCCAATAAATCTAATGCAAAGCTATGATTTGAAGAAGATATGATGTTTCTATATTCAGAGTGGATAAACCTGCTTTGAAATTTTGTATTTAGAATGTTGTTTATATCTGGATTAGAATACCATTTTTTGGTGGATAATTTGCCATTAATTTTCACACTTAAATAAATTCTTATATTTGTTATGTTCATATTAGTATATATTGATTTTCTAAGAAATTTTTCAAATGAAAAACTTTCATCTGAAAAATTGCTAGAAGACCAGAAAGTTCTCATTTTTTATATTAGACTGAAAGTATACCCAGAAACATTTTATTCATATATAATTTAAGCAGTATATCTGAAAATGAATTAATTTTATAGAAGGTTCACTTTAAGATCTGAATCAATATTCTCTCTTTAAAGGGTTCCAGGGTTTATCATCTGATAGAAAACAAAGTATGTAAACATATGAAAAAAAATCTCAGAAATCAATATAGTAATTATTGCATATTTAAGCAATTGTATCTCTGGAGAGAATAAAACTATCATTTCTACTTCACTCAATAACAATAAAATCATCAAAAATAATGCAATAGTCACCTGAAAAATATAAGTACTACATATAAAAGACAAAACAATGTAACTAAAATTAGTTATCATGATGTGATAAAAAAAATATTCTTTTTGTTTTAATAATTTAAAATCATATATAAATAATTATTCTACAAGGATTAATAAAGGGGTGTTATTATTATTAATATTTAATATTTATTATTATTATCATCATTATCAGCATAACTTTCATCAAGCCAAGATCGTAAAAAGAGGACTGTTATGATGAAAGCATGAAAATATTCTGACCTGTCATATTTAATAAAACATATTTAAGTATAGGGTATATTCTATACAACTGTAAGTATTGAAATTATCAAACAAGTAGAAAATATCCTATTTAAATAAATAAGCAGTAGGATACTGAGAAGACATTTCACTAGGCAAATGAAATGAATACATGTAGGTTTCTGTTATTTTAACTTTTCATTTAGAACTTATTTTTTATTAAATCCCATTGGTAGTAATAATTTTGATAATAAGACTTACTAATAGGTATATACTGACCAGATCATTCTTTGATTGTGGATAAAGAGATAAAGATATAGAATGTAAACAGCATGGTGTTTCTGGCCTGTATTGCAGTAATCTGTGTTAGGCTCTGACAAAACCTGACTGGCCACAATACACTGTACCATTTCATCCAGCCTTGATATACAGCTTGTTCTAACTTTGTCATTCTTTCTTTTCATGCCTGTCTCATTTACCTGCTGGCTTGTTCTCTTAGTCAGCTTGGGATATTAATGTCTAATCAATCATTAAAAGTAATCAACCAACGTTTATGCAGAGTAGAGATGGAGAAGGAGATCTAATTTAGAAGGAGATTTTCAGTAGAAAATGTGATACTTTATCACAAACATGTTTTTTTAGATTTACTTTCACTTTTATTGTATCTTCTCACTTGGTATGTTTAATAATTACCATACTTTTTTTTTCTTTTTATAACATGAATAGCATAACTGGAAACTGTAATAATATTCTCTGAATAAAGATTGATGAGGACAATGAATTACTCAATTTCATCCAATGAAATATTCTGACAATTGTAGTCCATTAATTCTTTCACAATAAATAACCTTATTTGATAAACAGTGTATAATAAATAATAAACTAATTACATTTACACTTGAAAAGAGGAAATCATATCTGTAAGCTTTGAATTTATTAAAAAAAACTCTTAAATTGTGTGCTGCATTGGCAATTTATTGTGGTCATATTATAAAAATCTTAAATCAAACCTTTAGATTCCATAATTCTAAATTCCAAATCTTGTATTTGAGTAAATATTTCTTCTACTTGAAACTTGGATTTTGGTTACAATAATTTTGTCATTTATGTAATTGACAGTAAATATTAAATCTGCCAATATTATATCAATAATTTACTGGAAAATTGCTAATGCACATTTAATACTAAAAGGAAATTTTCAATGTGTATTTATTGTTGGTAAAAATATACAGTTTTCCTAATGAAAATAAAATGGGTTAAATTTTGAAAAAAATTCTATCATTATTTAACTTTGCAGGTACCTCCTATAGTGTTGGTAATAGATATATATTATCTTAGAAAGACATTTAATTCTGTGTTGAGTTCAGTGTACAAACAGAATAGCATTAATTTTTGCTATAATCACCAGTGAAGCAACTCATCGTGAAACATTTATAAATAAAATTATATACAATTTCATGCATTATCCACAATTCCTGTCATTACTCTTAGGATGAAAATCTTTAACTCAAAATGTACATATAGGTTAACTTTGGTTCACAAATCCAAATCCTTTGGGAAAACATTACTAGACTTTACTTGTGCTTCTTTCTTGTAAGGCCATGTTCCTAAAGATATATTAAAGTAAAATTATTTTACTGGATTAGAAATTAGATTAAATAAACAATTCCTTAGAACAATTTTTCTAATCAAAAGACTATTTTTGATAATAGAAGCAAAAAATATTTATAGTCAAAAAGAAACTGCAATTACTTCACTGTAATTTTTAAATCTGTTTCAAGAGCACAATTTTGCTTCCTACAGACTATTTTGATTTAGTGGAGAGCTAGTCATTTTTCAAATATCACCAGATATTTCTTATATCAAACACCATGTTCAAATGAAGCTTTATTGAAATGTTGAATGCAATAACAAATTTTCTGGTTGCTCAGATTAAATTTTGAATAATGACTTTTTTTCTGCATGTCATGGAATTGAACTTTCTTGATTTTTTGTTTTGTAATGAATCTGTCTGAAGCCTTTAATATCACACAACACACAGTTATTGATGAAAAAACAATTTTATGAAATGCCACTTACCACATTGTCATTATACTTTTGGGAATTATAATTTTCACCACATTTCAAATAGAAGGTTTACAATTTTTTGGTTGATCCTCTTTAACCACAATTACTTCTAAAAGTTATCACTTTTTAAATTTCTTTATCTGTGTTATACTGTAACATTAACATTCCTCAATGCAAGGTCAGCATTAACCTTCAATTTCAAATTCTATCTTTTGAGTTTCATATTTGACAGAGAGCTTTAACTAAATAGAGAATTGACAGGTTTGAATAGTAAAAAAATAAGGAAAGAAAATAAAATGTTCACATATATTATTTAAATCATGCAGTACAAAATCTTTGTTGAATCACTTAACTGAAAGTTATGAAGAAGAAAAAGTAGAAAAATCAAAACTTGAAAGAAATAAAAATACGATACCTGTTATCCATGAGACGATAAAGGAATTAGAAGTGTTTATCAACATTTATCCAGAGTCACAATAATTATTTTCATGTCAAATGAATCTAGCCCTTTGGAAAATAATAGATTAAAATGAAAAATGATAATGATAATAATCTCTTTTTGTTGTCATGTAATAAATGAAGATGAATTTATCAAAACTAGTGAATCTGGTGTGGAAAATAAAAAGTGAGAAAAAGAAGAGAGAGAGAGAGAGAGAGAGAGAGAGTAAAAAAAGTGGAACTACTGTAAATTAATGGCAGCCACTTGGAACCTTACTGGATACAAAAGAGACCAAATCAAAAGCATTAAGAAAACCACTAGCAATATTTATAATTTGTAATTATTACATGAAGCATGAAACAAAAAATATAGTAAACAAAACTTGCTTTGTGAAAAATGAAAGGGAAAATTATTTTTATAGTTTGATTATTTATATTGTCCATGCATCAGTGATCATGGTAAAACCTGTAAATTCATCTAGTAAATCAATAAGAGATATGCACAGTTTTGTTGTATGAACAAACATTTATAAGTTAATTGACTATTCAACTTTTGACACACAAAATATGTTATAACATAAATGATTCCCATTAAACAATTGTCTAAAATTAGTTTGCAAAACAAAATTTTATGTCTGTTATTGATATAATAATTGATATATCCAATATTGATATAGTAAGCCTGTCCATCATTTTTTATGTAGTCATATTTTTTTAGCTAAGACAAGTATGATCAGTTTCATTAGTCAATATCTGTATGAAATTAATCACATGTGGCTATGTATATCAAATTAATAGTTTTTTTTATCAATAAAACTCATTTTTCCTCATATGAAATCATTTTAGTTAATAGATCAGAGATTGCTACAGATTGTCATATAATATTCATTAAATATATAACTGATTTATCTGGTTAACCATCTTCACATCAAAATGCTCTTACCAGGGCCAGATCTTTTATAGATCTATTAAATTTATTATCAAATCCCATATTTATAATCTTTCTTTTCTGGGTGGATGAATGCTAATTCTAACTTTCAAATTTTATCACTATTGCAAATTAAAGATGTTAAGAAATATTAGTGAAACTAAGATTTCTGAGTCTGTAGATTGTTTGATTGAATGCTTTCTCCTACATTTCAAACAATTGTAAGTGGAGTCAGTTTCTTCTTGTAAAAAAGGTTTCAAAGTCCTTCAAAGTAGCATAAGTCAAAGAATCCAAAAATACATGTTACTTGTTTGCTACAATGTTTATTCTTGCTATATATATAAGTAATGTGGCACAAGGCCAAAAAGAGAAATGGAGAGGGTTGATCTTCAAGTTTAGTCACAATCACTAACCCAAACAAACTAAAAAATAACTTACATGAAAACAACACATTCTTATTTACATTTTGTACCACAATAACTATAATTCCCAGACACTCTATGCAGTCCTAACTAGTTCTCATATGTACAATTTTTCTGAGGACTGGGGAATAAAAAAATCTAGACCCCAATGTCTATTTACAATGTATGATAGCTATATACAAGAAACAGAAGAAAATCATGTTAGTAATTTAGCCCCAACATCTTGTGGCAGAAACATCACTTAGCTGTGTGAAATTAATGCAGGACTAAAATAATTGAAAAGCAATCACTCATTCAAGCATATACTCATTCAACAACAAATACGAAATGCACACATGAAATTTGAAAGGTGCCTCGCATCCAACAGAGAACTGACATCTCTGTTATTAACTGGGAAGGGGAAGGGGTATTAAATTAAAGAAAGAAGGGACAGAAATAAAAGAAGCCAATGAACATACATCCCCTAGTTAAGAAACTAAGGACAAAACAAACTACCCTATTTCTGGCAGGATTGTCAAAGTTCCATACAGAAAGAACACTCTCTGTCACCTCTTAAAGCACTTTTTATAGATTGAGGGACAGCTCAAATTTTCATAGCTAAAAAGAGTTTGTTGTGAAAGTATCCAAATTTGAGATCTACTATTTTCAAATATACAACTCATAAAGCTGCCCTTTTCTTTTTGGGAATATTTTACATACAAGACACGTCCAAATCCATTTTCATCCAGGAGGTAAGCCATTTTCTCTAGTGTCACAATAATTAAACAGGATTATCAGCTTAAAAGTTGTGCATGTCTATTGACGATCTTGGTATAATTTATGAATACAAACATTTATAACATACAAAATCTGGTTCAGCTGGGTTGGAAGGTTGAAATTTGTTATATGCTTGAGACTCAGGAGGCTATCCATACAGGTTTTACATCTACCCCAGGAGGGAGATAGGGTCATTATCTGGTACTTGAGATATCCCTAAAAGGGGAAATGACAAACTTAGGAAATGCCACCATTTGTATCAGATTACTCCATTTTTAGGTGAACAAAAATAAAGGAACAGATAGTCCTAAAGTAAATAGCATTTGATTGCATAACCCTTTTGGTTGCATAACTCATTTTGCAATGACAGTATCAAGCCTGTGACCTATTGATGTCACCTAATTGCTGCATTCTTCATTTGTGACACTTCTCCACACATTTAATGCAGCCTCTTTCAGTTCTTGTTTGTATCAGAGAGTTTCTTCCTTTAGTCTCCTCTTCAAGAAATGAAATGCATGCGCCACTGGGTTATGGTCCAGTGATTAACTTGTCTAGTATAAAAGTGTCCACTTTTTTACTCTGATGAAGTTCTTAGTTGTGTTGGCAGAATGTTTTGGATTATTGTCCTGCTTCATGATAAACATCCATCCAATCAGTTTGGATGCATTTCTTTGTAAAGACAAAATGATTCTGTAGACTTCATGAGTTAAAGCATCAATAAATAAGAAAGAGCATGTCTCAGAAGCAGCCATACAAGCCCAAACCAAGACACTGCCTCCACCATGTTTCACAGATGAGCTGGTATGCTTTTGATCATAAGCAGATTATTTCTTTTTCCACACTTTGGGCTTTCCATCACTTTGGTAGAGAATAATCTTGATCTCATCAGTCCATAAAAGTTTCTTCCAAAACTTTCATGTTAATCTGTGTACTTCCTTGCAAATTCCAATCTGGCCTTCCCAATCTTACTGATGATGAGTGGTTTGCATCTTGTGGTATGGCCTCTATATTTCTGCTAAATAATGAACTGTTGAGTCCTTGTACAATGAAATGATAAGAAAATACAATTATATAATATATATATATATATATATATATATATATAGATAGATAGATAGATAGATAGATAGATAGGTGTGAGTTTGGGACCCTGGGTTTCACGCTCTTGCAATTGCCAGACAAACTGATTAATTTTTTGAAAAAATTGGCTATATGTAGGGCTGTGTATATTGGTGTATTTTTGTGGAAGTGGGAGGAAAATTTGTCGTCATGATAGACGCAGACATACATACACATTTATACACCCATTGACATGCGCAAAGACACACACATGCGCGTCTGCCCACCAGGGCTCACACAAACATATATGCGAACCTTACCGGGCTCAGCATATATATGTCTATGTGTGCCATTGCGCACATACATACGCATTCAGTTGGTGTATTCGAATAGTGTAGTGAGATCAACACACAGACAGTTGTTGATTTCTCGTACATACATATGTACATATGATGGGGTCTGTGTGAAACTATGATAGGTAAAAATTGCTATTATTTTATTTAAGGCTGTATTGTTATTTTTTATTTTAAAGTCAGCTATTAGCTTGTTTTTTGTGGTTGTGCATATTTAAATGGTAGAAATTCTAATTTGTAATGCTTGTTAGTTTTAATGTGTAGTGGTATTAATTTTACTACGGTAGAGAAGAGTAATTTATGTTAATGATGATTGCGGACTAATACGGTGATAGTAATATCTGATGATAATAACGGTTGTGGCTAGCAAATAGTTATTGTAAAGCGGTAGTAGTGATTAGTAATGGTGATGTAATGATAATAACAATAAATGCAATTATTATGGTAGTAGTTTGAACTAGCGAATAATTGATAGGATTATAGTATCAGCGGTTCCTTTTTTTATCCGTTTGGTATAAAATGTGATAATAGGTATTTATTTTCATGTCTGCATTTGGAAATTAATATAATATATATAACAAATTGAATATATATATTGATATTTATAATTATATACATACACTTTTCACACACACACACACACACACACACACACACACACACACACACACACACACACACACACACACACATATATAATATTAGTCTGTTAAATTAAATAAATAAATTTAACATTGACTTCTTTTGAGTTTGCCTTTATCAGAATTTACCTGACTTAAATACCAAATATTCTACGTTATACATACATATATATATATATATATATATATATATATATATATATATATATATACACACACACACACAAACATATGTATTTCTTGGTTCTGCAACAGTCATGTATGAGGGCTGCTGAAAAAGATTTGATGTTTGGTCACTTAGTCAGTTTTTAGGAAATGGATCAGGCAAAGAAAATTTCAGCACTCTCTTATATATCTGTAAATATATCTATATACTTGTATATGTCTGTATATATTGTTACAAGGATGTATTTATTTATAAAAAATAACAATAATAATGTCTAAAAAGTTGTAGTAAGGGGTTCTATTGAGTCCTACTTGTCATTACAAAAAGGTTTTAATTCATGAAGTAGTTGTAAAAATAGAGAAATTAGGAATAGAACGTTTTTGGAAGAGGCTAGAATAATTGAGAAAATTTCAGTAGATTCGAGAAAATTTGAAATGTTCTAGAAGTATGCAAATTAGGTGTTAGCCCCTATAAAAATAGGTTTTGGGAAGAGAGTAGTTAGTTGTTAACAGGATTTGCTGACATTATCAACTCTGGCCTGATTCGTGGATCTGTGTATCCAGCCAAAAGAATCTCTAAGAAAAGTTGCTGACCAACTAAAACCTGAAAGAGAACCTCATGGAACTAAAAGGGTAAATAGATATTTTTGACTCTTTCTTTGACCAAACTAATAATTATTCTTTACATACACATTTGAGGATTTCTTAAAAGTATAGCACTTAAACTTCTTTGCTATCTTAACTGTATAAAGATATTTGACACCTTCCTTCCCCCTTTGTAACACTTACCTGTCACTCTGCCAGTAGTAAACTCTGTTTTCTATTTGAATGCAAAAACTGAATATTTGCAAATATTTTTATTTAATATTTTTGTAAATTAAATATTTGTCTATGATTTAACTCCAAGTTTGGGTTAATCAGTTTTTTTTTCTTTTGTTACACTTAACCTGTAACAATGTATGTATGTATGTATGTATGTACATGTGTGTGCATGCACATATTTAAAAGAGGGTTTGTGGGTAAACTAATAACAAAATTAACTTTTCTGCACACACACACACACACACACACACACACACACACACACACACACACACACACACACACACATATAGTTAAATCCAAAAGAAAACAGCTTGATGGCAAAATCCCAAAGGAAATCCTATTAATATTAATTATTAAAAATTAAATATTAAATATTAAAACTGATCAAGCCAGAGGGCTCATTTTCCTCTGATCAAGTGATCTGTTAAGTTTAAACCAAAAATTGTGAGAAAGCAATGTTTAGTACATTTCCCCTATCATCAGGAAAATAAGAATTGGAAAAATATTATCAAGTTTTCACATTTAACATGTATTTGAAATTAGTGGATCATTGAATTCTAGATTGTATGGAATTATGAATTTTAATTAATAAATAAATAACTTTCATTGATTGAAAATTTCAAAGCAGAATAAAAAGCAGAAGAAAGTTTATCACGGGTCACTGATGTTTCAACTTATGAAGTTTCAGGAAATATTTTAAATAACTTAACCAAGTGAAGCCTCTGAACAAAAGAAAAAGAAATAGATGAAAGAAAAGTTAAGTGAAGAGAATAACAACTTTAAATAAATAAATAAATTCTTTTTCATGAAAGCTTTTGACATTTAAATATTCCTTGGAAATAATCTGAGAAACTATTTGAGAGTAATGTTTAAATTTCTGTCAAATGAATTTAAAACAGAATACAGTCACAAAACCAAATGAAATAAGAGTATAACATTCATATAATATGCCTTATCACTACTCTAAGAATATAAATACAGAATACTGTTAAAGTCACCTTATGTTCTATGCTAATTACTATTCACAAGCCATCTTATTTTAGTGTTTGTTACAAACTTTAAAGTTTAGAAATATGCTGCATCATTTCTTCCTTCATTTCTATGTCATGTTACTTTGTTTTTCTTATTTTGTGCTTTTTTTTCCAGAAAAACCAGAGTAAAAGATTATTATGCTAACATGATTTTTTGATACTGTTACCACAAGAAAAAGAGAGTTCTAGGAAAAAGATCTGTCTGTTATCAGAGTAAAAGGTAAACAGATACCACACTTTTATATAAAATGAACAATTAAAATGAAGAATTTAGGACTTAATGATTAAGATGAAACAGTTCAATGATTATGATATTGCAAAATATAACTGAACTTAACAGAGAAACATGACAAAAGTTATACAAAATATTTTTCAAACTGATTCTTATTCTTAAAACTATAAATAACATTACTTTTTGGCAATATTAAAACATATTAATTTTCTGTTCTATTCCTAAATTTTTCTAAAAACTTTATCCTAATGAATTATGTCTGAAGCATTTTTAATATTTTTTGCATTAGTATTTTAATATTTTTTCAGTTATGAGAGAGAATTTGTCACTGTCTTTGAGAAAATTGAAATATATATCTTCATCAAAACATACATTTCTTAGTTTATTAAAAATTAGTGTGGAGTATTTAGTCATGAACACAATTTAAAACTGGATGGTGGTGGAGTATACATTCTTCCCTCATGTTATTTTTTGTAGTTTTATACTTATTACTATATTTACTTTATTTACAAATGAGTGGCATTCAGTGACTTAATTTTTATTCATAATATTAATTAATGTGATGACAAAATTCAGATTATGATTGCGTAGTATAAAAACTTTAGCATATCCAAAACATTTTTACTTGTATATTGTAATGCAGAACATAGATACTGATTTGTAAACACTAATAATGAAAGTAAGCAAGAGGAGATGTGAAATGCTTGGAATTTAGTCATAATTTTTGGTTAGGCTGAAGAAATTTTGACATATGAAAAAATATTATTGACTATAATAACCAATTTCTATTAGGCAACAGTACTGTGCCTTATACAATTTATGCATTACTTTTCTGACATAACCCACATTTATGGTTGTATAAACAAGATTGAATAAAATAACTCATTAGACATTTGAAATTTCTTTGTGCTTTATGTTTTTCATGTATTCTATTAATTTCCAAAAGTTAATTGTTGTAGATAATTGTAGGAAGATATGATGAGAATTTTCAGTTTGTTCCACGTGGGAAGCAAACATTTTTCCTTTTAAAAGAAATGGATAAACATGAGTGATGATCTGATGAGAGTAAATTTTATGATTTGCCACTGACTCAAAAGCATACTTTCTCAGTGTTTGATGTCTAATGATAGTTAAATCTTGTTGTTTTCAATGGACTTTTTCTAGAGAGAATGAAGATAACCACAACAAAATAAGAAAACAACTACTTAAATATTTTAATGAAAATAGAAAATTTGACTCTCTTAAAATTTAAACTGACATGGTTTGAAAGAGAGCAGTGATGTTTTAAGTCAATGACACAAAGAGACAATTAAGGAAAGAGTAAGATGTCAGTGTTGGAGTCACACAATGTAATATGGTAAAAGTTGAGGAAAAGAAAACAAAATTCTATGATTATATACCTCATTGTCTTTCATATGATAGACATGAAATTTTTGAAAAGGCAAAAATTTATACCTGCTCAGAATAGTATATTTATCTACCAGTTGATATTTGCACAATGATTTCCCTTTCACAACAAAACTATTGTGAAACTAAAAGATCCCAAAATAAAATAAAAAAATCATTTCAGAAATAAAACAATCATTTTGTAAAAAATGAAGCAAAATTAGTTTCCATTATCTTAGAATCATTTTGTCCAGACATTAAATTTTTCCATTTCTTTCTTCATTTTAAATTAATATCCAAGTTAAATGTAGTTCAAAACAGAATTGATATTATTAATAGATTCTGAAGCAGTTTTAATTAATGTTCCAGTTTAAGTTGGTATTTTCTTTAAATGTTCTCAGTTTATTTAATCAGCTCACATTTTTTCTTTATCCAGTATCCATCATTTTTACGAATATGTAATTTCAAAATATAATTAATGTAAATTTGACCCAGAGTTCCATATAAAAATAAACAAATAAGTTGATAAACTTGTCTCTACCTGAATGCTGAGTGGGTAGTAGCACCTAATCCCATTCCTGTCTCACATTGCTAAATTTGTGTCCTGATTAATAATAAGAGTTGGCCTTATATTTCAAACTATGGGGAGCAGATACTTGAAACAGATATAATTGTTTGCAAAGAACTATGAGATATGATTCATGTCAAAACAAGTTGTTGGATTTGAAACAACTTATATGATAACATCTCCAATGTGCCGCTCCTATAACTTTTGGAATAAGAAGAATTTATTTATCAATATGAAATCTGATGGATAGACAATTAAACATGTGATATAAAAACATAATATAAATGAAATAATAACTCTGAAAGAAAATTATACTTTACATAATATAAGCAAATTTTAACCTAATAAAATAAATAAATAATAATAATGAAAATGAAGGGATAAATTTATTATAATAAATAAATAATAAATGTATAAAAAAAACCTCAAAACTCATTTATTCATTATTTTAAACATATTTTGCATTACTTATTGAATAGAAAAATATAAGTATTTAATAGCTGACTCTACAGTTAAGGAAAGTGTAAAAGAAGTTAAAATGAAACTGTTGTGTGTTGTACTGATGATGCATTGGCCTTGTCTGAATATACTTCTTTTTTCATAGATATATAATTTTGTTTAGGGGTAACAAGACATCATCAGCCACACAAAGGGCATATATAAATTACAAACAAATCATATAAAGATAAACAAAATAAATGCAAGAAAAAAGACCTTTGTATACATTTCAGAGAAAATTGTATATTTTAAAGAACATGGTCATACATATATAAAACGTTTTTGCTTATCTGGTTTGACGGAGAGAAAATTTGATTTCTGTTTCAATTGGTGGCAAAAATGCCTGTTCTCGTACATGATGAAAGTTTTCACATTTAACTGTTTTTTTTATAATCTCATTTTTTTTCTTTATTGCTAGTTATCATTTTTATCTATATTTTAAGTAATTTTGTTACTTTACCTTCAATTTTTCTTTTATTTTTAACGATTTATTATTTTGGTTTCATATTCCCACATAGTCTAGTACTATGGATTGAAGGATATTTAGTGATTTATTTGTTGCAATCTCAACAGAACTCAGAGAAATGGAGAGTAAGGACAAAAGAAAATAAGAGATTTAGGAGAAAGTTTATAGATGTTATAGATGAAAGTGATTAGAGGATATAGACTAAAAATAAAAAGAAACATTTTGGGACAAAGTGAATTAAAATGAAAAATAGATTAAAAGAGACTTTAAAGATAGGTAGAAGAAAAAACAGCAAAAGAAAAAGGGTTTGAAACAACCAAAATTCTTCTAACAATGAGAGAAGAAAAAGAGTTAAAAAAGACAGGATTTTGATTAAGAAATGAGAAGGGTTTTAGTGAGAAAGAATTCATTTTAATGTGACATTAAAAAATACTTATTGATATTTTTCCATTTTTAATGTTTCACATTGACTTTGATATTTAATGTGCTACATGTTGATATAGCTGCTTTTTTTTTAATTTTTTTTTTTAATCATATCACCCTGAGCAAGGCGGTAACGCCACTGATGTGCAGGGGTCTACGTAATAGTGAAAAGATCGGAAAAGAGAAATCCGGAAATCATATCCTAAACAGGGAACAAGGGATGAGCCTCTTAACCTGTTCAATAGACATGGGTGGAGTGTGAACCAGGCGATAGATAAATCTATCTACTCCAATTGAAAAAAAAAAAAAAAGTGAGAAGATTGGGAAAGAGAAAGCCGAAAACCACATCCTAAACAGGGAACAAGGGATGAGCCTCTTAACCTGTTCAATAGACATGGGTGGAGTGTGAACCGGGCGACAGATCTATCTATTTTTAAGTCTGTGTGTGACTGTTCCTTATGCACACCTACATTTTTTAAGCTATGCCATTCAAACTTTCTAGGGACACATATCTACAGGGAAGCCAGGTCGACACATACTTTTTGAGTTTAAGTTCAGCAAATTTTCCCTTTTGCACTTTTTAGCCAATGGAGCCAATTGTTTACAGTTGCTCCATAAAACATCTAAGATCTAAGATGGTTGTTAAATTACATCACAGAAATCAAATCACACGTGTCAAACGTGACTAAAATATTTTTTATTAAAAAAAAAATGAGGCTTTATATTTAATTTTTATTCTACTCCTCTTATTGGCATCTTCTCCTACTACTAAAATGTTCTGAGTTGTACGGGAGTGCCGGGCTATGATGCTAATTCTTCATAAGTACATAGGTACGTCTTAAAATATATAAAAAGCATCAGCCTTGGTTCCATATTTATGTTCCTATTCAAGCTGAATAAAGCTTCCCAGACAACAGTTTCTTTGACTTTTATTCATTACATTTAGTTTATTAAATAAAACTTTTTTTTTTCCAACTTTAACTCTTTCAGGCAAATTCATAATATCAACTCCTAGAACTTTTTTTTTAATATCAAATAATAGGAAAGTAAAATATTTTCATTTGATCAATTCTGTAAAATATGGAAGAAATGAAAGGTGGAAGATGCAATATCTGGTGATATCAATCATATGATTGCTGAATAAAACCTTCCCAGTCAAACTAACACTTTTCTCTTGTTCAACAATGAAACCTGTGATCAAGTATTATTTTTTCATAATTCAAGAAGCTTTTCATCAATTGCTGCTTTTAATTAGCCTAATTGCAAGTGGTACTTATTTGAATTGTTTGATTCTCAGAAATTAGCTTCCTTCCAGTTCCACCATCTAGACAGTATGAATAATATTTTTGTTTTGTGGAAGCCATTTATGAAAGTGACTAACATATCAAAGCTGGTGCAAATGTTTTTCAATGCATGATTTGATTATTTTGTTTACCTCTTTCATGTTGTGTAACATTAATTATTCTTCATTTGATTTGTTATCAACCTTACCTAATTTACTCAACTGTAGAACATCATTATAACTCCAGCATGAAATTTTGAAAGTGACTTTTGACATATTTGACCATTCTCCATAAACTCTTTGTGTTACATTTTACCATTCTTAAAATAAAAAGTATAATATACTGAAAACACTATTTAAACCCTTCAATGAACCAAAAAATACATCAAAGTTTCACAACATATTTCTTTAAATGCATGTTAACATGATAGTTATCTTTTCTGACTGAGAAAAGTTTTCAAAGTAAATGCTTCCACTTTCATCAAGAGACAAAACAAGCATTTTGGCCAACACATTATCATTGAAGTTGTCCTGTTTTTGCCTTACCATGGTTGTAAAGAAACACATTAATCATTTACACTCATGGGAAAAGTAGATAATTCTAAAAAGATATACTTGTAGATAATCAATATTTGATTGAAACATTAGTCTTCAGTTTTATAATCTCCTGAACTGTATTTTGCAACAAAATCAGATATATTTTCTGATTTTTGATTAAATATTTATTATTTACTTTAAACCTTCTTCTTTTAATATTGTCTAAGGAATGGAAGAAAAATATTCTTGCATATTTTAGTAAATTTAACATATGAAATAAGTACTATTTCCACATTGTTCTTTATATAAATTCTAAAGAAACATAAAGTTAATTAAATCAACTTTAATCTAAAAGAGAATGAGAAGATAAAAATAAAGAAATAATTGAAAAATTAAAAGAAAGCAGATGTGAAAAGATAGAGTGGGTAGTTAAATAGAGAGAGAAAGAAGTTCTCCAATGATGAATGACAAGTCTTGACCTGTTATCCAGCTGTCAACCATTGGTAATTTTTTGGGGCCCAGTCATTTTCCACTCTAATCACCAATATGTCATTATTGCATAGAATGTAATCCTGTATAACAAGTTTAATCTCTACTTTGTGGATGCAGTTTAATCATCAGGGGCTAACAATCCAAGTCCAATAATTATTTACTTCCTTTCTCAAAAATTCTGAATATAAGGAGGTAACAAATGAAAATCATTTGCTGTTTTTAATTTGTTTGGTCATTCCAGCTTTGCTTTCTAATGAAAAAAGTTCATTACATTTCTTGTCATCCTCCCTAGAAAATTTTACAACAATTATTTGAATGTATCATAGCTATTCTTGCAACTAATGAAACTCAGCCTCTCAAGATTGATGTGTGAAGTTATTGTAAAGAATTCTGCAGAATCATATTATTCTTAGATAAAGCTTTGTTAATGCTTATTAATGTTTAACTTTATAGCCTAATTGGTTAGGCATTTGATATGGTAATGTTATATAACATGTATGATTTCAAGAATAAAAAATAAAGAACAGTGTATTACTGGAAGAAAAAGAGAATATGTTAAATTAAAATTAAATGTATTATTAACATATACAGTGAAGCAAGGGTAGGATGTTTTTTGTAGGTATAAGAGATAAAACTTGTTGATGAAGAGGCGGGGGTCATAGATATGAGGTTGTTTACTGACCTCACATTGAAGCTAACGATAAAGGAAGTGTGCTGCTTTAACCTCACATCAGACTGGTCAGCTGATAACTATGTTGAGTGGGACCTTTTAAACATACTGGACAGTTACATGACTCAGCATTCCTGTCATGTGGCAGTGCTTCTCATTGGTCCTTTAACAGATGTTTAATTTTTTTTGTTATTTGAGTTGGATGTGATATTGGAGCATATGTGCAAAGAGAAATATTTTCTTTGTTTTTTCATCTTGCTAGCATAATGTTGACATCCAGCTAAGAGAATCTAATGTAGAAGGAATCAGAAAAAGTTCAAGTTTCAACAGAAACACATTCTTTATTTTTTATTCATGTTGCTTATGAGCAATCATGGAATGATTTGGAACTTGTGGTAAAAGTAACTGAAGTTAAGTGAACCAAGAAGAAGAAGGAAAGGATAAAAATAAAATCCTTTTTGATATAAAATGAGGAGAAAATAAAATTAATGAGAAAAGTGCTTGAAGTCATGTGAAAGGTTTTGTTTCAGTTCCTCACGACCAGTGACCAGCATTGAAGTATTAACCAGTGTAAAATTACTCAACATTTATATTATCAGTGTCTAACTAGCACATGACACTTCAAATAATTTTCTCTCAACAATCAGAGAAAGCTAAATATTTCAAGCTGTCTATCTTCCTTTACTTTTGAATGTATACAAACCATATATCCCTGGAAACAAACTCTCTTGACTTTGTCTGAAACATTTTTAAATATTATTTTGTGTCAGATCCTTTAATCAGTTGTATGAATATTTCCTCTTCATGACAATGTTATTACTACAGGTATTAATAATTCTGATTTATTTTCCTGAAATGAGCTACTGATACATTCAAAAGTAGAGGAAGAAAGACAGCTTGAAATATTTAGGTTTCTTGGTAAATTTGTGAATAAATTCCTTATCTTGCTTTTGTAAAATTACTTGTGTGTAATTATCATTCTTCATTATATCTTGTCATGGGTAAATCAACTGTTCATTTTAACCCATAAGCCCCACACCACTATACTTTTTCCTACTTTGCATATACTGCAAGCAAGACTAAAAATGATGACAATAACCCAGATTTAGTTTTCAGTAATTACATATCCAAGTCATTCAAATTAGCATAATCATTGCTATTCAAATGCATAAATATAAGTGAAAAATAATTTACTCTCACCACACCAGATACACCCTATGATCTCTCTTGCTTTTTAGCTCATTTCTTTTCTACATAATATTCAGGATTATTTTCACTCCTTTTTTTATAACATTAAAGAAAGTTCAAGGATGTTTGGTAACAGGACTAATGTACAAAAAAGTGGATTAAAGCCTTTTAAGGATGGGAGATACCATAACTTGAACTGAATTATTGTGTTTCAATGCAAAAAGTAACTATCTCCCTTTGGTTGAGATGGATCCTATGACTGCCACTGAGTGATGTCAGTTCACAGAGTGACAAAAATTCAGTTTGGTAATCCTTCTGAAGTCAAAACTGAGCAGTTGTTTGTTAACATGAGTAAGGCAAGATCTCTGCCCAGGCCAGCTGTAATAGAGCAGTACACAAGCTGATATTGCTGTATTTGTGTTGAGAAATGTTCTCAAAATCCATCCCACTTGAAACATACAATATAAATCTGGCTCACTCAAATTCCTATTGGGAAATATAAATCTAGCTTCTCCAGAAATACAGACGAATCCTCCGGCAGCTCGAATTCACATAGGGAATTATTACAAGTAAGACCTTATATTTTTAAAATTTTCACATTGATTGTTGTTTTATACATGCTTCTCTGTGTGAGACATGTATAAATATTTTTATATAATTATATATATGTATGAATTAGCAGTATTAGGATCTCTGAGCATGTCTATCATTCCTTTTCTTCCAGTTATTGTGTTCTGTTCATATAGAAAGGTGTTATTATATCATGAACATAATAATGTCTATAATTGGAAAAACTGGGAATATTCCTTTTTTTTTGTATAGCACCCCCATTAACTGATTACATTTTTTGAGTTGCTAATTAATTTTTTTTTCACTGAATCACAAGTTTCTTTTATAATTAGTTTTGTAGCAATCATTATTTCTATTAAAATAAATAGTTATTTATTTACTTGAACTATATATATTTGTATCTTCATCTTTTTGGTTTATCTAATCTGTTCTCTAGCTTTTTCCCATGTATGTAGCATGCAATAGCGGAAATGAAAAAGAGGCTAGTAATTTGTAATTTGATTTATATGTAGATTGCTCTCAATCTATTAAATGTTGATGAAAAAGAAATCAGAATTAAGATAACAAATGCGTTTATTATTGATAATGTCTTAAAACTAGTATGCATTGTCTGTCTTCAACAAGTAAGTGTTAGGTGGTGGAGAGATGTTTGAGTCATTCATAAAGAACTTGAGTGATAGAATTTGCTTGAGGACCCAAAAGCACAATGAAAATTGATTGGTTAGAAAATATTATTTTTTGTAGAGTTCTGACTGTGTTTTAGGATCCACTTCTTTTGAAATTGTTTCTTAGTCTTGACACTAAAAATGATACAATTTTGTGTCCATCTTTTATTGTTTTTAGTAGAATCAATCTTGAGAGTCTATTCCATTCTTGAGAAGAAATTTCCAAATGGAACTTCCTTCTTACTAATGGAATATGAAGAGAATGGAGATGATTTGTTTCAATATATGTGGCATAGCTGTGAAATTAAGGAATGTAGCTTGTGAGAATATTTGCCATGGAAACAGTGAACAAGTAGCAAAAGACTTCTGTGGTTTAATCTATAGAAAAGGGGCTGCAGTATAGAAAATAATCAATCACACACAACACTGCATAGACACTTTTGAATTTTATCATGAATGGAGAGGTAGGACTTAGCAGCTTTTGCCCAAATATGGCAGCAATACTCCATTTTTTTGTCTGATCTGTATAGCAGAATGATCGGGTACTTAGTGGAGCAGTACAAGGAATCAACAATTTTTCCATTATTTTTAGCAATGGATTGTATGTATGAGTTCCACTTGAGGTATAAGTTGGACTTGAATCCTAACAGGCATTCAAGGCAAAGGAGCCTCCTTCTGAGAACAACTTTCTACCATGAAAGCTGGAAATTCAGGGTCTAGTAATGTTTTATCATTACTGAGCAAATGGAAACTTTATAGTTTGGATTTTGAGGTATTGATTTTTACAAACTAGTTATTCCTTCATTGAACTGTGAGAATTAGGTCAGAAGAGAGATCAGTTGCCAAGTTCTGGTCATCTAGATCTTTGGAGATGTACCTATACACTGCATAGATATTCACTAAAGAAATATTCCATGTTTTTAGGTAGATCATTAGTATAAATCAGGGTAAGACAAAGAAGAGAGCTTTGGAAAATGCCTACATTATTCTCATGGGCTTTAGAACATTGGATATTAACAATGATCTTTATGAACTTATCTGTTAGAAAGGATTTGATAATTTGATATGACAATCATTCTTGTGATGAATTTATTGTATTTCTGTGCATAATGACATGATATTAGCAATAGGCACAACAGAGCAAAATCCATACATTTGTAGCTTAGGATGTTGATTCTATTGAGGTGATCAATAGTTTTTGGGTAGTCTCAAAAAGCTTGCTGATGACACAAAGGAGGCTGATGCTGATATCATGATGGGGATAAGCACTCACCTGAATTTGTGAAAACAAGGCATACAACTGACACCTTCTATAGCTTGGGAAGCATTTATCTTTCAGATAGTGGTTAAACAATTTTACCTTGATTAGAGCTAATGTTCCTAAGAACACCAACTGGGATTTTATCTGGACCAGTAGCCTTTTTTAGAGTTAAATCTTTTGATAAATCTGGAAATTCTCATGCTGTGATAGAGATTTGTATTTATTTCTGAGATGAGTAATTTTCAATAATCTTAAAATTATTTTGAACTTTTGTTCTCATCTTGGTTGATATAGGTATTATAATAGACACAACATTTTGACCAAGTACCCTCTGGTCATCATCAGGTGTCCATGAATACAAATTATGACAAGTGGCACGAACCCACTAACATAATCCAGTTGCCAAAATCCATCTGACACTGGATATGAAAGGCTCCAAAAATACACCACTAAAGTCCTTTGGAATGGTGGCGTAGTGGATATAGAAGTTGATTATACATGTATTAGCATCTAGTGGTCATGAGTTCGATCCTTGATAGTGGTGAACTGAATTCCAACATGAAAGAACAATAATTGATTTCACAGAATATTTTGCAATAATCAACAAGATAATTCACATCAGCCAATCTATGGACACCTGATAATGACCAGAGAGTACTTGGTTGAAACGTTGTGTCTATTATAATACCTATATCAACCAAGATGAGAACAAAAGTTCAAAATAATTCCAAGATTATTGTGATAGAGGTATTATAAAGTTTGTGTTCTGTGAGAGTGTGTAAGTTAGGTAGGGGGTGGTCCTTATCTACTAACATGGAATTATAGACAAAGTAGTAGTATGGTAACAGTAGCAATAGTGTTACAATTATGAGGATAATTTTTAATATTTCATAAAAATAAACATTTATCATACATATACATTCATGCGTTTAATTGTAATTTATAAAAGCTTGCTACTACATGACCTCTTCAGAGTAAAGGAACTACCACATTTTCTTTAGCTATTGCTGGTAATTAACTGCTTCTTGTTACTAAGTTTGAAATAATCTTATAAGACACTAGGTATCCTTTTATCATTTCTTTGAGTTTGCCTCAAGTTGCTATTGTTTCTGTTTGAAAAGTGTTTTCCTTGTTTGTGTATTTCTTTGAAAATATTTTGTTTATCCATTTCCCCTTTTGAGTGATATATTTGTTATCTGTTTCTAGTTTTCATGGAGTATTTCCTAAATCAAAAGATTATAAATAAGAATAAAATAATATATTAATAAAAAAGCAACAAAATCCCAATTATTACCTGGGATTTCATTGCAAAAATCAAATCTGATAATGGAATAAGAAATAGGTGTAACTTATGCCTTCTAGAAAAACTTGTTATCTTAAAACACTTAAAATAACCCTAAGTTACTAAACAAAAGAAGTAAATTGATGACCACATGCATGCATAGAAATAAATATCTGCTCAAATGGAGCATCAACCCATATTAACATAGATCGCACCAATATATTTTTATTTATTTGTTTCTTTTCTACCATTTTTTTATTTTTTATTATCATATTATTTTTTTAATTTATTTATTTTTTATTAAAGTCTTTCATTTTCCCCAAAAATAAAAACTACAAGTAACCCCACTTGATCCAGAGGCACAAAATGTATAATTTCTGCTCTAAAAATATCTTTTTTGTTTATGTTTCCATCACTTTTGTTTTTAAATATCCAGTATTGTGATAATAAAAGATCTGCCAAGAAAGATAAAATGTAAGAACCTTTATGCAAATTTACTGTGGATGATCAAAGCTCTTTTTAAACATTTTTGTCTTGTTTTCTCTTTTAATTTGAGTAGTATATTTTAAATCAAAATTGTGCTTAGTTTCATTATGATGAATAATTAATGAATTTATTGTAAAATACCCCTTTTGTGTTCATACATTCTTTTATTTAAATTCCTTGAGGTTTCTTTCTCTGATGTATTCCTTGGGGTACGGTTAATAGAGTAAATTCCTCCTTTAAGTTTAAGCTTGTTATTTTGTTTTATATTAATTAAGCTTTTATTGTTTTGGACTTAGTTGTAACAAATTTTATGTTGAGTTTAGATAAATTCTTTTCAGTTGTAGTTGTAATAGAGTGGATGTGCATTGTGGTACAGTGGATATCTGCTTGGAACAAGAAACTGGGGAGCCGAGTTTGAATTCCAGTTGAATCCATTGTATTCACTTACGCGCAAATACCCTTGGGAAAGGTATTAATCCGTCTCTTCCTTCCAGTTATGGGTTAAATAGCAGGACAGATTGGGTTCTATAGCCTTGGTCGGCAACCAGTCTACCGCAGAAAGCAATGGCAACCTACTGCGGGATAATCTTCTGCCCAGTCAGTCATGTCTCTTTCGAGACATGATCGCCCAAGCGTGTATCATGTATGGCACTTTAACTGACTGACTGTAATAGAGTTGGTGGGTAGAAAAATATATTTTAATTCATTGCTGCTTCAAGGTGGACTTGCTTCAAGGTGGACTTGCTTTTATATTTTATGTCTTTTGCTTCATATTGACTATGAAATTGTAGAACCCTGCTGCACAACAATTTTTATATCACACCACTGGCGACAATCTTTAATCATACGTAATGATATTAAAAGATTTGTGCAAACTGAATGCCAAAGGATCAGCTGGTTAATTTTAAGAATAACCATCGCTGATTGGTTAGTATATTTCAAAATGCCTCTGCAACATGTTTAAGTTGTAAATTGCACCAAATTTCCTGGAGCCTGTCACATGATGTGACTTGACTATTTAAACAAGTTAACATGCAGTCAGAACCAATTAGGGACAAATGGAAGCAAACTGTCAACCAACCATTATGTATCAGTGATTAGTCAAGCTTTTTTTTGTTGACATCACAACATGTTCAGATCACATACATTTTCACTCCTTCCTCTTCACACAACAAAGAAAGGAAGAAACAAGCTCATCACATAAAGCAATGATGACAACAAGCATTTACACACTCATCACTTAAATGCCAAAAACACAATGGAAGATAAAATCCTTAGTCAGCATTTCAAACCTAGGAATACTTTAATACCAAAAAACTCATTGCTATATTCTGTGAAGCAATATGCCACTTTTTTTTAAATTTTTGTCATGGTATCTTGTCCTGTTAGAAATGGCCACTAAAGGATACTTGCACTAGTCATAAGTTAGGCAGGTAGTCAGCTACAATATCTACTGCATTTTAATAATCTTTTATTGGTACTAAGTCTCCCAATGTACACCAAAAAATCATTCCATATATACCACATCTTCCAGCTTGAACCATTATGTAGGGTGGACCTATACTTTCATGTTGTTAACACCAAATCTGACTGTTACATCAGAAAATGAGACCAGGCAACATTTTTCAATATTTTATTGTTCAATTTTTATAATCTTTAACGAATTGCAGCCTAAGTTTTTTTGTTTTTTTTATCTGGCAGGAGTAGTATTTTGCATGGTTTTCTGTTGCTGGAGCCTATCTGCTTTGAGGTTTTGATAGGTTGTACATTCAGAAATGCTATTTTGTATACATCCATTTTAAAGTGTGGTCAATTGATAGTCTTTTTATCAGCTTCAACCAGTTTTTCTGATTTATTTCATCAAGTGATTTCTGTAAACAGAATTGCCACTCACTGGAATTGTTTCTTTTTCTAACCCCAGAGATGATTGTCCATAAATTTCCTTGTAGCTTAGCACTTTTTAAAATAATCACACCTATCTGGTACCAACAACTATACAGAATTCAGATTTACTTAATTACCTTTCTTTGCCATACTAATGCATGAAATGACATTCAGCAGGTCACCATGACCATATTTAAATGTCTATATCCATTAAATTGTAACCACTGATTAGAAAATTGCATAAAAAGACATTTGTTTATATGTACTTAGCATTGTTTTATATAAATGTTCACTAAATACAAGACCCAAAGGAAGCTCAAGATAAAGGGTTCATGTATGGAATTGTATGAATGTAAGAAATTCAATACATGAAATTCATGGTTATGCAGGAAAGATAATCAGTTAAGAAGTCAAGATTGTTGTGACTGGGAAAACATCCTACCAGGAGTCTGTTCTTCAAACCAGCAGTTCTTGAAAAGAAGCTGTTCAAGTGGAAGTCACTTTTTACAAATACAAAGGGAATGATAATGATTCATCCTTGTGTACATGGCATGGTGGGTCCCACTTGCAAGGGTCAGGGCTGGTGGCATCAAGGAATATAGCTCATCAGAACACAGACAATGAAAATAGTGATAAAGTGTCAGCTGTGAGAAAACAGTTGTAGGATGTAAAAATAAATCCTCACCTTCAGCTTAAAGATCACATATACATTTTTGAACACAAGACAAGCAAGTGAGGACTGAGAAGCTCTAACCCAGATATAACAATACTCAATTTTTGGTTTGATTTGGCTTTGTAAATAATAATAGCAGGGAGAGTCATATACTTACTGGAGCAGTACAATGAACTGATCTTTTTTGGCAGTATCTTTAATATGATTGGATATATGAGTGACACTTCAGGTTATGGAGGACTTATATATGTATTCAAGGCAAGAAACCCCTTTCAGAAAAGACCCATTGATCATGACAGGTGAATGTTCAGGGTCTTCATGGTAATGGTGAAACATTAGTAGTTTGGTTTTGGACATATTAAATTTGACAAGCCAGACTCAAAATATGTTTTTGGGCTGATCATTAATATAGAATAGAAAGATAGAAAGAGAGTATGACCAAGAAAAGAACCCTGAGGAACACTTGATCTTGTGGACTTCCAATTACTGACCCTTAATAACTTTCAGAGACCTACATGTTAGAAATATCTTGATAAATGAGAAAGCCCTTCCAGATTCCATAGCTAGAGAATTGATGTAGCAGCCTCCAATACCTTGTCAAAAGCCTTTGATATATGTAGGATTATTTAGGATGGTGATTCTCATGATGAAATTATCCTCATGCCTAACTTAACCTGTGAATAATGACAGTTAAGGAATCAGCTGTGAATCTAGCATGGCAAAATTCATACTGATTATCACTCAGGAGGTTGTTCCTGTTGAGGTGTCCAACAACATTCTTGTTAACAATAGATTCAAAGGATTTGCTGATAATACTAAGGAGGCTAAGGGGTTGATATTATGACAGGCATGTGCTCACCTGCATTCTTAAAAACAGAGTATATAGTTGACATTTTCATAGACTTGCATCAGTGTTGAAATGTTTTGCTAGTATTGGAGATAACACTGGGCTGATATTCTTAAGAATTGGGATTTTGTCTGGACCTTCCTAGAGTTAATGCTAGAAACATCTCACACTGTGATAAAGATATTATCAGTCTTGTGCTCTGAAGAAGGGGAAGTCAGGTATAGGATGATTCATATCATCTAATGCAGAGTCAATTTTGAAGTCTAAAAGTAATAGCCATGTTGCAAGTTTAAAGCTTTCAAATTAGGGCATAAGACTGAGTTGATGAAATGTTTCATAACTTCAGAGTCTTTAAAAGGAAAATATTATTGAAAACTGTAAAAACGATTGACAGGTATTACCAAACTGTAAAAAAGTTCATTAGAGATCCTGGACAACTCTGATGCAAGTCTGATAAGGATAAATTAAGAGCTTTGTATCCTATATTAAAAAAAATAAAACATCTTTATGAAACTATGAAAGTCTTAGGTATTTCAGCAGTAAGAATGTGTCAAAATCAACAAGATGTTAGGTCCTAAATCACATGTGAGACTGAACACTAGACTCCTTTTAAAAAACATTTACAAAGAAAATTGAATGAAATGGCTCACAGAATTTTATGAAGACTGATTTTTCAACTGTTCTTTTTACCAATAAATGTTATGCTACTCTCAATGGACCAGACAGATGGAGCAAAGGCTTGGTAATCACAAATGGAAACTTCCTTACAGGGTGAGATATCAGCAAGGCAGAAATTATGTGATACTCTGGAGTAGGATTATGCATGATGAAATGATAGGCTTATAATATTTTCCTGCTGATATTAAGATGATAAGAAAAACAAAGAAAATTTATAAAAGCCTGAATAAATGGGTTTCAAAGAAACTCATTTAATGTAATTGTTGGTTTGCTCAATCCAATTTTCAAAACATTCTGAAATGAAAAGTGTAATAACTACATGCAGGTTTCAAGAAATAAAGATAACACTATATACAGATGCTATTTTTTTTTATTTAGGGAAGTATAAAAACTATAAACAAATAAAGAACATAAACATGAACAAAGAAAATATGTTCCAAAGAAATGAATATAAGTAATGATAACAATTACAATATTTCAAGGGAAATAGATGTACACTGTATTATTTTAATCATGTTCATCCCAAGCAAGTCAGTAAAGCCACTGAGACACAAGGGGTTACTGGGTGTAGAAAAATCAGAAAACAACAACATTACCAAGTGAGTGAAAACAAAAGAAAAGTAATCAAAAGGACAAGAGATAGCAATTAACGTTGCACTTAAATTTTTGAAGAGTAAAATTGACTGGAGAGAATGAAGCCACAAGCAAGAAGTGTGAGAAAAGAAACTCTTACAATAGAACTTACAGTTACATCATGAAAATCACTGAATATAAAGATGTTTGCGGATGGATGGATGGATGGATGGATGGGGAGAGAGAGAGAGAGTTCCTTTTCTATACTGTCAGAGATTATGTCTAATATGATTCAGTCCTGAGAAGAGAGGGAGCAATAAAATAAAGAAAGATAACTAACAGAATGTAATAATGAAAATTGGAAGCACATGAAAGAGTTGTCTGGGGACTCAAGTGACAATTTCCTTGCCACTAGAAGATTATTCCAGGTGTAAACATAAAGGCTATGCATGTGAATGTGGGAATCTTTTTGGCAAAGAGGGAAATAACCTGGATGAGAGAATTAATTGGTAGCAATTGAATAATTTAAATTGGTTTCACAAAGTTCAAAGATTCTATACTGCTGAAGTTAGAATGAATACCATGAACATTGGAAAAGGAAAGGTTGAGTGGGGTAGATGGTTTTTGTTTACTGGAATTCTCGTCTTTCTTTCCATTGTATTTGTCAGGAGGAGATTTATATTGAGGAGAAAAAGGAAAGGTAAAATGTGAAAATCATTACCACTATCTGTTATCAATAACAATAGAAATTAGCTGAGACTGGGGCATAATGTGGCTTCAGGGTTACTCACCAGAAACACATGAAGAGATACTTATGCACAACATAGCACTACAAATACCTCAATATTATGCAACTGTTGATCAGAGAAGCCTCTCTAAGTGCTACCAAAAACTTTAGGCTCCTTACTCCCAGTCAGATGTTGTAGCTAGCAAACTACCACCCTGGTACCCTCTTAATAGAAAGTTGTAGCCACTGATTAGTCTGATCATTAAAAAATTAAGACAGTTAAATCATTATGGCCATGGAAGAAGAAAAAACTAGTAAACCATATCATAAACAGGGAATATTCTCTACTCCTGTTCAATAAACATAGAAGGAGTGCATGTTGCTTTGTATGGATTAGTAGTATTTAAAAGAGGGAAACATGTGGTTGCTTCCTTAACATTAAAGGGTCATGTGGTAGCAGACTTGCAGAAAATTACAGTTAAATATATACGTATACATTCTATACATGTGTGGCACCTTCCAGCCCTGGTCGCTGTTGGTTTCAATCCAGATAGCTGGTCGTAGATTGACTCTGTCACGGTGATCTCTCTTGTCCCACGTTGTGTTGATTAATCACAAGGTAGTCATGTGAGTTCTCCACTAGCTGTCTCTCTACCGAACTAAACTAAACCAAACCAGGAAGAGTGCACACAATTGAGTAATAAAAGAAAAAAATAGCACCAAGAAAAATAAGTGGACTGACGTCTGAAGTGTTGTAAAATAACGTCTTTATATACAGAATATACACAATAGTCTCTTGGATAATTCCCAATCCTTGCTTCTATCAAACTGGTAGCAGAACAGAAGTTTCTTAAGCAAATCGAATTATTCTCCTAAGCAATAAAGAGAAATCTGACTTGCCACGGCTTGCTGCTTCGAAAAGAGTTCTAAGTTCGTTATAAGTCTAGTCAACTTGTTGCTTGTTTTCTGGAATGTTACGGAAATTGCCAAATTGCTGGGTTACTCTCTTCATTTAGCAATTTCAAACTTTGTCTGCAAATTCTCTTCTTGTCTGTCTCTTAACTCTGGTTGGTTGATTGGCGACAGGCTTCTCTACAGTCAGCAATTATCTCTCTGTCTCTTTATTTCTTCAACTGGGAGCTGTCTTTGGTCATTACGTCTCTGGACCGGGAAATCGAACTCTCTGCTACTTGAGCTACAACTACTCTGTCGATCTCTGCAACTTCACTCCGACTGGACTGTGCTCTGACTCGAACTTGCAACTCAAAAACTTTGTCTGCAAATTCTCTTCTGTCTTTAACTATGGTTAGCCAGCATCAGGCCTCTTCTGTCAATCTTTGCAACTCCAACTCAAAACTTTGTCTGTAAAATCACTTTGCTTCTTTCTCTAACTCTGGTTGGCTGGCAGGCTCTGCATTTGGCACCCAACAACATGGCACCTATCTTCATCGTTACATCTTTGGAACTTTCTCCAATCCAACTCGAATTCAACTCGAACTCAAAATTTTGTCTGCAAAATCCCTTCTCTTCTTTTTCTAACTCTGGTTGGCCGGCAGGCTCTGTGGTTGGCACCCAACAACATGGCGCCTATTTTCATCATTACATCTTTGGGACTTTCTCTGATCCAACTGATTTTGGTGCATCGGGACCCTGTATTTGTGCCCATGCCATGGTGTGGGGTCAACGGTCACTGGGTCTCTAACCTCCCATCTCGGCGACCAATAGAATGCCGAGGTTAGCTGCTACTTGTTGTTGCCTCTGGTTTACCCAATGGGATTAATCTGCTTTCCATGACGGCAATTGTTGGTCATCTCCCCCTTTCAGCGCTTGTTTACAAGACTAATAGAATTCCTTTCTGTCTTATGACGTCATCTCCCCATACCCTTTTCTAGGCTGGACTTAACCGAATTTTCTCTCTCAAAATTTTTCTTTCTCACAAAACAATTTTGGGGATTTTTTTCTTGAAACAATAGGTATTAACCTTTTGAACTGACTTCGCCCAAAACAAGCTGACATGATTCTGTTGACATTGTTACCCAGATAGAAAATTTTCACCTGTGTTTTTAATATCCATTTTCTGAGTCACTGACAGCAAATGTTTTCGTTATCTGGCCTACACTGTTGTCAAGTAGAAATACCTTTTCTCTAAATTACTTCAGGACCATTGTTATCTTAATTCTTTTCAGAATTTGGGACCAGTGTTATCTTAATTCTTTTCACAATTCATGCTAGCAGGACAATTGGATACAATAATTATTAATAAAAGTGAAATTTCTTTTTCGACTTTTATAAATGCGGCAAAAAAATAACAATTGAATTTATCTCTTTCTTTAGGTTTCGAATGACAATTGTTAGCTTTCTTGGGTGGGCCAAAATTGACTTTCTCCGGATTAAAATAACAACAGAGAAATACCATTTGTTATCTTTCGTCCCTGCCTTTTGGTACATTTTCCTGTCTTATAATAGTAATTAGAAAATTTTCCAGTTATAGTTAATGATTAATTAATAAAATTAATTATTTTTTATCCACTCCAAAATATTGTTATACATGCATATTGTTTTTGATTTTGTTGACTGCACAGTATATAGTAGAGTCAGTTGGGTACTGTCTGTGAGAAAAAGAGCACCATGACATAATTCACTCCAACACTAAGAATTTGGAATGACATGCTGTATTGCTTGGCATTTGTGCGGGAAGCTTCAATGTGAATATTTCAGTGTGTTTGGGTGTCAATCTGAGGACAGTGCAGAAGATTTGGAAAGAGGTGAATGAGTCATGGCTGTCAGACAATTTCTGCAACCACATCACCTCTTACATCTGGTCACCTAACTCTCTACACTGCAACCTCTTGATTATTATGTGTGAGAGACCAACAAAACTTCTTGTAACACTAAACTGAAGGCAAGGATTCACCAACTTAAACAAAAAGACCTTCCAGATGACTTGCAGGAGATTCTGAATTCATTTGGAGCCTGAGTTTGAATCTAATTGCGATTTTATTGAATAAATTTACTCTTTAGTATTTTAAAATATTTTTGTGTCATTCTCATATTTAAAAATGAGATATCAGTATTATTTTCATTTTTCTGTGAGACAATTTATATATCACACCCTATATATATGTATATAAGGATAGATGTTTATTTTTTTATTTTATGAAGCATTAAACATTTTTCTCATAATTTTAACACAAATATTACTGTTACAATATTCCTACTAAGTAAAAAGGTCTCTCAGCCCAGTGATGCATATACTGGGCCCTTCATTCTGATAATATAAGGTCATCTTTCTACACCTGTTTAAAAATATTTTTGTACTTGGCAGTTCCAATGCCTACCATTCCAGGTGGCTTAATCACTTTTCATTGATCTCACTGGCATCCAAACCTTGAACTTCTCTATCATTCAATCTCTCACACAAATTGTGATCTTCCCCATACATTTCTGCAGTAATCCTTATAGACACCCTTCTATTCTATATCTATTTATCTCTATCTGACTTATGTCATACTCTGCAGCTCTACCTTATTGGTAATTCCAATCTTGCAGAACACTCTGATCTCTCAAATTATTGCCCTATTAATCATACTGCTTTTTAGTAAAGTATTCAAGCCTCTAATCAATACTGAAATGGTTAAGCATTTTATTTCTCACAACCTCCTTTGAGACAAACAATATGGTTTCTGTTCTTCCAGGTCTACTACTGATTTGTTAATGGCCATCACTGAATTTGTATATCAAGATCAAGATTTACAATGGCAAAGCTCAAAGTGTGGCTCTAGACATCTCCAGGGCTACGATGTCAGAGGACTAATATTTTATTCAATCCAATCATTCCTATTAAATCATGAAATGAAGGTCATGTTAAACAGGCTTGCTTTCAGATCCTTTCATATAAATATATGGGTTCACCAAGGCTCTATTCTAGGTTCTACACTGTTTCTGTTATTCATCAATGATCTCCCTGATGTTATTAGTTTTCAACTAGGTATTTATGCAAATGACACTACTATTTACTTCTGTCTTAGTTGCAAATTCATTGAATTTGACAAAGTGAACCTAGCAGCTGTTAATCAGTAGTTAACTGGGGCAAGAAATGGCTTGTAAATTTTTAACGCCTCCAAAACAAAAACTGCTTTCATTTAATCACCACAGAGAACCTTTTCTGCCAGGGGAGCAACACTGCTATGCCTTATTGGCCTCATGCTTTTCACTAAAATTAAGTGGAGCAATTATGTTGAATTAATAGCTATATCTGCTGCAAGAAAAGTTGGGTCACAGTGTTGTGCCAAAAAATATTTCTTGTCAGAATCCATCTTGCACATTTACTGTTGCCACATTTGGTCTGGTGCTCCTGCAAGTACATCTAGACATTTGTACATTTGGATTCTTGATAAAATCTAAAGAAGGATCTGTAATGTAATTGATACTGGCCATCGAAATATAATATCAGATAATTGTTTTCATTTTCTACTTCATTATATTTTGTTATGTCTGTTATCATTTGGGATAGAGGTGAAGCAATAGTTAGAATACATCATTTTAATGACACTTAAAAAACCCAATGTACTTGACACAAATTTAAACTTCTCTCAACAACTATGTACCAATTGATTATAATATTGATCAAGGGAATATTGTAACCTTGATTTTATGATCTATGATGTCACACCACATGAGAGTTCAAAATGATAACAGAACCATATATTTAAATGCAATGTAATATGTTATGACCAGATTTAAACGTGATTTTATTAAGTGTGGGTTGTTTGGATTTAATGTAGATGGCCTCCAATATCTGAAGGTTTTTTTACTGTGTGTATGAGTAAGGATTATTGTATTATTGACTAAAATCTGTCTGATATTATCTACATGACTATGTTTTTCTAAGAAATGTTGTTTAATTGTACTCTGATCAGTGTGATGTCATAGAACCGCATTACAAATTTACAAACTGCGTTTGCTATTTTTAGTAACTGTCATTGTTGCTTAGCAAAATTTTATGTCAACACAAGATAAAATCATTACTGATGGTGGATGTTTTTGTGTTAATGTCCTTGTGACCTCTCTGAAGATGGCTCATGTGAGCCGAAAGCTTAGAACCAACTTAATAAAAAATTATCTAAATGTTGGAAAATTTTTGTCTTTATTTTCACCTGAAATTAAAGCCGAAATACAATGTTTAGAATGGCTCATGATTAAACATAACAGACATTCATTGTCTCTTATTTTTAAAGTATATGTTGACAAAATTATCTGCTGCCTCGATACACTATATATATATTCGTCATCCATATACAAGCCTGTTTCACTGTATCAGAGCTGATCAGTGTTGCTAGACATCCACTTGCTTCTGGCCAGGATCGAAACCTGTGTCAGTCGGAGTTGCTAACTGCTAAGCCATAGTTGGTCCTTGTCTGTTAGAAAAAGACCATGACACATTTCACTCCACAAGAAATTTGGAAACAGCATGCTGTTTTGTTTGCCATTTGTGCAGAAAGCTTCAATGTGAACATTTCAGAGTGTTTGGGTGTCAATCTGATGGCAGTACAGAGGATTCAAAAAGAGTTGGATGAGTCTAATGGTGATTATGAAGGTACAACAAGAAAAATTCACTTTGATCATTCTGATGAGAAAAGATTTGTTGGTGAGAACCTCATACTCAACACAAATGCCTACATCAACTGCATTGTGCTGGTACAGCTGCTCTGGGTCAAAAGGGTGGCAGCTGAAAGACCCTGTGTCTGGCAACAGCACTCTGCATCATGCCACATGAACAAGAGAACCCAGTCATGGCTGTCAGACAATTTTGGTGACCCCATCAACACTTACATTAGGCTACCTAAGACTGCAACCCTCTTGATTATTATGTGTGGGGTGCAGTTGAGTATCTTTTCCTTCTTCCTTTAAAATTGCATCACACCCACAGATACCCCAAAGCATGACCATATTATTGTGGAGAGTAACTGCATCTTCAATTTACAAATTGACATTGGGTAAATGACCTTGGATACACCATGTGTACCTCAGCTTGAGGTTAACATTACATACAGAATTTCCAAAATTCCAATCATACTATGATTGATCAAGGAAATCTGCCATTATTTGCAATGTATGTTATTCTAAGTCTGCCTGAAAAAACAACAACAGCAACAAAATGAGAAAAAAATGAAAAACTACCTAAAAGACTGATCATATCTGATGATGCTGGCATGCACTTCGATTGGAGGATTCGTCACAAAACTTAGTTCAAAGCTCCCAACTAACTTAGTCTAAAAATGGGCTCATCTTACTCTAATTACCACACAACTCAACGTTTCCAGACTGCAACTACTACCTACAATGCCATAAGGAAACTAAACCAATACAATTTCTCAAGCACTGTTTTCTTCTCTAACATCTTAATCCACAACAAATCAGCCAATGCATGTCGAACTTTCTTTTCTTCCTGTGGTACTTGTAATATGCCAAATTAACCTTACAGAACTTAACTATCACAGATTTCCTGATGTTCTTTCTGACAAAGACATGATAGGAGGTAATTTCAATGATGGTTTTCACCTGCCTACAACTGGTTAGGGCTAAAATCACACTTAATGATTAGAAGAGTCTGAAAAATATCCTTCGTTTCTCAATGACGTCATCTCTTTCGACATCTCTATTTCCTCTGACTATTACTTCATCTACTCCCCCATCAACTCTGTTTCTTTTTCCAATTCTAATTCTTTCACTATCTGACTTTCCCTGCATGCATTTTCTACCCTCTTTAACTGTATCTAAAAGAACTGTACCCTCTATCACCATGGTCAGACTCTGCACACAACTGCACAAGGTATGCTGTTCCATCATAGTTTCTGTTTGAACTAACAACTTTTTTATGATAAAAACATGAGCAAAGCACACATAGGCAAATGAAAAAGTCACCTACCTTAACTCAATGTCACTATCATAATTGTTTAGTTTTTGTTTGTGCTGTGGTAACCAGGTCAATCAATCATTTAAAATAAAAAAGAAACAGCAAGTTAGAGCGCATCAAAATTAAAAGTATATTGTATACCCACTTCAATGGAGATTAAAACTTGAACTCAATTCAATGAGAATAAACTGAAACCCAAAATGAATCATCCTCTCACGAGCAAAATGACAGTCTTTTTCTCACTGCTAAGATCAATGGATAGCAGATATATATAAATAAAAATATATAACATATTTTTATTTGCTTCTTCGATGACATTGGCATAGAGTGGGGGCTTTGGTTAGAGAGTTAGCACACATGCATCAAGAGCAGCAAGTGCTGTACCTGTCTTCATCTGTATCACTCTGTATTCTGATTTCAACTGATGACTGCAAACAGCTAAACTCCCCATTGCAGCTGTTTGATCTCACTTAAATAGTTGAACCTTGTTTGACACCTGGCACCTCTAGTGCATTTCTTGAGTGTGGACTTCTTTGACCTTTGGTGTCAAAACAGAATCTAGCCTGCACTTGGGTTTTTCTTTCACACTCTCTGACATTTCAAAATAACATTTTTTTACTAAATCTTGCAATGTAAATACACTTCAAGGCAAAATTCTACACTGATCAAAAAGAATATATAACAAAAGTAACCACTGTAGTATATGAAAACAAAAGTAACCTCTGTAGCATATAAAAAATCTTGATTTACTGCTGACTCTTTTTCATTCAAGATAATATTTTTTTCAAAATATTGTTACTCATAAGCCCCATGGAAATGATTACAATGAAACAATATTGATTAACCTAACTGTATGATTACAAACTGGGAAAATGAACCATTTTTGCATCAAATCATAACATCAGATGAGAAATGGATACTCTTTGACAACAGTAAGAGTGCAGACAAGTGCTTAGATGCAAGAGAATCACCAGAACAGTACTCAAAACCTTCACTGTTCCCTAAAAAGTTAATGATTCCTGTATGGTAGTCTTTCAAAGGAGTTATTCATTATTCATCCTTGCCTCAAGGGAAAACAATAACAGTAACCTTGTATTGTGGAGAAATTGAGTATGTGCAAAAAACTGAAAAAAAAATATCTGGACCTGTGAATAGCAATGGCCCAATTTTGTTGCAAGACAATAAACAGACAATAAAGGACCTCCAATCTGTAGTGGCCTGGGGTAAGAAATGGCTAGTAAATTTCAATGCTTCTAAAATGAAGCTGTTATCAACTAACCACCATAGACAATCGCATCTACCTCCCATTAGCATGGGACAGGCTTGCCTCCCAGAGAGTAAAACACTATGCCTCCTTGGCCTTACACTCTCGGCAGACCTCAAATGGAATGACTATATCAAATCCATTGCCAAATCTGCCGCTATGAAAGTCGGCTCTCTGTGCAGGGCCCAGTAGTTTTTCCCACCTGAATCTATCCTGTACATATACAAATCTACCATCTGCCCGTGTATTGAATACTGCTGCCATATCTGGTCGGGTGCCCCTGCTGCTCTCCTTGGGTTTCTTGACACAATACAATGGAGAATCTGTAACGTGGTTGATACTAACTTGGCAGACCAGCTGCAACCGCTCTCTCACCGGCGTGATGTGGCTTCCCTGTGCCTCTTCTACAAGTACTTTCATGGCTTCTGCTCCGATGAACTTAGATCACTGGTGCCGCCTAAGCACGAATTTACACGAGATACTAGATTAGCAACTAGGTCCCACCCTTTTACAGTTAAACAGATAAGATGTAACCGTAAATTCTACTCCAACAGCTTCTTTTCTCGTGCTTCCCGCCTGTGGAATTCCCTTCCACAAGTCTGCTTTCCTGACAGCTACAATCTCCAGGTGTTTAAATGACACTAACTCCCAATTATTCTCAGAACACTCTCATCTACCCAACCCTCATTCTCAGTATCCTTACCCGCCTATCACCCACCCACTGACATTCCCTATATTTAACCATCCTTTCTCCACTCTATGTAGCCCCCTGCACAGTAGTGGCAGTGACATGCCTTGCTCGGGGTGAAACGCTTATAAAAAAAAAAAACTTAGTTCAAAGCTCCCAACTAACTTAGTCCAAAACCTGCATAGCCTGAATTATGAAATTTTGCATCATTCTTCATATTCACCTGCTATCTCTCCTACTGATTATTTCTTATTTAAGCATTTTGAGTTTTTCATATGCAATAAAACATTCTTAAACTTAAAACATAAGAAAGGGATAATTGAATCATTTGGACTGTTGATCACATTAAAGGATGAAATTTTTTTAAAAATGGAATAAAATATTTAGAGCTATATTGGAGAACAGTAATTCATCAATATAGTGACTATTTCAACTAAATAGATTAGTTATTTAACATTCAAGAAGCGTTTTCTTCATTTTTTTTATAAAGTGTGTCCTTTCATCATGTGTAACACCTTATATAAATATATATATAATGATAAAAATATAATTTTAAGGTATGTGATAATTATGAGTTAAAGTGACAGAGTATACATAGATATAAAAGTGGACATTAAATATGTTCATCAATCTTTATGTTTAATGAGAATGTTAATTTTTTAACCAAAATGATTTGAACTTGGAAAAAAATTACTAGAATTTCTTTGAAAAAATGATACAAAAGTAGAAACTGGAAATATCGTTCATGTATCAGAAAAAAATATCTTATAATAAGAATATTATAAGAATAAATGCAACATTTTTACATAACCTAAATGTGTGAAAGGTTGAAGAATATTTTAACTTCATGAAATTAAAACATTCTTCAAACTTTCTTTTGTTTTCATAATACACTATATTAATATTAGATTACCTTTTTAAATTAAAATTGTTATAAACTATTAATGGCTACAAAGAAAACTTTCTATTTAAAGTGTTTTTGTATAATGAGTTTGCATTGACACAAGGGAAAATAAGTTTAAATATGAAGTGTAAATTACATTATACTGAACTGCTTGTCTTGCACTTCACACACTCTATACCTATTATATTAACTTCATCTATCTTTCTTTCTCTGTGTCTATATTGTATTCTTCTTACTTATTATACCATGTCAATAGCTTGTTAAAACTTGCTTCAAAGTTGTTAAAATTCCTCAGTTAAATGTCAAAGTTTATTTCAAGATTAATAGTCTTATAAGAATAAAAATCAATTTTTTCTCACAATAGCTGTAACAGATTTTTTCCAAATATTTTGAGCTAACTGAATATGATTATAATGAAATTGAAGTCTGAAATGTCTGAAACTAAACTAAGTAAGATATGAGAAAATATGGATTTGAATCTCATGGCTTGACTTTTGAGAAGAATTGGGTAGGGTTGGATTGTTTGATGTTATGACATGGATTATTTAATGCTGAATTTTTGTACGGGGTACACAGTCAGGATGAAACTCACTACTCAGTAGTAATGGCCAAGAAGATTAGCCTTACTATTGTCATTCTACATACACTCATCTACTAACCACTGGACTCTAGCTCTCTCCCCTCCCCTGTATAACCTTCCCTTTCTCTCCACCTGTGTATCTGTCATTGCACCTGCTTTCTCAGCTTTCTATTGTTCCTTTTTAACTAGTTTGTACTCCTCACTCTTTTCTAATTAATCTTTTTGCATTTATGTAACCCCCTGCACATCAGTGGCGTTTCTGCCTTGCTCGGGGTGAAATGATTAAAAAAAAAAAAAAAAAAGACAACATTCTTTTGACTAAATCTGACATATACCAGCAGAAATAAGGCTTGGGCATGCATTTGCTGTTATTACCAGTGACAGCAAACATATACATGGAATACTTTGAGAAAAGGGCTTTAGAAATGCCAATTGTATCACTGAGATATACAGATGGCACCTTCATACTGTGGCTTCACTATGAAAATGTGCAAATATGGCCAAATCATATGAAATCAATAAGAACTTTGTTGAAGTCACAATAGAAGTGGAAATTAAAAATCTGTTAGTCTTTCTAGGTGTATTAATATCTTTATATAAAATGGGTTCAAGACATCTACATGCCATAAGCCAACATTCACTGGAGATTACATTAATTTTAATTCCTACCATCCATACAGTGCAAAGAAAAAGATCATCTGATGCCTACAACACTGTGCAAAAAGCATAAGTAGCAATCCAGACATACATCAAACATAATGTCCAGAATAATAATTGCTATCAGCTTCTACCAGCAATGACAGAAAAGTGAGAAGGAAGATTAGAAAATTGTTACAATCTGTCTTCTTATGTCATAAAAAATTCAGATGATCTGCATCAATCAACAAAGAGACCATGACCAAGAACTGTGTATTCTATCTCTTGCAGAATACAAAGGGAAAACCAGCCAACATCTAAATTTAAGGCTGGAGAAACATTGAAAAGCTGTAATTAGGGGTGAAACAATGAAATATAGCATGGTTGATCAAGTATAGAAGAGAAAAAATGTTCACCAACCTCTTTTGAATGAAGTAAAAAAAACTAAACAGAGAAAAACAATGGATAATTATGTGTATGAAGGAATCCATGCATATGCTAGACTATGACAGCCTTCACAATAGATACAAAATATGATATGGAAGAAAAAAATAAAAATGATACTGGTGACAGTAAAGCTTTAGCAGCAACAATAAAAAAAAAAGAAGTTGCAGCAGCAATAGTAGAGAAGTAAAAAGATTAGGTTTAAGGGTTCAAGTTTTAGCTTTGGAATTGTTCCATGGAGTATTTGTGCTTCAAGAATCAAAGAGTTAGTTTGTGAATTTCATGGCATAGTAATCAAGTTCAATCCCTGGTTCAGGTAGAACAGGTTCAAACTCAGTGGAAACAGTATTAGCAATATCTGAGCAGTAGTAAAGAAAAAAACAGATTAAATATACAGCTCAGTTTGAAATTATTTAAAAGTTACCGAGATTGACAGAGGCTTGAAGGGTACAATAAAGAAAAATGGTGTGATGATAACATAAGATGAAAACATTAGTCTCAATGTAAATAATGATAATTTCCCATCCCAAGAGTATAGACAGAAATTAAAACAATTGTGATTTATATTACATTTTGTAGGTTGCATAAAATTCAGTTAAATTTTTGACAAGCAAGAAAAATTTTATAAATTTTAACTTTTCATCATAAATTTTTCCATATCTGTGAATATCAATTTTTAATTAAAGGAATAAAGAAAATGTGTTTCTAAAGGTTTAGCAATGTCTATCATATCAAAAAAGATAAATTTTGAATCTAACAAACAAGAATTCATTAATAGATTCAGGAATTTATTGGCAACCCAGCTTATATATATATATATCCAAGTATAGTTTAGGTATAGATGGAATTCCGTATCTAAAGAAACACTATTCTTAAAAAAGTGCTCAATACAAAGTAGAGCGAATAATATTTATTTAAAATTTATAACATAAATATGTTACAATATCACTACAAAAGTAGCCATCAAATCATCACTTGATAAAACACAGATAGTGTCGAAACAAAATGGCAACTTTTTGTAGTGATATTATAACATATTTATGTAAAAAAAGAATGTAAATATGATCCAAAATGAATTTTTTTTATGTTGTAATGTCATGGTCATGCACGTGTCAAAGCATGAAAAAACTCTTCATATCAACATGTCACAAGTAGTGTTTTATTTACAAAAGTTTGTAAGAAATGTTACTTAAAGTATTGTCCATTGCTAGCCACTAATTTTCCCATCTTTTTGGTAGCATTTGAATTCTATGTTGGAAAAACAACACGTCTTTTGAGGATAACCACGAGTTGATCCATTTTTGCCATTTTCATAAGAATGAAAGTGCTGCTTAGCCAGGTCATGTGCCAATGATTGGAACAAGTGATAATCAGATGGGACAATGCCTGGTGCAAACAGCAGGTGGGGTAGAGTTTCCTATTTAAGCATTTTCAAGTAAGTTTTCACCTGTTCTGCAACATGTGGCCTAGTGTTGTCATGTTGAAAAATCACTTTGTTGTGTCTCTACTTGTATAGTGGCCATTTGTCTTAAATGCTCAGCTCAAATGCATCAATTGTAGTCAATAGCAATTTCCCTTGATAGTTTTGGTTGGTTTGAGCAGCTTATAATAAACTACATCCAGCTGATCTCACCAAATGCAGATCAGAAGTTTTGAACCATAGATATTCGGCTTTGTTGCTGATGTTGATACCTGGCTGGGCTTACCCCAAGATCCCAAGATCTTCTACACTTATTTATCTTAGTGTATCTAACTTTTCATCGCCAGTCGCGATATGATGTAAAAAGCTTCTTGTTGTTGAAGTAGCTGTTCACACGTGACAAGATTCTGTTTGTTATCTCTTGGATTCATCTTGTACAGCACCCAATATTCTTGATTTTTAATTATTCATAATGTTTTCAAATCTTTTGAAACTGTTGTATGATCAACTTCCAATGATTCTGCAAGTTCAGTTTTTGCCTGACATGAGTCTTCATGAAGTAATGCCTCCAATTCTTCATCTTCAAACTTTTTCAGTGCACCAGGGCATTCTTTATCTTCAATATCAAAATCATTATTTTTGAAGCATCTAAACCAATCTTTGTATGTTATTTCCAACTGAGCATGGTCATCATAA